>CM056722.1:6078333-6717500 GCA_029844215.1 Przewalskia tangutica
TACTTTAGGCTGACCTCCTGAGCCAGGAAATCCCTCTGGAAACTTCATGAAGACTTCTTCATATAAGTCTCCTTGCAAAAATACATTATAGACATCCATTTGATAGATGATCCAATGTTTAGCTGCTGCTATGACTATGACAGTCCTGACAGTGGTCATTTTAACCACAGGGGAAAATGTCTCATGGTAATCTAGCCCCTCTTTTTGGTTATATCCCTTTGCCACTAGTCTTGCCTTGAACCTCACTGCTTCTTCTGTTACCTTGTATTTGATCTTGTACATCCATCTACATCCAATGGCCTTCTTGTTAGGTGGAAGATGGACCAGTTCCCAAGTTTTGTTGTCCTTCAGGGCTTGAATCTCATCCTTCATTGCAGCAACCCACCTTGCATCCTTTTGGTTCAACATCCAGAGACATCTTTGTCACGAAGACTTGGTACTTGGAGGACACTCCTGCATAATCTAACCCATCAGATATGGAGTATAAGCAATTGTTGGATCCTTGCTGAGTGATGTAATCTTTATGCCAAATAGGAGGTCGACTAGCTCTTGTAGACCTTCTATTCTCTCACGACGCGTCCGTGTAATCGAGAATCGATGCCGCAGGATATTATCGGGAATACCGACATCGAATCATCACCGCTTCCACCGATGGCACTGGATCTTGCAATGTTCTTGAATGTTAGAAAAGAAAGATTGTTTCCATGAAAGTCACATACCTGCTTGTGAACAATACCTTCTTACCCAAGTCATAAAGTTTATAACCCTTCTGCACACTGCTATAACCCATAAAACATCCCTCACAACTCTTGCACTGAACTTATCATGTCTAGGCAAAACAATCGCAAAGCACATACAACCAATGACTCTTAAATGTGAAAGTGATGGAAATTTGTTGTATAGCATTTCATAAGGTTATTTATTCTTTATGACTGTAGATGGTATTCTGTTCATTATATAAACTGCCCCCTCCACACAATGACCCCAGAACCTATCTGGGATATTAACTTGTATTTTGATGGCCCTAGCAGTTTTAAGTATGTGTCTATGTTTTCTTTCTACTACCCCATTTTGTTGTGGTGTGTATGGGCAAGAACTTTCATGTAACACACCATATTTTTGGAATAAGTCTTTGCAGTTATGGTTAAAAAACTCACTCTCATTATCAGACCTTATTTTCCTGATTTTTGCATCAAACTGTGTGTGTACCTGTTAGGCATATTTTATATACGCCTTTTGAGTCATTTTTAGTTAGTATTTTACCCGTTTTTGTCCAAATATGTGTCGTGTTAGGATAGTTTTTCTTTCTTTTGAGTCACAGTAGTTTAAAAAGGCAACGTGGAGAAAAGAAGCAAAAAGATGGCAGAAAAGGAGGTTTCCGAGCCAAAAGAGACGAAAGTTGGCATCCCGGATGAGAACAGGGCGGCGCCGTGGCGCCAATCCATCGAGATCGCAGGCTACGCGCCCAAAGTAATCGGGAGGCTGCAGAGTTTCAGCCGCGCGCCCAGCATACGCGCCAAGGCGGGAAAAATTGCCAGATCCGAATCCAAATGGGCCAAGGCCAAGAAGGAAAAGTTGCACACGTTTTTGGGAGCTATAAAAAGCCCTTTGGGCAGATTTTTCAAGGGTTCCTCATTCCTCTATTCACAACATAACTTAATTCTTGGAAATTTCAAGATTAGAGACTTGTTCTTAAGTATTTTTATTTCTTTACTTTATTTACTTTCAGTTTATGTTGGATAATCTTTTGGTTCTTAGCATGTCTATGACTAGGAGCTAAATTTTATGTAGGGCTTTCCTTTCGAATCGCTTGAACCTCGTCTTTATGACTTAATGCATTAATTTGGTTTCTTATTCATATAGTTAAGATTTATTCAATAGTTGTTTTGATTGCTTGGTAATTAACTGATCACTAGTTATCATCACTTATATGATTTCGAATCGAAATCCGAAAGGGGAGATTTGAATATGCTATAGTTAAATAAACATAGGTTAAAATCGTGGACGAAAGTACTCCGATACTTGTGTAGTTTTATAGGTTATTGTTCTTAATCCCCCTATGTAGTAAAATCTGTCATAGAAATATAGAAGATTTCTGCACCGGGGTTGAGTGATTATATATCCTAACCAGAATATAAAACGGTCTAGTTAACCTGCTATCTTAACATAGAAGAAGAACCTTTATTGTTGCATTAAGGATTAAGGAGAGTGGATAGTTGAAGAGATTGGAAGCCCTATTTTCACCATATCTGATTTAAGTAAAGTAATTTAGTTAACTTTTACAATTGTTCAGTAGTTCATAGATAAAAACCACAACAAAATATCGACAACCAAATAGATACCATAGGATAAATGTTTGGTAATTGAACACTAATCCTTGAGGACGATATTCGGTCTTACCTAGACTATATTACTTGTAATGATACGTACACTTGCGTTAAGCGTGTGGAAAATCTCTAACAGTACCTCAATAAAGAAGTTTTTGAGCAGTGTAATCACATCAGTTTTAAGCCTCACTAAAAATACCCAAGTCCATCTAGAGAAGTCATCCAGAATGGTTAGAAAATACCTTATTCCATTGTATGATTCAACTCTATATGATCTCCATACATCCATATGTAGTAATTGAAAAGGTGTTGTTGTAATACTAGAGCTAACAGAAAAGGGTATTCTGCTTTGTCTAGCTAAGGGGCATACCTCACAATTATTCAAAACACATGAAACTTTATCTTTAAAACTTGAAACAAATTCATAGATCTTCCTTATGACAGCCATTATTACATGGCATAGCCTTTGGTGCCATGTAACTGCATCGACTTGCTTAGATACTGCTAAGCACTTATTCAACCTCTCCTCTTCATTCTGTAATCCCCAGAGCAGAACATATAAACCATCATCTTCATTACCAATCCCTCTCACCTTCCCAGATGAGAGATCCTGAAATATACAATAATTTGGGAAGAAATTCACACTGCAATTCAGCTCTCTTGTTACTTTAGAGATAGACATGAGGTTAAACTTGAAAGATGGGACACATACAATATTTTTGAGAATGTCACCTCTTCCTAAGTCACAATCTCCAACATGTGTAATATTTGTTGACTCTCCAGTGGGTAAGTAAACTTTTCCTGCATTTTCTACCACATGTCTATTATGTAAGCATCTTTGACTGTCAACCATATGGTTAGTTGCTCCTGTGTCTAATATCCATTTTATGAATTTATAATCAGTATTAAAGTTACCTGCCATGTTTGCACTGACAGTGGACTTTCCTGCTTCATTCTTGTCATTTATCATGTTGATCAGTTGTTGTCTCTGGCTTGGTGTGAACTGGTCGATCATATTGAGCAACTGCTGATGGTGATTTTGTGGAAGCTGATTCTGAGTCTCCCTCTGGTTCTGTCTTGCATAATTTTGATACACAGCCTCATTGTTCAATCCTCCTTGTCCAGTGTCTTCAAACACCCTAGTCACTATATTTGCCCTCTTTGCTTTTCCTTTAAAATTCTTTGGATATCCATGTAACCTATAGCAGTCGTCTTGTATGTGTCCTGTCTTATTACAGTAATCACACTTCATTAGTTTGAGGCAATCCACCTTGAAATGTCCTTTAATATGACAGTAGTCGTATATCGCATTCGGATTATACGACTTCTTGTGCTTCATATTTCCACCTCTAGCTGTGAGCATTGCCATCGATTCTACTGTGTCCTGCATCATTCTGGTCGAGCCTGCGACAATCCTTTGGCTCTCCTCTTGATTGACCATCACATACACTTGGTTCAAATTAGGCATTTGTGGCAGCATGATCACTTGACTTCTAACTTGATTGTAGTTATCACTCAGTCCCATTAGGAATTGAAGCATTCGTTGATACTGTATGTGATCAATGAACTCCTTCGACTTTGGGCAACAATTAGGCGGTGGCATAATCGAGTCGTACTCATCCCACAAGTCCTTGAGTTTAGAATAGTATGTCGATACCGACATAGTGTCTTGCCTCATAGTAAAAATTTCTTTGTGTAATTGAAAGGTCCTTGAACTATTGATTTTGTCAAATCTATCTTTCAAGTCCTCCCATATTGTGTGAGCATTGGAATTGAATAGCATTCCAGTAAGGAGGCTTTTGCTCACATTGTTCATCAACCAAGATACTACAATTGTGTTACACCTATCCTATAGGTTTGCTAACTCTCCATGGAACGATTCCCTTTTTACTGTTCCAGTGATGAAGCCTATTTTGTTTTTCCCAAGCAAAGCCAACATCATCGCCCTACTCCACAACGTGTAATTATCCATTCCATTCAGTACTACACCAACAGTTAAGGATCCTGGCGCATTTGATGGAAAAAGATAGAGAGAATGATTGTGGTCGATGATTGTTGCTGCTGCTGTATTCGCGATGTCTTCTCCTTGAGTTCCCATGTCTACAGAATTTCACAATCATTTATAAACGATTAGTCAATTCACACATAGGAAAGCCTCTCCTCAGAGTAAATCACCAGTTCACAACACTGATCGATCCTTCTGCTTCCTCAATTGATCGATTTCTGCAATTGCATGTCTTTGATTTTGCATCTGGTCAGACGAGTGCTTCCATCCAGATGCTTCTCAAATCAGCAGTTAAGAATAAAACCTAACCAACTTGAAATCCAGTGATTAATCGATCGATTCAAATTTTCTATGCATTTATCCAAAAAAAAAACGTCAGATCTGTATTTTGTATCGAAAAATTGCTTCCAATGATCCTCGTCGATCGATTGGCTTTGATACCATGATGAATTTGTCTATTTACATATTGACAGATGAATCCAAACTGAGAAGAATCGAAAGAGACCGAGAAGAAGAAGAACGAAGAAGAGGAAAGGCGTAAGTGAGAGAGAGATGAAAGAAGAGAGAAGTTGTATTCAGTAAAATGAAATGTGTTACTTTACATTTGATGTATACACGATTTATATATACACACTTACACCTGACTAATTGCACTTAACAAACTATTAACCACTTTACAACAAATTTAACTACTTAACTGCTTTCTAACAACTTTCTAACAACTTTTCAACTAATTAACCAACATAACTAATTACACTATATGTGTATTTGTTAATTCTTCCACAATAACTCAATTTCACATGGTACGCGCACTCTTGAAACTCGATATGACGTAGCCCAAAAGATAAATTTGTGCGGACCTAGATCCAAATCGGACAATACATTCCATGAATTTATCTTTAAAGCTAAACCACATCGAGCCTCAATAGCGCGTGTACCATATAACTTGAGTTGTGCGTTATAAAGTTTGTCAGTTTCTTCTTTCATTCTGATATGGGATTCGCCTAAGGTGTCATGTGCACTTCATCTTCAGGAAATTATTTGCGGCCATAGACGGTGTCTCAAACTGCAACAGTGTGACTTTTGGATCTTCGTCCTCCCACGCGATCCTTCAAATATTATATACTTGTGTCCGTGTCCCTTCTAGTGCCTCCAAGATTTCTTTGTACATGAACATCGTTTGCATAGCTTGGAGTTTCTTGGCTTGACTCCGAGTAAAAGGTCTTGAGCTTGGAATGATCCCCGATATCATATCATAATCTTATTGTCTTTTCAGTTGAAATCATTTTTTATCTTATTTGTAAACATGTACATCTTTTTGACGTATATGACAATTATTCATGATTTGTTGGAGAGCTTGTAATTTGACTTCTATTATTTTTTTGTCATATATTTCAAATTATATACGATAATGCAATTGCGTTGCTTGTGCCCACTAAATATCGGTAGATATGTATCAAGTGAGAAAAGTTGAGAATGAATAGGGAGTGACCCTAGCTAGAAATATTTTGGCTAGGGATATTCCTAGCTAATTGTAAAGACAAATTTGAGTTTGCCATGTAGTTTTTGTTTAAATAGATTTAGACATCCATTGATTCCAATGAGAACTAAGTATTCCGTGATTTTTGATCTAGCATGCTTGTTTAATAATGATAGATTTTTTTTTTTTGACGAAGGAACCCGCAACCGCTAATCTTTCGAGTGCGCACAGGGTAAACCCCGGACTGACGCAATAACCTAATAATGATAGACGTGTAATATGCTTCTTGTTTCTTTTTTATACCTATAATATTCTGCCGCCAAAAGAGCAGCGCACACATTCTTAGAATCTTAAAAAAATACTTATTACTCCCTCATTTTCATTTTATACTAAGGCCTTTGATTTAATATAAAATTTAAAAAATAAAGAAAGACTTTTGAATCTTGTGATTTAAAATAAGTTAAACATATTTGTGTGGTGATAAATTATCTCGTTAAATGTAAAAAGTAAAGTTTAAAGTAAAATTATTATCAAATAAAAAAAAAATTATTCTTTTTGAGACTGACTAAAAAGAAAAGTATATCATATAAATTGAGACAAATAGAATAGTATATTGCTCGTCCGATTTTTCTCATGGTTGAATACCTATGCACAATTAAAAAATAAAAATTAATGATGGATAAATTTTGTAGTTAAATAACAAAATTCATTGCTATTTTTTTTCAATAACGAATTATCAAAAAATTATGTTCGCTACTAATAATTTAATAACAAAGTTCAAAATTTTATTGTATTGATTTAGTGCATGTTCGGAATGCTTTTGGGTACCCAGAATTCTGGGTATCTACTTTCGTGAAAATCAAAAAATTGACACCAGAATTGATTCTGGCAGAATCAATTTTGCCATTAATTTTAATTTGAATTTTACCATTTCTTTTATTACTCTATTTAATTTTCATCAATAACTCTATCCACTTTCATTACTCTCTTTAAATATCTAGAAATAATTAATAAAAAAAATCAAATATACAACTTTCATTATCCTCTTTAAATATCTAGAAATAATTACTAAAAAAACATTCAAATATATAACTTTCATTACGCTCTTTAAATATCTAGAAATAATTACTAAAAAAATCAAATATACTACTCATATTTTGAGTATGATATTGTTAATTTTAGGACATTTCTCGTACTTAGAATGAGAATAGTGCAACTCATTTGGATTATCCTTCTCTTTTTTCTATTATCTTCTTTCAAATACTCCGAATATTATTAATATTTTAAATATGGCAAAATGTGCTCTATAATTTTAACTTAAAACCGATTCCAATGTACTTTTTAAAATACCTATTAAGTATAATATTATTCTTTTTTCTATAATGTATTATTAATATAAATGAAGATAATCCAATTGTTTTAAATAAAGCTAGTCTCGAATAATGCGACAAAATGTGCTCTACAATTTTAACTGAAAAACCGATTTCAAGATAATTTTAAAAATAACTATTATGTATAATATTATTCATTTTTCTATAATTATATAGTACATGCAAAATTTGTATTGTAATAATATTTAAATACTATTTGCACTTTAAATTAGTATTGTAATAATATTATACTAATATTTAAATACTATATTGCACTTTAAATTTTATTATCTATTTGTAATTTTTATTTACATACTTTCATCTATTTATATATATATTTTTATTTATATGTATGTCCATTTTGGTATTTCTACCTTCAAAAATAATTTTGATCAAAAATATCCAAACATAAATCAATTATAAGAATCACTTTTACATTGTTGCATCCAAACATAAATCACTTCTGCAAGAATCAATTTTATCCACCGCTAATCCAAACACACTCAGACTTTTGGCTTTCGGCATAGATAGCACTGGAGTGTCCATCATCACGAACTCCATGAAACAGTAGCTGCGACAAGAATCCAGTTGACTAGCATCGTAGAATCACTTTCCACATCAATTTTCCTGCTACCAGTGCTAGCTATTCTTTATGTCCCACTTTAGGTTGCATTATTTGAATTTCGAGAGTCAAATTTTTTAGTTTTGATGATGAATTCAGATAACAAATATATAAACTTTTTAAAATAAATATATATATTTGAAAATTATTTAAAAAGTATACTATAAATCACAATAATATTCTTAATTATTTAAAAGGCATATAAATAAATTATTGTCAAAGAAAAAATTAATTGACTCTCAAAATTTCAACTGTACCAAATAAATTGAGACGGATGAAGTATAAGTCACAATAATTAGCAATTCAAAATATTTATAAGATATATGAAAAAATGTAAAAGAAAAAATGATTTAACTCTCGAAATTTGAAGTACCACGTAAATTGAGACGAATGGAGTATGAATTATCCTAGCTTTTCATAGCTGAAATTTCAGCAGTATTATTATTGGATTGAATATTGAGTGGCATCACAAAGTGTCACCAATATATTTCCAGGGTTGTCCCTGATCGATTTTCGAACCAGTAACTTCGATATTTGATCATCAGGCCAGACAACATCACTTGTCAAATGGTGTCATTTAACTAATAGTATATGTTTCAGTGTTTTGAACACTGTTTATATACATTTTAGTAAAGAGATTTTGTTCTTAGTGAGGATAATCGAATTGGGACGATCAAGTCGGTTTAGTTTAAGATGAGATTTAAAAAAAAAAGGGACTATTTTTCAAGTGAATTTTTTTCCCACTCATAAAATTTTAACTATTTTAAGTAAAATACATGTTCGAACACTATTTTTAATTTTAATAGCAGTTTTCAACTTCAACTTTAAATACTATTTTTCAAAAATTCTAGTTATACAAGTAACATGTCTTGAATATTCATTTAATGTTTTTTTATTTGTCTTTGCATAAATTTTCCTCCTACTCATGTCACGACTATTATTTATTCCCTTTGTTCATTTTACTTGTTCACTTTTGACTTTGCACGTCCCTTAAGAACTAATAAATAAAATATATATTTTACCATATTGCTCATATTAATTTCAATAGACTTGATTTTTTTTTTTTGAAAATAAGTAATTAATGTTAAGGTAACACAAGAAAAAAAAAGTTTGTTTTTTTGCTTGATATGCTAAAGTGCACAAGTAAAAATGAAAATATATTTTTAGTATAATGGACAAATAAAAATTAACGAAGGAAACATATGAAAAAGCTTGCAACTTATTTAAACAAACATTACAAATCACTTTAAGGAGATCAAATGTCAACCACCACATTGAACTCAGCAACACCATTACAACAGTACTAAAACAATGGAAAAAAAAGAGCGATGAATGGAAAGAGACAAAGGACCATCGAGCAACAAAGGATTAAATCTCAGTGTGGATCGTGACAACAAGGGTAGACTCCAGTTTATTAGATGAACGAATATTGTTCGTACCTCATCGAACAATAAATGACTGAATTTTAGTGGATCGTGGTAGCCAAGGGTAGGCTCTAGTTTATTAGTTGAACGAGTATTGTTCGTACCTCATCGAGCAATCAACAAATTCGACTTGACCTCCAATGCTACCACCACAAGTAGTCATCAGGTATGATTTTGCAAGCCTTACACAAGTATCACAATCTGCATATGCTACATTTGAGCTGCAAGTAGCATGGCCATAAGCTAAAGCATCATTAATGGAGTAATCATAACCTTGCTTCGCTGTCTCATTACTTAAGCTTACAAGAACATAATACAAGCTGTCTGCAAATGGGCTATTTTTGTCATACATATTACCATTGCATATATGGTCCACTAATTTGGACTCTGGAAACTCACTTCTCACAAAGCAATTAAACCCCAAGATTACAATTAGAGATGTGGTTAATACTCTCATCCTAAAAATAGAAACCATGACGCTGTCTCTATTTTTTTTTGGTGTTTTAATCTTCTTCTTGATTTGTGTTACAACTTTGAGTTTCCCATGTAATCCTTGTTTAAATAGATCTATCCATCCATTGATTTCTCCACCAATGAAAACTAAGTATTTCATAGTTTGGTCCAACTTACTAAGCTTGTTTTGTTAGGATATATAATATGCGTTATGTTTCTTTTTTATACGTACGTCTATATGTATAAGCTGCCGGCAAAAGAGCAGTGCATACATACATGGATATTTCTCTCCTCTCTTCGCATGGATATTCCTTGATACATGTCCTTTTTCATGTCACAACAATAAAGCCATGAGCAAACATTGTACTCTCTTTATCCCAATTTATTGTTATCAATTTGTATTGTAAAAAATCAGTAAACAATAATAACTGAAAAATGAACAGAACCAGTGTTGGAAGAAAAACAATAATTTTCAGAATATAATCGAGCCCACTTAGTTCAAAGTGTGTTCTTAAGGAAATTATTTCCCTCACAGTACTCGAGGTTGATGAAATATCCCCTCCCAGGATAGAACTATTATCTTACCAGAATAGTAGTACTCCAAATTCAGGTAGCAGCGAACCATTCAACTGCAGCGTATCACACATAATTTATTCGGGCAGAAGAAGAAGAAGTTTTGTTGTTCAGAAAATTAGTTAGTAAAATTCTGAGGAACCAAATGAATTTATAGCTATGGAAGTACTGTTTCTGAAGGTTTGCAACCCTTCTGAACAGTCACAAAACGGTGAGAAAAAGATTCACTAATTTAACTTCGGTTTTGGAAATTACAGATCGGCATCGGCACCATTCTCGCAAAGACATGCGCCGAAAGATCTGCAGCCTCTCAGTACTTATGGCACCGCGGTCCTGCATGAATTTCTTTTAATTAATTAATTAATTAAATAATTAAAATTAAAGAAAATTTGGTCCAAAAAGATTATCAATCAATCAGATCATCTGACCAAATCCTAATCCGAAGCCGAGCGAGCGACGACGGCGCGAGGGGTCCTTGCCCCCTCAACCTTTTTAGTGACTAGAAAAGGTGTAATGTAATATATACACCTCTCTTTTCCTCTCTTTTTTCGAGGACTTTTTACATTCCCTTCATCATTTCACATTCACCAATATCAAAACCCAACATTTATGTGGCGGAGTTTGATTTTCGAGAGTTAATTTTTAATTTTGATTGTAAATTCGGATACGAGATCTTTATGTTGTTTTGAATTTCTTATTGTGAGAATGTGAATTAACACATTTGTCACTTCAGCTATTTTCATCTATGATTGTCGAAATTGTCAATTTGCGCGCAACTCAACTATTTTATAAGTACCTACTACCTTCCGCCTATTCACATATTAGATAACGCTTTTCTCCAAGAACTACACAAGGAAAGCACCTTAATTTTTTTTTGTCTTGATAGAGATTTTAATCCGAATTTCTAAGGTGGAGTCCATTTCAGTAAACATATAAATTTTTTTAATGAGACCTGGAGGTACGTTAACGGGATAATTGAGCCAGTTTGCTGCCACTCGTGAGGGTAATTTGTCCTCTTTCTAAAAACGCAGGAGCACATTTTTAGCCATTTATTGTTTATGTTCTCAGAAAGAAGATAACAAAGCTGATGCTACATGATACCACTGTTTTGTATTTAACATTAACATTGCTCTTATTAAATAAGAAAACTAGAAATAAATACTGCTAAAGAATTCACCACACCGTTAAGCTATAAAACAATTAATTGCACTATACTTTAGCAGATGCGACTCATCAATTGTTGCCACAATGTGGTATCATGAAGTAATACCCAACATGGGTGTGTTTGCCATGAATTTTAAGGATATGTGCACACCCACAACGGGTGCGTTAGCATTTCAATTGAGAAATCTTGAATTCATGGTGGCACAATTCTTTGACAATAGATTAAACAGAAAAATTGACATATAAATTGGGACAAAGAAAATATATGTTTTCTTTGCACCAAGACACAAGGTGCATTTGGTATGAGGGAAAACATTTTCTGGAACACGTCTTTCATTTTTTTTATGTTTGATTGGTCAAAATATTTTAAAAAATAATTTTTTCAAAATAAGGTTCCTTATAAATCAGGAAAATGACGTCCCTACTGGGAGTAGGAACAAACTCCATGCATATAGAGAAATTTGGGAAACTACATCAAATCTTGAATTCATCTTTATAAGTTTATAATATAATTAGTGCTTATGCGTCGTAGGTGAATTTGGACAAGGATGTCAAAAGGTGCTTTTTGGAAGAGTTGGACGAGGTTGTGAGAGGTATCCCGCCTACCAAAAAACTATTTGTGAGAGGCAATTTTGTGGTTACATAGGGATCACTACAAGAAGGTATGATGATGTGCATGTGGTTTTGCCGTGGGATAGAAACCAAGGAAAATTTTCACTTTTAGATTTTGTGAAAGCTTTCGAATTTGTCATAGCTAACTCAAGCTTCCAGCAGTGGAAGGAGCACTTTATGACCTACCATAGTGCGGTGGCTAGGATCTAAATAGATTATCTGCTGCTTAGAAGTGTGATAGAAATGTATGCAATGATTGCAAGGTTACCTCGAGCTAGAATCTTATAACTAAACATAAGCTGGTGGTTATGGATTTAGATATCAAGAGAAGGAAGGAGAAGAGGGTCATATATGGTCAGCTAAGGATTAAATGGAGAAACATGATTGATACCAAATTTCAGGAGATTGGAGAGAAGTTGGTGGATATTGGGGCTTGGAGAGTAGTAGAGACACGGATAATATGTGGGCTAGGACAGCGAAATGCAATAGGAAAGCAGATAGGGAGGTGTTAGGGGTCGCCAAGATAACTCAGGCGGGCATAAAAGGAATTGGCGGTACACTAGCGTGTCAAGGAAAAGTGGAAAGCTTAATTAGATGAGGAGGATAAGAGGAGGAACAAGGAGATGTATAAGACGGTGAAAAAGAAAGTGAAACTAGCGATCACGGTGGCTAAAATATCATCTTTGAGCACTGTTTGAAGAGATCGAGTGCAAATATGGGGATAAAAAGTAATATAGACTGTCCCAGGCGAGAGAGAGGAGGATTGTATGGTTAGGTGGGTCGGAGTTGGATTGGGACCAGTGGATACGAAAATGGGGGTCAAATGGAGGTTGGTGGATTTCCGGACAATGTGTGTTTGGTGGGAGGTGTGCGGATGAATTTGGAGGGTGTTGGGCTAAGGCGTTTGGAGGGGATGAACTAGACACGTTGTAGGTTATGTTGGTAGTTGGGTGGTGGTAGCAAAACCTGATCGGGACAGTAAGGTTGGCGGAATAGGGGTGCTATCGGGACGGTGGGGAATTGTTGGGGGTTTCAGGTGTTTATGGGAGGAGTCGGTTGACGACCTTTTGGGTGTGAGTTGGGGAAGTGTTGGAGTGTATTGGGGTGAAAGGAATTAGGCAGTTTGGACAAGAATGGGGCACGAAATTGATAAACAAATTTGTGTGCGGGTAAGGTAATGTTGGCCGAGAAGACCTTCAATGTGTTGGTAACAAATAACTTGATAGAACCTTGGCTTGGGTATAGTTAGATCACAAAAGTTCTAACTAGAATTACACTGAGGGGTTGAACCACAAAATGACCAAGAGGTGGCCAACAAAAGACCGGGGTTTGGACTACAAAAGGTCCGACTAAGATAACAACACAAAATTCAGGACAGTATCAAGTGTCAACCAAATACAACAACATACCCAGTGAAATCCCACAATGTGGGGGTCTGGAGAGGGTAGAATGTACACATAGCTCACCTCCATCTTGGTAGGTAGAGCGACTATTTTCGGAAGACCCTCGACTCAAGACAAAGCAAAATCAGGCAAAGCAAGCAAAACAAAACAAAGTATGAAAAACGGTCAGACTCACACGAGAAATTAAAACATTGTGGACATGGAGATAGTAAAAATCAAATACGCAAAGATAGCTCATTCTAACAACAGGAAGTTAACCAGGTGTCAACCAAATACACTAGATTGCAAATAAAACTTAGTGTTTTTGGTATGAAGAAAGTCACTATTAGGAAAATGTTTGTCACGAGGAAGTCATTTCTGGTACTAGCTTTCCAAAACAGTTTTCATAAAAATGGAGAAAATGTCTTCCTCACTTAACTTCATATTAGTTGCTCCAAAACATTTCAACTTATTTTTACTCTAAAAAAATTTCATGTAGAAACTCTCTGATGTGCTAATATTATTACTAATTTGTAATATATATTTTTTCAAGAATATTTTCAGTCACCGACTAAACATCGAGAAACATTTTTTAGGAAAGTATTTCCCTTGAAAATCATTTTATAGGTATAAAAATGATTTCTGTCATAAAAGATAAAATCTCAGCAATAAGTAACTTACTTATAGACAATAATTTATAGTTGACTTCTTTTAGTAAGTTGATAATGTTAAAAAAAGTAATTAAATTGTCCTCGTAGAAAAATTAAACATAATACTAACATCTGCGGCAGAGTGAGTAAAAGGATTAAAGAAATGAAGGCTCGCATATGGAGTCTTATGCAATAAAAAAGTGTCATCAAAACTTAAAGATAAGTTTTATAGGGTGGTGGTTATACCAATTATGTTGTATGGGGTAGAGTGTTGGCCAATCAAGACTTCGCACATTCAAAAGATGAAAGCTGCAGAGATGAGGATGCTGAGATGGATGTGTGCCCATACAAGGAGGGATATGATCATTAGAAATAATGATATCCGGGACAGAGTGGGAGTGGCCTCGGTAGAAGATAAGATACGAAAACGAGATTGAGATGGTTCGGCCATGTGTAGAGGAGAGGCCCCAGTGCGGAGGTATGAGAGGTTGACTATGGACGGGTTCAGAGGGGTAGCGGTAGGCCGAATAAGTATTAGGGATAAGTGATTAGACATGATATGGCGCAGATACAACTTACTGAGGACATGACCTTAGATAGAGGGTTATGGAAGACACGAATTAGGGTAGAAGAGTAGTAGGTAGTCGAGCGTAGTACTACTTACGTTTACATGCATACCGGTAGTTGTAGTGTTATTATTGTAGCATTTCTTAACCTATCATACTAGTAGGCGCAGTGTTGTGTTATAGTTCCATGTCTTTTGATTTTTGCCGTTGTATATCCCTTCGTGTACTTTGTTTATCTTATCTTATTTACATGTTTTAGTTACTTTTTTTTTTCTTTCAGAATGCTCTATCATGGCTTGGTAATTGAAGAGGCATATTTCTTCCTCAGAAAAAGCAGGTTTGATAGAAATTATAGAAGTGGCGATGGTGAGCCGACCAATCCGATCCCACCGGCACGATCCCGTATAAAAACGGACCGGGGCTCGAAGCAAGGCGGGGCGAGTATGGTCCCGCCCGACCCGACCGCCAGCCCCGATCCACTTGATCCACCCCGCTTTGCCAAAAATAGTCGTTGTCTATCGGTCATTTTACATTTTGGCCGTTAGACAACGGCCATTTTTGGCTTCCCCCAACCCCCCTACCCCCTTTATATTTATTTTTAACCCCTAAGTTATTATATTTACACTTTAACCCAATTTTCCAACTATAAATACCTCATTTCCTCTTCTTATTATTTTCACAAATCTTTCTACTCTCTAATCTCTCAATCAATCAATCTCTATACAACATTGTCTACTACATATTCAATCTATTTATTAATTTGAGAATTGAGAGTGAAGTTGACAACTAGCTTGAGGATTATCTATCGAGCAAAGTTTCAATTTCCAACCTCTCGATTACACGTCGACTCTACGTCGGCGTTTGGTACATTCGTTCTCTCATTAAATTATTATTTTGTTTTTATTTCATTTAGCACATTTAATTTCATTATCTTTAAGTCTTTAACTATTTATTATCATAATTAAAATGAAAAGAATAAAAAAGTCTTTTCGGCAAGGGTACTTCTTCTAGTAGGGCGGGTAACAAGGGCAATGGTACTTCTTCTAGTATTCCAGCTATTCCTAGACAAAATGATTTTATAGATTCTGAACTGTTTCCTGAAACACCATATGATCTTGACACAAATGTTTATCCTCAAATTGATAAATGACACTCTAGATGATGATACACCTACTAATGAAGATGATGATACACCCACTAGTGAAATGTCTCATATCCCCCCTAGTATGAGACGAGGTCCGGCAAAACGACCATTAAAATCAGTTGTATGGAAATATTTTGACAGGGACGTACCGAATCAAGTAACTATATGTAAAACTTGTTAAAATGTTTATTCTTTTAAAACTGGACAAGATCACGGTGGGACGGGGTTTAGGAAGACACCTATTGCAAAAACAAAAAGTCTTGCATGCCCAATACATTATTGAAAAAGATGGTGAGCAGACGTCCTCTCAATCGGGACAAGATTCACATCTCGTCTGGACAAAGTCTGGTCAAATTAACCTACATGGCGGGAGTCAGAGGCCCTAAATACGATAAACATAAAGATAGGGAAGCACTAGCAAAATTAGTTGTCGTGGAGGGTTTACCTTTTTCATTTCCTGAATCGCCTGGTTTTATTCATTATATTAGAGATATGTATAATCCTGCTTATAAAGGTTTTCCTAAATCAACGGTTAAGAGAGACGTGTTTAAATTTGCACACGAATATCAACAATATTTGCGTTATTCATTATATCATTTAAATTGCAAAGTCGCTCTAACTTCTGATATATGTCGTAGTACTAACGGCCATGATTATTTAACGGTAACATGTCATTGGTGATGCGCGATTAGATGCATACACTTTTAACGCAAGTGCACGTTATCGTATCAAGTAGTATAGTCTTAGATAAGACCGAATATCGTCCTCTGGGATTAGGGTTCAAGTACCAATTGTCTATTTTCTAGTATCTATTTGGTGAATTAATGAGTGATTGGTTGTTTATGACTAAGAATTATAAAAGCTAATTAATTATAAAGATTTAATTCAGATGTGATGAGAATAGGGCTTCTATGTATCCTTACTATCCGCTTATGTTACTTACTAATGCATTACTTATGGTGTTCTTCTTTTGGAGAAAGCGGGTTCTTAAATCGCTTTATACTCCGTTAAGTTATATAAACACTCAACCCAGATTGTTCCTTACCTAACTTTCACGATAAGGGTAACTCTATAGGAGGATTAAGCACAAAACCTAGTTGGCCGTCACGCAATGCGCAAAATTAGGGTTGTTAAGCCTCTCATCAACGCTACAAATCTAATTGAGGTATTTTCATCCCCAATTCAAGACCGCTCTACCCAACTTACGAGATATTCACAATCCTCCTTTTCGTAATCGATTAGAAATCATATAGTGATAACTAGTTGTCAATTAGCTACCAAGAATTCAACTCAATTATTGGATAGATCTCTCAATAAGAATAATAACCATAAGCGTCATTACTTTATAACATAAGGTTCAAGAATTCAACATAGAAAGCCTATAAGAGAATTAGTTCCTAGCCATGAATATGACAAGAACTAATTCAAAGTTCATCATGCAAAACTGAATTAAAGAAAAGAAAAGAAAAGAAATTACTAATGTTTGGGTCTCAATCTCTAGGCAAGAAAACCTTGTGTTTGGCAAGAAAGGGAACCTTGAAAACCGCCTAGGGTTCTCCTTTTATAGGTTTAAACGTCTCCTTCTTTTCCTTCCGTGCCTGGCCCAAAAATCCGTCAAAGACCTAATTTTTCCGCGTCGGCGCGCGGCTCGCTGTCGGCGCGCGCCTAAAGTTCTGCAATACGGGTGTTTTGGCGCGCGGCCGATATCTGGCATGCGAGGCGCGGCCACTGCAACTCACGTGGCTCCGGATGTTTAGCGCGCGCCATTTCTGGTCTCACGAGGCGCCATGCGCTGGATCTTCTGCGAACTTCTCTGAATAATAGCGCGCGCCTGCTTCGATCAGGCGAGGCGCCGCCGCTGGTCCGATTTCACCTCGTTTGCCACTTTCTGCATTTCTCTAGTACTCCTCTTTTCCCCTTTTCGCTCCTTTTCCGCCATTTGGCCACTTTAGCCACTTTGACTCAAAAGAAAGAAAATCTATCCTAATACGACACTTTGTATGTACAAAAGCGGGACAAAAGACTAACTAGATCGACTCAAAGGTGTATATAAAATACACCGATCAAATACCCAAACTTAACCTTTGCTCGCCTCGAGCAAAGATAGAAAGAAATACAATAAAATGACAGACTCGATAAATAAGAAAATCAACAAAGAAAATAAATGCAGACTTCACGCCATCGATCACTTTCTTTGTCGCATTTAATGTTAACTAGAAAAACATGAAGGTTAGCGTAATAATATCGAGGAACATATAGCATGGAATTTCAACACATTGAGCTAGATATTTCGCAAACTCATACTTATCATGCTTAAATGGAAGTCGGTGTACTCAAGTATGCATATAAATTCAAAAATTCCTATGGCATGCTTACTTGCTATTCTCCACTAATTCGGATATACATAGAAGAGATCTTCGTGACTTTGGGGTTGTAATGTAGGCTTAGGTAGGGGTTGGTAAAGATAGGCATTTAGGCTCATTTTTACGTACCATAAGCTCTTTGGCTTTTCAATTTTTCCCTTTTCTTTTGATTCTTTACTTCAATTCTATCCTTCCCTCTTTTGTTTTGGGAGAATGAAGTATATAATAATGACAAGCCTTCAAACTTAGGCTTTTGCCTATTTCTTATTACTTTTGTATTGGGGTGCAATGACTTTATTCATTCTTTTTGTTTTCTTTTAACACAATGTACTCCTACTGTTCGTAATTTCACTTATGGTACACTTTGTGGGAATATAGGGTGTCAAAGAAGAAGTTTCAAATTTTAGGCTCGATGGGGCTAACTAGAGATATTTTTAAAGTGCGGGATAGAAAAGAATGGTAAGAATTGGCTATCAAAGAAATGCACGAGTCATCTCCCTAACATGCATATCCTAACTATTTCGCCTCAAATAGCGGTCATAACACATAAGCATTTATCATTTAGCATACATAACTCAGCAAGAGACTCGAATAGGCAGTTACGTGAGTTTTTGGCATCTCTAACCTAAGTGTTTAGATAGTGCTTCCATTCCTTTACATTATTCCACCTTACTTCACTAGGTGTTTCTAGCAACTACAAAGATACATGATCTTTGTGACAATTATGACTCAAAAAGAAAAATTTGGTGACTCAAAATAAACATGAAACAAATAAAAGACTTAAATAAAACATAACATGACACACAAATAAAACTAAAACACAAAACACACCCCGAACTTAAATTACACATTGTCCCCAATGTGTAGACTCAACGGAAAAACTAAAAGACAAAAAGACTTACAGCTTTTGGCTAAAAATCGCGATGGTGGCGGAGGGTAGTGCTTAATTTCGTGAGGAGAGAGCCTTGGTGTTTGATTTGGCGGTAGGGCTTTTGGATCAAATTATTTTCCGAATTCTCTGAATCGACACCATGCGCGCTTAAACTTCCGCACCTCTTGGATCTTTAGGCGCGCACTGCTCACAGCCGCGCGCTACATTTCTCGACACCCGTTCAATTGCATGTACACATCGATCATACAAACAACAAGACCCAAGACTGTGAGATCGTTTCTTAGATAAAACTAAAATAACCTAAAGATGTAAATTAAAATAACATAATTGAAAACGTTGGGTTGCCTCCCAACGGTATTTGTCTTTTACCGCTTTTAGCCGACGCATTCCTTATTCTTTCTTCGAGGATTGAGAAGTTACCAAGTTCATGTATTCCATTTCATCGATTAGGTAGGGTTTTAACCTCTGTCAGCTTACTTTGAAGCGGCTCCTCTCTCCTTTTATTTGATTGCTCGTATGGGAATACTCTTACCATTGTGTATGGTCTGTCAACGTGATTTTAATTTGCACGAAACAATCTCAACCTTGAGTTGAATAGCGTACTTGTTGTCCTTCTTGAAAATCTTTTGGTATCAAATTCTTATCGTGCCATGCTTTCGTTCGTTCTTGTAGATCTTTGCATTCATAGGCATTGTGTCGAATTCATCCATTCGCTCGGTGTAGTAGCCTCCTTTGTCCGCTGGTGGTATCCATGTTCAACTTCTTCATTGCCCAATATGCTCGTGTTCCAACTCTCTTTGGCAAATGACAAGCTTTACCAAAAACTAATTTATAAGGTGACATACCAATTGGTGTTTTGAATCTTTGTCGGTATGCCCATGTCGTCATCTAATTTGATCGACCGGTCTTTCCTTGCCGTTCACGCCTTTTCCAATATGCTTTTCACTTCTCTATTTGACACTTCCGCCCATTAGCGAGGATGAGTACGCGGTTGTGGTGCGATGGTAAACTCCATATCGGAAAGCGGACTTCACCGCTTATTGCGAGAAATGGCTCCCTTCATCGATAAGAGCTCTTGGTGTCGAACCTTGTGAAAATATTCTTACGGAGAAATTTTTGCAGTTTCTTTCGTTTTCTTTGGTGGCCATCGCTTCTACCCGTTTGGACACGTAGTTCATCGCCGAAGGATATATTGATATCCAAAAGATGGCGGGAATGGTCCCATGAAATCAACTCCCCACACCGCGAATAGTTCTACTTCCCATATCCCGTGCGAAGGCATCTCGTGTCGTCTTGAGCTGTTCCCTGTTCGTTGACAATTATCACATCTGCGCACAGTGTGGGCATCCTCAAGAGAGTTGGCGATAGAATCGCGTTGCAATACCTTTGCCGCCGTTCTTGATGCCCCAAAGTGTCCACGTGCTAAGGTGTGGCGGTGGGTGAGAACTCGTGCATCTCTTCCTCTACACATCGCTGATGACTTGGTGCACGGTGTTTGTATAGCATTGGTTCTTCCCAATAGTAATGTTTTACCTCGAATAAAACCTCTTTATTTCTTTGTCTTGACAAGCACGGGGTAGAACTTTAGCCGCAAGAAAGTTAACAAAATCAGTACGAAGGTAAATTAGAATTCATACTTACTCAAAGCAGTTGTTCGTGCGGAAAGTGATCATTTATTTGCACATCCTCGTATTCGCTTTCTGTGTTCTCCAATCTGACAAGCCGTGGTGGAATTCTGAATCCTTTCTTATCACGAATCTACGTCAAATTCTTGTAGAAGTAGGACCCATCGAATGAGACGAGGCTTTGCGTCCTTCTTTGTCATTAAGTACTTTATAGCGAGTGGTCAGTGTATACTATCACTTTATTTCCAATCAAGTATGGCCTGAATTTCTCAAACGCATATACTATAGCTAGTAGTTCTTTTTCAGCAGTTGCATAATTTAACTGTGCGTCATTTAGAGTTTTACTAGCATAGTAAATGGATCTAAATACCTTGTCGATTCTCTGTCCAAATCTTGCTCCAATGCATAGTCGCTGCATCGCATACGTGAGTTCAAATGGGAGCTCCCAATTTGGTGCATGACTATAGAGTCTTTGAGGTAAGCTTCTCGCGAGCGTTTGAAATGAGGATAAGAATTCTTTATTGAAGTCGAAGTCTACCCCCGTCATTAACAATGTGGAGAGGGGCTTTGAGACCTTTGAAAAGTCCTTGATGAATCTTCATAGAAAGCTGCGTACGAGAAACTTCGACTCCTTTTGTTGATCTGGAGGTGGTAGATTTTCGATTCGAAATCTTTGCTTTGTCTACCTCAATACCTTGGTTTGATATTTTATGCCCCAAGACGATTCATTCATTTACCGTGGTGACACTTCTCCCAATTTAGCACAAGGTTAGATTCTTCGCAGGCTCAACATCGCTTCTAGATGCCTTAAACATTCATCAAATGATGCTCCAAAGACCGAAAAGTCATCCATAAAGATCTCTATAGTCCTCTACCATATCCGAGAAAATTGCCATCATACATCTTTGAAAAGCAGTGCATTGCGAGTCCAAATGGCATTCTTCTAAATGCAAATGTGCCAAAGCGGCAAGTAAATGTCGTCTTTTCACGATCTTACGGGGCTATTGCAATCGTGATACCACGAGTATCCATCCAAAAAGCAATAGTAGTTGTGCCTGCGAGTCATCCGGATTTGATCTAGGAATGCAACGGGAAGTGATCTTTCTCGTTGCTTTATTCAACTTGCGATAATCAACGTATTCTCCAACCGTGATCGCTCGAGGATCGAGTTCGTTTCTTTCGTTAGCCACCACCGTTATTCCACCGCTTTTCGCACCACTTGTCGACTTACCCACGTGCTATCGATATGGGGTAAATCACTCTGCGTCGAGCCATTTTAGGATTTCTTTCCTTACTACCTCTTTCATATTTGGGTTGATCGCCTCGGGCTTCGATGGATGGTCCGCTCTCCTCATCTAGGCGGATCTTATGCATTCGTTGATGGACTTATTCCTTTTATGTACGCTAATGTCCATCCAATAGCCCGCTTGTGATTCTTTAGTACTCTTAGCGCTTTATCAATTTCTTCGGTGGGCGGTGGCGTGAAATGATCATGGCGTGGTTTTCTTCACCTATTGGTATTGTAGATGATTAGGTAAGATTTTTAACTCTAACTCGGGCCTTCTCTGTGGATGGTAATGATCTTTCTGTACTGGCCCCACTCGCCATATTTCTTTGTCCTTGTATCCCATTTTTCATAAGCATTCATCCAATTTGCATACTCCATCGATCGATCGTTTTACTATCATCATCCCGTGTGGTGATTTCTTCAAGCGTATCCTCATATTCGAACTCTTTGTTTGACATTGTCTCTTCGATAAGATCAATGGTGGCGATTATCTTTGGCCTCTGGAAAACTTCTTTGTTTGAAGAGCGTTAAAAGTTACCTCTTCTTCATCTACTCAAGCTTGATTCCCTTTTGAACATCAATGAGAGCTGTCACGTGGCTAAGAAGTGCCAAAGATGATAGGTATTCCATCGTTATCTTGTATATCTAAGATAATGAAATCGCGGGAGGATGAACTTGTCCACTTTTACTAGTATATCCTCGATGACTCCTCTCGGATGAACAATTGGCGGTCGACTAGGCTGAGTGATGTTTGTAGGTTTGATTTCTCCCATTTCTAGTTTGCGAGAAAACTAGATAGGGCATCGATTTATGCTGCTCCCGGTCGCGTAGTGCCTTTTGACATTCAAACTTTCCAATAGTGCATGGGATGGTAAAACTCCCGGTCTTGTAACTTACGAGGTAGTTGTCTCGTAGGATGGCACTACATTCTTGCTAGCATCACCGTTTCGTAATCCTCTATCTTCCTCTTTTTGCTAAGCACATCCTTCATGAACTTGGCGTGGCTCGGCATTTGTTCTAGTGCTTCGCAAAGCGGGATATTGAGTTGCAATTGTTTGAGAACCTCTACGAATGGAGAATTGCTTGTCAAGAGTGCATTTTTAACTTCGGGATATGGTATCATCACTGGGTGCGATTACCATCTTGGTGCTATTTTCTCAATTTACGGATACGGGCGCGCGGCTCGATCTTAGGCGCGCGCGCTCACTTTCTGCATGTTTGAGACCGTAACTTGCATGTACTATCTCTGCCCGCCTCGAATCCTCGGCGCCTTGTGGCCTGATCGAGCGCCGCGGCTGCAGCTGCGTGAACTTTCTCTTTCTCACGATTCGGCCTCGCCCGGTCAATTATGCGACATTGTGTGTCCTCATTGCTTAGCTCGGATGCAGATTGCTCTTGCGGTTATTTGTTGAATATGACCGCGAGTTACGCTATTTCGCTTTCCAACCTCTTTATGCCCGACCTCATTTCGTCCATGAATCGAGCTTGGCGCCTCGTGAGACTAAGTAGGGTTTCTCGTAATTCCTCCTCTGTTCCTCTATGGTTGGCTCTCATCATATGGGACAAGAAAATCCATATCTAAAGTGTTCCTGAACGAATCAAAACCAACAAAGAAATCACGGCACCTCGAATTTTCGTAAAAACTAAAAATAAATAAAAAAAAAATGAAAATTAAATCCAAATTAGAATTTAAAAATAGATAATTTGATATTGAACTATTGCCTAATCCCCGGCAACGGCGCCAAAAACTTGATGCGCGATTAGATGCATACACTTTTAACGCAAGTGCACGTTATCGTATCAAGTAGTATAGTCTTAGATAAGACCGAATATCGTCCTCTGGGATTAGGGTTCAAGTACCAATTGTCTATTTTCTAGTATCTATTTGGTGAATTAATGAGTGATTGGTTGTTTATGACTAAGAATTATAAAAGCTAATTAATTATAAAGATTTAATTCAGATGTGATGAGAATAGGGCTTCTATGTATCCTTACTATCCGCTTATGTTACTTACTAATGCATTACTTATGGTGTTCTTCTTTTGGAGAAAGCAGTTTCTGAAATCGTTTTATACTCCGTTAGGTTATATAAACACTCAACCCCAAGTATTGTTCCTTACCTAACTTTCGTGATAAGGGTAACTCTATAGGAGGATTAAGCACAAAAACCTAGTTGGCCGTCGCACAATGCGCAAAATTAGGGTTGTTAAGCCTCTCATCAACGCTTCTGAATCTAATTGAGGTATTTTCATCCCAATTCAAGACCGTCTACCCAACTTACGGCGTATTCACAATCCTCCTTTCGTAATCGATTAGAAATCATATAGTGATAACTAGTTGTCAATTAGCTACCAAGAATTCAACTCGATTATTGGATAGATCTCTCAATAAGAATAATAACCATAAGCGTGCATTACTTTATAACATAAGGTTCAAGAATTCAACATAGAAAGCCTATAAGAGAATTAGTTCCTAGCCATAAATATGACAAGAACTAATTCAAAGTTCATCATGCAAAAACTGAATTAAAGAAAAGAAAAGAAAAGAAATTACTAATGTTTGGGTCTCCAATCTCTGCAAGAAAACCTTGTGTTTGGCGAAAGGAACCCGAAAACCGCCTAGGGTTCTCCTTTATAGGTTTAAAACGTCTCCTCTTCTTTCCTTCCGTGCTGGCCCAAAAATCGTCAAAAGACCTAATTTTTCAGCGTCGGCGCGCTTCGCCTTCGCTGGGCGCGCTAAAGTTCTGCATACGGGTGTTTTGGCGCCGCGCCCGATATCTCGCTGCGAGCGAGCCGCGCCACTGCAACTCCTGGCTTCTGATGTTTAGCGCCATGCCCAGCTTCTCGTCTTCGAGGCCATGGCCTGATCTTCGCAGCTCTTCAATAATAGCGCGCTGCCTCTCGACGATCGCAGGAGAGCGCTACCGGGTCCGATTTCACCTGCTTACTTTCGCTGCACTTTACCTCTTTTCTTTTTTTCTTTCGCTCTTTACCGCCATTTGGCCACTTTAGCCACTTTGACTCAAAAGAAAGAAAATCTATCCTAATACGACACTTTGTATGTACAAAACGGGACAAAAGACTAACTAGACTGACTCAAAAGGTGTATATAAAATACACCGATCAATTGGATAGATTATAAATGGTCTATACAAAAACGTATTTTAGCATATAGATATATAGATAGTAGGCACACTAGTGAGTTTATTTCAGAAAATATTTATTCAGTCTGCGATTATTACGGAATAACTGATAAAGTTATGAGTATTACATTAGATAATGCATCTTCTAACAATGCTGTTATTTGTATTTTAAAAGATGTTTTAACTCCGTCTTTTTCAAAACATTTTCATATCAAATGTGCGTGCCATATTTATAACTTAGTTGTAAAGGATGATCTTTCACTTTTTCAAGATATTCTTGAAAAAATACAATTTGCTATACACTTTATTTTTAAAAATAATAGAATTCAACAAAGAAAAGAATATAAAAAAACTTGTCACGATTGTGGACTATCTTACAGAAAAATTCCCGAAGAAGTACCAACTAGGTGGAATTCTTTATATGACCAACTAGTTGTTGCTTATGACTATAGAAAACCTATCACTTTATTTTTTAACGCCCATAATCAAAATCCAAATGATATGATTGTGGATAATGATTGGGACAAAATTAAAGAACTTATTGTATTTCTAGAGAATTTTCAACAAGCAACAAAAGAATTTTCTACTTTATATTATCCTACTATTTCAACTATGTTGTTTTATATAACTATAATATTTTTACTTCTTAAAGAATATATGGAAAAACACCTTATAAAGCATTTATTAAAAAAATGTTTATGAAATTAAAGAAATATTTTATTCCTATTCCCCCTATTTATATTATTGGTGTTGTATTAAACCCGACTATTAAAGTAGAGGGATGTAAAAGTCTTATTGAAAATATTTATAACTGGATGGACGTACTACCACCTCCAACTCCCAAAAATTTAAATGTTGAGCCACCTATTGAACAAACGCTAAAAGAAGTGTTGAATAGCGTAGAAGATGAATGCAAAAAAGTATATCGGCATTACCAGCAAGAAAGTGCTAGTAACCAACCGTCTTTCGTACCATCTTCTTCTTCAACACAGCCTAAAAAAAGACATGTTGTTTCTGCGGCTAGTATTGATTCTATTGAAAGCCTCAGAAATAAAATGTGCGGTGGTAACAATGCTAACCAAATTAGCGAGTTCGATGTTTTTGTTTTGCAGGGTAATTTACCTTACCAAGCAGTTATCAATGAAGAAGGAAATGAAGACTTGCTGAAATATTGGATGCAGAATGAGAAGACATTTCCGACACTTTCAATGATGACCCGAGATATTTTGAACATTCAAGCGTCATCAATCGCTTCTGAAAGCGCTTTTTCTGCAGACAAATTTCAAATAGGAGAGCACAGACACTCATTAGCCGGACAGCTTGGAGATGGCGGTACTATTCAGAGATTGGATACGAGCGGAGCGAAGGAGGTGCGGTCAACCAGAGATTAACGAAGAAGAAGACGACAACTACAACGACATTTTATCTGAAGACATGAGTAGCGACGTGGAACAATTTGACCAAGATATACTAATTCCAACCGAAGAACCACACGAAATTATAAAGAAACTAGAAAAAATATTTTCAAATTGGTAATTTATTTCATTGCAATTTTTTAATTTTTCTATGTCTTTTGCAATTTTTTTCAACAACAGTACACTACAATGTTGTAATTCTGAATCTTGTATATTTCAATGAAATAATTAATAATATAAGAGGCACAAAACAGTCTTGGGATGTTTTTTTTTACACTCTTCTTGTCTTTGTTTAATTATTTAGTTTATACTTTATAAATATATTATATATATGAGTATAATTATAATACTATAATATTATAATAGTATAATATGAGTCTATGACTATCACTATATGACTATATGTATATGTTAATGTTACTTTGTTAGTAATTTAGTATTTTTAATTTAGTAAAAAAAAAAAAAATCCGACCGAGTCCGTCGAGGCCGCCCCGACTCCGCCACCTTGTGGCCCGGGGCGGGACGGACACGGTATCGTCCCGCTAGTCCCGGTCCCGCCTGTCCCGACCCCGCCCCTCCTCTCCACCCCGACCCCGTCCCGATCCCGCTAGTCCCGACCCCGGTGGGCCCGGCCCGGCCCACTGGACAGTCCAATCAAAATACGGTACAAGGAGTATGAACTGGAAAGGAAACAGAATAAAGGCGGCAATAGCAGACTAATAACTTTAGCGAATGTGCAATTAGTTACTTACTGTACTTAATTTCCACCAATGTTTCAAAGTTCAGGTAACACATGGAATTTACCTTCTGCTTTCATAGGATATTTAAATATATTGTGATCCTGAATCTCTTTTAGCAGCGGCATATACTTTGTCAACTGCCATTCTGAAAAACTTATGTGTGCAATTGTCTTTCGTTTTTGTTACTCTGTAGTGGTATTTTGTAGACGGAAGATGGATCAAAGAGGGCGCCATTCTGTAAGTTTAAAGCAGGCCCTATATTGAAAACATTTACAGTTATGATCTTTAGTGTTCATCAGAAGTGGGAGTAGTCCACGACGTTTTCACGCAAAATGACTTCTGTCATATCAAACACATATCATTGCCTAATGACACTCAAATTTAGTTCCTTTTAAGGTTAGATCATGTCAGGCGAATAAGGCATGTAATTGAATTTGAGTCAGTAAATTAGACTTCTAAAGATTGACTATTTTGGCATGCATGCATTGCGTCTCTACTTTTCCAGTAAAAATGGTGTCCTTTATAGTTTGTAGAATCTCTCTAAAACCAGAAACAACGAGGCATCTAATGTTTGAGTTTGGTTGTACAGAATCAGAAAACCAAAGCATTGTCTTAAATGTGGATAGAAAGATAACATACAGTAGAACAATTAATTAAAACATCACAAAATCATTTTTTGCATAGAATCCCAAAAACCAAACCAGAAAACAGAAGGTTGAGATAAACCAAGTTGCCTATGGCATCAAGTGGAATAGAGTTAGTAAAATAGATGTTCTCTAACTCCAGTGCATACAGATGTTGGAACATAAGCAAGATAATATAAAACCCAATTCCACACGCTCATAAAACCCAAATATTAAACACTCAAAAACCAAAACCAAACACTCAAGTTTGAGATAAGCTCTCATTGACAGCCCTGAAATCTGATTAATGCTTCTACAATCAAACTTCATCAATGTGAATGTCTTCAAGTGCAGCCAATTTATATATTGTTAATAAAACTCGGTGTAATTCGAAGCCCTAGACCAGTTGATCTTGAAGGCAGAGGGTATACTCATTGGGTGGTGTGGAGAGTTTGGTCACAAGTTCGAAACCCCAGGGTAACACTGCGCCGTCTCTTGGGAGAGTCACACACCTAACACAATGTGGTTTAACTGGCTGACGGAGTTTGCAGGCTATTACGTCAGTTCGTGATTTACCCAGTGCGCACCTTCAGATAGCGGCTGCGGGTTTCACGTTAAACAAAAAAAAATAAAACTCTGTGTATCTTTACTATTAAAAAAATCAACAAAAATCTCTCCGACGTGCTAATATTATTATTCATTTATAATATATATTTTTTTAGAAATATTTTTTATTCATCGACTAAACACGAGAAATATATTTTAAGGAAAACATTACCCATGAAAGTCATTTTCTCGGTATAAAAATGACTCCTGTCATACAAGACAAAATCTCAGCCACAAGTAATTTACATATAGATAAATCTGAAGCAGAGTGAGTAAAAGGAATTAAAGAAACGGACATTGGGGATTGAGATTTATTACCTCTATGCTTGACATGCTTCATTCTCTCGGGAATGTCCTTTAGTTTTGGACAGTCATAAATACCAAGACCTTTAATCAGAGGCATGGCACTTGTGGCTAAATGCCATCTTTCTAAGTTCTCAAGCCTATCAAGACGAAGGAACTCCAATTGACAGAAGCTGCTATCGCTGCACGTAATTTCTTTTCCTTCATAAGCTGCCTCTAATAATTGGAGATTCCTTAGGTTTGGCAACATTCCCAGAATAGGCATCGGATCTTCCATGAGTTCTGAATCGACAAGGACCATCATTGTGATTGAATTTGGAAACGGGTTGGAGAGAGGCAGTTTTTCTATTCTCCCACTTAACCACAATTTCTGGAGCTTTAATTCAAGACCTGGGAATGATTCACCGCCTAATAAGAGAGAGTTAAGATTTTTCAAGCTGCTAATGTTAGTTAGGGTGTAAGATTTCGTAATATCAAACATGCGTAATTCTCGAAGATTGACTAAATCAACAGGGTCAACATCTTTCCATTGATCACAACAAATGTTAAGAAATAGAAAGATCAAGTGAGAGGTACTTTTGTGCTTGACCATGAATGGCATGTCTGAGACATAAGGAGGATATGGAGTGCTTTCTTGGATCATAAATGTCAAAGAAGTTTACCTCCAATGCCTTTTCTACGGCAAGATCCCGAAGTAGATCATGAATCCTACACTCAACAACTTTTTCACAAAATATACCAGCCACTTGAACCAAGCTTCGTCTTATCAGCTCATTCAAGAAGCCTTCAGCGACATCCTCCATTCTTTCTTCTCCATTTGGTATAAAGCCTTCGGCCATCCACAACCACACTATGTTATCAGCATAGATCGGATGATCTTCTGGAAAAATACCAAAGCAAAGAAAACACTGCTTGAGCACAGTTGGCAAATCATTGTAGCTCAATGACAGTATGTAGGAGATTTCAATAGAGTCATTTTTCATTTGCCGCCAAAGGTGTGCCTTCACTTTTTCCCATTCTTCTAGCCCCCTTTTATGCGAAAGCAGCCCGCTCAATACAACAATTGCAAGAGGTAAGCCTCCACACTTTTCCACCATATCCTTAGCTAGCCTCTCCATTGTTGAGTTCATTGCCCGAACATCAAGTAGCTTCCTTAAAAAGAGGTCCCAACTCTCTTCTTGGCTAAGGTAACGGAGTTTATGGACAAAACCTTTGTTATCTGCTCTTTCAGCAATATCCTCCTTCCGCGTGGTAATAATAACTCTGCTGCCGTTCTTGCTATCTGGGAATGCTCTTTTCAAACTTTCCCATGCTTCTCTATGCCATAGATCATCAACCACCACAAGGTATTTGCGTTCTTTTAATAGATCACGAAGGTAAACTTCTAGATCTGTTTCTGTCATACTTTCCAACAAATCTAGAGTTTCCTTGGTGCGACCTTGGATGGATTTTATGATATTCCTAAGGAGATCCAGGGTGTTGTAATCTTGAGAAACACATATCCAAGCGCGTGTTGGAAAGCTAGAGACTATATTTGGACTGATGTAGAGGTTTCTCGCAAGAGTAGTCTTGCCTAATCCACCCATACCATAGATAGAGATGACGCTTCGACGTGGCTCTGCTTTGAGAAGTTCAGCTAGCAATGTTTCTACAACATCCTGAAAGCCAACAAAAATGTGATCCTGATCATCCTCATAGGAGGTAGTTCTCCTCAATGTTCTAACCAGATCGGACCGATTGTTAGGCCTGTTACTTGGTCCTTCTCCTGCAATATTATCGATGTTTCTAATACCATAAGTCTCTCGTTTACGAGAGATATCCATGAGTCGTTGCTTGAGTGATTGGATCTCCTTGCCGACGTTGTAGAATTTGGTCTCCTTTCTACAGATGCAAGCGCAAGCCTTAAGACGACTAGTAAATCCATCATCATCACCTTTACCAGCCTCGAAGCTGTAAGTCTCCAGTATAGCGACAGCGTCATTAGCAATAGAGTTGATTTCAAATACCCATTGTTGAACTCTTTGATCTCCAACTTGCTTTTCTTCTGCATGTTTGAGGAAAGACTGCATGAAGAGCAGCTCATTTCGCAGCCACTGCACATCCTCTCTCAGACTCAAACGCAGGGAAACTTCCTGTATTAGGAAATTCCCCAGTTTTTCAACTGCAAATGACACAAAGGCATCAGCCATCTACACAAGTGTTTGATTTTGTTAGAATATTATGTTAGAATATTCTAGATGTGTAATTAATTAGTGATATTATATTTATGTACAATCCTAATATATATGGTAGGTAGTACCAAGAGTTATGGTTAGAATATTATGTTAGAATATTCTAGATGTGTAATTAATTAGGATGATCATTTGTATATATTCTCCCTTATGGGATAAAGAATGATTAAGGAAAACATTCCATAACTCTTTCAGATTTCACTTCAATGAGAGGTGGAAAAAGAGGGCTGTGTAGAAGAGATATTGGAATACAACTTGGTAAAGGGACAAAGACATATATACTCAGAAGCAATAGAGATAAGATATCGTGTTGAAAGTTCTCATTTTTTCAAAAGGAACAAAAAGATGCAAGCTAAGCGAAAGGTACATTTTAGAAATATTACAATTCCCAGCGGTAGTTGTGTATACAGACGAAGACTTCAAAATGAGTGGCTGAATATGTTGTTTTCTTTTGGTATAGTCGAAAAAACAAACTAAATAAACATGTAGAATGAATTTGTGCGAATCTAAATTAATCAAACAAAAATGTTCACTTGTGGTCCTTTTTTTGGTTAGCTTTTTAGTGACTTGTTCTCCTTTTATTTCCTTGCCTCTCGTGGGACTTTCAAACCCCGGTTTAAAAATTTTATTTTAGCAAATTTAAAATCTTATGATAAAACGTTAGGATATTTTAAGATTAGACAATTTATGACCAAACGATGTTGTTCTGAAGTGTAATTTTTCAGGGGCTATATTTACACAATTTTTAAAAATATGAATAAAATTTTAATGACCTTAAAAAGGAATATTGCATAAATCAACCTCAACCTTTTAATAATTTGTTTGGATGTCGTGATATTTTCCACATTTTTATATTGAATTTAAAATTATACGAACCTATAATGAAAGTAAACATTTAGGATGTGTTTGTTCAAGCTTTTAAGTGTTCTTAAGTTGAGAAATAATTTTTGGGTCAAATACATATTTATCAAGAAGTATAAATACTTTTTAAAAAGCCAAAGTATTTCTACATGAAAGAGAATGAGAAACACCCTTTTTGCCCAATGATTATTTTTGAATTCATTTACTCTTTTTTTTTCACAAAATTTCTTTTAATCTCATATAATATCCCCAGATAAAATAGAAATTTGAGAATAGGACAGGGGTAGAGGGAGATAAGAAAAAATATCATATTTTTAATATATTTTTTTTTATAAAAAGAACAAAAAATATGAAATAGAAATTTAAGGATGGGTAGGGTGGGGGGTAAGAAAAAAATTCATATTTTTTATAAAATTAAAAATATATAAATTAAAAATTTGAGAATGGGGTAGGGGGGTAACAAAAAATATCATATTTTTAATATTTTTTTTTTATAAAAGTAACAAAAAATATGAAATAGAAATTTGAGAATGGGGTGGGGTGGATGGGGTAGGTGTGGGTAGGGCGGGGGGAAAGAAAAAAAATCATATTTTTTATAAATTATTTATTAAAGTAAAAAAAAAAAAAAAAAATTGAGAATGGGGTAGGAGGGTAGGGGTGTAGGGGAGATAAGAAAAAAAATCATATTTTAAATAATTTTTTATAAAAGTAACAAAAAATATGAAATATAAATTTGAGGATATGGTGGGAGTGAAGGGAGTATGTGGGGTTAGGGCGGTGGGGGGTAAAAAATCATATTTTTTTATAAAAGTAAAACAAATATGAAATAGAAATTTGAGGATGGGGTGGAGGGGGTAGGTGTGGGTAGGGCGGGGGGTAGGTTTGGACATTTTTGTGTCATTGACTATCATATTGTCGTTATATTTCTTATGTACAATATAATTTTTTTTTATTAAATGTTGCAATTAAATTGTAAAGATATACTAATTTTTAGAAATATAGGATAGAAAAAAATATTGTAAATAGTTTTAAATCTATTAAAAAGAATATTCTAGTTTCTTTGCATAAATGTGTGACAAACAGGGAGTGTTTCTGTTTCTCAGAAGTACTTCTGTAATTATAGGACAAACACCCTAACAGATTCTCTAAAAACAGTTTCTGCAAAACTATTTCTAAAAAAGAGAAACATTTTTTAAAAAACTTGGTCAAACATACCCTTACACATATAAAAGTAAATCATACTATCTTGGCTTCTTCTTTTTCTTCCCTTTTTTCGTTTTAATAGAAGTATTTTCTGTTCTAACCAATCAAAGGTTACAAGTTTCTACACCAATTGATATTGTTATAGACGTTTCTCTCTCGGCGAACAATTGAAATTAATAGATGTCTATGTTTTCTTTTTGTTCATTATTATAGGCAATAACAAAGATGAAAGCTAGGGGAAAAGTACACTAGACCTGCTCGATAGGAGCGTAGGTGCCGGGGGAGGGGGAATTATATAAAGATGATGTTAGTCTATTGAAAATATAATTAAGTAAAGAAAAATAGTTTTTTGATAGTTTAAATTTTTATATTAAACATTCGCATACTTTTACATGATATTAGAATAGGCAGAGCTGCATAGGTCATTAATTTGAGTATCACCGCCACAATTATTAAATTCATGTACTTGAACCATGCAAAAGAATTAGGTCCACACGTGAGAGAGTGCGTTGAGAATATAATTAAATAAATAAATGTGTGTTATCTCTAATAAATTAAATTTTTAAATGAGACGGGAAGAGTAAGTTTTTTGAGTAAATAAACTCTCAAAATACAAAATCAACTTATGGGCGAAATTCATTTTTTCTAGAATTATCTTAACTTTTAACTTCATGTTAGTTGTTCCGGTCAAAACAAGGGGTGTCCAACGGGACGGTTCCCGGCGGGATTAGCGGACCGGAATAGACGGGAAGCGGTCTCGTCCCGTCCCACATCACGCCGGAAGAGGGGCCGAGGTTTGGGGGGACGGAACGTGTCGGGTCGGGATCGGGTTTTCCGTGTGTTTTTTTCCACTTAATTTAAAAAAAATAACATATATAAACACTTCAATAATTGAACAAGATAGTGTAATAAAAATATTTCAAGGCTGCTTTTGTGTCTCTTATATTATTTAATAGAAATATGATTTTCTTGTAATACAATTTCAAAATTGCAACTTTGTGGTGTTGTTCAAAAGTTGCAAATCACATAGTAAAATTGCAATTAAAAAAATTACATATGCAACCATACTTTTTCAAATTTCCTCACAATATCTTGAGGATCTTCTGTTGGAATTGAAATGTGTTGGTCAAATTGTTCGACGTCACTTTCTGTTCCCTCGGACAAGATTTTGTTGTAGTTGTAGTCTTCTTCTTCGTTGATCTCCGATTGACCGCACTTTCTACGCTCCACTCGAATCTAATCTCTGAATAAAACTGCAATCTCCAATGTGTCTCCTGCCAATGAATGTATGTGCTCTCCTATTTGAAATCTTTTCGCAGAAAAAACGCTTTCAGATGTTGTTGATGACGCTTGAATGTTCAACATATCTCCGGCCATCTTTGATAGTGTCGAAAATGTCTTCTCATTCTCCCTCCAGTATTTCACCAAGTCTTCATGTCCTTCATTATTGACAATTAATTCGTATGGTACAAAACCCTGCAAAACATAAACATCAAATTCGTTAACTTGTGAAGATGTTGAACCACTAAACATTTTATTTGTAAGACCTTGAATACTAGCAGCTGAAATCACATATTTTTATAAGGTTGCAGCGAAGTAGTAGAAGATGGTATAGAAGCCAATTAATTATTTACACTTTGCTCTTGGTAATATATATATATACACTTTTTTGCATTCAGTGTGTATGCTATACGTAACTTCTTCTTTAGTTAGTGTGTAAGTTGGTTCTTCGGTTGGGTCTGTTGGAAGTAATTCTATACAATCATAAATCGTTTTTACAAGTGTTTTACAACCGTCTACTTTAATAGTCGGATTTAATACAACAACAATATAAATAGTGGGAATAGGAAAAAAATAATCGATAGATGCCTTATAAGTTGGTTTTTCAATATATTCATTAAGTAACAAAAATATTATAGTTATATAAAATAACATATTTGAAATAGTAGGATAATAAATACCGAAAATTCTTTAGTAGCTTGATAAAATTTCTCTAAAAATCCATTAAGTTCTAAAAAATCTCAATCATTATCTACAAGCATATCTCTTGGATTTTTATTATGGGTGTTAAATAATAAAGTTATAGCTTGTCTATAATCGTAAGAAACAAGTAGTTGTTCATACAGAAAATTTCAACTAGTCGGAACTTCTTTTGATAATTTTCTATAAGGTAATCCACAATCATGACAAATTTGTTTATATACTCTTTGCGTCTTTGTATTTTTTTACCTTTAAAAATAAAATTTATACCAAATTGTATTTTATCAACATTTTTTCAAAAAGTTTCAGGTCATCTTTTACAACTAAGTTATAAATATGACACACACATCTTATATGAAAATGATCAGGAAAATATGAAGTTAATTGAACTTTTAAAAGTCTTATAGCATAATCATTAGAAGTAACATTATCTAATGTAATTGTCATAATTTTATTAATTATTTCATAATAATCACAAATTTCGTTAATATTTTTTGCAATAAAACATTCAGTGTGTCTGTCATCAATATATCTATATGCTAAAATACGTTTTTGCATAGACCAATTTTGATCTATCAAATGAAATGTTACCGTTAAATAATCATTATCGTTAGTACTACGACCTATGTCAGAAGTGATAGTCACTTTGCCATTAAAATGATACAATGCATAACGTAAATATTGTTGATATTCACTTACAAATTTAAAAAATATATATTCTAACAGTTGATCTAGGAAAACCATTAAAAGCATGATTATATATTTCTCGAATGTAATGAATAAAATCAGGAGAAGAAGGAAATGAAAAAGGCAAACCCTCCACCGAAATTAATTTTACCATATTTTCTCTATCTTTGTTTTTATCATATTTAGGACCAAACATTCCCCCTGTCGTCGGGTTAATTTGAACATGTACTTGGTCGGGAACACTATGTGAACTTTGTCCCGACTCTGATGGCATTGACATACCCGATTTTTAGCCTGTATTGATTCCACCTAGATGTGTGCTCGTCTTTTACATGTCTCAATAAACCTCTCGTCCCACCTTGACCTTTTCCGGTTTTAAATTTATAATACATCTAGTTAGTTGATTCTCTTGGTCCCTATCAAAAAAATGTCATGCAAGTGATTTGAATTTTCGTTGTGTGGGGCATCAGCTCATACTATGGGGAATAAGAGGTATTCCAGTTTCAGTTTGAGGTTGTGAGTCAGTCTGAGCCTGAGGTTTATATGCACTAGTGGGTGTGTCATCTACATTATCGTCAAAATTAAATTCTGGTTCATCTACCTTATCATCTAATGTATATCATTAAAAAAAGCAGTTTCATATATATGAGTGAAATCAATCAAATCATCAGGACTAGAAATATGATTACTAGAAGAAGTAACCTTACCCTTAATACCCGTACTAGAATAAGTACTCTTATCCTTACCCTTAAACATACCTCTTAATCCTTCCATTTTAATTATACAAAATAAATAATTAAAGTAAATGAAATTAAGTGCGATAATTAAAATTAAGTAACAATAATTGAAAGAAGGTACCAAACACCGACGTGTAATCGAGGTTGAAAATTGAAACTTTGCTCGATGGATGATCCTCAAGTTAGTTGTCAACTTCACTCCTAATTTTTTAACTTTGATATAAATGAGCAAAAATAATTAGTAGGCAATGTAGAATTGTAGAGAGATAAATTGAGAGATGGTAAGAAGATTTGTGAGAAAAATGAGGTATTTATAGTTGAGAAATAGGATTAAAGTATAAATATATTAACTTAGGGGTTAAAATAAATATTAAGGGGTAGGGGGTTTATGGGATTTGGGGGGGGGGGGGGACTGACCGTTATAGTTGTTGTTGTAATGACTATTTTTGCAAAGGGTAGGGGCGCTGGCGGGGTGGGTCAGACTGGGGCGGGACGACCCAGGCGCCGTCCTGAGTTCGAACCCCGACAATTTTATTTTTTAATGCGGGATCGTGGTGGGCAGCGATCCCGACCCGACCCACTGGACATCCCTAGTCAAAACTTAGACATTTTCATTAATCTTTAGCAATCAATTTTTTCTTCAAGTGTGACAGATTTCTGAAAATTGTACTACATGATGTCAATGAGGAAAACTGATGAATATGCATCGAATAAGAGTTGTTGTACTCATTAACATTATGTGGTATTTTAAAAATACCCGATCAAAATATCTATGGTAATTTTAGATATTCTATTTTTATAAATTAACAATAACAATAAATTCACTATAATTTGATAAGTGGGGTTTTGGGAGAATAGAGTGTACGCAAATTGTATCTCATACTTTGAGAGGTAGAGAGGTTGTTTTCAATAGGACATCGACTCGGGATCTATTTCTATAAAAATGGTTGTTATATTATTGACTGAAGTCATCGACAGACCCTCCAACATGTCTGTGTATTCCACTTAGATCCTCCAACTAAGATCTTTACCATTTGAACCGTCCAACACTACATAATCGGAAAAAATACCCCCTTCTTTCTTCTCCTCCTCCGCCTGCGTGATATTCTGCTTTTCCTTTATCATTTTCATAATCCTTAATCTTTGCTTCAAATTAAAAAAAAAATCTTTCAATAAGAGCTTTCTCCAGTTTAGTTCCTTAATAAGTTAAGTTAGAATATCTTGATCCTACTTAATCATTATGATATTGGCATACTGCAGGAAAAGGTGGATTTTTATCTGAGCCAAGTCACCATTTGGTATCATTTTTTTTATTTCATTTTTATTTTAATTTGATTCTTTCTGATTTGGGATTTACATATGATTTTCATCGACCTCGAGAAGGCATACGCCAAAGTTCCTAGGAAGGTTCTATGGAGATATTTGGAGGTTAAAGGTGTACATGTGACGTACACTAGGGAGATAAAAAATATGTATAATTGAGCCAAAGCCAGGGTACAGACAGTGAGATGAGACTTGAAGCACTTTTCAGTGATGATGGGGTTGCACCATGGATCAGCTCTTAGCTAATTTCTATTTGTCTTGGTGATGGATGTACTGACGCGATAAATCCAAGGGGAGGTGTCATGGTATATGTTATTCGCAGACGACATAGTTCTGATTGATGAGACTCGCAGCGGAGTGAACGCTAAGGTGAAGGTTTGGAGACAAACTCTGGAGTCTAAGGGGTTCAGACTGGGTAGGATCAAGACAGAAAACTTAGAGTGCAAGTTCAGTAACGGGAGCGACATGACAGGCGTGGAGGTGAGGCTTGGTACTCAGATCATTAAAAAAAAGGAAGCTTCAAGTACATCAGATCTATTATCCAAGGGAATGAAAAAATTGATGACGATGTCACACATCGTATTGGGACAGGGTGGATGAAATGGAGGCTCGCATATGGAGTCTTGTGCGATAAAAATGTGCCACCAAAACTTAAAGGCAAGTTCTATAGGGTGGTGGTTAGACTGACTATGTTGTATGGGGCGAAGTGTTGGCCGGTCAAGACTTCGCACACCCAAAAAATAAAAGTTTCGGAGATGAGGATACTGAGATGGATGTGTGGGCATACAAGGAGGGATACAATTAAAAATAATAATATCTGAGGCAGAGTAGGAGTGACCTTGGTGGAGGATAAGATCTGGGAAGCTAGGTTCAGATGGTTTAGGCACGTGCAGATGAGAGACATAAATGTCAAGTGCGGAAGTGTGAGAGGTTTGCTATGACGGGTTCGGGAGGGGTGGAGGTAGGACGAAAAAGTATTGTGGAGAGGTGATTAGACAGGATATGGTGCATATGCAACTTACTGAGGATATGATCTTAGATATGAGGTTATGGAGGACACATATTAGGGTAGAAGTGTAGTAGGTAGTCCAGCGTAGTCTTACTTACGCTTACAAACTGATTGTTGTAGTGTTATTATTGTAGACCTGCTTAGCCTATCATACTAGTAGGTGCAGTATTTCTTTATTATCCACTGACATTTGATTTATGCTGTTATGTGTTCTCTAGTGTACTTTGTTTATCTTATTTACACGCGTTAGTTACTGCTTCTTTTTCAGAATGCACTATCATGACTTACTCGTTTTTTATACCAGCATTTTCATATTGCTTTAAATTTCATATTCGGATCTGACTGTTTCCTTTGACTTCTGCCGTTGTATATCCCTTCGTGTACTTTGTTTATCTTATCTTATTTACCTGCGTTAGTTACTGTTTTTTTTTTCCTTTCAGAATGCTCTATCATGGCTTGGTAATTGAAGAGGCATCTTTCTTCCTCAGAAAAAGCAGGTTTGATAGAAAATACGGTACAAGGAGTATGAACTAGAAGGGAAACAGAATAAAGGCTGCAATAGCAGACTAATAACTTTAGCGAATGTGCAGTTACTGTACTTAATTTCCACCAATGTTCCAAAGTTCAGGTAACACATGGAATTTACCTTCTGCTTTCATGAGATATTTAGAGCCCGTTTGGTTTGACCAACTTATAAGTCTTTTTTAGCTTATTTGACTGTTTGGCTTTCTGGCTTAAAGTCAGCACTTTAAGTCAGAAAGGGCTTAAAGTCAGTCATTTTATAAAAGTTAGGAATCGTAACTTTTTTTTGGGGGCTTATAAGCCATTTCTGTTGACTTAAGATTACTTTTGTATCTCTTATATTTTATTAAAATTCCCACACTACCCTCTCACCAATAAACACTTTTATCCAAACACTCAACTGCTTATTTTTAAAAACAACTTTCAGCACTTAAAAGTTCTAAAAACACTTTATACATAAAAGTCACTTTTTTTAAATCCATCCAAACGGGCCCTTAAATATATTGTGATCCTGAATCTATTTTAGCAGCAGCATGTACTTTGTCAACTGCCATTTGTGAAAAACTTAAGTGTGCAATTGTCTTTCGTTTTTGTTACTCTGTAGTGGTATTTTGTAGACGGAAGATGGATCAAAGAGGGCGCCATTCTGTAAGTTTAAAGCAGGCCCTATATTGAAAACATTTACAGTTATGATCTTTAGTGTTCATCAGAAGTGGGAGTAGTCCACGACGTTTTTCACGCAAAATGACTTATGTCATATCAAACACACATCATTGCTTAATGACACTCAAATTTAGTTCCTTTTAAGGTTAGATCATGTCAGGCGAATAAGGCATGTAATTGAATTTGAGTCAGTAAATTAGACTTCTAAAGATTGACTATTTTGGCATAAATGCATTGCGTGTCTACTTTTCCAGTAAAAATGGTGTCCTTTATAGTTTGTAGAATCTCTCTAAAACCAGAAACAACGAGGCATCAGATGTACAGAATCAGAAAACCAAATGTGGACAACAAAGTTTCATATACCATTTTTAATATAATTTAACATATAAAGCATTGTCTTAAATGTGGATAGAAAGATAACATACAGTAGAACAATTAATTAAAACATCACAAAATCATTTTTTGCATAGAATCCCAAAAACCAAACCAGAAAACAGAAGGTTGAGATGTGCTCTCGTTGACAGCCCTGATTAATGCTTCTACAATCCAACATCATCAATACGCCGAGAATTTTTTTAGGAATAATTTATGTCATAAAAGATAAAATCTCAGCAATAAGTAACTTACTTATAGACAATAATTTTTTGCATAGCAGACTAATAACTTTAGCGAATGTGCAGTTACTGTACTTAATTTCCACCAATGTTTCCAAGTTCAGGTAACACATGGAATTTACCTTCTGCTTTCATAGGATATTTAAATATATTGTGATCCTGAATCTCTTTTAGCAGCGGCATATACTTTGTCAACTGCCATTCTGAAAAACTTATGTGTGCAATTGTCTTTCGTTTTTGTTACTCTGTAGTGGTATTTTGTAGACGGAAGATGGATCAAAGAGGGCGCCATTCTGTAAGTTTAAAGCAGGCCCTATATTGAAAACATTTGCAGTTATGATCTTTAGTGTTCATCAGAAGTGGGAGTAGTCCACGACGTTTTCACGCAAAATGACTTCTGTCATATCAAACACATATCATTGCCTAATGACACTCAAATTTAGTTCCTTTTAAGGTTAGATCATGTCAGGCGAATAAGGCATGTAATTGAATTTGAGTCAGTAAATTAGACTTCTAAAGATTGATTATTTTGGCATGCATGCATTGCGTCTCTACTTTTCCAGTAAAAATGGTGTCCTTTATAGTTTGTAGAATCTCTCTAAAACCAGAAACAACGAGGCATCTAATGTTTGAGTTTGGTTGTACAGAATCAGAAAACCAAAGCATTGTCTTAAATGTGGATAGAAAGATAACATACAGTAGAACAATTAATTAAAACATCACAAAATCATTTTTTGCATAGAATCCCAAAAACCAAACCAGAAAACAGAAGGTTGAGATAAACCAAGTTGCCTATGGCATCAAGTGGAATAGAGTTAGTAAAATAGATGTTCTCTAACTCCAGTGCATACAGATGTTGGAACATAAGCAAGATAATATAAAACCCAATTCCACACGCTCATAAAACCCAAATATTAAACACTCAAAAACCAAAACCAAACACTCAAGTTTGAGATAAGCTCTCATTGACAGCCCTGAAATCTGATTAATGCTTCTACAATCAAACTTCATCAATGTGAATGTCTTCAAGTGCTCTGCCATTTTATTTTCCATTAACAACTATTTGTCTCCTGTTTCACCAAATTATAAGACATAATAATAGTTAGTATTCACTAAAAGATAACAGATTTATCAATTACCTAAATTAATGATTAATTATAATGCTCAGGACAATATCAAGTGTCAGCCAATTTATATATTGTCAATAAAACTCGGTGTAATTCGAAGCCGCAAGACAGGTTGGCGAAGGCGAGAGATCCTCACCGTTAGGTGGTGTGGAGAGGCACAAGTTCGAAACTCCAGGGTAACACCTGGCCTGCCTTCGCCTCTTGGAGGAGTGTCACACCTGGCTTGCCAAATGTGATTTAATTGGTAGCGGGGTTTGCGGTATTACCGATTTACGCATTTGCGCAGATAAGCGTTTGCGGTTTCACGTTAAACAAAAAAAATAAAACTCTGTGTATCTTTACTATTAAAAAAATCAACAAAAATCTCTCCGACGTGCTAATATTATTATTCATTTATAATATATATTTTTTTAGGAATATTTTTCATTCATCGACTAAACACGAGAAATATATTTTAAGGAAAACATTACCCATGAAAGTCATTTTCTAGGTATACAAGACAAAATCTCAGCCACAAGTAATTTACATATAGATAATTATTTATAGTTGACTTCTGTTAGTTGATAAATCTGAAGCAGAGTGAGTAAAAGGAATTAAAGAAATGGACATTGGGGATTGAGATTTATTACCTCTATGCTTGACATGCTTCATTCTCTCGGGAATGTCCTTTAGTTTTGGACAGTCATAAATACCAAGACCTTTAATCAGAGGCATGGCACTTGTGGCTAAATGCCATCTTTCTAAGTTCTCAAGCCTATCAAGACGAAGGAACTCCAATTGACAGAAGCTGCTATCGCTGCACGTAATTTCTTTTACTTCATAAGCTGCCTCTATTAATTCGAGATTCCTTAGGTTTGGCAACATTCCCAGAATAGGCATCGGATCTTCCATGAGTTCTGAATTGTAAAGGACCATCATTGTGATTGAATTTGGGAACGGGTCGGAGAGAGGCAGTTTTTCTATTCTCCCACTTAACCACAATTTTTGGAGCTTTTGACAAGAATTAAGAAATTCAAGGGCTGGGAATGAGTTACCGACTCCACACCCTAAGAAGAGAGTGTTAAGATTTTTCAAGCTGCTAATGTTGTTTAGGGAGTAAGATTTCGTAATACCAGAAATGCGTAATTCTCGAAGATTGACTAAATCAACAGGGTCAACATCTTTCCATTGATCACAACGAATCCTTATAAGAAATTGAAGACTTGTGAGTTTGCTTATACGTTTCAGAGGTTTTGAATACGCAGCATCTAAATGTCTTAGATTTATTAGGTCAGCTGTCTCGGGGGTAGTTGGCATGAGGATCCTTCATAATGGACACTAAGTGTCTGTAAATTCTTGAGGTTGCCAATGGAAGAGGGAAGGTCATGGATACCTGTCAAGGTTAAGAACTTGAGGTGGTACAAACTTCCTATGGCATCAGGTAGTCTAGATGTACTGACAGAACGATTCTCCAAGTGCAACACATATAAATGTTGGAAATCATTACGCAAGTTTAAAAGACTCATCTGACAAAAATCTCGATCATAGAACATAATAGACCTCAACTTCAAGTTAGAAAGATCAAGTGAGAGGTACTTTTGTGCTTGACCATGAATGGCATGTCTGAGCCATAAGGAGGATATGGAGTGCTTTCTTGGATCATAAATGTCAAAGAAGTTTACCTCCAATGCCTTTTCTACGGCAAGATCCCGAAGTAGATCATGAATCCTACATACAAAAACTTTTTCCCAAGCCATTTCAGCCACTTGAACCAAGCTTCGTCTTATCAGCTCATTCAAGAAGCCTTCAGCGACATCCTCCATGCTTTCTTCTCCATTTGGTATAAAGCCTTCGGCCATCCACAACCACACTATGTTATCAGCATAGATCTGATGATCTTCTGGAAAAATACCAAAGCAAAGAAAACACTGCTTGAGCACAGTTGGCAAATCATTGTAGCTCAATGACAGTATGTAGGGGATTTCAATAGAGTCATCTTTCATTTGCCGCCAAAGGTGTGCCTTCACTTTTTCCCATTCTTCTAGCCCCCTTTTATGCGAAAGCAGCCCGCTCAATACAACAATTGCAAGAGGTAAGCCTCCACACTTTTCCACCATATCCTTAGCTAGCCTCTCCATTGCTGAGTTCATTGCCCGAACATCAAGTAGCTTCCTGAAAAAGAGGTCCCAACTCTCTTCTTGGCTAAGATAACGGAGTTTATGGACAAAACCTTTGTTATCTGCTCTTTCAGCAATATCCTCCTTCCGCGTGGTAATAATAACTCTGCTGCCGTTCTTGCTATCTGGGAATGCTCTTTTCAAACTTTCCCATGCTTCTCTATGCCATAGATCATCGACCACCACAAGGTATTTGCGTTCTTTTAATAGATCACGAAGGTAAACTTCTGCATCTGCTTCTGTCATACTTTCCAACAAATCTAGAGTTTCCTTGGTGCGACCTTGGATGGATTTTATGATATTCCTAAGGAGATCCAGGGTGTTGTAATCTTGAGAAACACATATCCAAGCGCGTATTGGGAAGCTAGAGACTATATTTGGACTGATGTAGAGGTTTCTCGCAAGAGTGGTCTTGCCTAATCCACCCATACCATAGATGGAGATGACGCTTCGACGTGGCTCTGCTTTGAGAAGTTCAGCTAGCAATGTTTCTACAACATCCTGAAAGCCAACAAAAATGTGATCCTGATCATCCACATAGGAGGTAGTTCTCCTCAATGTTCTAACCAGATCGGACCGATTGTTAGACCTGTTACTTGGTCCTTCTCCTGCACTATTATCGATGTTTCTAATACCATAAGTCTCTCGTTTACGAGAGATATCCATGAGTCGTTGCTTGAGTGATTGGATGTCCTTGCCGACGTTGTAGAATTTGGTCTCCTTTCTACAGATGCAAGCGCAAGCCTTGAGACGACTAGCAAATCCATTGTCATCGCCTTTACCAGCCTCGAAGCTGTAAGTCTCCAGTAAAGCGACAGCCTCATTAGCAACAGAGTTGATTTCAAACACCCATTGTTGAACTCTTTGATCTTCACTTTGCTTTTCTTCCGCATCTTTGAGGAAAGATTGCATGAAGAGCAGCTCATTTCGCAACCACTGCACATCCTCTCTCAGACTCAAACGCAGGGAAACTTCCTGTATTAGGAAATTCCCCAGTGTTTCAACTGCAAATGACACAAAGGCATCAGACATCTACACAAGTGTTTGATTTCACTTTAATGAGAGGTGGAAAAAGAGGGTTGTTTAGAAGAGATATTGGAATACAACTTGGTAAAGGGACAAAGATATATATACTCAGAAGTCAGAAGCAATAGAGATATTGCAATTTATGTGTTGAAAGTTCTCATTTTAGATGCAAGCTAAGCGAAAGGTACATTTTAGAAATATTACAATTCCCAGCGGTCGTTGCCTGGGCCTTCAAAATGAGTGGCTGAATATGTTGTTTTCTTTTGGTATAGTCGAAAAAACAAACTAAATAAACATCTTAAACATGTAGAATGTTCCGAGTTACTCTTGTGAAACAACTACAGTTGATTCCTTGTTTCTTTTAAATTGGAATGAATTTTGTTAATGTTTGCAGAAGCTAAAATGATCGAGGAATATAGAAGTGAAGAGAAGGAGAAAGTGCGACCAGATATTCTGGGAGCTCAATTGAACTCTTCAGGGAATTTTCTTATTATGAGAGCTTGAACTCATTTCCTATACTAGTCCTCTATTTATGCTAAAAGGAAATAGAAATACAAGAAACTTGCAAAGCAACGGCCCAAACTTATAACAACTCGTTAGCCCAATAACTTCTAACAACAACCCAATAATAAACTAGTATACTGTCACGACCCGACCTCGGGCGCATGATCGTGCCTACTACAGGCACACTTCTGAGTAAACATCGGAGAAAATCATGAACATACATGGAACTCATAACGTACATTAAATAGAAAATAAACAACAGGCTAGCCAATAAGGCTACCTCCCTGGACATACATATATATATATATATATATATATAAAACCAAATGCAGTTACATCATTCTTCTTTACAAACCGACCCACAAGATATGACTACAGACCTCTAAGAATTTTTGACATAACTACTGTGACGGAACAAGGCCCCGTCGTACCTTTGAATATACCTATCCATAATGACCGGCTCCAGAACATTGGAGCTATCCCAAAATGCTGAACAAGGATCCTAAGCTCACGGATCCACAATCATGTACCTGAACTGCGGATATGAGCGGCCAAGAAAGTCGATCTAACAAGGTACAAGTATGTAAACAAGAAATGCGATGGCAAGATCATAACTATACACAAGAATGACAGGAGCAAGTATGAAAAACAAATACCAGATCCTACCGTGTCATAACACAATCAGAGCCAACTGTACCTTGTATCACTGTACTATTGTAACACCGTACCACTCTCGTATACGAAGCCGTGTCAAAAATCCGACACCGCCTCGGCGTATAATATCACGTAAGCGTGCTCGTGGAATACAACATCACCACGGCGTGTAACAAGTATAATGTACCTACCAAGACATCGTGCCTTTTAACAAAGAGAGTGAACAAGAATAAACTTTCTTGGTTTAAAGCAGAAGTTTATGATTAACTGAGGCCATCCGCGTAGTATCATTATGCAATCCTACTCTTGGGACTATTTCACGCATGGTAGTATGGACCGCGTGAGGTAATCTCGCCGCGTAAATTTGTATCCGCGCGTAGGCGCGTGGACCCGCGTGAGGTAATCTCTCGCATAGGGTGATCGCCCGCATGGGACTATTTCACCCGCATGAGCCTTACAGACTCGCATGAGGTATTCCTCGCATCGTGGGGAGCAAATCTACGGAATATGCAAATGCCACAAGCCCGGGGAAAGATCCCGTAATGAATAATATATTACAGGCACAACCGGCTAACATAATCACGTAACATAAGTACAATCGACTATCATAATCTCATAACATAACCCGGCTATCATAATCTCATAACATAAGCACAACCGGCTATCATAATCTCATAACATAACCCGACTATCATAATCTCATAACATAACCCGGCCTATGTGTGTCTCATAACATAACATTTTAAACCGCCTTTTCACTTCTTCTTAAGTCGTTATAACAACTTCCCATAAAGCTATTATAACAACCTTTCATTTTAGAGAACTTAAGACACTTTTATTTCTTATCACATTGGGGAAACTAAACCCAAAAGTACTACGTACATACATACTTAAAAAGAATCATGCAACTCCTTTTCCTTAAATCAACAAACGTATACTTTTAAAACTCAAGTTACATACTCTTTTGAAATCATTCTTCTTAACTCTTGAAATAAATCAAGAAGCCATACTTTTTAAATCAAGTCATTCCTTCCTTTAAAAATCAAGTCCCATAACTTGAAAAATAAAGTCTCATAACCTTTTAGGAAATCAAGGTTCATAGTCTTAAAACTTCATAACATAAATTCTTTAAAAATCAATTCACTTACTTCAATTAAATCAAGTCATTTCTTCCTTTAAGAATCAAGTCCCATAACTTGAAAAATAAAGTCTCTTAACCTTTTAAGAATTCAAGGTCCATAGTCTTAAAACTTCATAACGTAAACTCTTTAAATTAAGTAACATATACTTTTATGCGTTGTGAATAGGTTATACTCGTTTATAACGATCTTATTAAAGCGACCGTAGTGCAGAAAATGTAATACAATTTTGTCTTATCTTAGTTTCTATGCAGATGGAGAATTCTACTCATTTTAATATAATTGATTGTCGATATATTTTCTTTTATTAACGCTGCAATGACTTGTTCGATACTTATTCTCATTCGTGCAGTAAATTAGCAAAGTCAACTCGACTCTACATACTTCCTAACGACTCTTACCAACATCCCCCATAAGACTTGGTAAGAACTTATGATAACTTAGACATGACTTTTCCATAGAGTAAATCAACATACATACCTCTTAACTTCTAAGAGTAGAAGGAATCATGAAATAACACCACATGTATATTTCATACATAGAATCATGCCAAAAGAATGAAGAGGTTCACATACCTCGCGACGATTATCGACGAGTAGCAAAATGCTCCAAAGTACTTCAACCTTGATAGTTATTCCATCCTTTAAGTAGAATACGCTATACGTAGTACTTCAACCTATAATGACCATAACATGTCTATCAACTCCTAGCTTATTAACGTGGAATAATACTAAGTGCTAAGTCTCTTATTCTACAGAAATTTGGGCAGCACTTCCTTTGTTTCTACGTACTTTTCCACATTTTTCAAGGCCCGAAAATCAATAACCAAACGCCACATTTAAGGCCCAACAATTCAGAAATACAAAGGGGATTACACGCCTTACAATACGTGTAAAATTCTGCCCCACAATTAATACCAAGTAGTTCAATTTCCAAAGCCATTTTCGGCTAGCATTGTCACAACAATTATCAATTTCCTTTCAATTCCTTTTTCAATCCAAGTTGTTATTCCAACATGTTATATACATAATAACAATTACAACAACTATAAATCCTTTCTTCCTTAACATGCGACGATTGTAACTATCGACCAAATTGATTACAACATTAATGACTAACTTGTCCATTTTCGGTTTTAACATGTCGACATGATCCAAATCTTTTCAAACTTCATTCTATATACCACATGCTCATTTCTTAACTACTATAACATGTAATCTTCAATTACATTAAGAAGATGAAGATTTTACCTCAATAAGCCCTAATAATGTCCAAGCGTAAAAGTCGATCCTTAGCAACTTTTAGCTCCTCTTCTTATGTTTCAATCCGCTCCAAGCACTCCTTAGAAGCTTGAAGAACTCTTCAAGTTCCATCTTCAAAGTTTAAGAACACCTTAGGTTTTCGCCTTGCGACTAACGTGAAAACGTCGTTTTTCCGGGATCTTTCTATTGAGATATCCTTACAATACCCCTAGGAACCTTGGGTTAAAGTATTGTGAATTATGATCCACATTTGCAAAATTTTCTTCTCCTTTTTTCACCTTAGCCGAGAGCACCCCTTCAAGAACAATAAGTTCTTGATTTTTTTCTAAGTGTAGAATTGTCTTGCACTAGTATAGGATATATACTACAACCAAGGGCCTAGATTAAAACACTTGGATGGCTAAGATGTGGTCAATTATCTCAAGCTAAGTTGATCCCTTTGACTTGGTCCATTATTCTTCATCCAACAAGCCCATGTGAAGGGTGACACGTGTCGCCCTCCCATTGGTCTAAAATATTTCGTTTTCCGAAATTTTCATAATTGGCCAAAATATCGGAAACCTCGTGGGCCCCACAAAAACGTAAAATTTCTCGGCTGGGCCCACGTATCCAACTCTGAAAATAAAATTCCATAATTCCGATAAATTCTAAAAGTATTAAATAACAAATTCGGGAACCCGATTCTCACTAACGAACAATTTTCCTTCCCGAGGCTCGAAATCATTTTCCGTAGGAAAAAACAATTCTTCTTTCGTTTCAAACTTAAAGTCGTATCTTCTTACGTACATTCTCTTAAACACATGTCCTGGAATTACGGGGTGTAACATATACCAATAGTAAACTAGTATATGATATGTGTATATGATGTATATCAATACTTCAACATCTTCCAGTGGGATCAAAACAAAGGTTTGATCACAGCTGAGACAATAATAAGCGATGCATGTAACAAGCATCTATGTCTTGTGCTTGGTTGTGGCAATGTGTGACATGACTTTGTTCCATTGCCAAAAGAACTCCAGCATTCAATTCATCTTCATCCAGCCTACAATATCGCGACTCACAATTTAGCGAGGCACGCCTGCATTCCAGAAGCGATGTCCCGGCCTCAAGAACATCGAGTTCGGCTCATCATTGCTTCATATCCAGAAATCGCGATTCAGTGGCGGCAACATGCTCATCGGCGGGGAAATATCAATAGCCACGGCAAACAGCAGCAATAACACATGTAACATATGCAGTGAGCAACATAAACCAGCTGCAGCATAAACATTCAACAACAGGACCATCTATAGCAACATTCGAGCCAGATTTTAGTCTATTAGCAGCATTAGCTGCTGCGACAGCCCTTGCCCCTGCATCAACCAAAATCTGCATACGACTAGTAATTACAACAGGGTATTTTCCTCATTTTGATTTTCTGAAGCTGCGACAGCAGCAAGAGCTGCATCAACCAACAACTGCAGCTACGTCATAGGCACAACATTAGGCATCACAAAGTGCTTGATAACAACAACTACAGTAGGTGCGACATTATGTCGCAAGCCACGAAGCGTCTGAAATCGATCCTGCGGCGGCGGAACATCAGCTATTGAATCTCTCAGTTACCACTAACTAAAACTAACATTGTAAGTGCTGCATCTACTGAGAACAAACATTGGGATCAAACAATAGGCTAATAAAAATTGTATGGATTGTGAAGTAATCTCAGTTCTCCATCCCATTAAGGGCAGGTGTAAAGGCAACTGCTCAGCATTCATTAATAGTAACTAGCCATCACAGAAGCAAACAACAACAGCTCCTGCATTCCCAACAATCTTAACACTGCAGTATTTCAAGCAGCAGCACATTTGCAGCACTGCAGCATTTCCAGCAGCATCACAGCTGCAGCAAGTTTAGACCAGCAATCTCAATACTCAGCAACCAGTCCAACTAGCAACAAGCCTTCATTAGCTGCAATATGCAGCAATATCATCACCAATAGCAGGAACAATAGCATTCTTTCTCAGCCCGCGATGGTTGTAACGATTTTTTTATTCATTTTGTAATCCATCAAGAATATCACCAAATGCTTGATAACGAAGCAACAACATTAGAAGAATAGGCGGCCTGATGGCGACTTTTATAAATTGAATCTCTCAGTTACTGTCCTTAATTCGACAGAGAACCACTGGATTCATCTTGACGGAGAACCCCTCGTTCTCTAGTCTCTCTCGGACTAGAGAATCCCACGATTCTCTCTATGAATTTGTTCTGAACCAGCACCAGCAGATTACAACTTTAATTCTGAACCAGCACCAGCAGATTACAACTTTAATTCTGAACCAGCACCAGCAGATTACAACTTTAATTCTGAACCAGCACCAGCAGAACTTGATAAGCGGCAAGAACCTCTTCGTTCTCTAGTCTCTCTTGGACTAGAGAATCTCTTGATTCTCATCACGCAAGATATTCTTTGAATTGAGTTTCAACTCAATCCATATTTAGTCTCCGACGAAGTACCTTCGGTTCTTAGTCTGTTTGTTGCTAAGAACTCTTCGATCTTTCTATCGATAGATTGTCCCAGCCTTGTTCTTAGCCGACAAGGCAAGTAGAGTAATTTCCGTAAAGCAACACTAGCAACATTAAGCAACACTAGCAGCAGTAAAACTAAATTCCAGCAGCAGATGTGATACCCTTTTTTTTCCAGTAACTGACCAACACAACAATAGAGACAGCAACAGCACATCTCATAACAGCAGTGAGCAATGCACCTGCATTCTCACCAATAGCGCATCTCATAACAGCAGTGAGCAATGCACCTGCATTCTCACCAACAACGACAACAAAATAGAAACTAACACGACTCGCCACAATGAGCAGTGCTCCTGCATTCTCACCAACAACAACAACGACATTTTTCTCCAATTCTCCAATTTACCAACACAATTCAATTTTAACAATACAAGACGCTTCACCAACACAGAATACAAACTAACACAAAATTAGCGACTATTTCAGTCACTGACCAATTCACCAACACTGGAAGCCACAACAAAACAGTAAAATAGCAGTTACAGCAAGACAACACAGAACATAGAATAACTCGCGACGATCTTCGTCGTCGCAACGATAGACTAAGGCGGAGTGTATCCGCAGAAAATAGAAGCATCTCCATATGATTCGATCGACAAAAGTGAATTACCTCAATACTCCATCGATTCCGATTTCTTCGATTCTCTGTTTTCCGAAGGAGATCGCGATTTCGTTTCTCAATCTTCAATTGCTGCTTATTTCCATCTCAATACACTCTATTAGCTCCTTCGATCTCGACTTCGAGTTGAGTCGATCGCTTTCTTATTTTCAGAATAAATCGCTACTGTTTTTCGATTCTCTGTTTCTGAAATCACGATTCTGATTTTCTCATGTGAGATCGACTCCTTTGGATCCTTCTATCTCGATTTCGACTGCGCGATAGACACGCTCCAGCCAAATGCTTCTGTATTCGTTGTTCTTACTGGCCTTGTTCTCCTTTATTGAAGCTCTCGGGAAAAAAAATCAGAATTGATATTCTCTCCCGATCTATGACTTCGATTTCAATGAAGGTCCTACAAATCGGTAGACTTTGATACCATGTTAATGTTTGCAGAAGCTAAAATGATCGAGAAGAGGAAGATATAAGTGAAGAGAAGGAGAAAGTGCGACCAGATATTTTGGGAGCTCAATTGAACTCTTCAGGGAATTTTCTTATTATGAGAGCTTGAACTCATTTCCTATACAAGTCCTCTATTTATGCTAAAAGGAAATAGAAATACAAGAAACTTGCAAAGCAACGGCCCAAACTTATAACAGCCCGTTAGCCCAATAACTTCTAACAACAGCCCAATAATAAACTAGTATATGATATGTGTATATGATGTATATCAATACTTCAACAAATTTGTTTTCTTTTCAAAATGGATTCTACTTTGTGCGAATCTAAATTAATCAAACAAAAATGTTCACTTGTTGTCCTTTTTTTGGTTAGCTTTTTAGTGACTTGTCCTCCTTTTATTTCCTTGCATCTTGTGGGACTTTCAAACCCCGGTTTAAAAATTTTATTTTAGCAAATTTAAAATCTTATGACAAAACGTTAGGATATTTTAAGGTTAGACAATTTATGACCAAACGATGTTGTTCTGAAGTGTAATTTTTAAGGGGATATATTTACACAATTTTTAAAAATAGGAATAAAATTTTAATGACCTTAAAAAGGAATATTTGCATAAATCAACCTTAACCGTTTAAGTGAGTATCTAATATCAGATGGTTATAAAAAAAACTAAAAGAATGACACCATTTATGTCACGATTCAATCAGAAATCTTCCGAAGTCTTGGTTTTCACTTTAATCAGAGCTTAGAAGAAATCCAGAGAAAGAGATAAAATTAAGGGTGTGTTTGGTATGGTGGAAAATGTTTTTCAAATTTTTCATGTTTGGTTGGTCAAATTATTTTGTAAAATATTTTCTCTAGAAAATTAAGTTCCTAAATATTGAGGAAAATGACTTCCCTAATAAAAGTAGAGAAAATAAGTTTTATAAGTTACATTTCAAGTTCATTGTCTCGTCTCCACCCACCCAACACCCTCAACTCCACCCCTTGACCATTCCACCCCGCCACCTCCGAACTCCCGCTCCCCACCCCTCTCATAGTGTCTTGTTAGATTATATATAAATACTTTTGGGATAATATAACTTTGCTTACTTACCAAACACTAAAAAATAAATAAAAACTCAAATTATTTTCAAAAAATATTTTTCTTCGTGCCAACTAGGGTTGTTAGCGGTCCGGATACGAGTACCAAAAAATTATTCGGACTGATAAGAAGCGGACCAGAAACCAGTAAAATACGTGCTCCTTTAACACCACTGACCACTAATTATATTTAATTGTAAAAATACCCTAATGTTGGACTATTCTACATGTTTTAAATATATGTGATGTAGACTTTATGTTTTAATTTGAAGCATTGACATATAAAATATAGATAGGGAGAGAAGAAAGTAAAGTAGTTGTAAATTAGTGAAACTTTAAATGACCATAACTCTGCGCTCGGACGTCCGTTTGACCTATTTTTTTTTTGATTTTGTGTATTTTTTCGAGACGGGGTCGGACGCAGTCGATTTCTCAAAAAACGTCCTTCTTGGCAATCAATTTCAATTTTTCCCCAAATTGTTACGTTTTTTTCATTTTCAAAGCTAAATATCTCGCTATATACAATATATTTAAACGTTCAAATTTCGTGGTAATTTATCCGAGAATGTCATTTTCAATATTGGATTTTTTTTTTAAAATTCGCCCGTGCAGACAGGAAAAATCTTCTCGGTCGGACGAAACCGGACCGATAAGATTCGGTCGATCGGATCTCATCCCAAGTCAAACCTTATCGGTGCTGATGCGATACTTGGACCGGACCGGACCGATAACAACCCTAGTGCCAACCACACCCTAAGATCCAAGTTGAAGAAACTGAAGAAGTTGATTGTGAGTGGTTGCATAATCGTAGAGGGTCCCATTCATTAAGTGACTAACGCAGTAAAGCTTAGCTAGAAAATCCTACACATGAACACGGGGCTTGTGGAAAAACAATATGCGGAGCCAAGATATTTGTACAATGATCCACAACCTAGCTAATAATTTGTTTGGATGTCGTGATATTTTCGTCCACATTTTTATATTGAATTTAAAATTATACGAACCGATAATGAAAGTAAACACTTACGCAAATAAAAGTAAATTATACTATCTTGGCTCTTTTTCCCCCGTTTTTTCGTTTTAATAAAAGTATTTTCTTGTTCTAACCAATCAAAGGTTACAAGTTTCTACACCAATTGACATTGTTATAGACGTTTCTCTCGGCGAACAATTGAAATTAATAGATGTCTATGAAAGAATATAATTCCTTGATTATTTTTATTAATGAATGAGTATATATACAAGTTACAATCTCCAAATATGGAAAATCATATTCTTATTATACTTCTAATATTCTAATTCTACTTGTACAAGAATTCTACAATTATGATAATTTTAATTAAACTATACACGACTATTCTATCACACCCCCGCAGTCATAGCGGCGGTTGTCGGACGCTGAGATTGTCCCTAAAATCTTCAAATAAAATCGAGAGAATGCCCTTCGTAAAGATGTCAGCAATATGGTATCTGGAGGGCACATGTAAAACGCGTACTTGTCCACGAGCTACCTTTTCGTGAACAAAGTGAATATCCATCTCGATATGTTTAGTGCGCTGATGTTGGACCGGATTTTCAGAGAGATAGATTGCACTAACATTATCACAATAGACCAAGGTAGCTTTCTGGATGGGAAAGTGTAGTTCCAATAGAAGATTACGCAGCCAACATGATTCAGACACCACATTAGCCACGCCTCGATACTCGGCCTCTGCACTGGATCGCGATAATATAGCCTGACGTTTCGCAGACCACGAGACCAAGTTATCCCCAAGAAACATATAATAACCAGATGCCGAGCGTCTGATATCAGGACAGTCACCTCAATCAGCATCTGTATATGATACAAGAGTAGAGGAAATGCCCAAGAAATACCAACTCTCTCAATAATCACAACATCATACTTTCTTTGAGATAAAAATAAACCACCTGAATGACGCGTGACAGCAATGCCCAAGAAATAACTCAAGGGTCCTAAGTTTTCATAGCAAATTCAGAACTGAGAAGTGACATGACATACTTGCGCAGATTATCAGACGAAGCAGTCAATATAATATCATCTACGTACAATAAAATATATGCCAAATAAGTACCACAACAATATATAAATAGAGAGTGATCAGACCGACTGTGAGAAAACTCAATAGTAGATACATTATCTGCAAACCTTTTATATCAAGCCCGTGGGGCCTGATTAAGTCAATACAAGGACTTCTTCAGCAAACAGACATGATGAAGATGATTGGGATCCCGAAAACCCAAGGGTTGATGCATATATATCGTCCTTAAGATCACCGTGTAAAAAAAAGCATTTTTCACATCCAACTGATGAATGTGTCATGCTTTTGAAAGAGTCAAACTGAGAACAGTACGAATAGTAGTCGGTTTGACCACCGGACTAACGTCTCACCACAATCCACGCCAACCTGTTGAGTTTTACCATCACCTATAAGACGAGTCTTATGCCTCTCAAAAGAACCGTCTGAATTTTCTTTCTGAGTAAAAATCCACATAGATCGAATAATATTAACACCAGATGGACGGGGCACTAACTCCCACATCTTATTTTAAATAAGAGCATTATATTCATCAGTCATAGCCAATTTCTAATTCGGATCATGTAATGCAGACACAGGGTTACGTAGTAGTGGAATTTAGAGACATTAAAATTGATATTAAAATATTGTTTTGATTTAAAATACCCTTTTAACTATGAGTAACGGGCCCTTGACTCGAGGTAGAATTGAGTGGATTTTGGTCAATGCTTGGGTGGGTGACGGACTGTCCCAACAACTGAAATCGGAACAGTAACAACCTCGAGATTGGGCTGAAATACTGGAACATTATCGGGATCAATATTGGACCGTTTCATCGGCCCACTGGGCAGAACAGAGGTTGCGGTAGACTGTGGGACAACATGCAATGGTCCTGCTGGCGTATTTTGGTCACGGGACAAGTCGGAAAAATGATGGATAATATATGGTGAGAGCTCGTCATCTAAAAAATTCTACGAACTCGGCACGGGTATACTCTTTAGCAAAAAAATATTGAGTTTCATCAAAAATAACATGACGACTAATTATGATTTTATTAGATGATAAATTAAAATATTTATAACCACAATGATTGGGCGGATAACCCAAAAACACACAAGCGGTAGAACGGGCTTGAAGTTTGTTAATTGTAGTTGACAGACAAAGTGGGCAGCATAAACACTCAAAGACCCTAAGATGAGAATACAAATGATTCTTATTATAGAGAACTTTAATGGGAGATTTATATGCTAATCCTTTGGTAGGAAGTACGTTAAGGAGGTAAGTAGTCATTTGTAGTGTATGATGCCAAAAAGAAAGGGTACAAAAGCATGAGCTAATAAAGTTCGAACAATATTATTAATGGTATAAAATTTTTGTTCGGATTTTCCATTTTGTGAGGACGTATGAGGACAAGAAAAATGAAAAATTATGTCATTAGCATCACAAAATTCCCGAAACAACTCATTATCATATTCCTTGCCATTATCACATTGAATACTTTTCGATAAAGAAAAGGTCCACAAAAATTAGAATAATCATCCAATTATGGTACCATGAAAGAATATAATCTCTTGATTATTTTCATTAATGAATGAGGTATATATACAAGTTACAATCTTCAAATATGAAAAATCATATTCCTACTATACTTCTAATATTCTAATTCTGCTTGTACAAGAATTCTACAATTATGGTAATTCTAATTACACTATACACGACTATTCTATCAGTCTATGTTTCTTTTCCCACAAACTAAACGACCACAGAGAAAAAAAGCAATTGGTACTAAGGTGGCGATGGTAGGCCGGCAGACCGTCCGGTCAGGCCGACTCAGGCCACCAGGCACGACACCGGTTATAAAAAAAAAAAAAAAAAGCGGGACCGGGGCTCGAACAGGCGGGGCGGTATGGTCCCGCCAGCCCGACCCACTTGAGCCGATCCCGCCCGACCCGCCCGACCCGCCCCGACCGCCCCAAATCCCGCCCATTCGACCGCTGCAAAATAGCGTTGTCCAACTACCATTTTATTTTAGCCGTTGACACGGCCGTTTAGGCCTCCCCTCCCCAACCCCTACCCCTTTATATTCATTTTTAACCACTATAAATACCTCATTCCTCTTCTTATTATTTTCACAAATCTTTCTACTCTCTAATCTCTCAATCAATCTCTAATTCTCTATCAACATTGTCTACATATTCAATCTATTTATTAATTTGAGAATTGGGAGTGAAGTTGGCAACTAACGAGGATTATCTATCGAGCAAAGTTTCAATTTTCAACCTCTCGATTACACGTCGACTCGTCGGCGTTTGTACATCGTTCTCTCATTAAATTATTATTTTGTTTTTATTTCATTTAGCACATTTAATTTCATTATCTTTAACTATTTATTAGCATAATTAAAATGAAAGGACTAAGAGGCATGTTGGGTAAGGGTAAAGGGTCGCTTCTTCTAGTAGGGGTGGTAACAAGGGCAAAGTACTTCTTCTAGTATTCTGTTCGATTATTCCTAGACAAGATGATTTTATAGATCCCAAATGTTTCTGAAATACCATATGATCTTGACACAAATGATTATCCCGAAATTGAAGAAGATTTTAATTTAGATGACACTCTAGTTGATGATACACCTATTAATGAAGATGATGATGATACACCCACTAGTGAAATGCCTTATCCCCTACTATGAGACGCAGTCCGTAACGACCATTAAAATCACTGTATGGAAATATTTTGTGAGGACGTAGCTAATCAAGTAGTTGTATGTAAAACTTGTAAAAATGTTTATTCTTTTAAAAGCGGACAAGGTCATGGTGGGACGGGGTTTAGGAAGACACTATGCAAAAACACAAAGCCTTGCATGCCAATACATTTTTGAAAAAGAGCGAGAAGTCGTCCTCTCAATCGGGACAAGGTTCACATACCGATACTCTTGTCTGGAGAAAGTACAGGTCAAATTAACCACTATGACGGGGAGTTGTAGGCCTAAATACGATAAACATAAAGATAGGGAAGCACTAGCAAAATTAGTTCTTGTGGAGGGTTTGCCTTTTTCATTTCTGAATCTCCGGTTTTATTCATTATATTAGAGATATGTATAATCCTCGCTTATAAAGGTTTTCTAGATCAATTGTTAAAGAGATGTATTTAAATTTGCATGAATATCAACGATATTTCGTTATGCATTATATCATTTAAATTGCAAAGTCGCTTTAACTTGATATAGTCGTAGTACTAACGGCCATGATTATTTAACGGTAACTTTGTCATTGGATAGATTATAAATGGTCTATGCAAAACGTATTTTAGCATATAGATATATAGATAGTAGGCACATTGGTGAGTTTATTTCGAAAATATTTATTCATCGCGATTATTACGGAATAATCGATAAAGTTATGAGTATTACATTAGATAATGCATCTTCTAACAATTACGCTATTAGTATTTTAAGAAATATTTTAACTCAGTCTTTTCCAACACATTTTCATATCAAATATGCGTGCCATATTTATAACTTAGTTGTAAAGGATGGTCTTTCACTTTTTCAAGATATTCTTGAAAAATACAATTTGCTATACACTTTATTTTTAAAAATAATAGAATTCAACAAAGAAAAGAATATAAAAAACTTGCCACGATTGTGGACTATCTTCTGAGAAAAATTCAGAAGAAGTACCAACTAGGTGGAATTCTTTATATGACCAACTAGTTGTTGCTTATGACTATAGAAAACCTATTACTTTATTTTTAACGCCATAATCAAAATCCAAATGATATGATTGTGGATCTTGATTGGGAGAAAATTAGAGAACTTATAGTATTTTTAGAAAATTTTCAACGAGCAACAAAAGAATTTTCTACTTTATATTATCCTACTATTTCAACTATGTTGTTTTATATAGCTATAATATTTTTACTTCTTAAAGAATATATGGAAAAACACCTTATCTGCAGCTATTAAAAAAATGTTTATGAAATTAAAAATATTTTATTCCTATTCCCTATTTATATTATTGGTCTTTGTATTAAACCCGACTATTAAAGTAGAGGTTGTAAAAGTCTTATTGAAAATATATATAATCAGTATGGACGTACTACCACCTCCAACTCCCAAAAATTTAAATGTTGAACCACCTATTGAACTAACGCTAGAAGAAGTGTTGAATAGCGTAGAAGATGAATGCAAAAAGTATATCGGCATTACAAGAAAGTGCTAGTAACACCGACTTTTGTATCATCTTCTTCAACACAACCTAAAAAAGACAAGCGGTTTACGTGGCTAGGCCTAATATTAATTCTATTGAAAGCCTCGAAATAAAATGTGCGGTGGTAGCGATGCTAACCAAATTAGTGAGTTCGATGTTTTGTTTTGCGGGTAATTTACCTTACAGCGATTATCAATGAAGAAGGAAAGGAAGACTTCTGAAATATTGGAGCGAGAATGAGAAGACATTTAAACACTTTCAATGATGGCGAGATATTTTGAACATTGGCGTCGTCGATCGCTTACGAAGCGCTTTTTCAGCAGATTTCAAATAGGAGAGCAGACACTCATTAGCGGAGACGGCTTGGAGATGGCGGTACTATTCGAGATTGGATACGAGCGGAGGCGAAGGAGGTCAGATCGTACGAATTAAGAAGATGGCGACAACTACAACGACATTTTATCTGAAGGCATGAGTAGCGGCGTGGAACAATTTGATCAAAATATACCAATTCCAACCAAGAACCACGAAATTATAAAGAAATTAGAAAAATATTTTCAAATTGGTAATTTATTTCATTGCAATTTTTAAATTTTTCTATGTCTTTCACTCTTTTGCAATTTTTTCAACAACGATAACTACAATGTAATTTTGAATCTTGTATATTTGATATTTCATATTTCAATGAAATTAATAATATAAAAGGCACAATTTCGGATGTTTTTTACACTATTCTTGTCTTTGTTTAATTATTTAGTTTATAACTTTATACTTTATAGTTTATACTTTATAGTTTATAGTTTATACTTTATACTTTATAAATATATTATATATATGACTATATGAGTATAATACTATAATACTATAATTATAAATTATAATACTATAAGTCTATAATATTATAGTATATGTATATTACATTAATGTTACTTTGTTAGTACTTAGTAATTTATTATTTTTAATTTAGTGGAAAAAAAAAAAAAAAAACCCGCCAGTCGTCAGGCCGTCAGGCCCCCTGCGGGGCCGGGATCGGGACGGGACATGTATGGTCCCGCCCGACCCGACCCCTCCAGTTCGCCCGGCTCGACCCGCCCCTTTTCTCCGCCCGACCCGCCCGACCCGCCAAACCCGACTCGTGGGCGGCCGGCCACTGGCCAGCCCTGGTTGGTACAAAGAATATATAATGAATCGTTTGTCTCATGTCGGGGACAAACTCCGGAAGTCAAAGAAAGGCTATATATAGTTATTTGATGCTTTGTAAATAATTAAAATGGAGAATTTTTTTGTCGTTTTAATCGTCTTTGATTGGTTTCACATTTGTATTTATGTGGCATGATATTTCGATCTAGGCCCCCACATGAGAAAATAAAAAATAATGCCACGGACGCCCCCTATGATTTGGAAATTTATAAATATTGCAAGTTATTTAATTTCATTCGTATAGGCAATCAAAAATCATTTATATTTTCTTGTGAACTCACAACTTGCATTAGTGAACAATACTTGGGATGTTAATACTTTGGAGAGACGACAACAACAACAATATTTTCAGTGAAAATTCCACAATGTAAGTGCAGGAGAGGGTAGAGTGTCTGCACTCTACATCCACCTGATAGGTAGAGCGGCCAACTTAGGAGACCAAGCCAAGCGAGCATAGTCACAGGCAAAGTAGTCCAAATAGAGCAAAGTAGAGCGAGGGAAACGATCAGATTCAGACGAGAACTTACAAATAAAGCATTATGAACATACAAATAATAAAATCAAATACGACATGGTATTGCATTCTAGCAACATGAAGCAGTAGTTAACACAATTAAATAAGATAACAAACTACACTAAAGCACACATAGTAGCATGAATTAAACTACCAGGCACTATAAGGAACTACAAAGCACTAATGCGCCTATAAGTGTGATATGCTAATCGGGTCTATATTTATAACACCACCCTAACATTTTATAAGCGTAGGTAGGTCTACGCACGACTACCTACTACTCTTCTATCATAATCAGGTGCCTCCACCACTATCTAAGGTCATGTCCTCGATGAGTTGCACGTGTGTCATATCGCCTAATCACCTCTCCCCAATACTTCTTCTACTCGCCTCCTGAACCCATCCATAGCTAACCTCTCACACCTCCGCACCGGGGCATCTGTGTCTTTCCTCTGCACATGCCCAAATCATCTCAACCTCGCTTTTCGCATCTTATCCTCTATCGAGGCTACTCCCACTTTATTTCGGATATCCTCATTTCTAATTCTATCCGGGTTTTTAGTGAATCAAATAGTGGATTTTTAGTTTCTGAATACTTGGATACATCCATTTTTTTACCCGATCCTGACCCAACAATCAACCCAAACAACCCGTCACCCATAAATTGACCCAGCAGTTTCAGGGATTGGGCCAACTCCTTCTGGCCCATCTTCCCGTCCCACTGAAAATTTTCCACGGGCCAGTGGCGTCCAACCCACTGACCCATATCCCGTCCATTCCAGCCCAACAACTACTGGACCGACAACCCACACATCCAGTCACACCAACCCACCAGTTTCATGGATTGGGCTAACTCTCTCTGGCCCATCTTCCCGTGACACTAGAAATTACCCACGGGCCAGTGGCGTCCAGCCCACTGCCCCGACACCATATCCCGTCCAACTCCCTGTAACCCGAAGTCAGTATGGTATACTCAAGTCCAACACAAAATAAAGCTTGCACACCCATGTTACGAAATCACCATTACCCACAAATCCTGTGTCTTCCCTACGTGACCTAAATTGAAAAATGACCATGAATGACGAATACAATGCTCTAATTAAAAATAGGACGTGGGAGTTAGTATCTCGTCCATCTAATGCTAATATTATTCAGTCTATGTGAATTTTCAGTCACAAAGAAAAATCTGATGGCACATTTGAGCGGTCTAAAACTCGTCTTGTAGGTGATGGCAAAACACAATAGATAGGCATGGATTGTGGGGAGACATTTAGTCCAGTGGTGAAACCAGCTACTATCAGGATGGTACTCAGTCTGGCTCTTTCCAAAGGATGGTAACTTCGTTAGTTGGATGTCAAGAATGTATTCCTTCATGGACATCTCCATGAAACAGTCTATATGCATCAGCCTTTAGGCTACAGGGACCCCAAATTTCTGGACCATGTGTGCTTACTTAAAAAATTCTTATACGGCTTGAAGCAAGCGCCTCGGGCCTGGTACAAACGATTTGCAGAGTTTGTATCAAAACTGGGTTTTTTCAAACAGCCTGTCGGATCATTCTTTATTTATCTATCATCAGGGTAATAATATTGCCTTTCTCCTTTTATATGTGTATGATATAATACTAACCACATCATCAGATACTTTTCGTCAGTCTATCATGTCACAACTAGGTTCAGAGTTTGCTATGAAGGATCTCGGTCCTCTTCATTACTTCCTCGGGATTGTTGTAACACATCATTCAGGTGATTAGTTTTTATCACAAAATAAATATGCTGCAAAAATTGTAGAACGGGCTGGAATGTCTTCTTGCAAACCTTCAGCAACTCCGATAGACACAAAGTCGAAATTGAGTGTCATCTATAGCAAACTCTTTGCTATTCCAACATTATACTGCAACCTAGCAGGAGCTTTGCAGTATCTCACATTCACTAGGCCGAATATTACCTATGCAGTGCAACAAGTGTGCCTATTCATGCATAATCCGATGGAAGAACATATGCATATTGTTACACCTCATAAGTTTAAGGCGATAATTAGAGAACGTAATTAAGAAAATAAGATTCGAATATTGGATATAAAGTATACTTATATATGCTAATCCAGAAATTTGTTTACAAAGGATGTGATTCCGGAATAATGTCGGAATGCAACACACGTGGTATCTATATAACTACAACTCGTCTCGATTAGCACTTTAACCTATAACAATAGTAATTTGTTCGTCAACTCTATGATTTCTAGCGTAAGTTATATCGAATGACGACTCTCTTTTCTATAGAAATTTGGGCAGCACTTCCCCTATTTATATGCACATCCACAACTTACAAACAAAGCCAACAATACCAATAACAAGATGCAACTTAAAGATATAACCAAAAAAATCCCAAATACTCCATATACGTCATCATAATACATTCCTTCTCTTTACGTTCATGGTCGACAACAACTACAACAACCAAGGTGATTAATACACCTATTTCTCTTGTTAATTCAGCCCCTTAAACCACATTAAAACATCCTTTAAAAACAGTCCACCAATTCTAACAACAACAACAAGAGTGCAAGTCTTATAGTTTGTAACATAACACCTTTCTACACTTTAATTCCTTTAAGACATGTATTAGTAATTACCACAACGTATATACATGTTCATAATTTATATTTCCAGCATTATAATACAATCAAAACAGCCCCTAATACATCACAACAATGTATTAGACGGAAGATGGATCAAAGAGGGCGCCATTCTGTAAGTTTAAAGCAGGCCCTATATTGAAAACATTTGCAGTTATGATCTTTAGTGTTCATCAGAAGTGGGAGTAGTCCACGACGTTTTTCACGCAAAATGACTTATGTCATATCAAACACACATCATTGCTTAATGACACTCAAATTTAGTTCCTTTTAAGGTTAGATCATGTCAGGCGAATAAGGCATGTAATTGAATTTGAGTCAGTAAATTAGACTTCTAAAGATTGATTATTTTGGCATGCATGCATTGCGTCTCTACTTTTCCAGTAAAAATGGTGTCCTTTATAGTTTGTAGAATCTCTCTAAAACCAGAAACAACGAGGCATCAGATGTACAGAATCAGAAAACCAAATGTGGACAACAAAGTTTCATATACCATTTTTAATATAATTTAACATATAAAGCATTGTCTTAAATGTGGATAGAAAGATAACATACAGTAGAACAATTAATTAAAACATCACAAAATCATTTTTTGCATAGAATCCCAAAAACCAAACCAGAAAACAGAAGGTTGAGATGTGCTCTCGTTGACAGCCCTGATTAATGCTTCTACAATCCAACATCATCAATACGAATGTCTTTAAGTGCTTGGCAAAAATACCCCACCTGCCTTTTTTATTTTCCAGTAACAGCTGCTTCTCCTGTTCATCTAGAAACTCTCTGATGTGCTAATATTATTACTAATTTGTAATATATATTTTCAAGGAAAGTATTTCCCTTGAAAATCATTTATAGGTATAAAAATGATTTATGTCATAAAAGATAAAATCTCAGCAATAAGTAACTTACTTATAGACAATAATTTATAGTTGACTTCTTTTAGTATGTTAAAAAAAAGTAATTAAATTGTCCTTGTAGAAAAATTAAACATAATACTAACATTTGCAGCTAGGGCTGTTCATTTCGGATTATCCGATCCGATTCGAAATTTCGGATATCGAAAATTTCATATCGGTAAAATTATGATCCGAATCCGATCCGAAAAAATCGAATATCCCAATTTTTCGGATCGGATAACCGGATATCCGAGATTTTTGTATCACAGTACAGTACATGATAGTTTAATCATTTTATTATAGTAATTATTACTTAATGCTTGATGGTGGCAAGCAGATCAATACTGATGAACATTTATTTAACGAGTTAATGACATCTGGAAAATTCCAACAAAATGTGGTGATAACTGATTTAAAAAATCAGAAACAGAACATGGTGTGGCTCTCAGCAATTTAAATGGCCCAACTTTCACGGCTATAATTGGAGCAACGCTGGGACAACACAATAAGTGAGCGGATCTCAAAATAACCAAGAAATGGACCGCCAAAGTTGAAGGTTTTTCAGCCAAGAGAGCTGCAAGTTGAGATGGATTTGGTCGCGAAGCTTTAAAGCTCGGTGTTATTGATTGTCGCAAGTTGCAGATGAGAAGAGGAAAGATCGAACAGATGAAGATTTGAGAGAAACGATTTGGGGCTCTTTTGAGCTGCTGAACTTTTTCTATATTAAGGCTTAACCACAAAATGATATGAAAGCTCTTATTTACACAATGCAGGGAGAAAAAATACATTAAGGTCCCTCAACCAATAACTAGTAAGGTCCCTCAAGTAATAACTATCATACTAATAAGCCCTTTAACTAATAGTTAATCCATAACTTCAACACCCCCCCCCCCCCCCTCAAGCTAGGGGTTAAGAACAAATTCTTCACACCTAGCTTGGAAAGAAGAAAAGTGTGATGTTCTGGCGAGAGAGCTTTTGTAAGCATGTCTGCAGGCTGCGCATCAGAAGCAATATGAATGGGAGAAACCAAACCCGACTGAATCTTTTCTCTAATAAAATGGCAATCGATCTCAATGTATTTCGTCCTCTCGTGAAAAACTGAATTATTAGCAATCTGAATTGTTGATATATTGTCGCAAAAGACAGACGGTATTTGCAGGTATATCTAACTCGAAAACGACCGATGATCAAACAATTTCAAACACCACCGACGCGAGACTTCGATACTCGATTCTGCAGAATCGCGTGAAATAGTTCTTTGTTTCTTGGACTTCGAAATGAGAAAGCGCAAAGTAGACCAAGTAACCTGAAATAGATCTCCTAGTATTTGGACACGAGGCCCAGTCTGCATCACAATACGCCGATAAGACAGTGCTTCCTTCTGCTGCGAGGAACACTCCCAATCCTGGAGCCTGCTTTACGTATCGCACCACTCTCTCTGCAGCAAGCATGTGTGATTGCTTTGGAGCTTGCAGAAATTGGCTAAGGAACTGTACTGGGAATGCAATATCTGGCCTGGTGTTGGTCAAGTAGAGCAGCCTACCAATCAATCTTTGATATGTTGTTGGATTCTTGAGTAACTCATCTGTTTTACCAGCCTTGTCAGGCATCGTCTTCTGAGTATGTATGTCATAATCAGCAGTGGTGAACTTCATGTTGGCTTCCATGGGTGAAAGAACAGGCTTAGACCCTGTAACGCCCATATCTTCAATCAGCTCCATAGAATACTTCCGTTGATGCATTACGAGTCCTTCCTTGTTCCTGGCAAACTCGAAACCAAGAAAATATCTGAGTTCCCCAAGATCCTTAATCTTGAAGTGTTGTTGCAGAATAGTTTTTGTCTCATCAATTGTTCCCTGGTCATTCCCAGTTAATAAAAGATCATCCACATATACGAGAACCATGGCTATCTTGTCTCCATCCCTTTTGATCAATAAAGAGTAATTGAATTTACTTTGAACAAAACCAGAGGAAACCAAAGCAGTAATCAACTTGATATTCCATTGTCGAGAGGCTTGCTTAAGTCCATACAGCGACTTAAGTAATCGACACACCTTCCCTTGTTTATGCTCAATACCTTGTGGTAGATTCATGTACACCTCTTCATTGAGATCCCCTTGCAAGAATGCATTATACACATCCATTTGCTGAATTGCCCATCCTCGAGCCACTGCCACAGAAATGACACTCTGCCAATACCATCTTAACCACGGGGAGAAGGTCGTGGTAATCAATGCGCCTTTCGGCTATAACCCTTAGCTACAAGTCTTGCTTTAAACCTTTCCACTTCTCCAGTAGCTTTGTACTTAATTTTGAACACCAATTTACACCCAATAGGTCTCTTGTTATCAGGCAGATACTTCCCAAGTTCTGTTGTCCTCAAGAGCTTTAATCTCTGATTGCATAGCCTCAACCCACCTTTGGTCCTTGGCTTCTTCATGAAAGGAGTGTGGTTCATGGTCGACTGAAATCTTAGCCAAAAAACAATGATACTGAGCAGACAGCCCAGAGTAATCCATCACATCTGACATTGGATATGTACATCCAGTTTGATTGACTGGATGCACAAAATCCTTCAACCATATAGGAGTCTTCTTCTCTCTGGTGGACCTTCTTCTCATAGCTGCATTATCTTCACCCTCAGTTACATTACCAAGTAATGTGTCTTCATGACCAGATGTATCAGGAGTAGCTGCAATTCCATTATCTGAATCTCTTGTTCCTTCTGTATGGACAGGAACTGTTATGTGAGGCAAGTCAGTGGACACCCTCTCTTCTGGCACAATACATGGGATCACCTGATTATCATTAACACACAAATCAGAATTACAATGATGAAAAACCACTGAATCTCTATTCTCCTTAAACTGTTGAAAAGGAAATATATTTTCATGAAAGGTTACATCCCTGTTTATAAACACATCTTCACTAGTCAAGTCCAATAACTTGTACCCCTTTCTATTAACTGCATAACCAAGCAAAACAGCCTTGATGACTCTTGGTTCAAACTTGTTTTTCTTTATCAAATTTGTAGCATAACAGAGACACTCTATTACTCTCAAGTGAGACAGTGTTGGTGTCTTCTTGAAAAGCTTCTCATATGGTGAAATTCCTCCCAGCACAGCAGAAGGAACCCTGTTTATCACATGTACAGCAGCCTCAATGCAATCCCGGCGTCTTTGGCAGATGGCCTTGCATCTTAATGGCCCTAGCTATCTCCAACATGTATCTATGTTTTCTCTCCACTACTCAATTCTGCTGAGGAGAATAGGGACAGGACTTCTGGTGTACAATTCCTAATTGATTAAACAAATCAGAGCAAGTAGAATTTAAAAACTCTGTCCCATTATCTGTTCTAATTCCTTTTACACTTGAGCCAAACTGGTTTCTTATCATCACAAACAAATGCTTAAGGGCAGTAACTACATCAGACTTAACATTCATAAAAAAAAAAAACCAAGTCCACCTGGTATAGTCATCCACTACAGTAAGGAAATACCTCATATTATTATATGATGGTACTTTATAGGGTCCCCATACATCCAAATGTAAGAGCTGAAAAGCAAAACTAGTTTTACTAGTACTATCAGGAAACACCTTCCTTGTTTGTCTAGCCATAGGATACACTTCACAATGTTTTATTGAAAAACTTGACTTATTTTTAAAAACAGCCAACTTCTTGAGCATACTCAATGGAACATGCCCCATTCTTCTATGCCACAATTCTGCCTCTAGCTCATCCTTTGTCACCACTGTTGATGCAGCAGCGTGTGCCTTTATTGATTCTCCATAACTTCTTCCTGACTCCGAGATGTATAAGCCATCAACCTCTCTACCAGTCTCCCTGACCTTCCCAGTAAATAGGTCCTGCAGGACAAAGAAATCAGGGAAGAATTTTGCATAACAATTCAACTCCTTGGTTAACTACGACACTGATAATAGGTTAAATTTGAATGTAGAAACACACAACACATGCTCAATAACATCATCATTCTTTAGCCTACAACTTTCTGCTTGTGTTATCTCAAAGAATGTAACTCGTAGGTAATCAGACACAGCCTGCATTCTCTTTATCTTTATTTTCTATCAGATCTTTACTGCTGACCATATGATCAGTGGCCCCCTGAATCAACTATCCAGTCTCCAGATATATTGGCTCTATGCTTAGGTAATGCAAATTTACCTGCCATATGAACCTTGGCAGCAGTTGTCCTGTTGCCCTCTTCCTTCTGTGGCTCAAGCACCTGCAATACCTTTTCATACCTATCCAATGAACATGAAGACAATCGACTCTGAAGATGATCATGTTGCTCTTTGGACAGGTGTCTTCTATCAAACTCTGGAGCTGCATTATCATGCCAATAAGAGCCATCACTCACAGTTCCACCAGTATTTGTGCCCACTACTGTGATATTTGCCTTCCTCCTTTCTTTGTAATCTGCTGGATAACCAACCAGTCGATAACACTTTTCTGCAATGTGCCCTTGCTTCTTGCAGTAATCGCAGTACAACAATAACCTACGACAATTCTCTCTTGTGTGTCCTTTCAGTTGGCAGTAGTCACAGAAACCAGCCTGATTTGGTTTTCTTTGCTTGTATTGTGTTGACTTTCCATACATTGCCATGGATTCATTTGAGTCATTGCCTCCAAATCTCCCGGTGATAGATTTTTTACTTTCATCCTGCGCAATCATAGCATATGCCTGATTAACACTAGGTGTGGGTGATACTAGTAGCATGTGGCTTCGTGCTTGATTGTAGTCATCATTCAGTCCCATTAAGAACTCTAACAACCTCTGATTGGACAAATGCTCGATGTAAGCTCGAGGACTGTCACATTCACATGCCGGTGGAGGTATAATCGAGTCAATTTCGTCCCACAAATCTTTCATTCTGCAACATAGCAAGTTCCTTCTTCAACTGGTACACCCGAGATAAATTGACCTTGTTGAATCGCTCCTTTAAATCTCTCCAAACTGCAAAGGCAGTAGTCCAATACAGAATTCCACTCAACAAGTCTTTGCTCACATTTTTCATAATCCACGAAATCGCCATTGCGTTGCAACGTTCCCACTGCTTCAACATATTTCCATTATACATGTCTTTCCTTACTGTACCGTCAATGAAACCGAGCTTATTTTTAGTTAATAAACTCAGCTGCATCGCACGACTGATGCGCGAAAAGATGCACACACTTAAATGCAAGTGCACGTTATCGTGACAAGTAATATAGTCTTAGCAAGACCGAATATCGTCCACAAGGATTAGGGTTCAAGTACCAACTATCTATCTTTTGGTATCTATTTGGTAAATTGATAATTGAGTTTGTATTTTATAACTATGAATTATAAAGACTAATTTAACTAATGAGTTTACTTCAGTTGTGATGAGAATAGGGCTTCCACGTCTCCTCACTATCCGCTTATGTTACTTATTAATGCAATAGCTTATGGTCTTCTTCTTTTGGAGAAAGCAGGTTCACTAAATCGTTTTATACTCCCGTTAGGGTTATATAAACACTCAACCCCAGTATTGCACCTTACCTACCTTTCGGTGATAAGGATAACTCTATAGGAGGATTAAGAATAAGAACCTAGTTAACCGTCACGCACAATGCGTAAAATTAGGGTTGTTAAGCCTCTCGTTAACGCTACATAAATAATTGAGGTATTTTCATCCCCAATCCAAGAATGTCTACCCAACTTACAACATATTCACAATCCCCTCCTTTCGGAGTCTAATTAGAAATCATATAGTGATAATTAGTTGTCAATTAACTACCAAGCATTCAATTCAATTATTGGATAGATCTCAACAACAACAAGAATAACCATAAGCATGCATTAAATCATAACATAAATTTCTAGAGATTCAACATGGAAAGCCCTATAGAGGAATTAGTTCCTAGCCATTGACATGACAAGAACTAATTCCATGTTCTTCATAAAACTGAAATAAAAACAAGAAAAGGAAAGGAAATTACTAAAATATGGTCTCCAATCTCCAAGCAAGAAAGCCTTGTGTTGTGCCAGAAGGGGAACCCTTAAAAACTGCCTAGGGTTCTCCTTTTATAGGCTGAAAACCGCCTCCTTCTTTTCCCTGCAGGCCTGGCCCAGAAAATCGTCAAAACCCTGATTTTTCCCGCGTCGGCGCCGCGGTGCCGAAACTTCTGTGGTCCTTCGGGTGAATTGGCGCCTCGGCCCTGATTCTCTCAGAGTCGCAGTGGCGCGCCACTTCTGTAGCCTCTCGATGATGGCGCGGTGCCACTGCTGACATGGCGTAGCCGCGGCCACTGGGACTCTGCAGCTCTCTGGATAATGGCGCCGCGCTGCTATGTTGGCGTAGTAGGCGCCGACCGCGATTCTGCCTCGTTCGCCACTTTCTCTGTTTTTAGCTCTGGAACCTCCTCTTTTGCCCTCTTTTGGCTCCTTTTCCGCCATTTGGCCATTTTAACCACTTTGACTCAAAAGAAAGGAAAACTATCCTAATACAACACTTATTTGTACAAAAAGGGCCAAAAGACTAACTAAAACTGACTCAAAAGGTGTATATAAAATACACCGATCAAATACCCCCAAACTTAACCTTTGCTCGCCCTCGAGCAAAGATAGAAAGAAATAAAATAAAAGACTCAAGAAACGAAAATAAAAGACTCACTGACATTGATCACTTTTGTTGCATTAGTGTTATCTAGAAAAACATGAAGGTTAGCAGAATAATATGCAGGAACATCTAGCATGAAATTTTAGCACACTAAACACATGAAGCTAGATATTTCGCAAACTCATATTTATCATGCTCAATGGAAGTCAATATACTAAATCATGCATGAAAATTCAAAAATCCTATGGCATGCTTACTTGTTATTCTCCACTAATTCTGGATATGCATAAAAGAGATCTTCAGGACTTTAAGGGTTGTAATGTAGGCTTAGGTGTAGGTAGGTAAAATGTCACGACCCGATCCCGGATCCGTGACCGGTGCCTTAACCCGGGCACCCTAGTGACACAACATCAGAGAAAACCAGCGGAATATAAACTCACGATAAATGACCAGAATGATATAAAATAGTCTAGCCCAAAAATGGCTACCTCAAAAGTACATAAAACCGAACAGTTACATCCTTAAACGAACCAAGTTAAGACAAGACTACATGCCTCTAAGAAGGAGTAACACTATGACGGGACAGGGCCCCGTCATGCCCCTGAATGTATAAAACATCAACAACACCAGGGAGAACCATACCAAAAGTCGAGCCTCCGAAGAAATGGAGCTCCTGACACCCGAGTAAAAGATACTAAGAATGAGGATCTGCCACCTGCTTTCCACCTGCAGCGTAACGCACTTCGGCGAAGGGGTCGATACACAACGTACCAAGTATGTAAAACTGGAAAATACTGTAGTAATATCATAAGTCCAAAATAAACTATAGTTATAGATAAAAATCAAATTATGGTGCACTGTGCCTTACTAACAATGAGAGTAACAAGTATAAGTATAATACTGCATAAAAATAGGAGGCTCATGATCAAGACAGGATCTCTCGCCCGTAGTATCATTAAGCAATCCTACTCGGGATCGTTTCACCCGCATGGATCCTGTGGATCCGCATAAGGCCATCCGCCTCGCATGGGACTATTTCACCCGCATGGGACTATTTCACCCGCATGGATCCTGTGGACCCGCATGGGACTATTTCACCCGCATGGACCCAGTGGGCCCGCATGAGTACAAGCGCCGCACTCGCATCATGGGTAGCAAATCCATGGAATACGCAATAATAACAATGATAGTACATAAATCAGCACAACCGGCTAGTATACATAACATAAGTTACACGCTTATCAGAATACTCAGTGATAATAATAATAATACATAAATCAGCACAACCGGCTATATACATAACATAAGCGCTACCGGCTTATCAGAATACTCAGTGATAACAATAATAATACATAAATCAGCACAACCGGCTAGTATACATAACATAAGCGCTACCGGCTTATCATAACGTAAATAAGATAAGAAATCTTCTAACTTCTTATGAACATTATTAATATAAATCCTCTCATTTTAGCTCATTAAGGCACTGCATGTCTTTTTAACAGAAATCCAGGAATTTAACCCAAGTATCACATACCGTAAACCTTTTCGAAAATGACTCCCTTTTTATATAAAACTTTCAAGATACTAATAACCATAGTATCATGTCACAACCACTTTCAAAACAAGTCACAATTTTTCATTTACTTATTTTATGTAAAGTAAACCCTTCTTTATTTACCTTTTTCCCAAACTAATATAACTAACTTCCCATAAAGCCGTTATATTAACATTTTACGTTAGTCAAACACATTTCCCTATGTCCAAGGGACTTATACCTTTAAAACGAAACAAGTATCATATACTTCAAAACAAGTGAAGATTATCAAATCTTGTACGTATACCGTACTACATAGATACAACTACTCATGCTCAAGAGATAGGAAAGCTCTACATACCTCTTCGGTCAATCCACTTGTTAATCCCAACTATCGCACGTAATACGTCAACCTATAATGACCATAATGCGTTTATTAACTTCTAGTTTCAATGTAGAAATTCCAAATTCAAGTTACTAATTCCTAAGGAAAATTGAGCAAAGATTTCCTTTGTTTCTACTCACTTTGCCACCTTTTTCAAGGCCGAATTCAATAACCAAACGCCACATTTAAGGCCCAACAATCCAACATTTCAAAGGGGGTTACACAACCAAACTTAGGTGTGTAAAATTCTGCCCCAATAGGTAAAACAATACACTTAACAATTCTAAAGTAGTTTGTAGGCCACAACATGCTCATAATACCTCTTTAACCAATCTTTCATATCCAAACCATTTTTCTTACATGCAATGATTCTAAGAGCATTCTTTACTACTACAAATTCCTTATTCTTCACATGCAACACCAAATACTAGCTACAAGAGAAGAAATGTTACCTTTGGAGCTTTAGCCAAAATTATTCCAACAACTTGCTAGCCTCCTTTTCAAGAATACCACCACAACAACCTCCACAAGCTTGCAAATAACTTTCCTTCTTAACACCCTTTTCAGATTTTCCTTAAGCTTGGAGTTTCTCTTGATTTTCTAGAGAGAAGGGAGAGCTCTTTAGCTTAGAGAGAGAGAGAGATGAAAGATGAAAAGATGAAAAGATGACCAAGTCTTCAAGACTTGGTCAATATAAGGCATGCAACATTTCAGATAGGGGGGGGACACTTGTCACCCACCCATGACCTCTTTTAAAACAAAACAGTGCAGAAATTCCCACTAACTTTCGCAGATCTCGCTCGGCCATGCTACGAAACTCCCGCCTCGGACTTTCCGGCGCCTGCTTCCGGCCATGCGGCTGAAACTCCAGCGACTCAGATCTTTCGCGCGGCCTTCGTTTTCCGCCCATACTACCCGCTTTGGCGCCACGACTGCTCGCCAGCTGCCACACTGCCCCCGATCGGTCCAGACCCGAACCACGGGGTATAACATTCTCCCCCCTTAGAAACATTCGTCCCGAATGTTCCTTCTAGGCTTACTCAAATCACGATATCGACATATACTCTCTTATCTACTCCTTCTTTTCTTTCCCTTTTTTTTTTATAAGACGCCCCACACGGCCACAACAAAACTTAAGCATAATCACTAAATTTAAAGACCAACAATTTAGGAACGTGGGTTACCTGGAGGTGTAGGGAATAAGTGAGGATATTTCTTCATCATGTCATCCTCTGCTTCCCACGTCATCTCCTCTCTGTTCTCGTTCCGCCATAAGACCTTGACGGAAGCCACATCCTTTGTCCGTAGTCACCTAACCTGACGATCGAGTATCGCTATGGGACTCTCCTCATACGATAACTCCTCTGTTACCTGAACCTCATGAATCGGATGTACTCTAGATGGGTCTTCAATACATTTCCGCAACATAGACACATGAAACACTGGATGTACTGCCTCTAGGTCGGACGACAGATCCAACTCATAGGCATTGCCTACCCTCCGGACAATCTGGTAAGGCCCAATGTACCTTGGGCTAAGTTTTCCCTTCTTTCCAAATCTCATCACGCCCTTCATGGGTGACACCTTCAGGAAGACCCAATCATATACCTCAAACTCCAAGTGTCGACGCCGCTGATCTGCATACGACTTCGCCGACTGGCCGCCAATAATCGCCTCGATAAGCTTCACCTTATCCATCGCCACAACCAAGTCCGCCCGACTAATCGAACTTCTCCTACCTCGAACCAGCCTATCGGTGACTGCACTTCCTCCCGTATAAGGCCTCATAAGGCGCCATCTACCGAATACTAGCATGGTAGCCTGTTATAAGCAAACTCCACAAGAGGTAAATGATCCTCCCAAATACCCCGAAATCAATCACACAAGCCCGCAAAGATATCCTCGCAGTTGTCCGGATAGTGCGCCGCCCGCTCGCTACCGAGGTGAAATGCGATCGAGACTCACCGTGTCCCTAATCCCTTCAAAAGACCTCCGAGTTAGCCGAGAACCGGCTCTCTATCTAATATAATCGACACCGACTCCATGCATTTCACAATCTCTAATATATAATCCGCATAGTCCTCACCGAGAACGCCGCCCTAACCTAAGAAAATGGGCTGATTTCACACCATCGACAATCACCCAAATGGAATCATGCTTCCTCCGAGTGGTAGGTAGCCCCGTAATAAAATCCATATTTATCACCTCCCACTTCCAAGTCGGAATATCAATAGCCGCATAGCCCACCGCTTTTGGTGCTCAACTCGACTCCGACAATTAGGACATCAGGTAACAAAACTCGCCACGCCCTCTTCGTGCCATCCCACCAATACACACACTGAGGTCATGGTACATCTTAGTCGACTCGTGAATAGAATAACGAGCACCGCATGCCTCCCAAAATCACGACGGTCCCGCTACATCGGAACACACAATCCTCCTCAAACCTTAGCACCCCATCAGCGCTACCCCAAAAGACTCTTCTCTTCAAGAGCGGCATCTCGATACTGACCATACACGGATCCTCATATCGCCGCCTCTTCACCTCCTCGACGACGGAAGACTCAAGAACCTCTCAACCCGAACTCCTTCACTATCGTAATCAAACAAACGAACCCCAAGACTCGCAATGATGAATCTCTGACCATATCCTTTTTCCTACAGACATCTGATAGACTACCCATCGACCGCGACTGCGGCATCCGCAACTACATCGCCTTCCCCGGGTGGTATAGAATATCAACATCATAATCCTTAAGTAGCTCCAACCACCGCCTCGCCGCAAGTTCACCTCCTCCGTCAAGATATACTGGAGGCTCTTGTGGTCTGTGTAAATATCCACATGAACCCCGTACAAATAATGTCTCCAGATCTTTAAGGCATGAATCACTGCTGCCAACTCCAAATCATGTGTGGGATAGTTTTCTCGTGCTTCCTAAGCTGTCGAGATGCGTAAGCTATAACTCTGACGTGCTGCATCAGTACGCACCCAAGCCCGACACCTAACGCATCACAATAAACCACATATCCATCTAAGCCCTCTGGAAGAGTAAGGACTGGGGCGGTTGTCAATTTCTCCTTTAGTAACCGGAAACTCTCCTCACAAGCATCCGTCCACTGAAAAATAGTGGCCTTCTGATTCAGCCTAGTCAAAGACGCTGACATGGAAGCAAACTTCTCTACAAACCTCCGATAATAACCCGCAAGGCCCAAAGCCGCGACTCCGGCGGTAGCTGGTCCAGGCCAAGTCTGATCGCTTCAATCTTAGTCAGACAACCCGAATACCATCTACCGATAACATGCCCTAAGAAAGCCACTGGCCAACCAAAACTCGCATTTCGAGAACTTGGCATACAACCGCCGGCCTCTGAGGACTTCCAATACCATCCTCAAACGATCCGCATGTTCTCGCCTGCACTAATAAACCAGATATCATCAATGAATACTATAACGAATATATCCAGAATGGCTCGAACACCCGCTCATCAAATCCATGAACACCGCCGGCGTTGGTCAACCCAAAAGACATCACCCTAAACTCATAAGTGCACATACCGGTCCCGAATGCGCCTTCGATATCCGCCTCTCTAACTCGCACTGATGGTAAACTAACGCAGTCTATCTTGGAAAAACATCTCACACTCGCAATCGTCAAACAAATCATCAATCTCGGGAGGATATCTGCTTGATAGTTACCTTATTCACCGCCAGAATCAATACACATACGCAGCTGCTCCATCCTTCTTCTTTACAAACAACACAGCGCTCCAAGGAGAAACACTAGGCTCGATAAAGCCTTTCTCCAAAGAAATCTTTCACCGGTCCTTCAACTCCTTCACTGGCAGTGCCATTCTCAGATGGCGGAATAGATATCGGTCGAGTGTCGCGCCAAATCAATGCAAACTCAATCTCCTCTCGCGAGGATACCCTAAGCTCGCCCGAAATACATCCGAAACTCTCTAACAACCGAATCGATCAAGGTCCAGATCTCACCAATATCGAACACCAACTAAATGGTAAATATACCCTTTCCGCACCATCTTCCTAGCCTTGAGGTAAGAAATAAACTTACCCTGGCGACGCAGATTCCCTTTCCACTCGATCACCGGCCACCAGAAATCGAACTGCATTAGTCTCTCTCATACCCACATTGGCATAGCAAGACGCTAGCCAATCCATACCCATAATCACATCAAAGTCACTATGTCCAACTCTATCAAGTCACCAGAGTCCGACGACTATCTATAGTCACCGGGCAAGCCTTATATACCCGCCGCCTACCACCGGCACCTACGGCGTAGCCACCTCAAAAGATTCTATGGACTCTGCTCATCCCTATTCTACCAGAATATGAGGAGATATGTAGGACAAGGTAGAACTCGGATCTATCAAAGCATAAACATCACAAAGAAGAAACCAATAATGTACTCGTGATTTACATCGTGACGCCTCCGGTCCCGACGATCGACATAGCATAGATGCGCTTCGAGGACCGCTGAATCGAACCCCGCCACGACCTCGCCGCGGCCGCCCGTGAACACTCGCTTCCCGGCGATCACCACGACGAAGATCAAACATCGACTTCGCTACCGAGCCATCATATTCCCGCCGCCTCGGACAATCTCTCTCAAATGGCCTCACACCGCAAGAATAATAAGCTCGGAGTAACACGGCAACCCCTATAATGACAATCACCATCGACCACACCGAGGTATAGGTGGCCTCATCTCGACGAACTCGTCCTCCGGGAACCCGGCTCGAACCCCGCCCCGCCTCAATACTCAGACGCCCCGAAGATGGTGGAGGAGCGCCTGACCGGCCAGGTGCAATTGTCTCGCTGGGGTTGTCTACCTTAAAACTACCAGGACCTCGCTGCCCCGCCCTCTTCGCTGATACTGCCGATCCGCCCCTCGCTCTCACACCTGCGTATATGCTCGCACGCGGCAATGTCCATGCCCGGTGAAGAGCTACTCCGGCATAACTCTCGCCAAGTGATCATCGAGTCTCGTGACATACGGTGCACCTGCCCTCCATGTTCGCTACCAAAGCGGCACATACCTAGCCAATGAGTCAAACTCACGTTGTACTCCCGACCGCCCGCCTCTGCCTCGGTGTTAAAAATCTATCGCCCGAGCCCTCCTCATCCGCGAGGCAAGAAATGGCCAAGTAACGCCTCGAGAACTCGCCCCAAACAATACCGGAAGCGCATGCTCCCCGGACGCTTCCCATGAATCATACCACCAATCGCAGTGTCCCGCAACCGATGCGAACCTAATACCACCGACTCGTCTCCAAGCCCCGATCACCTCACGATCCTTCAGAATCGCTGATAAACTCGAGGATCATCTCGTGCCTCACCCATAAAACTCGCGGGTCAGAACTCAAAAGTCCTCGCCTGCTAGCAGCCTGGCCGAACTACGGCAAATGAATCGCTGCTTCACTTATCTCATGTTCGCCACGATCTCGCGCGAATCGGGCCATCTCTTGTAGCCCATATCCTTCGCCTCGTTGTTGGATCGAGGCTCAGTACCGCGGTCTCGTGGCGCCGCCGCCGCTCGCATCTTTGGGGGCGACGCCAGAGAACTCGCCGTCCAAACACTCATTCGTAAGGACGGGCTCGGTTCTCGTGATCTCTGCCTCTACCGTAGTTCTCATCGCTTTGCCCTTCTGGGCTGCGGTTGCCTTGCGCGGAGGCATAACTGATACATGAAAATACGTCAGAGGAATTTCAACCTATAACACAGCTCTATTGCACGATCTTAGAGTGAAAGAATAGAAACCAATCCTAAATATCTTGCAGCCTCCTGATTATAGATGTGGTGCACAACACACTGATAATCAAGACTCTACTAGATACGGCATGTAGACTCTTTCCGAGGATTAACTGCTCTGATACCACTTTTGTCACGACCCGATCCCGGATCCGTGACCGGTGCCTTAACCCGGGCACCCTAGTGACACAACATCAGAGAAAACCAGCGGAATATAAACTCACGATAAATGACCAGAATGATATAAAATAGTCTAGCCCAAAAATGGCTACCTCAAAAGTACATAAAACCGAACAGTTACATCCTTAAACGAACCAAGTTAAGACAAGACTACAGGCCTCTAAGAAGGAGTAACACTATGACGGGACAGGGCCCCGTCATGCCCCTGAATGTACAAAACATCAACAACACCAGGGAGAACCATACCAAAAGTCGAGCCTCCGAAGAAATGGAGCTCCTGACACCCGAGTAAAAGATCCTAAGAATGAGGATCTGCCACCTGCTTTCCCTTACCATGCAGATTGAACGCAATTTCCGGGAAGGGGGTCGCGACACAACGCACTCAAGTATGTAAAATTGGAAAATATCGTAGTAATATCATAAGTCCAAAATAAATCGCAGCTTATAGATAAAAATCAAATTATGTTGCATCGTGCCTTACTAACAATGAGTAACAAGTATAAGTATAATATCGCATAAAAATAGGAGGCTCATGATCAAGACAGATCACTCGCCTGTAGTATCATTAAGCAATCCTACTCCCGGATCGTTCACCCGCATGGATCCTGTGGATCCGCATAAGGCCATCCGCCTCGCATGGGACTATTTCACCCGCATGGGACTATTTCACCCGCATGGACCCAGTGGGCCCGCATGAGTACAAGCGCCGCACTCGCATCATGGGTAGCAAATCCATGGAATACGCAATAATAACAATGATAGTACATAAATCAGCACAACCGGCTAGTATACATAACATAAGCGCTACCGGCTTATCAGGATACTCAGTGATAACAATAATAATACATAAATCAGCACAACCGGCTATATACATAACATAAGCGCTACCGGCTTATCAGAATACTCAGTGATAACAATAATAATACATAAATCAGCACAACCGGCTAGTATACATAACATAAGCGCTACCGGCTTATCATAACGTAAATAAGATAAGAAATCTTCTAACTTCTTATGAACATTATTAATATAAATCCTCTCATTTTAGCTCATTAAGGCACTGCATGTCTTTTTAACAGAAATCCAGGAATTTAACCCAAGTATCACATACCGTAAACCTTTTCGAAAATGACTCCCTTTTTATATAAAACTTTCAAGATACTAATAACCATAGTATCATGTCACAACCACTTTCAAAACAAGTCACAATTTTTCATTTACTTATTTTATGTAAAGTAAACCCTTCTTTATTTACCTTTTTCCCAAACTAATATAACTAACTTCCCATAAAGCCGTTATATTAACATTTTACGTTAGTCAAACACATTTCCCTATGTCCAAGGGACTTATACCTTTAAAACGAAACAAGTATCATATACTTCAAAACAAATGAAGATTATCAAATCTTGTACGTATACCGTACTACATAGATACAACTACTCATGCTCAAGAGATAGGAAAGCTCTACATACCTCTTCGGTCAATCCACTTGTTAATCCCAACTATCGCACGTAATACGTCAACCTATAATGACCATAATGCGTTTATTAACTTCTAGTTTCAATGTAGAAATTCCAAATTCAAGTTACTAATTCCTAAGGAAAATTGGGCAGCATTTCCTTTGTTTCTACTCACTTTGCCACCTTTTTCAAGGCCGAATTCAATAACCAAACGCCACATTTAAGGCCCAACAATCCAACATTTCAAAGGGGGTTACACAACCAAACTTAGGTGTGTAAAATTCTTCCCCAATAGGTAAAACAATACACTTAACAATTCTAAAGTAGTTTGTAGGCCACAACATGCTCATAATACCTCTTTAACCAATCTTTCATATCCAAACCATTTTTCTTACATGCAATGATTCTAAGAGCATTCTTTACTACTACAAATTCCTTATTCTTCACATGCAACACCAAATACTAGCTACAAGAGAAGAAATGTTACCTTTGGAGCTTTAGCCAAAATTATTCCAACAACTTGCTAGCCTCCTTTTCAAGAATACCACCACAACAACCTCCACAAGCTTGCAAATAACTTTCCTTCTTAACACCCTTTTCAGATTTTCCTTAAGCTTGGAGTTTCTCTTGATTTTCTAGAGAAGGAGAGCTCTTTAGCTTAGAGAGAGAGAGAGATGAAAGATGAAAAGATGACCAAGTCTTCAAGACTTGGTCAATATAAGGCATGCAACATTTTCAGATAGTGGGACACTTGTCACCCACCCACGACCTCTTTTAAACAAAACAGCGAGAAATTCCCACTAACTTTCGCAGATCCGCCTAGCACACTGAAACTCCCGCCCTCGGACTTTTAGGCCATCTGCTTCCATGGCTGAACTCCACTCAGATTCTCCGGCGCCATGCTTTTCTCCGGCCATGCGCCACACTCAGCGCCATGCCGCGCTGAGGCCTCGATCATGGTCCAAACCGAACCACTGGTATAACATAAAATAGGCATTTTAGGCTCATTTCGTACCATAAGCTCTTTAGTTTTTCAAGATTTCCTTTTCTTTTTGTTCTTTCCTTCATTTCGATTCTATCTTTTCCCTCTTTTGTTTTGGGAGAGTGAAATGTATAATAATGCCAGGCACCCCCAAACTTAGGCTTTTGCCTATTTCTTATTACTTTTTTATTGGGGTACAACAGACTTATTCACTCTTTTTGTCTCTTTTTTAACACACTTTATTCTACTTTTTCACATTTTTACTTATGGCACAATTTGTGGGAATATAGGGTGTCAAAGAAGAAGTTTCAATTTTTAGGCTCAATGGGGCTGACTAGGGATACTTTTAAAGTCCGGGATAGAAAAAGAATGGTAAGAATTGGCTATCAAAGAAATGTCTGAGTCATCTCCCTAACATGCATATCCTAACTATTTCGCCTCAAATAGCAAGCAATCATAACACATAAATATTCATTATTTAGCATGCATAATTTAGGTAAGAGACTCCAAATAGACAGATTTTGTGAGTTTTTGGCATATCTAACCTAAGTGTTTAGATAGTTGCTTTTATTCCATTACATTATTCCACCTTCCTTCACTAGGTGTTTCTAGCAACTACATCATACATGATCTTTGACAGACAATTATGACTCAAAAAGAAAAAAAATTGTGACTAAAAAATACATAAAAACAGTCAAAAAGACTTAAATAGAAACATAACATGACACAAATAAAACACCCCCAAACTTAAATCACACATTGTCCCCAATGTGTGTAGACTCAAAGACAATAAAAGAAATAAGACACTTACAGACTTTGGCTAGAATGGTGGTGGTGGCGGTGGATAATGCATCGACCATTGGTTGAACAGGGAACTCATCTCATCAAACTGCTGGTGCAACTGTTGTTGCTCCTGTCTCAATTCTTGTTTCCCTTGTCGCAACTCATGTTGTCCCTATCTCAACTCATTTTGTCCTTGTATCATTGTGTCGTAATGTTGCATCATCATTCTCTGGTTCTGGAGCACTTGCTCCATCATAGGCACTGGAGGCTCTGCTTCTGTGGTAGGCTGGTGGCTAGGCCCTGCTGCATATTGAGCTCCTATTTCAGGCTCATCTTCGTTCGTTGCGGCCTCTGCTGCTGCTGCTGGTGGTGGTACTCTTCGTCTGGCTGCTGCTGCTGGTGGTGGTACTCTTCGTCTGGCTGCTGGGGGGCTTGGGTCTGGGAAGGAGTGCACTATCCCATAGGACACCGGCAGTTGGTTTCTCTCATGAGTGTCAGTGGGTAGGGTTGGGACCCCTCGGAAGGCGCATAGATTGGTGATAAGTGAGTCGTGTCCCAATCCACCTGTCGTCACCAACCTGCTGATTTCTTCAATGTTCTGCACTATCTCTTTCCCCACATCAATCGTCATCCCCCTCATAATTCCATATATCAGTTTAATCCTATCTTCTGGCACTCTGGTGAAGTGCGTGGATGGAATCATGCCGGCGCTGACGAAATATAGCCAACCCTTGACTGCTTTGTTGAATTGGCACCTGCTCAGTGCTCTTTATCCATTTCTTCCCACATCAAAAGCAGCCCAAGGGTAGCTCACGGTGCTTGCAACGACATTCCAGTCGATGCGGTCGGTACTTCTAGACCATGTTCTAAAGTGATTCCAATCACTTATTTCTTCAACATCAACCGTCTTCAATTGTGCATTTACATTCTCTGCTGTCACAGGCACATAAACTCCCCTTATAAAGCATCCCCTTTCCACCTTCTCCGGAAAGTTGGCATAGAATTCCCGCACCATTGTTGTGTTCACTGGTGCTATCTTCTCCGGATTAACAAATCTCCTCCACCCCCTCAACTCAATCATTGCCCGAATGGGCTCATAAACATCCTCTTCCCCAAACGACTCCCTCTGATAGTCCATTCCCCTTTCAGGGATTAAGGGTCTGGTATCAAGCTTTTTGTATCTTTGGTAGGCTTCGTGGCTAACGAACCTAGTCTCATCGTATTGTGGGGCTGGGGTGGATGTGGAGGCTCTTCTCTTCCTGGTGGCCATGGGTAAAACAGTTCTACAGCTTACAACTTAGTGACACAAATGTTTCCCAACACACTCAACAATCTGGCAGCTAACACACAAATACCCCCAAACTTCAATTCTACTACCCAATACCCACACCCTCCTTTTCTACTCTTTCTCCAACTTCACAATCAATTTTTCAGCACCCAAACTACTTCACAACTACAATACTCCTTCAAACTACTACCTCTTGTGACTTCAGTAAAAATCTCAAGAACAGAAAAAGATTACTTTTTTATGAGAAGATTCAAGCTGTTCTTGTTTCCAATGGTGGTTTGAGGCTATGGAATGGAGCTTTGTTGTTTGAGATAGCTAAGGGTTTTTAGGAAATTAAGAGTTTTGGTTGTGGTTGGGTTGGATTTGTGGAGGATTTGTGGGCAAATTTTTGGATTTTCGTGTGTTTTTGGAGGAGGGGGTTAGGTTTTTGGTTTGAATTTGGGGCAGATCTGATTTCTGGGCGTTTTTAAGTTTCTGAATTTCCGCTTCGGCGCCGCGGCGCCAAATATTCTGCACTCCTTCGGGATTTTCTGCGCATGCCCTCGCTCTGCCGCAATGGCTAACCCGCTTTTTCCGAAATCGACTTTTCTTGATTTTCGCCTTCGATTTATTGTCTGCACTCCAATCACAGTACAAACACTAGACCCCAAGACCGTGAGATTGTTCTAGACAAAATAAAATAAACTAAAGACAGAAATTAAAATAACATAATTGAAAACGTTGGGTTGCCTCCCAACAAGCGTTGTCTTTAACATCTTTTAGCCGGACACAATTAACCGGTACGAGTGCCCATTGGATCCTTCTGCGAACCGCTTGCAATCCGCAAATTTATTGTTGTAGGCCTCAATTTCCCTACAACCATTTGTTCAAACAAGAGCCTTAAAAATCCAATTATCCCTCAAGTACACAAGACAGGCTTGTCCTTTAGGCTTTTTATAATGTAGGAATCCGTGAACTTCTCTACATCTCTCAACTCTAGGGGGTACCCTTGATGGTGCGGACTTCCTAATTGGGGATCAGCAGTGATAGCTGGTGGTGTTTCTTCTGTAATAGGTGTAAGAAAAAGAATTTCCACAGAATCCAAGAAGGTGAATAATTGGATTTCTGCAATTTTTTCCTTCTCTACACCAACTATCTCACCAGATTCCTCAATAGTTGGGTGTGGTCCAGGCTCCTCAATTTGATGTTCGCTGTTGAATATGATTGCGAGTTCTGCTATTTGCGTTTCCAACTTCTTCATGGCCATTCTCGTTTCGTCCATGAACTGAGCTTGATACTTAGCGAAACTGAGTATGGCTTCTCGCAATTCCTCCCTCTCTTCCTCTATGGTTGGAGCTCGATCATATTGACAGTAGAAATCCATGTCTTGAGGATCCCTGAGATGCATCAAAACCAACAACGGATCACGGCACCCTTGTTTTCACACAATAAATATAAAAAAAACGTGAAAAATAAAAATAAAAACAAAAAAAATTAAAAAAAATAAAAACCAAATTAGAAATTAAAAATAGATAAATTTGATATTGAACTATGCCTAATCCCCGGCAACGGCGCCAAAAACTTGATGCGCGAAAAGATGCACACACTTAAACGCAAGTGCACGTTATCGTGACAAGTAATATAATCTTAGCAAGACCGAATATCGTCCACAAGGATTAGGGTTCAAGTACCAACTATCTATCTTTTTGGTAAATTGATAATTGAGTTTGTATTTTATAACTATGAATTATAAAGACTAATTTAACTAATGAGTTTACTTCAGTTGTGATGAGAATAGGGCTTCCACGTCTCCTCACTATCCGCTTATGTTACTTATTAATGCAATAGCTTATGGTCTTCTTCTTTTGGAGAAAGCAGGTTCACTAAATCGTTTTATACTCCCGTTAGGGTTATATAAACACTCAACTCCAGTATTGCACCTTACCAACCTTTCGGTGATAAGGATAACTCTATAGGAGGATTAAGAATAAGAACATAGTTAACCGTCACGCACAATGAGTAAAATTAGGGTTGTTAAGCCTCTCGTTAACGCTACATAAATAATTGAGGTATTTTCATCCCCAATCCAAGAATGTCTACCCAACTTACAGCATATTCACAATCCCCTCCTTTCGGAGTCTAATTAGAAATCATATAGTGATAATTAGTTGTCAATTAACTACCAAGCATTCAATTCAATTATTGGATAGATCTCAACAACAACAAGAATAACCATAAGCATGCATTAAATCATAACATAAATTTCTAGAGATTCAACATGGAAAGCCCTATAGAGGAATTAGTTCCTAGCCATTGACATGACAAGAACTAATTCCATGTTCTTCGTAAAACTGAAATAAAAACAAGAAAAGGAAATTACTAAAATATGGTCTCCAATCTCCAAGCAAGAAAGCCTTGTGTTGTGCCAGAAGGGGAACCCTTAAAAACTGCCTAGGGTTCTCCTTTTATAGGCTGAAAACCGCCTCCTTCTTTTCTCGCAGTTCGCCTGGCGAAAATCGTCAAAACTCGATTTTTCGCCGCTTCGCAGCCATGCGCCGCGGACTCTGTGGTCCTTCGTGAATTGACGCGACTCGATTCTCAGAGTCTGTGGTCGCCATGGCCGCAACTTCGTAGCCTCTCGATGATGGCGCGCCCGCACTGCTGACATGAAGGCCGCGGCTACCGACTTCGTGATTCTCTCGATAATGGGCGGCCTCGCTATTGTTGGTACAGGCCGCGCCACGACCCGCGATTCTGCCTCGTTCGCCACTTTCTCTGTTTTTAGCTCTGGAACCTCCTCTTTTGCCCTCTTTTGACTCTTTTTCCGCCATTTGGCCATTTTAACCACTTTGACTCAAACGAAAGGAAAACTATCCTAATACAACACTTATTTGTACAAAAAGGGTCAAAAGACTAACTAAAACTGACTCAAAAGGTGTATATAAAATACACCGATCAACGACTCCACAACGTATAATTTTCCATCCATGTCAGTTGTATTTCAACATGTACTTCTCCTGGAGTATCTGATGAACTCAAATATAATGGATGATTGTGGTCCATTATACTCAAACTTATAGTTGAAGTTTCATCTGTAGTCACTGTATTCATCGGTATGCTTTGCGAGGTGTTCTCCATCAATAGATCGATATGAACCAGAATCAGTAATCACAACAGATCAATTTAAACTAAGCAATAACAGTCTCGATTTGATCGACTGTTACCATTGTTTTGCATGTGCTAGATCGCTTCAATCTGATACTCAAATAGATCGAAATCTTCAATTCAGGAATTCGATCTTCGTTTATGATGCCTTCAATTTTACGATTTCGCGATGTCGATTTGAATCACAGATTACAGATGTTCGCGACTTTCAATCTTAACTCAGGATATCAATATCACGATCTTCCTCCACACTAGCTTTGATACTATGTTGATTGTCGCAAGTTGCAGATGAGAAGAGGAAAGATCGAACAGATGAAGATTTGAGAGAAACGATTTGGGGCTCTTTTGAGCTGCTGAACTTTTTCTATATTAAGGCTTAACCACAAAATGATACGGGAGCCCTTATTTACACAATGCAGGGAAAAAGAAAATACATTACGGTCCCTCAACCAATAACTAGTAAGTTCCCTCAAGTAATAACTATCATGCTAATAAGCCCTTTAACTAATAGCATAGCTAATACATAAATTCAACAGGTGTTGTCCCAATGAAAAGTAACTTATATTTCGGATTTTTCGGGTATCCGAAATTAAAGAAATTGTGATCCGTATCCGATTCGATTTTTTTCGGATATCCGATCCGAAATATCCGAAACTCAAAAAAACGGATCGGATATCCGATTTTTCAGATCGGATTGTCCGGATCACAGATCGAATTATTAAGAACAGCGCCCTGTTTGCGGCGGAGTGAGTAAAAGGGTTAAAGAAATGGTCGTAGATACCGTATGTGATTCAATCACGAGGAATCGAAGGGATGAGACATGATTCAATTATGTGATTCAATCACGGAAAATGCTTTTCCTTGTGTGGATCTTCCGCTTTAGATAGATCTAATATCAATATTTATTTTTTGGTAAAATATTTATCTATAAAGGGAAGATAGACGTGATCGTGCGAAGCGTGGACAAATTAACTAGTAAAAATTAAAAGAGGGAAAATCTGATCATCACCTGGTCCAATAGACTCCTTAAATCGATACTAATGAATATACAATTCTTAAATTTTCAGGCATTAAGAATGTTAATAATTAATTAAGGATGACAGGGCGGGGCAATGCGGGTTAGGGTAGGTCAAAGGTTAAACGGGGCAGGGCAATGCTTAAACGGAAAAGAGCAGGGCTGGACAGGTCAAAACACATTTTTAGAAAATTTTAAATAGGGCAGGTAATAGGGCAAAATTTTCTTTGTGCAAATTTAAAGATAAGTTGAAAAAATAATCTCTGTTCAGGATTACAGTCACCCTTAAGGCCTGAGCCACATAATTTTTTGTCACATACATTGTAAAGTCCTGAATAAAAAAAAAAAATAATAATAATAATAATAACTTTTTTGTCACATACATTGTAACAAGTTCGAGTCATGTAATTGCGGACTGTCGTTGCTAAGTTATACTTGTTAGAATTGGATGAAAATTTACAGGGTTGTACATCTCTCCTTCACGATCAGATTGATCCCAAGTGGGGTTAAAATTGACATACGGTTTGTGAGATATCACAGTTTAAAATTTCTGCCTCGGATCAACCAAAATCCGAAAGGGTAGAGCGTATAACGTAAAAACTGTACAAATAGGTAAATAATATGAAGGTGTGTGATGAATAAAAGTTCTAGATTACTCTGTTCTCGACAGTTTGAGACTTTACGGGGATAAATCCGATTTACGGTTTGAGAGTTATCAATGTTTAAAGTTTCTGTCTCGGATCAACCGAAATCTGGAAGGACAGAATGTATAACGTAAAAATTGTACAAATAGGTAAAGAATCTGAAAGTTGTGCTGAATACGAGTCCTAGTTGTGCTGAATATAGAGATTTCTCTATACTGTACAAATAAAAGATTGAATTTCTGCAAAACTAGTTCTCTTCAACTTCTCCAAGCCTTTCATTCTCTCGGGAATGTCCTTTAGTTTTGGACAGTCATAAATACCAAGACCTTTAATCAGAGGCATGGCACTTGTGGCTAAATGCCATCTTTCTAAGTTCTCAAGCCTATCAAGACGAAGGAACTCTAATTGACAAAACTTGTTATCATTGCAGGTAATTTCTTTTCCTTCATAAGCTCCTACTAATTCGAGATTCCTTAGGTTTGGCAACATTCCCAGAATAGGCATCGGATCTTCCGTGAGTTTTGAATTGTAAAGGACCATCATTGTGATTGAATTTGGGAACGGGTCGGAGAGAGGCAGTTTTTCTATTCTCCCATTTAACCACAATTTCTGGAGTTTTTGACAAGAATTAAGAAACTCAAGGGCTGGGAATGAGTTACCGACTCCACACCCTAAGAAGAGAGTGTTAAGATTTTTCAAGCTGCTAATGTTGTTTAGGGAGTAAGATTTCGTAATACCAGACATGCGTAATTCTCGAAGATTGACTAAATCAACAGGGTCAACATCTTTCCATTGATCACAACAAATGCCTTTAAGAACTTGAAGACTTGTGAGTTTGCTTATACGTTTCAGAGGTTTTGAATATGGAGCAACTAAATGTCTTAGATTTATTAGGTAAGTTGTCTCGGGGGGTAGTTGGCATAACTGTCCGTATTCATAGTGGACACGAAGTGTCTGTAAATTCTTGAGGTTGCCAATGGAGGAGGGAAGATCAAGGATACCTCTCAAGGTTAAGAACTTGAGGTGGAACAAACTTCCTATGGCATCAGGTAGTCTAGATGTACTGACAGAACGATTCTCCAAGTGCAACACATATAAATGTTGGAAATCATTAGGCAAGTTTAAAAGACTCATCTGACAAAAATCTCGATCATAGAACATAATAGACCTCAACTTCAAGTTAGAAAGATCAAGTGAGAGGTACTTTTGTGCTTGACCATGAATGGCATGTCTGAGACATAAGGAGGATATGGAGTGCTTTCTTGGATCATAAATGTCAAAGAAGTTTATCTCCAATGCCTTTTCTACGGCAAGATCCCGAAGTAGATCATGAATCCTACATACAAAAACTTTTTCCCAAATTATTCTAGTCACTTGAACCAAGCTTCGTCTTATCAGCTCATTCAAAAAGCCTTCAGCGACATCCTCCATTCTTTCTTCTCCATTTGGTATAAATCCTTCGGCCATCCACAACCACACTATCCTTTCAGCATCAATATTATGATCTTCTGGAAAAATACCAAAGTAAAGAAAACACTGCTTGAGCACAGTTGGCAAATCATTGTAGCTCAATGACAGTATGTAGGAGATTTCAATAGAGTCATCTTTCATTTGCCGCCAAAGGTGTGCCTTCACTTTTTCCCATTCTTCTAGCCTCCTTTTATGCGAAAGCAGCCCGCTCAATACAACAATTGCAAGAGGTAAGCCTCCACACTTTTCCACCATATCCTTAGCTAGCCTCGCCATTGCTGAGTTCATTGCCTGAACATCAAGTAGCTTCCTGCAAAAGAGGTCCCAACTCTCTTCTTGGCTAAGATAACGGAGTTTATGGACAAAACCTTTGTTATCTGCTCTTTCAGCAATATCCTCCTTCCGCGTGGTAATAATAACTCTGCTGCCGTTCTTGCTATCTGGGAATGCTCTTTTCAAACTTTCCCATGCTTCTCTATGCCATAGATCATCGACCACCACAAGGTGTTTGCGTTCTTTTAATAGATCACGAAGGTAAACTTCTGCATCTGCTTCTGTCATACTTTCCAACAAATCTAGAGTTTCCTTGGTGCGACCTTGGATGGATTTTATGATATTCCTAAGGAGATCCAGGGTGTTGTAATCTTGAGAAACACATATCCAAGCGCGTATTGGGAAGCTAGAGACTATATTTGGACTGATGTAGAGGTTTCTCGCAAGAGTGGTCTTGCCTAATCCACCCATACCATAGATGGAGATGACGCTTCGACGTGGCTCTGCTTTGAGAAGTTCAGCTAGCAATGTTTGTACAACATCCTGAAAGCCAACAAAAATGTGATCCTGATCATCCACATAGGAGGTAGTTCTCCTCAATGTTCTAACCAGATCGGACCGATTGTTAGGCCTGTTACTTGGTCCTTCTCCTGCAATATTATGGATGTTTCTAATACCATAAGTCTCTCGTTTACGAGAGATATCCATGATTCGTTGCTTGAGTGATTGGATCTCCTTGCTGACTTTGTAAAATTTGGTCTCCTTTCTACAGATGCAAGCGCAAGCCTTAAGACGACTAGTAAATCCATCATCATCACCTTTACCAGCCTCGAAGCTGTAAGTCTCCAGTATAGCGACAGCGTCATTAGCAACAGAGTTGATTTCAAACACCCATTGTTGAACTCTTTGATCTTCACTTTGCTTTTCTTCCGCATCTTTGAGAAAAGATTGCATGAAGAGCAGCTCATTTCGCAACCACTGCACATCCTCTCTCAGACTTAAACGCAGGGAAACTTCCTGTATTAGGAAATTCCCCAGTTTTTCAACTGCAAATGACACAAAGGCATCAGCCATCTACACAAGTGTTTTGATTTCACTTTAATGAGAGGTGGAAAAAGAGGGTTGTGTAGAAGAGATATTGGAATACAACTTGGTAAAGGGACAAAGATATATATACTCAGAAGTCAGAAGCAATAGAGATATTGCAATTTATGTGTTGAAAGTTCTCATTTTAGATGCAAGCTAAGCGAAAGGTACATTTTAGAAATATTACAATTCCCAGCGGTCGTTGCCTGGGCCTTCAAAATGAGTGGCTGAATATGTTGTTTTCTTTTGGTATAGTCGAAAAAACAAACTAAATAAACATGTAGAATGAATTTGTGTGAATCTAAATTAATCAAACAAAAATGTTCACTTGTTGTCCTTTTTTTGGTTAGCTTTTTAGTGACTTGTCCTCCTTTTATTTCCTTGCATCTTGTGGGACTTTCAAACCCCGGTTTAAAAATTTTATTCTAGCAAATTTAAAATCTTATGACAAAACGTTAGTATATTTTAAGATTAGACAATTTATGACCAAACGATGTTGTTCTGAAGTGTAATTTTTCAGGGGCTATATTTACACAATTTTTAAAAATATGAATAAAATTTTAATGACCTTAAAAAGGAATATTGCATAAATCAACCTTAACCTTTTAAGTGGGTATCTGATATGAGATGGTTATAAAAAAACAAAAAGAATGACATCATTTATGTCACGATTCAATCAGGAATCTTCAGGAGGTCTTGGTTTTCACTTTAATTAGAGCTAGAAGAAATCCGGAGAAAGAGATAAAATTAAGGGTGTGTTTGGTATGGTGGAAAATGTTTTTCAATTTTTCATGTTTGGTTTGTCAAATAATTTTGTAAAATATTTTTCATTATCTTTAACTATTTATTAGCATAAATTAAAATGAAAGGATTAAGAGGTATATTGGGTATGTCTGGTTCTAGTAGTGGTGACAAGGGCAAGAGTCCTTCTTCTAGTCATCATATTCCTCCTATACATGATGATTTTATTGATACTCAAAATTTTCCTGAAGTACCAGTAGATTTAGACGATGAACTATTTTCTGGAAATCCACAAGAGTTTACTTTAGAAGAACATCTAGATGACACACCAACTAATCTAGATGACACACCTACTAATGCACCTCAAACTGGAATGCCTCTTATTCCCCCTAGTATGAGACGAGGCCCACCAGAACGAAAATTAAAATCACATGTATGGACTTTTTTTTATAGAGACGCACAAAATCAAGTTGTTACATGCAAAATTTGTAAAATTGTTTATAAATTTAAAATGGGAAAAGAGTCAGAGCGGTGTCGCGCCCTTTTTCGACCGCGACATTTATTTTAAAACTCCTGCTTAATGAAAATGTTAGGAAATAAAATAAAAAAAATGCTAAATGTTTAAAAGGGTGCTTAAATATTAAAAGTGCTTAAAAGGTGCTAAATGCTAAAGGATTCGCGGAGTCGCCACCTAATTAATTTGGGTGAATTAGGACACCTAAATGTTAACTAGTTTAAAGTAAACATTAACTCCATTTTTGTGGTCTGCAAATTTATGTGAGATTCTGGGCAAGCGTTCTTTATTATCCTAAAGGGAAGGGGTCAGGCACCCTAAAGGATCCGCTAACTTGCGGTTGTCCGTTCAAACCTAGGGTAAATTATTTATGTTAAGAAAAAGTATGTTTCGGAAAATATTATAAGGGTTTTATTTAAAAGGGATGCATTTCAAAAGATTTATAAAAAATACATGTAAGCTAATTCTAGATAAAATATGCATGTATTATATGCAAAGGTGATTTGTGCATTTATTTACTGACGAATCTTGTTAGTATAGCATAATACGCCAAATGCTTAGGAGGATTTTTAGTAAAGAAATAAGATTTTTATGTAAGTGTATGAGAATTTATAAAATTTGATAACAAACAATATTTTAACTACGTGAAGAGTTATGCAGGTGAAAAATCATTAGGTTATTTAATGCAACTTTAAGCAATGTATAGCGAGCCTAAAATAATTAAATTAGAAGAAACAAGTTCCTAGTGTCAAACTACCTCTTAATGGCAACTCAAAGCTTAAATATCCTAAAGGTTATGCTAGTAGTGCAATGTTAGACAATTAATTACAATAAATAAATGGGGAGAAGGGGAATCAAAAGAAGACTCGAAAGATGGCGATGTAATTCGCCGGCGGGTTGGAATTTCTGATGCGGATATGAAGATGCACATAGATGTAGGTCCTCGTTTGTTGCAACGAGTCTCGTATTGAGACTCTTCCTTTTGCTCCGAGGTATTACATGTGAAAGTAAGAAAAACAATGATAAGGATTAGCATCCACCCAAATAATATTAGACATAATTAACACATCCAAAATGTACTAACTAATAAATAAGTATTTAGCATAAAGTCCAATGTATAACTTATACTTACGGTGTACTGTAACTAAACAGTAAGGAGCAACAGGCAACCAATAACGAGAATTAAACTGTGTACTGTAACTAAACAGTAAGGAGCAACAGGCAACCAATAACGAGAATTAAATAAAACAGACTCGACTCAAATACATACTCCTTAACACATTTGAATCATTTCATTTCAGCAATTTGAAAGAAAAAACGAGCCCAAGACAGTGATTTACAGGCGTGAAAATATGTCGGCCCAAACAACAATCAAAACCATAATTAATCATGAACTAGGCTTCATGTTTCCAAAAGCACATGGAAGAGAATAGAACAGACCAAAGACTAGAGATATAACAAAACTAGAAGAAAGCTCACCCCAACATATGGTGGGCCAACTTAGACGCAGGTTCATGAATGTAAATATTCAAGACTACATCTAACATATATACTTAAACGACTGGTAATAAAATGCTTAACATGGACAATTTAGAAACCAAGACACAATGAACACATGCTTGTAATAGACAATTTAGATATATGTATGCAACTTATCAGAAGGCATAGACATTCTATACATACCAAGCCTATTCAAATCAATTCAACTGAACCCTTTGACAGTTTTAATGCCCAATCATAACCTATGCATATCGATATATGAAGACATAATTATATACCAAGATGGAATGCGACAGGGAACCGTGGCTTAATATGATCTAAGTTGGTTCACTAAATGCAAGATGCTATTGTAGACACCATTTGGACCATTTAGCAGACGGACATGGTAACAAGCGTTAATGAGGACAAATGTATAGTTGGATCTAACCAACAGTGTGATACCTATCACCGTTCACATACATGATCCGTGACTCATAAAAAAATGGCAAGACTTGTGTGTTAAATTGACTAGACATCATATATATGTTTGAATAGATCCAAACACAAATGGGTTACTCAATGGGTCTTAGGACTTACAAGAGTAGAGACGAAGCATGATTGTAGGTTACTGATATTTCAGCAAGTATCTCAGAGCATGTAATACGATTTATGTAAGCAGTATAAAACTTGGAAAAGACGGACAGAGTTGTTCAGTTTGAAGTTAAACAATTGACGGTCATAAAAAATAGGCAACATGAACTCCTATGACTTAAATGTGACTTTATATATGACCAATATACAAACAAACCACTCAGGAAAGATTAAATTTGTATATGTATAGACATGACTTAGCTGCGCATGGTATTAAGGCTAACCCACGAGAGCAGAACATGAAGCAAGATAAACATAAGCAGGGCAAGATTATAACAAGGCATGTAAGTGATTATTTAACTCAAACTATCAATGGACAACTTGAGGTAGACATGAATATCTTACACAAGAACAACATATTATTATTTATGGTTCAAAACAACACATGGATTCTTAAACAGGAAGTTTAGGACATGGATACGAACAGGGATGTAACTTAACGTAGTATGATCTAATCAAATAAGGGCAAAAGCTTAGTGCGAAACAGCTTAACAGGCAATAACCAAGGTACGAGATAACTTGGGAGATGCAAAATATTGACATGGAGTAATTTCCACAATTAAGCGGGCATGACACTTTTAGCTAGGTAGAGCAAGATACTCGATCTCAAACCGACATACTGGACAGAACAATCGGCTGAACTTGTCGACACCATAGAAACTTTCAATTAATCAATATCACAACCAGATATTAGACAAGCATACTTGTCACGACCCGAACCCGGACCCGTGACCGGTGCCTTAACCCGGGCACCCTAGTGACACAACATCAGAGAAAACCAGCGGAATGTAAACTCAAGATAAACAACCATTAAGATATAGAATAGTCTAGCCTAAATCAAGCAACCCAAAAGTACATAAACCGATAAATACATCCTTAACGAACCAAGTTCGACAAGACTACAGCCTCTAAGAATGAATAACACTATGACGGACAGGCCCCGTCATGCCCCGAATGTACAAAATAACAACAACCTGTGGAGAACCATACCAAAAGTCGAGCCTCCAAGAAATGGGGCTCGACACTGAGTACAAGATCCTAGAACGAGGATCTACCGCTTCCCTTATGCGCAGATTGAACGCAGCCAGCGAAGGGGTCGACACAACGTGCAAGTATGTAAAACTCGAAAATACTGTAGTAATATCATAAGTCCAAAATACATTAAAGTTATAGATAAAACCAAATTATGTTGCACTGTGCCTTACTAATAATGAGAGTAACAAGTATACATTTTATAGCATAAAAATAGGAGGCTCATGATCAAAACAGGGTACCTCGCCCGTAGTATCATTAAGCAATCCTACTCCTGGGACTATTTCACCCGCATAGGTCCTGTGGACCCGCATGAGGTCATCCGCCTCGTCATAGGACTATTTCACCCGCATGGACTATTTCACCCGCATGGATCCCGTGGATCCGCATGAGTACCATCGCGTACTCGCATGGGACTATTTCACCCGCATGGATCCTATGGTCCAGATCCGCATGAGTACAAGCGCCGCACTCGCATCATGGGTAGCAAATCCATGGCATAAATAATAACCCGGGGTTTACCCGTAACAATATATATATAACATAGCTCATCCGGCTATCATACATAACATAAGCACTACCGGCCTATCATATCATAACATAAGCACTACCGACTATCATATCATAACATAAGCACTACCGGCCTATCATATCATAACATAAGCACTACCGACCTATCATAACTTAAGCAAGTTAAGAATCACCTAACTTCTTATTAATAGTTTTAATACATCCTCTCATTTTAGTATACCTAAGGCACGATCATGTCTTTTAATAAAAATCCGGGAATTTAACCCAAGTATCATGTACCTCTAACCTTTTAAGGAATAACTCTTTTTATACAAAAATTCCAAGATACTAATCACCATAGTATCAAGTTACGATTTCTTTTCAAACAAGTCACATTTCCTTTTAAAACTATCTCAAGCTTCTAAATTAAGTGACTTCATTTCTTGTAAAACCTTAGGCAATTCATGCCTTAAAACCATTTTCCTTTCACAAGTTCAAAACATCAAAACCTTTCTCCATTAAACTTTCACAAACTAATATAACCAACTCCCATAAAGCCGTTATATTAGAGTTAAACAATAGTAAAACACATTCCCTTAAGTCCAAGGGATTTTTATACTTTTCTTTTAAAACGAAGCAAGTATCAAATGCTTATAACAAACGAAGATTTTCAAATTCAGACGCTCACCGCACTACATAGTACAACTAATCATGCTCAAGAGATAGGAAAGCTCCACATACCTCTTGGTCAATCCACAAGCTAAGTCCAATTTACCGCACGTAGTATGTCAACCTAAACGCACTACAACACGCTTATCAAGCTCTAATTACAAATGCAGAATTTCCAAGTTAAAGTCACCAATTTCCTACGGAAAATCGGGCGTTTCCTTTGTTTCTACATACATTGCCACCTTTTCCAAGGTCGATTTTAATGCTCAAATGCCATGTTTAAGGCTCAACAACCAACCAACACCAAGGGATTACACACCTAAACTTTGGTGTAAAATTCAGCCCCACCGCCATAACAACTAACCCAACAAGTCTAATGTAGTATTTAGGCAACAACACGCTCATAATATCCCCTAACCAATTCTTTCATAATCAACCCCATTTCTTACACGCAACTACTCTAAGTGCATTTTTCCAACTACAAGTTCTTCCTATTAAACATGCAACACCCAATACCAACTACAAGAGAAGAAATGTTACCTTAAGTTTTTGCCAAACTTATTCCAACACCTTGCTAGCCTTTTCTCCAAGAACACCACCACAATAGTCCTCACAAGCTTGTAATAACCTTTCCTTCCTATTACACTTTTCTGATTTTTCCTTAGGCTAGAATTCCTCTCGGGAATTTAGAGAAGGATGAGCTTTTAACTTAGAGAGAGATGGTAGAGATGAAATGTTGAAAGAAATGACCAAGTCTTGGTCAATATAATGCATGTAGCAGAATCGATGGGGACACTTGTCACCCTCCCATGGCTTTTTTTAAAACAAAAATCAGACTTTCTAAGTTTTTCCGCCCAATTTCCGCGCCGCTTCCCGTACACAGGCGCTGCAATCTCCCGCGGACTCGGATCTTTTGGCGCGCGCCGCTTCCCTACATGGCGCTGAACTCACGACCAAGATTTCGGAGTCGCGCGACGCGCGCCGCGCCCTACAATCAGCTGGCGCCATGCTTCGCCCGGCCATGCGCTGAGACTCGACAGCGGTCCAGTTCGAACCACTGGTATAACATTCTCCTTAGAAACATTCGTCCCGAATGTTCTTCTAGCCTCACACAAAACACAATATAAACATATCTTCTTAACTATTCCTTTGCAAATAAGAATGCTCCCGAGCCACAACATTACTCAAGCATAATCAACTAAATCAAAACTAACAGTGTGAAAGTGGGTTACGGAGGTGTAGGGAATAAGTGAGGATACTTCTTCATCATGTCATCCTCTCGCTTCCCACGCCATTTCTCCTCGCTCGCTCCGCCATAAGACTCGACGGCCACGCCCTTCGTCCGTCGTCTAACTCGACGATCGAGTATCGCTATGGGACTCTCTCATACGATAACTTCTCTCACACCGACATCCCGAATCGGTGTACTCTAGACGATCTCCAACGATTTCCGTAACATAGACACGTGAAAAGCGGATGTACCGCCACAAGATCGGACGGCAGATCCAACTCATAGCAACCTTGCCCACTCTTTCTGACAATCAAACGCCCAATGTACCTTGGGCCGAGCTTTCTTTCCTCCCAAATCTCATCACACCCTTCATGGGTGACACTTTCGTAAAGACCCAATCATTAACCTCAAACTCTAAGTGTCGACGCCGATGATCTGCGTATGATTTCGCCGACTGGCTGCTAATAACCGCTTCCCGATAAGCTTCACCTTATCCATCGTCACAACTAAATCGCCCGATTAATCGCACTTCTCCCACTTCAAACCAACCTATGGGTGACTGCACTTCCTCCCGTATAAGGCCTCATAAGGCGCCATCTCAACACTAGAATGGTAGCCGTTGTTATAAGCAACCTACAAGAGGTAAATGATCCTCCCAATACCCCGAAATCAATAACACAAGCCCGCAACATATCCTCTCGTTGTCGATAGTGCGCCGCCCGTCCGTCGTCTCGAGGATGAAACGCCGCACGAGACTCACATGTGTCCCTAATCCTTCCGGAAGGACCTCCTGTTAGCCGTGAACTGGCTCTCTATCTCGATATAATCGACACCGACTCGTGCAATCTCACAATCTCTAATATATAACCCGCATAGTCCTCAAAAACGCTGCCCCGATCGGAAAGTGGGCTGATTTCGACCGCCAACAATAACCCAAATGGAATCATGTCTCCTCTGCGCGAGGTAACCTGTAATAAAGTCCATGTTGACCACCTCCCACTTCCACATCGGAATATCAATACTGTAATAGCCCACCGCTTCGTGCTCAACCTAACTCGCCGACAATTAGGACATCGGGCAACAAACCGCCACGTCCTCTTCAAACCATCCCACCAATACACGCACTGAGGTCATGGTACATCTTAGTCGACCCGGATGAATCGAATAACGAGCACCGCAGGCCTCCTCAAGAATCACGACGAAGTCCGCTACATCGGAACACACAACCGCCTCGAATCTTAGCACCCCATCCTGCTACCTCAAATAGACACTTCTCTTCCCGAGAGTCGCGTCTCTGCATCGCACCAAAATCGGATCCTCATATCGCCGCCTCTTCACCTCCTCGACGATGGAAGACTCGGCGACCTTCGAACCCGAATTCGCTACTAACGGAATCAACCAAACGAACCCCAAGGCTTGCTAATCGTGTAGCTTCGACCATATCCCTTTTCTCGCTCAACATCGATAGACTACCCATCGATCTGCGACTAAGGGCATCCGCCACTACATTGGCTTTCCCCGGGTGGTATGTAATATCAACATCGTAATCCTTAAGTAGCTCCAACCACCGCCTCGCCGTAAGTTCACCTCCTCTCGGTGAAGATGTCCGAGACTCTTGTGGTCCGTGTAAATGTCCACGAACTCCATATAAATAATGCCTCGCATCTTCAAGGTACGAATCATCGCCGCCACCCAAGTCAGCGTGGGATAGTTCTTCTCATGTTTTCTAAGCCGCCGACGCATAAGCTATAACCTTGCCGCGCCGCATCAGACGCACCCAAGCCCGACACTGACGCGTCACAATAAACCACATATCCATCTAAACCTCCGGAAGAGTAAGAACGGGCGCCGCCAACTTCTCCTTTAGCAATCAAAACTTTCTCACAAGTATCCGCCCATCGAACATAGCCGCTTTTCGAGTCGACTTTAGTCAAAGCCTTGAAATAGAAGCAAACTTCTCCACAAACCTCCGATAATAACTCGCAGTGCCCAAAGTGCACCTCGCTTGTAGCTGGTCTAGGCCAAGTATTGATCGCCTCAATCTTTCTTTGTATCAACCCAATACCATCGGCCCGATAACATGTCCTAAGAAAGCCATGAATCCACCAAAACTCGCATTTCGAGAACTTGGCATACAATCGCCGGCCCTCGGCGACTCCTAACACCGCCTCAAATGACCAGATGCTTCCGCTGCGCGTGAATACACCAAGATATCATCAATGAACACTATAACGAACATATCCAAGAATGGCTCAACACCCTATTCATCAAATCCATGAATACCACTGAGCGCTGTCAATCCAAAAGACATTACTCAACTCATAGTGCCCATACGGGTCCTAAATGCGGTCTTCGGATATCTCGCCTCTAACTCGCACTGATGATAACCGGATCGCAGTCGATCTTGAAAACATCTCGCACTTCGCAATCGTCAAACAAATCATCAATCCCGGGAGGGATATCTATTTTTGATGGTTACCTTATTCACCGCTCAGAATCAATACACATACGCAACGCCCCATCTTTCTTCTTTACAAACAACACCGGCGCTCCCTGCGGAGAAACACTAGCCTAATAAAGCCTTTTCTAGCAAGTCCTTCACCGGTCTTTCGCCTCAACTCGGCAGTGCCATTCTCAGATGGCGAATAGATATCGGCCGAGTGTCCGTGCCAAATCGATGCAAAACTCAACCTCCTCTCGTGAGGATACCCTAAGCTCGTCTGGGAAAACGTCCGAAACTCTCTAACCACCGAATCGATCAAGGTCCAGATCTCACCGTGATTTCGAATACCCGAACCAAATGGTAAATATACCCTTCCGCACCATCCTCCTAGCCTCGAGGTAAGAAATAAACCTACCCTCTGGCGATGCAAGATTTCTTCCACTCGATAACCGGCCACCAGAAACCGGAACCGAACTAACCTCTCTCAGCCTACATTGGCATAGCAAGACGATAGCCAATCCATACCCATAATCACATCGAAGTCGTCATGTCCAACTCTATCAAGTCGCCAGAGTCCGACGACCATCTATAGTCACCGGCAAGCCTTATATACCCGCCTGGCTAACACCGGCACCTACGGCGTAGCCACCTCAAAGCGATTCTATGGACTCGCTCTATCCCTATTCTACCAAAGAATATGAGGAGATATATGTGATGGTAGAACTCGGATCTATCAAAGCATAAACATCACAAAGAAGAAACCAACAATGTACCGTGACGACATCGTGACGCCCCGTCCCGGGCGGCCGGACATAGCATAAATGCGCTTCGAGGACCGACCGAATCGAACTCTACCACGACCGCCGCGCTCGCTCGTCTGCGGAATACCTCGCCTCCGGGCGCATCGCCACCGACGATGAAGATCCAAACATCGACTTCGCTTGGTTGAGCCATCATATTCCCGCCACCTGGACGGACAATCTTCTCTCAAACGGCCCCGCTGCCGCCGCAAGAATAACAAGCTCACGGAGGAACACGACACCCATAATGGCAATCACCACATCGACCACACCGAGGCATAGGTGGCCTCATCCGACCGAACTCGTCCTCCGAAACCCGGCCTCGAACCCCGCCCCGCTCCCGAATACTCAGACGCCCCGAAGATGGTGGAGGAGTGCTCAATCGCCGTGGTGCAACCTCGTTCGCCAGGCCGTTTACCCGAAACTACCGAGGACCTCGCTGCCCCGCCTCTTCGCGATACTGCCGATCCGCTTACCGCGTTCTCACACCCGAGGCATGTGCTCGCACGCGGCAATGTCCATGCCCGGCCAAGAGCCACCCCGAGCAACTCTCGCCAAGTGATCATCGAGTCTCGTGACATAGCGGTGCACTCGCCCTCCATGTTCGCTACCAATGCGGGCACATACCTAGCCAATGAGTCAAACTCCACGTTGTATTCCCTGACCGCCCTCCCATTCTCGCTCGGGCCAAAAATCTATCGCCCGAGCCCTCCTCATCTGCGAGGCAAGAAATGGCTGGAATGCCTTCGAGAACTCGCCCCAAACGGCCGAAGCGCATGCTCCTCCGGGATCCCCACGACCGTATCACCAATCGCCAGTATCCGCAGCCGATGCGAACTCGACCATCGACTCGGCCTCAAGCCCCGATCACCGCCATGATCCACAGAATCGGATAAACTCCCGAGATCATCCTCGTGTCTCACCAGAAACTCCGGTGGCTACAACTCAAAAATCTTCGCCTCGAGCTAGCGGCTGCGGTTAACTACAGTGCGCGAATCGCTGCTCTCAACCTATCTCTCCGCTCGCCACGATCTCGGCCAAGAATCGCTATCTCTTGTAGCCCATATCCTCCGCTCGCCGCTGGATCGAGGCTCGTGTATCGCGGTCTCGTGAGCGCTGCCGCCGCTTCGACTGGGTTGGCGACGTCGTAGAACTCGCCGTCCAAACACTGCTCGTAAGGCGACCGCTCAGGCCTCGTGACCCTGCGTTCTACCGGTAGTTCTCATCGCTTGCCACTTCTGGCCGCGCTGTTGCGCGAGACATAATCGATACAGAAAATACGCCGAGGAAATTCAACCTATAACACGCCTCTATTGCACGATCTTAGAGTGAAAGAAGGGAACTAATCCTAACTATCTCGCAGCCTCCGATTATAGATGTGTGCACAACACACCGATAATCAAGACTCTACTAGATACGGCTCAGACTCTTTCCGAGGATTAATCGCTCGATACCACTTTTGTCACGACCAACCGGACTCGTGACCTGCCTTAACCCGCACCCTAGTGACACAACATCGAGAAAACCAAATGAATGTAAACTCAAGATAAACAACCATTAAGATATAGAATAGTCTAGCCTAAATCAAGCAACCTAAAAGTACATAAACCGAACGATACATCCTTAACGAACCAAGTTCTCGACAAGACTACAGCCTCTAAGAATGAATAACACTATGACGGACAGGCCCCGCCATGCCCCCGAATGTACAAAATAACAACAACCTGTGGAGAACCATACCAAAAGTCGAGCCTCCAAGAAATGGCTCTCGACACTGAGTACAAGATCCTAGAACGAGGATCTACCGCCGCTTCCTTACTGCAGATTGAACGCAGCCCCGAAGGCGGGTCGACACAACGTACAAGTATGTAAAATCGAAAATACCGTAGTAATATCATAAGTCCAAAATACATTAAAGTTATAGATAAAACCAAATTATGTCAGACCGTGCCTTACTAATAATGAGAGTAACAAGTATACATTTTATAGCATAAAAATAGAGGCTCATGATCAAAACAGGTACCTCGCCTGTAGTATCATTAAGCAATCCTACTCGGGACTATTTCACCCGCATAGGTCCTGTGGACCCGCATGAGGTCATCCGCCGCCATAGGACTATTTCACCCGCACGGGACTATTTCACCCGCACGGATCCCGTGGATCCGCACGAGTACCATCGCGTGCTCGCACGGGACTATTTCACCCGCACGGATCCATGGTCCAGATCCGCATGAGTACAAGCGCCGCACTCGCATCATGGGTAGCAAATCCATGGCATAAATAATAACCCGGTTTACCCAGAATAATATATATATAACATAGCTCATCCGCTATCATACATAACATAAGCACTACCGCCTATCATATCATAACATAAGCACTACACTATCATATCATAACATAAGCACTACCGGCCTATCATATCATAACATAAGCACTACCGACCTATCATAACTTAAGCAAGTTAAGAATCACCTAACTTCTTATTAATAGTTTTAATACATCCTCTCATTTTAGTATACCTAAGGCACGATCATGTCTTTTAATAAAAATCCGGGAATTTAACCCAAGTATCATGTACCTTAACCTTTTAAGGAATAACTCTTTTATACAAAAATTCCAAGATACTAATCACCATAGTATCAAGTTACGATTTCTTTTCAAACAAGTCACATTTCCTTTTAAAACTATCTCAAGCTTCTAAATTAAGTGACTTCATTTCTTGTAAAACCTTAGGCAATTCATGCCTTAAAACCATTTTCCTTTCACAAGTTCAAAACATCAAAACCTTTCTCCATTAAACTTTCACAAACTAATATAACCAACTCCCCATAAAGCCGTTATATTAGAGTTAAACAATAGTAAAACACATTCCCTTAAGTCCAAGGGATTTTTATACTTTTCTTTTAAAACGAAGCAAGTATCAAATGCTTATAACAAACGAAGATTTTCAAATCTCAGACGTCACCGCACTACATAGGTACAACTAATCATGCTCAAGAGATAGGAAAGCTCCACATACCTCTTCTGGTCAATCCACAAGCTAAGTCCAATTTACCGCACGTAGTATGTCAACCTAAAATGACCACAATACGCTTATCAAGCTCTAATTACAAATGCAGAATTTCCAAGTTAAAGTCACCAATTTCCTACGGAAAATCGGGCAGCTTCCTTTGTTTCTACATACATTGCCACCTTTCCAAGGTCGATTTTTAATGCTCAAATGCCATGTTTAAGGCTCAACAACCAACCAACACCAAGGGATTACACACCTAAACTTTGGTGTGTAAAATTCAGCCCCACCGCCATACAACAACTAACCCAACAAGTCTAATGTAGTATTTAGGCAACAACACGCTCATAATATCCCCTAACCAATTCTTTCATAATCAACCCCATTTCTTACATGCAACTACTCTAAGTGCATTTTTCCAACTACAAGTTCTTCCTATTAAACATGCAACACCCAATACCAACTACAAGAGAAGAAATGTTACCTTAAGTTTTTGCCAAACTTATTCCAACACCTTGCTAGCCTTTTCTCCAAGAACACCACCACAATAGTCCTCACAAGCTTGTAATAACCTTTCCTTCCTATTACACTTTTCGATTTTTCCTTAGGCTAGAATTCCTCTGGGAATTTAGAGAAGGATGAGCTTTTAACTTAGAGAGATGGAGTGTAGAGATGAAATGTTGAAAGAAATGACCAAGTCTTGGTCAATATAATGCATGTAGCAGAAATCAGATGGGGGGGGACACTTGTCACCCTCCCATGGCCTTTTTTTAAAACAAAAATCAGACTTTCTAAGTTTTTCCGCCATTACGCTTCGCCATGCCACTGCTTCCCGGCGCAGCGCCGCAACTCCTCGGACCCTCGGATCTTTTAGCGCCATACTGCCTTCGGCCATGGCCATGAAACTTCAGCGACCAAGATTTCGAGTCGCGCCCGACTTCCATGTCTACGCCAATCACTCGCGCCGCGCTGCCTCCGCCATGCATACTGAGACTTCGATCATGTCCAGGCCCGAACCACGGGGTATAACAATACTCGACTTATGACATTAAATATGAACCTAGTAATAACTTAGATAATCAGAATCTACCAAGATAAGCTAAAGCATGTCGAACACTTTTATAACAACATTAACAAATATAATCAAGAAATACATAACAGAAAATACATAAATTCACATAAAGAACTGAAATTCGACAGGAAAGTGAGTTACCTTCTCCGGGCAGCGAACCGGGGCAGCGTATCAAGTCGTCGATCCGCTCGGAGGTTTTGTGCTATGCGATTTGAAAGGACAGGACTTTTTGCTGATTTCTGGACTAGTATTAAAATAAAAGGGCTTCGAACTTCTGTTCTTGCTCTTAGGTCGCTAACTTCAGGTTGATGTTAAAAGGGTTTGCTACTGTGAGAAGATTTCGGTGTTTCTACTGATTGCTCTCTTTTTCTGGACGAGGGTCCATCTCTATTTTGTGACGCTTTTGCCAAATCTTCTCCTAACTCTGTGTAAATTATGCTCGACTTATATAGCCTTCGATTGGGTTCTAACTTTAGTATCTTGCTGGTAAGACTTTGGGCTGATTTCATTCTGATATTGGGGTGATTTACCACGATTTGGTACTGATTTACTACCATTTCGGGATCGATTTATTACTATTTTGTGATATTTGGGTCACGATTTGGTTCCATTTTTTAGCTGATTTTTGGTATATGGTATTCTGCGTTTTGGGTAAGATTTTGTTTAGGATTCGCCGGATTCTCCGGCGAGAATCTCGCCAGACGATGAGTGTGCGGTGAAGGCGCGACTTCGCTTTTTAGGTTTAGGTTCTTTGGTTTGTTCTTTCGCCTTTTTGTGCTCGGCGGACGGAAAAGGTATAAGGCGTATGGACGCGTGGGCTGCGGGTTTGGGCCAGCTGTGGATTTGCGCGGGTTGTTAAAGGAAGGAAGTGATGGGCATGGACTGATTTTAATTAGGTATTTGGGTAGTTGGGCTGGGTAGTTATTTTAATTAGGGGTAGAGTTTTAAGTGTATTAGTTTAGGTGTATTATTAATTAATTAATGGTAAATTAAATTATTTAAATTGTAATTAGATTATTTAGGTGCTTTATCAGTCTGAGTTTTAAAATTATTACAATAATAAATGCGGGTGTGCTATTTAATTAGTACTTAATGTTTATAATGTGATGCTGTTATTAAAACTTATTAAATAAAAATTGAGTTATTTAAATGCTACATCCAGATATGACTTCTTAATTCTTTTATGAATGCTATTATTAAAACGCGTGTGTTAGATTATTATTTTATGTATTTATTATTTATTATTAAGAATTATGACAGGGCTTAAAATTAATAAATATGGGTGCGAGACTCTAAGTGCGTAATTTTCTACGTAAGACGCGGTGTCATTATTAAATTGTTTATTTATGCCTGTATTAATATTTTATTGCTGCATTTTATTATAAAAATCATAAAAAATTATTTTGCAAAATTAGTGTAATTTTATAGCTACTGTCTGGACGGAAGGGTCAAAATTGGGTGTCAACAAGCGGGACGGGAGGTTTAACTACGCATTTGAGTACCAAACACAAAGCTAGGTGAGATGAATATAAGGCTCAAGTGAAGGGTGAGCCAACAATGCCCTCTCAGTCGGGACAAGCTTCACATACTGTCCCGCACCAGGTCCAGGGTCAAATTGACCCTATGACGGAGGCAGTTGTAGGCCCTAAATACGATAAAAATGAAAGATAGGGAAGAATTATCAAAATTAGTTGCAGTGGAGGGTTTGTCTTTTTCATTTCCTGATTCTCCTGGTTTTATTCATTATATAGGATCAATGTACAATCCTGCTTATAACGGGTTTTTTAGATCAACTGTTAGGAGAGATGTTTTAAAATTTCCACACGAATATCAACAATATTTACGTTATTATTTATATCATTACCCTGGAAAAGTATCTATTACATCTGATATAGGTCGTAGTACTAACGGTCATGATTATTTAACTGTAACATGTCATTGGATAGACCATTTGCAAAAACGTATTTTAGCATATAGATATATTGATGAAAGGCACACTGGTATTTATATTTAAGAAAATATTTATTCTGTTTGCGTTTATTATGGCATAAGTGATAAAGTCGTGACTATTACATTAGATAACGCTTCTTCTAATATTACTGTTGTTAGAAGATTAAAAACCGTCTTAACTCCATCTTTTCCAGATAATTTTCATATAAAATGTGCATGTCATATTTATAACTTAGTTGTAAAGGATGGTATAAAACTTTTTAAAGACATTCTTGCAAAAATTCAATTTGCTATAAACTATATTTTTAAAAATAATAGAATACAACGACTAAAAGAATATAAAAAAATTATCACGATTGCCAACTACCTTACAGAAAAATTCCCGAAGAAGTATGCACTAGATGGAATTCTTTATACAACCAACTACGTGTTGCTTATGAGTATAGACAACCTATAACCCAATATTTTAACGCCCGTAATCGAAATCCCAGTGATATGCTTATAGATTCCGATTGAGATACAATTTTAGAACTTAATGTATTTTTAGAGAAATTTTATATAGCTGCTAAAAAATTTTCCGAGATTTATTATCATACTATTTCATCAATGTTATTTTATATAGCTCTAATATTTATATTACTTAGTGAATACATGGAAAAACCAGCTTATAAGGAACCTATTAAAAAAATGTTTTAAAAAATAAAAAAATATTTATTCCTATTCCCCCAATATTTTTTATTAGTGCTGTATTAAATTCGTCTATTAAAATAAACGGTTGTAAAAATTGTTGATACTATTTACGATTACATAGATACACTTCCACCTCCAACTCCAAAAAACCAAATGACCCACCACCTGTTGAAATAAGTAGAGAAGAAGAATGAAAAAAAGTATATACACATTACCAACAAAAAAGTGCTAGCAACCAACCGGCTTCCATGCCATCGTCTTCTTCTTCAACACAACCTCATAAACGACATGTTGTTTCTGCGGCTAGTATTCAAAGCATCAGACAGAGAATGTTTAGTGGTACCGTTTCTAATCAAATTAGCGAGTTCGATATTTTTTTTTGTAGGGTGTTGTACCGTACGAAACAATTGAAAATGAAGAGGGACGTGAAGACTTGCTAAAATACCGGAGGGAGAATGAGAAAAAATTTCCAACACTAGCAAAGATGACCCGAGATGTGTTGAACATTCAAGCGTCATCAATAGCGTTCGAAAGCGCATTTTCTGCGAGAAGATTTCAAATAGGGGAGCACAGACATTCATTGGCAGGAGACTCATTAGAGATTGAAGTTCTATTCAGAGACTGGATTCATGCGGAGCGTAGGAGGTGCGACCAACCGGAGATCGACGAAGAAGACTAGATAAGCTGACGTTAATAGCAGGTCTAATTCCGCGATAAAAGAGCTCAACTACAACGAAATCTTATCCGACGGATGTGCAAGCGACGTCGTCCAATTTGACCAAGATATACCAATTCCAACCGAAGAACCACAAGACATTATAAAGAAACTAGAAAATGTGTTTCTTAAAATGTAATTCTTTTAATTGTAATTTTACTATGTTATTTATTTGCAACTTTCAATATCACTAAGTTGCAATTTTGAAATTGTAATACAAAAAAAAATCATACTTCTAGTCGAATAATATAAGAGTAATAAAAACAGTCTTGGGATGTTTTTATTAAACTTTCTTGTTATGTATGTGTGTTATTTATTTATTTAATTTAAAGACAAATAAAAAATGACCCCAACCCCGACCCGAAATCCGACCCCACCCCGACCCCACACCGACCCACACCAACCCACCCCGACCCCCACCCCCGCCCCGACCCATCCCGCCCATCCCCTACCCTTTCTAGTGTCGTTGCTAACTGCCACGACTCCGACTCAAGCGATCGTGCCCTCATACGGGCACCCTTACAGGTATACATCAGAGAAAATCAATGAAACATACATGAAACTTATAAAATAAATCAACAAGAAATAAACAACAAGTTAGCCGATAAGACTACCTCCCTGGATATATACATACATAGCAAAAAGCAGTTACATCCTTTTTCTTTACAGTACGACCCACAAGATATGACTACAGACCTCTAAGAATTTTGACATAACCACTGTGATGGGGCAGGGCCCCGCCATACCCCTGAATATACATAAATCTACATCAACAGGGATCCGTACCAAAAGATAAGCCTCCGGAGTAAATGAAGTTTTTCCCCAAAAACTGAACAGAGATCCTAAGAGCAAGGATCACCAACATGTGTACCTAACATCTGCGGCATTTAACGCAGCCTCAAGCGGGTCGATAACAGTCAGAGTATGGAACGGAAATAAGGTACAGTAAACAAATCATAACTGTACAAAAGAATGACAGGGGCAAGTATAAAAAGTAAATACCAGATCCTACCGTGCCATTACAACCCATGAACTTAATCGCACATTATTATCTTTTCCCCATTTCCAGTAAGAGTTATAACCAAATTAACAGTACACTTGTGTCTTATTAACAAAGAGAGTGAACAAGAATAAACTTTACCGGTTTTAAAACAGGAAGCTTATGATTAACCTAGGGTCATCCGCCCGTAGTATCATTATGCAATCCTACTCCTGGGACTATTTCACCCGTGATAAAGTCAGATGGACCCGCATGAGGTAATCTCTCGCATAGGTCAGATCCGCCCGCATGATCAAGCTTTCACCAAAGATGAGCCCTACGGACTCGCATGAGGTAACTTCTCGTGATAGATCGTCCGCCCGCACGGATCAAGCTTTCACCCGCATGAGCCCTACGGACTCGCATGAGGTAACTTCCTCGCATCGTGGGGAGCAAATCCAGAGAATATGCAAATGCAACATGCCCGTGGAATGACCCCGTAAGGAATAATATATCACAAGCACAACCGGCTAACATAATCACGCAACATAAGTACAATCGACTATCATAATCTCATAACATAAGCACAACCGGCTATCATAATCTCATAACATAAGCACAACCGGCTACCATAAATATCATAAGTAAGTTAAGAAATCCCTTAACTCTTATTAGACTTAATTAGTATGCACTCTCATTTTATTTAACTTAAGACACTAACATGTCATGAAAAATCCGGGAATTTACCCCAAAGTAATACGTACCTTTATCCTTTGAAAAATGACTCTTTTTCGTATAAAATCCCTAAGATACTAACACCCGTAGTATCAAGGCTTGTCTACTTTTCAAAACAAGTCACTACACCTTTAGAAATTCATTTCAAGACTTTTAAACCAAGTGACTTCTACTTTCAAAACTTAGGCAACTTATGCCTTTAAATCAAGTTGTCTTTCTTAAAACCAAGTCATTTATCCTTGTTTAAATCATTTGAGTAAGCCACTCATTTAACTTCCCATAAAGTCGTTATAATTAACTTCCTATAAAGCCATTATAACACTTTATGTCTTTCTAAACCAAGCATTTTGTTCTTTAAAATCACATGAGTTTAACTTTCCAACTCAACCAAACTTACATACTTTACATCAAGTCAATGATATCAAAATGAAACTGAATTCATTTAAAGCCCGTACGTCTACCGTACTATACATTTGTAAATACTCATGCTCAAGAGATAGGGAAAGTTCCACATACGTCTGCCCATAAAGGTATCGCCTACCATTCTCGGGACGCCAGAAAGTCACATAACGTAACCCGGCCTATGTGTAGGCTCGGTGTGTCTCATAACATACCTGGCCTACTTGTGGGCTCGATGTATCGTATTCATAATATTTTAAACTATCTTTTCTTACTCCTTCTTAAGTCGTTATAACAACTTCTCATAAAGCTATTATAACAACCTTTAATTTTGGAGAACTTAAAGCACTTTCATTTCTTATTACATTAGGGAAAACTAAACCCAAAAGTCTACGTACATGCATACTTATAAAAGAATCATGTCACACCTTCTCTTTTAAATCAATAAACTTCTTCTTTTGAAAACTCAAGTTACATTCTCTTTTGACATCAAGCCTCTTAACTTTTGAAATAAATCATGGAAACCATACTTTTTAAATCAAGTCATTCCTTCCTTTAAGAATCAAGTCTCATAACTTGAAAAATAAAGTCTCATAATCTTTTAAGAAATCAAGGTTCATAGTCTTAAAACTTCATAATCCAAACTCTTTAAATTAAGTAACATATACTTTTATGAGATGTGAATAGGTTATACTCGTTTATAATGATCTTATTAAAGCAGTCATGATCTAGAAAATGTAATACAATTTTGTCTTATCTTAGTTTCTATGCAGATGGAGAATTCTACTCATTTTAATATACTTGATTGTCCATACATTTTTTTTTATTAACGCTGCAATGGCTTGTTTGATACCTATTCTCATTAGTGCAGTAAATTAGCAAGGTCATCTCGACTCAAAATACTTCATAACGACTCTTACCAACATCCCCCATAAGACTTGGTAAGAACTTAGGATAACTTAGACATACCTTTTACATAGAGTAAATCAACATACGTACCTCTTAACTTTTAAGAGTAGAAGGAATCATGAAATAACACCACATGTATATTTCATACGTAGAATCATGCCAAAAGAAGGAAGAAGTTCACATACCTCGCGACGACTATCGACAAGTAGCAAAATGCTCCAAAGTACTTCAACCTTGTTAGCTTTTCCACCCTTCAAGTAGAATACGCTACACGTAGTACTTCAACCTATAATAACCATGACATGTCTATCAACTCCTAGCTTATCAACGTGGAATAATACTAAGTGTTAGGTCTCTTATTCTACAGAAATTTGGGCAGCACTTCCTTTGTTTCTACGTACTTTTCCACCTTTTCCAAGGCCCGTATTCATTAACCAGCAAGCCACATTTAAGGCTCAACAATTCAGCTAACCAAAGGGGATTACACGCCTAACAGGACGTGTAAAATTCTGCCCCACAATTAATATAAAATTGTCCAATATTCTAGGCCCTTTCGAAAATTTCAAGTATACAACAAGTAGTCATTTCCCATTTCCTTTTCAATCCAAATTGTTAGTCAAACATGTTATATAGTCGCAACCAATTATAACAACTATAATCTCTTTCTCATATAACATGCGACGACTATAACTATCGACCAAATTGATTACGATATCAAAGGCTAGACATGCTAGGTCTCGGATTTAACTTCCAAACTCCATAACATATATCAAGCTTCATTCTAAATATTACATGCTCATCTAACAACTATTACAACATGAAGTCTTGAATTACAATAACAAGACGGAGATTATTACCTTTATAAGTCCAAATCTTATCCAAGATCAAAAGTCGATCCTTAGCACTTAGCTCATTTCCTTCACGCTCCAATCCGCTATTTGAAGCCCTTAGAAGTTCCTAAAAAACTTCTCTTTAATTTCCAACCAAAACTTATGAAAACAACTTAGGTTTTCATCTTGCGACTAACGTAAAAACGTAGCTTTTCCGGGATCTTTGTATTGAGATGTCCTTATAATACCTCTAGGAACCTTGGGTTTGAATATTGGGATTTAACATCAACAAATGAAGAATTTTTTGTGAGCATAAGGAGCTAATGCCGAGAGCTCCTCTGTCACGCCCCAAATTTTCCTAAGTCTTTACTTAGGGCGTGATGGCACCTGGACACTTATTTTCCACCAGGAGCACCATTTAATTCTCTTTATTTAGAAATTTGAACTTATATTCAAATACGGAGCGATTAATAAAAATAACAATAAAGAAATATGTTTATGACTTTATATGAAAAAAACATAATGCGAGCCCATGCTCGTGCAAATATTGTTTCTACATAGACATACTGACAAAGATTATTCTAAGTTGGAAGGGAGATCATTCCACACGGGCATATCCCGAGACATTGGAACTGACATTCTGAACCTGACGAGTACCAAGCCCGAAGCAATGGACTTGGTATGAAAAGAGGTCATGGACGATCGCTAGCCTTGACGTGGAGCCTTTCCTCTATCACCCTTTCTCAAACATGTTAAATAAAGAGTCACTCTACCATCTCAATGAGTGAGAACCTTACCCCGCAATTCAAAGTAACACCACAATATTCCAAGTGCAATCACATTATAACGTAATAAGCATATTGCAAAAACATATCAAAGTTACAACATCTTTAAATATGCAACAACTCCTCATAGGAAATTCTTGGTTTAACTAACACTTCATTTTATCTCGTATTATACGTTGAGACATTCCCCGCATTTCCACATGTTTATTACATTTATATATTTGTGAACGCGTATTCACTTTTCATATTTATATATAGGTGAACATGTGTTCATCTTTCATTTTTGTTGCGCGCAACCCGATCCATTATGTTTACGTATTTGTGAATGTGTATTCACTTTACGCTTTGTTGCGCGCAACCCGATCCGTTATATTTACGTATTTGTGAACATATATTCACTTTACGTTTTGTTGCGCGTGCAACCCGATCCATTATGTTTACGTATTTGTGAACGCCGTATTCACTTTACGCTTTGTTGCGCGTGCAACCCGATCCATTATATATTTATATATTTATGTGAACACGTATTCACTTTTCATATTTTTCTAAGATCAAACAAATACTATTCTTTTTTCTAACATTCATCATTCATACTTGTAACGATTATAACTTTTAACCATAACTCCAACTAAGGTGTTTCTCAAGCGGAAACTAAGGTAAGACGGGGATCTTTCACTGTACCAAATTTCATTTAAAACTACTTTGGATAACTAACACAAATTTATCCTCAAAACAGCCACATGAAATTTATTTCGGCAGAATATTTATTAAACAACACCCAATCTTAGAATAGTCATAACTCCTAATCAGAAACCCGCTCAAGCCCCATAAAATCTCAAAACGATGAGAACAGAGAGATACACGTCTCCATGTGAACCATCCTTTCATATTCTGTACCATTTGGTACAGTTTTACACTTTTATTCGCTGCCCTCCCTGGATCTCGATAGATCCGAGGCAGAAACTTTAAACAGTGATAACTCTCAATCCGTAAGTCGGATAGACCCCCGTAAGGTCTCAAAATGTCCACAACAAAGAGATCTAGAACTTTCATTTAGCAAAAATTTTCATATTCCCCACAGATTAGTACAGTTTTACGTTTCAACGTCCTGCCCTTCTGGATTCCGACGAATCCGAGGCAGCAACTTCAAACTACAATAACTCTCAACTCGTAAGTCCGTTTTAATAAATATTTATATATATCTGTCCGTAACAGAGAGATTTACAACCATGTAAATTTCATATAATTCTAATAAGTAAAAATCAATAAAAACAGTCCGTAATTATGCTTTTCCGAATTTCGACCAAATATAAGGCAGGAACTTTGAACTATGATAACTTTCAAACCGCACGTCCATTTTACCTCATTTTTGGTTCTATATGATCATATTATAGAGGTGTACAATTCCTCCGAATTTCATCAAATTCTAACAATTATAACTCAGTGAGAACAGTTCGTAAAGTTCATGACGCAACTAGTTATCTAAACAATCAAAAGTTCAATATTTCTTTTCAACACTCAATTCTTATTCTAACATGTATTGAACTAAAAATAAAGGATGTTACCAAGAATTTCTGAGTGAGAAAACTCACCTTGTAAGTGTGAAAAAAAAGATTATCGGTTGCTACAAGTGATCCTTACTCCTTAGTGTTCCCTAATTTTCTTGTTCTCCTTCCTTGATATCTTCTTGATTTTTTTCCCCTCTTGTTCACTTGATTATTTTCCTGATTTTCTAATCTTTGTGGTATGCACTTTTTTTTTGTGTATAAGTATAATGTATAAGTGTAGATGGTTGTATAACTTATGGGAGATAGAAGGCCAAGGGTGGAGGGCATTAAAATGGGTTTGGGTTAAGGGGGGGTGGACGTGCATATCTTGCATGCATCTTTATATATATATTTTTTTTTTTTCCTTTTGTTTCTTTTTTTTGTTTTTGTTTTTGTTTTCTTATTTTCATTTTATCTATCTATTTTATCCAACTTTAACACTAACTCTATCCCATGCAATTTATTCTTTGTTTTATTCTATATATATATATATGTATATATATATATTTATTAACCCAACCACAACTATATATTATTATTTTTTTTTTTTCCGGATTTTACATTCTCTCCTCCTTAAGCAACATTCGTCCTCGAATGTGAAAAAGGTCGTAACATAATCACATAGACCCAATAATGTTTATTGTTATTGTAACAAATTTGGGGCTTCACATTATCCCTTCCTTAAGATTCGCCCTCGAATGAGAATAAGGTTGTAACACACGATACGCATACGCAAATGACACACATATGAAGTACTATGTAATGCATTTTTTTATTACCTTAGTCAAATAGGAACGGATATTTGACTTTCATCGCCTCTTCCGCTTCCCGGTGGCTTCCTGTGGAGTGGTTCCTCCATAGACCTTCACTAAGCAATATCTTTATTCCTAAGGCGCTTAACCTTCCTATCATATTTCCACCTAACTTCTTCATATCAAGCTCCTCATTAAGAATTATCTCCTCGGGAAGGATGACGTGACTTGGATCGCAAGTATTTTCGTAACATCGACACATGGAATACCTGGATGCATCGCTTCCAATTTCTTGGAAGTGCTAATTGTAAGCCACATTCCCACTCTTCGCAAGATCTCATATGGCCCAATAAACCTTGGGCTCAATTTCCTTTCTTACCAAAGCGCATCACTCCTTCATCGGGGACACTTTTAAAAATACTTTCTCCTCGAATTCAAGATCTCTTTCCGATGATCCGCATAGGACTTATGACGACTATGAGCTGTTTTGATCCGCTCGAATCATCTCAGACCTTATCATTTGTTTCTTGAATGACTTCAGTCCGAACAAGGCCTCACCCACCTCGAACCATCCAAGTGGAGACCTACATTTTCGTCCATATAATGCTTCAAACGGGGCCATTTGTATGCTAGAGTGAAAACTATTGTCAGAAAGTAACTCAATTAGACATAGATGGTCCAACCACTTCCCGAAAATCTAACACACAAGATCGCAACATGTCCTCGAGTGTTTGAATTGTTCGCTCACGCCCATCTGCTTGCGGGTGAAAGTCGTGCTTAACTTAACTTTTGTCCCGAGACCTGCTGAAACTTTGCCAAAAGTGTGAGGTGAACTGGGAACCCCTATCCGAATAATTTGTAAGGGAATCCTGTAACCGCACAATCTCCTTCAAATAAATCTGTGTACTGTGGTGCGCGATACGTAGTCTTGACCGGTAAGAAATGGGTTGACTTTGTAAGTCGATCAACAATCACCCAAATAATCATACCCTTCTCGAGTTTTCTAGACCGCCATTTAAATCCATATGAATCGCCTCCCACTTGCACATGGGGACTCCAATGTCCTGAAGTAATCCGCTGTGTTTTGATGTTCAACTTTCACCACGACATATAAGACACCTCCCGACAAACTCCGCAACGTCTTTCTTCATCCCGTCCCACCGCAATTTGCCTTGAGGTCCTGATACATTTTTGTGACTCGGATGAATGGAATATCTTGTGTTGTGACCTCATCTAAGATCTTCCTCCTTAGATCCTTTACCTTAGGAACACATAACCTACCCTTATACCGGGCGGTTCCGCCATTATCTCCCAATGTAAATCGTGAAGGTTTTCCTGTTGGATCCTCTCCGAAATCCAACAAACTCCGTATCCTCAAACCGACTTTCTTTTATTTCTCGGCTAAGGCATCGCGAGGTATCATGTACCACCACCCTACCTTCACCGATCTCGCTTAAGCTAACCCCGAGGTTTCCCAATCTTTGTACCTCCCGAACAATACCCCTATTTTGTATTACCAAACGGGCTAAGCTGCCCATCGATCTCCCATCGAGCGCCACCACCACGTTAGCTTTCCTGCGATGGTAAAGAATACAAAGGTCATAATCCTTAAGCAACTCTAACCATCTTCTTTGTCTGAGATTCAAATCCTTCCGTGGTTATGTAATCGCAAACTCTTATGATATGTAAATATGTCCACATGCACACCATACAATTAATGTCTCCATATTCGTAAGGCAAACACCACCGCAGCTAATTCCAAGTCATGAGTTGGATAATTCTTCTCATGTATCTTCAATCGCCTAGATGCATACGCAATAACCTTTCCAAATCGCATCAAGACACATCCTAACCCAACTCGAGGCATCGCAATAGATCGTGAACCCTTCTTGTCCCGATGGTAAGGTTAGGATCGCGCAGAGTCAACAATTCCTTCGATTCAAAACTTGCTTCACATGCTTCGACCACCGGTACTTAATCGCTTTTGAGTCAATCGGGTCAAAGGAGCAAGAAGACTAGAAAACCTTTACGAATCTTCTATAATACCCACCAAACCCAAGAAACTTCTAACCTCTTTGAGTGGTCGGTTTGGCCGCTTCATCGCTTCTATCTTCCGGGGTCTACCATAATTCCATCCTCGACACAACATGGCCCAAAAAGGCTACCTTTTCCAACCAAAATTCACACTTTGAAAATTTAGCATATAGTTTCTCCTGCTTTCAAGACTTGAAGCACTACACTCAGTGCTCTTCATGTTCTTCAACACTCTTATCAGAATTAGGATATCATCTATGAACACAATCACGAACAAATCTAGGAATGGTTTGAAGATTCTGCTCATTAAATCCATAAAAGTCGCTGGGCATCGTTAACCCAAAAGACATGACCAAGAACTCATAATGGCCGACGGGTTCTAAAGGTCGTTTGATATATCATCCGGATTTATTTTCACCGGTGATATCCCGAACGAAGATCAATCTTGGAAAAATAGCTAGCTCGCAAGTTGGTCAAAAGATCATCGATTCTTGGTAATGGGTACCGGTTCTTGATCGTGACCTTATTGAGTGCCGATAATCGATGCACATTCGGGCGATCCGTCTTTCTTTTTCACAAACAGATCGTGCACCCAAGGGAAACACTAGGCCTTATAAAGCCTTTATCCGTAAGATCCTTCAATTGTTCTTTTAACTCCTCAATTCACCGGGCCATTCGATATGGAGGAATAGAAATGGGTCTTGTACCCGGAATTAACTCTATAGCAAACTCCACTTCTCTATCCGGAGGAAGGCCTGGAAGATCTTCAGGAAAAACCTCCGGAAAATTTCGAACAATAGGAACATCATTTACCGCTGAGGATTCTTTTTGGGTATCCACTATATTAGCCAGATATGCATACTCCACTCTGTGACTTCTCAATAACTTTTGAGCCCCAAGGTAGGAAATAAACTGACCTGAGGATATTCCAACCCTACCCCTTATAACAACTTCTGGTTCTCCGGGAAAAGTTAATCTCACTATCTTTCGTCGACAATCCAACATGGCATAACATGCCGACAACCAATCCATACCCAAAATGACGTCGAAGTCTATCATATCAAGTAGTACTAGGTTCACCATTGTTCCCCTGCCATTCACTTCTAATGGAAAATTATTTACCACCCGAGAGGCCCAAATTGAGGCCCCTACTGGTGTCATAACCTCAACAGGTTCACTTAAATAAGAAGGTTCTACATGTAAATTCTTAGCAAAGCTCATTGACACATATGAAAATGTAGAGCCGGGATCGTATAATACAAATGCATGAATACTCGAGACTAGCAAAATACACCGCGACCACCGCATTAGATGCTTCGCCTCATTCCTCAGGGCAAAGCGTGGCCGATTAAATTGTTGGGTTGTTGACCTCCCGACTCTGGCGGGGTTGGTTTCCCGATTTCCCAGTAAGCGGTGTGGTTGCTTGACCTCCCCGAATATATTGAGTTTGGGTCCTCTTCGCAATCCACGGCATAGTGGCACGACTCTCCCGCGATTATAACATGTCTTCGTTAGAGCCGACATTCTCGGTGTGTTTTCTTTGACAAATCTTACAAATCGGTTTGTCGCCTCCCGTGTTAGGGTTGGTGGCCTTGTCCTTGCTACCTTGGTAATTAGACCAACTGTGCCCTTAGGCTTGAAATAAGATCGACCACGACTGGTTCGGTCCTGAAGATCCCTTACTAAACTCCTGCTTCTGATTTTGACTCTGGTTAAACGATCCTGACGTCCGAAATCTCTTCTGCGAATATTCTCTTTTTGCTTTAGCGAAACCTTCTACCCTCAAAGCCATATCGACAATCTGAAGATAAGTTCGATCGTTGGCTAACGCCACCACCTTCTCTGCTATGTTCGGGTTTAAACCTCTACAAATCGCTTGACTATCCATTTATGTAGCGACGACATGTGTGTTGTATGCCGATAACCTCACGAACTGTGTATCATATTCTTGTACACTGCGGTCACCTTGCTTCAATTGTTCAAACTCCCGTCTGAGCGCATCCTTGCGCGTATTAGGCATAAACTTCTCAATGAATGCCGCTCTGAACCCTCCCCAAGTCATTGGTGGTGACATCGGGGGACGATTTTTCCTAAAATTCCTCCACCACACCCCTGCATCATCCACTAGTCGTGCGCCTACCAAGTTGACGCCCTGCGTCTCCACGCATCCCAATGTGAACATTAAGTCTTCAACTTCATCGAGGAATACCACCGGGTCGGCCTTGGGGTCCTTCCCTGAGTACAGTGGTTCTCTTCTCCTCATAAAATTTGCCCATAGCCTATCAGGTACTGCTTGGGATTCTACACTCCCGGTCTGTGGTGCAGTCGCAATCGGTCCCTCGGCCGTCTGGTTCTGGTTCGGGGCTATGACAGAGACACTAGGTGCGGGCGGAACCATGTGTGGAACTGCAGCTGTCATTAACTCTATGAGTCTATCTAGTTTTTGTCCCACCGTTTCTTGGGCCATTTGACTCTCGTTCTCTCCAACATTTTCTCCGACATTTTCTCCGCTCCCTTCAGACACCACTACGTCAACTGGAGGTACATGAGCTTCGTGATGAACCTCTCTTGAGCCCCGGGATTTGTGAATTCGCCATTTTCGTGAAGACAAACACACTCATATTTTAGAAGACGGAATGTCTATTCTAGCTCCTAAATTTTCTTATAGTTCATAAGCATGCAACACCACAATATGCCAACAAGGAAAATAATTTAATAAAACATATCCTTTCTTTCTTGTATTCATAGTACTTCATTCATCATATTTTAAAATAACAATGTCATGACCACAATACATCACATCAGGTCAACTCTGCCATTGTGCAACCCGCTATAGCCCTTGTACTGGAACAGACACCTACTATCACGCGCGTTCTAAAGGGCTTAACCGCATGATTCGCCTATTCTCGCAGTTGACATTCAACTCCCTGAACCTTCCTTTTGCTTCTCTTTCCATATAGTTCATTTTATACCTTACTCCTCTTACATGATTCAGAAATTGGTGCAATGAATTTTCTGTAATATCTTCTCTTAGCATCCTTGCCTTTCTGAATGCGGAATGAAACTTTTCTGGGATGGAATTGACTATTATCTGTAGTATGACTCCAATTGGAAAGTTGAAGAAGGTCGGGTCGTATGAACGCCTTTTCCTTCTAGTCCTAAGCAAATATGTACATAGTACGATTGTGTCATCAATGTACTCATCAAAATCACCTTCTGAGTCCATCTTGCGACGCATGAACTCCCTCTGAGCTCTCATTTCCTTTGCCTGTTACATGAGTACTTCCCTTTTTGTTGGAACTCGCCTTATAATCGCCATCTACACAAATCATATTAGTCAGTATAACGTTGTACAATCCCCTTTTCTAACTCGTGTGAAGGAGGTAGTACGAGAAATCAAGTCTTTGAAAAGACTCAAGGTAGGCACGAGAAGAGTACGAAAGAAGGGAAACTTTAGGATGTTATTCCGTTCACTTATTACTAAGGTGGCGCGCACACCGTCGCAATAAGTAACCGTTCAAACACCCAACTCGAAGGAAACTTCCTAGAATCTCTTAACCTGGTTTAGCTTTGATACCAACTTGTCACGCCCCAAATTTTCCTAAGTCTTTACTTAGGGCGTGATGGCACCTGGACACTTATTTTCCACCAGGAGCACCATTTAATTCTCTTTATTTAGAAATTTGAACTTATATTCAAATACGGAGCGATTAATAAAAATAACAATAAAGAAATATGTTTATGACTTTATATGAAAACATAATGCGAGCCCATGCTCGTGCAAATATTGTTTCTACATAGACATACCGACAAAGATTATTCTAAGTTGGAAGGAGATCATTCCACACGCATATCCCGAGACATTGAACCGACATTCTCAACTCGACGAGTACCAAGCCCAAGAATGGACTTGGTATGAAAAGAGGTCATGGACGATCGCTAGCCTCGACGCGAGCCTTTCCTCTATCACCCTTTCCTGAAACATGTTAAATAAAGAGTCAGCCCTACCATCTGGGGCTGAGTGAGAACCTTACCCTGCAATTCAAAGTAACACCACAATATTCCAAGTGCAATCACATTATAACGTAATAAGCATATTGCAAAACATATCAAAGTTACAACATCTTTAAATATGCAACAACTCCTCATAGGAAATTCTTGGTTTAACTAACACTTCATTTTATCTCGTATTATACGTTGAGACATTCCCCTGCATTTCCACATGTTTATTACATTTATATATTTGTGAACGCGTATTCACTTTTCATATTTATATATAGGTGAACATGTGTTCATCTTTCATATTTGTTGCGCGCAACCCGATCCATTATATTTACGTATTTGTGAACACGTATTCACTTTACGCTTTGTTGCGGCGTGCAACCCGATCCATTATGTTTACGTATTTGTGAATGTGTATTCACTTTACGCTTTGTTGCGCGCGCAACCCGATCCGTTATATTTACGTATTTGTGAACATATATTCACTTTACGTTTTGTTGCGCGCAACCCGATCCATTATGTTTACGTATTTGTGAACGCCAGATTCACTTTACGCTTTGTTGCGCGCAACCCGATCCATTATATATTTATATATTTATGTGAACACGTATTCACTTTTCATATTTTTCGTAAGATCAAACAAATACTATTCTTTTTTCTAACATTCTGTCATTCATACTTGTAACGATTATAACTTTTAACCATAACTCCAACTAAGGTGTTTCTCAAGCGGAAACTAAGGTAAGACGGGATCTTTCACTGTACCAAATTTCATTTAAAACTACTTTGGATAACTAACACAAATTTATCCTCAAAACAGCCACATGAAATTTATTTCGCAGAATATTTATTAAACAACACCCAATCTTAGAATAGTCATAACTCCTAATCAGAAACCCGCTCAAGCCCCATAAAATCTCAAAACGATGAGAACAGAGAGATACACGTCTCCATGTGAACCATCCTTTCATATTCTGTACCATTTGGTACAGTTTTACACTTTATTCGCTGCCCTCCCGGATCTCGATAGATCCGAGGCAGAAACTTTAAACAGTGATAACTCTCAACTGTAAGTCGGATAGACCCCGTAAGGTCTCAAAATGTCCACAACAAAGAGATCTAGAACTTTCATTTAGCAAAAATTTTCATATTCCCACAGATTAGTACAGTTTTACGTTTCAACGTCCTGCCCTTCTGGATTCCGACGAATCCGAGGCAGCAACTTCAAACTACAATAACTCTCAACTCGTAAGTCCGTTTTAATAAATATTTATATATATCTGTCCGTAACAGAGAGATTTACAACCATGTAAATTTCATATAATTCTAATAAGTAAAAATCAATAAAAACAGTCCGTAATTATGCTTTTCCGAATTTCGACCAAATATAAGGCAGGAACTTTGAACTATGATAACTTTCAAACCGCACGTCCATTTTACCTCATTTTTGGTTCTATATGATCATATTATAGAGGTGTACAATTCCTCCGAATTTCATCAAATTCTAACAATTATAACTCAGTGAGAACAGTTCGTAAAGTTCATGACGCAACTAGTTATCTAAACAATCAAAAGTTCAATATTTCTTTTCAACACTCAATTCTTATTCTAACATGTATTGAACTAAAAATAAAGGATGTTACCAAGAATTTCTGAGTGAGAAAACTCACCTTGTAAGTGTGAAAAAAAGATTATCGGTTCTACAAGTGATCCTTACTCTTAGTGCTCCCTAATTTTCTGTTCTCCTTCCTCGATATCTTCTTGATTTTTTCCTCTTGTTCACTTGATTATTTTCCTGATTTTCTAATCTTTGTGGTATGCACTTTTTTTGTGTATAAGTATAATGTATAAGTGTAGATGGTTGTATAACTTACGAGATAGAAGGCCATGTGGATGCATTAAAATGGGTTTGGGTTAAGGGGTGGGCGCATATATCTTGCATGCATCTTTATATTTTTTTTTTCCTTTTGTTTCTTTTTTGTTTTTGTTTTTGTTTTCTTATTTTCATTTTATCTATCTATTTTATCCAACTTTAACACTAACTCTATCCCATGCAATTTATTCTTTGTTTTATTCTATATATATATATATGTATATATATATATTTATTAACCCAACCACAACTATATATTATTATTATTTTTTTTTCCGGATTTTACATTCTCTCCTCCTTAAGCAACATTCGTCCTCGAATGTGAAAAAGGTCGTAACATAATCACATAGACCCAATAATGTTTATTGTTATTGTAACAAATTTGGGGCTTCACATCCTCTAAGAGCAAGAATGTTTTTGGAAATTTTTCTAAGTGTTGTGAACTTGTCTTGCACTAGTATAAGATAAATACTAAAATCAAGGGCTTGGATCAAGGCAAATGGAAAGCTAGGATCTTAGTCAAATGTAGTCAATTATGTCAAGCTTCAACTTGACCATATTTTTTGTCCAATTTCGTCTAACATGTCCTATGTGGAGGGTGACACGTGTCGCTAGGTATGTTGTTGTAAAGATGAATTTTGTTGCTACAAGTAAAAAATGTTATAAAGCTAGAGGTAAAATATAACATAAAAACGATTTTGAAAAGAAATTGATTTTTTTAAAAAAATATTGCTATAAAGAGGTTTGATTTTAGTATAGTACCATGAAGGGCAAATTTCATAAATGTACACATAAGTATAATATTTTTTACCAAAGTCGCCTAAGTATGTTTTCTAATATAAAAATCACAAAACTTTCACCCTACTAATACAAAAGTCACATAACTATAATTTTTAATAGAAATATCTCAAAAATATTCACCCTTGCTAACTGAAAAGTCACAATTGCTACAAAGCCTAACAATAATTTTTCACTCTGTATTTTATTTTACTTATTTATAATCTAATAAATACAAACATAGTTATGTGACATTGATTTTTTAAAAGAATTTATAATTATGTGATCATTAATGAAATTTACCTATAATATGGATAGTGTTATAGTCATTGGTCATTTATGTCGAATGGATACGCGTATTTAAGAGGGTCCATTTCATATGTGATTAAAGTGCATTTAGCTAGAAAATCCGGCACATGAACATAGGGCTCGTGGAGAAAAGTCTTCGAGTAGCTACTAATTGTGGTCTTCATAGTCTTGAGCAAATATTAACAATATTCAATAATATGTGAAAGGGATTGTATGTTGAATATGTTGTATGTGCACATTATTTAGTTTGATAATGAATAACGATTATTCAAGTTCGTCCATATTTTTAACTAACGAAAAACAATTTTATCATGATTTAACATACATATCATGCACCCGCAAATTAAAAGAAACAGAAGAAGAAGAATACGACCGCAAGGCCACGAGTTCGATCCCTGCATAAACCTTCTTTGGTTGAAATCACACATGGCTTGCCAAGTGGTTAATCGGTGGCGTGGTTTGCGTGCTATTGCGTCACCGGGGTTTACCCTGCGCACTGAAAGAGTAGCGTACCGCGTTCCTTCGCCAAAAAAAAAAAACATACATATCATGAATATAATTAACGAAAATATGATATAAGTATGGTATATAGTTGCACATGTATATAGGGTCATCATGAATTGGAGCAAAATACTAAGTCTGAGGAAATAGTGTTTCATGGATTAAAAGTGACATGATAAAGAACAATGATGTTCCTACACGTGGATAGAAGCTCTATATACCTTATTCGCTCATAATTTTATAATAAAAAAAATTGGACTTTGAAAAAGAACCCAAAAGTTTAAACCTTGCACCTTGAGATGTGTCGTCTTGAAAACCTTAAGTTAGAAACTATGAATTTCTACTTAAAATTCGTGTGTATACGTTAGAATCCACTTGAAACACTTGAAATAGGCTTTCTTTGGTGTATGAGAGTGATGGGAGGAGAGAACTTTCATGATATGGCTTAAAAATGATGAACAATTGATTTTTAGAACTAATTGCGCGTATAAAGTTCGGCCATCAGGCCCTTTTTATAATTGTACGATCTGTATATCTGGACTTCATGTTCTCCCTGCTTCTCATGTAGTCTCCTCTACTTTCTGACTTCTCCACAATACTTTCATTAAGACAACTTCCTTAGTCCTCAACTTGCGAACCTGACAATCCAGAATAGCCAAAGGGACCTCTTCATATGTTAGGTTATCCTTTACTGTGATGAATTCGGTAGGAACAACAAGCGACGGGTCTCCCACATACTTTTTTGTCATATATAAATGAATTAATGGGCGTACAACAACTAAATCTTATGGCAATTCAAGCTCATAAGCCACTTGACCAATCATTCACAGGATCCTGTATGGTCCGATATATCTGGTACTGAGTTTCCCTTTCCTTCTAAACCTCATGACACTTTTTATAGGTGAGACTTTCAGAAATACCCAATCATCAACACGAAATTCTAAGTCGCCTCACGTACGAATAGGACTTCTAGTGACTCTGAACCATTTTAAAACGCTCCTGAATCAACTCGACTTTCTCCATAGTCTGATGGACCAATTCTGGTCTTAACAACTCCACTTCACCAAATTCAAACCAACCAATTGACGATCTATATCTTCGCCCATACAGAGCTTCGAACGGTGCCATCTGGATACTACTATCAAGGTAGCTGTTATTATAAGCAAATTCATGAGAGTCAAGTGATCATCCCAATTACCTTTAAAATTTAGGATACATGCTCTCTACATATCTTCGAGTATCTGAATAGTTCGTTCTGCCTGACCATTTGTTTAAGGATGAAAAGTTATGCAGAGATTTACCTTGGTAAATAATCCTTTTTGGAAAGACTTCTAAAAGTTCGTTGTAAACTGAACACCACAATCCGAAATAATAGACACAGAAGTCTCATAAAGTCTGAAAAAATATGACATAAATAGGGGACCTGGGTAAATAAAGTAATAAACTATGAATTGAACGGAAAATGGGCCAAAATTACCGTTCAACTATTGAAAATAGACTAATAGTGTAACTTTTCCTTCGTTTGGAAATGGTATCAAAATACCCCTACAGTTAATAAAAGGGAAAAAGGTAATATTTGCCCTCTAATTTTTGAAAAAGAGTCATATTTGTCCTCCATTAAAATATAAGGTCAAATATGTCCTTTCCGTTATCAGGTCGGATTGTCAATATTTTTAGAATTGCCAAAATTACGGTTCAACTATTGAAAATAGACTAATAGTGTAACTTTTCCTTCGTTTGGAAATGGTATCAAAATACCCCTACAGTTAATAAAAGGGAAAAAGGTAATATTTGCCCTCTAATTTTTGAAAAAGAGTCATATTTGTCCTCCATTAAAATATAAGGTCAAATATGTCCTTTCCGTTATCAGGTCGGATTGTCAATATTTTTAGAATTAAATATATGAAATATTTATTATTCAAACCATGGTTAGTACCTTATTTTAATTAATTAAATCTTAACCATTAATTTTAACACATGACACGTGTCTCGCATCCAAATGGCGATAATGAAGACATTTGTAAATGGCGAATAAAACATACCTAGCTTCCACACCGACCTGGTTCGCCTCTATTCGGATTATTTGAATCCTTTTATACTTAACTGCGCGATTAGTCGTTCCCTATGGAAGAAGGTTCATCGCGACGTTCCAAACGTCCCTTCGTTGATGATGATGATGATGATGACTCCAATAAAGCTCCACCGTAACTCTATTTCCTTATTTCATTTGATTTTGTGCCCTAACTTTGTACAAGCTCTTCAGAAAGAGTTTCTGCTCATATTATTTTGTATTCCCGAGTTCGGAAATTAAATTTGAGCTATAAATTCGTAATTTCTTAGTAAATAATATACTTGAAAACATCGTGGTGAAGGAAAAACAATTATTTTCACTATGGAAATATATTAAATGTCATAAAAAGTGAACAAGGGAGTATTTTGTATCAAGTGAAATTATTGTTGTTAAATACATAAGGAAGCTTGTTGTTTTTGTTTGTGCATTTTTTTGATAACTGTGGTGTCTGTGCTAGCTTGTGTTGTGCGCACCTAAACTATTAGCTACTAGTGCTAGTTTGTCCATCAATACTTGGACAGGTAGGAAGAAATCACCTAGTATTTTTTGCTTTAGGGGGATAGGCAGGAAGAAGGGTGCTTTATGGTGCTTTTGGCTTTGAGAGAACTACTATTTAGTACCGTAAGGAGAATACGTTATTTATCTGAGATGTTACGGATGTAAAGAATTATACAACAACTATGCCTCATGCCCAGACTAATTGGATCAGTTAAATGTAATCTCTATTTCTATTCTGCTCTTATTGTGGCCATTTCATTCCAGTGCTCAACAGTTTGTCTTTTAAGACAGAGTAGGCTTTCTCTAAAACTAGGGATTCTCTAAATCTCACTCTCCTTACAGTGACGTGCACATGGTGGGAATTATGATGTTGGGAAGTGTTCTCCATCTTGTCTATAGCCACGATAAACGAATTGCTTGGATGCCCTAATTATTATTTTTCCCTATCACCCAAAATTAATATCAAAAGTATTAAGCAGATGAGAAGGTTTCTAATTTATTTCTTCACTAGCTATTTGTAATTTGATCGTGGATGAAGATAATTGATAAATTGATTAGGCAGAAGTATATGTTTCTGCCTGATTCAAGAAGGAATTAGAGGTGATCCCAACTTTGACTGGTTAGTTCTTTTTTCTTGTTTCCGCTTCTAATTAGAAGTAGAAGCTGGAACTGCTTTCTTTTTCAGATCAGAGGTTGCATTTCGTTGTTGAAGCTGTCATGAGTTTAGTAGGAGAAATATAACAAGAAGTTAGTTTTACCTATTGTAATTTTCCTTGTAAAGATCACATGTTGCATGGGGTCGAAAGTAATACAACTTCAAATATGAATACAACTTCAAATTATGGCTTTCTTCAATATGATATTGACTGCCATGCTCTATCACAACCTCATTTCTGGGCTCACAATGGTTTCATTTTGATGCCGGATTTTAGGGTTGTTTGCATTGATATGTTGCTTTCTTCTGCAACCTTACAGGCAGAAACGGGTAAAGTTTCCCAAAGGTAAGAAGGTAAAGCAGGGTGATAACACGGTTGATGGGCGTGAAGATAAGCCTAGTGGGTGGAGAGATCCTCGCCTTGCAGCCAAAGAGCGTTTGGTACGGCGGAACCAAATAACAGCGGAGCTCCTTGATGAAGAAAATGAAGGTGAATTAGCGGACATATCGCGGGCAGAAGTGGAATATGAGGTTTGTTCTGTCCAGTATCTTTTATAGTTGTTTGCTTGTGGTTAGGACGTTAGGTATTTTGTGGATTTCTCATTTCAAAAAAAAAAAAAAATCTCTTGATAAGTTACCAGTTTCCAAAAAAATAATAATCATGTCTCTTGATAAGAAAGTGATATTAGGATAAATAGAAACATTTTTGGGGCTTGGCATGATTTGTGCTGCGTTTGTAGCTAGAGCAGCTTAGATATGGGTACCTTTCTCAAGAAACAGCTTAGATATGGGTACTTCCTTTGTACAATTGAAAACCATATTAATTTTGATTGCTAATTATATTTTCTAAGTAGTAACATAAGCAAAATGGCGACCATCTATAAGAATTTCCTCTCAGAAACCACTGATACATACCTATAAAATGTTGTATGTCAACCCTTTATACTCTAGAAACAAAGATCAAGGAAACAAAATGATGAACTTTCTTGGCAGTCACATTAAATTCGTGGAATCACATCGTTATTTGTTCGTTGGTTTGACTTATAAAACAGACTAAAGCACTTTTGATTATCATTGATGTCAAACATCGCATATTCTAATTGCTTTGAACTTCGTATTTCTTGGCTGTTTATATTTCTTTCTGGTGTAAATGGATATTAATGGAATGTCACTGGTTGCAGGAAAATGAAACATTCATTGATGATGGGATTGCAATAGAGCCTTTTAATCTGAACAAAGAGAGAGAAGAAGGTTACTTTGATGCATCAGGAAACTATGTTGAATATGTAAATGAAAATGAGATAAAGGTGCGAGTCTTACATCAAACATTTTCTAGCCCCAGTCCCCAATCCGTGCATCTTTTTCTGATCTTAGTAAGTACTTGTACAGGATGCATGGCTTGATAGTGTTGATACTGAGAAAAGATTTTCTGGGAAGAATGCTATCAAGATATCAAATGAAGATGAGATTCAAGACCTTACATTGGAACAACTAGGAAAGATGAAGAGGCGAATTGCTGATGTGCTTGATCCAGGAGAAACAGTAAGTATCCCACCTCATGTTTTCTAGTTTAATGTTGTTGTTGTTGTTTTCCATTATTGTTGATGGATAAATATTGTTGATGGAATTTGTTTGTGGATTATTTTTTGAAATTTTCAAAATCATTTTCTGTTCCCTTCTGTGGTTGTTTCAATATGAATTGCATCTGTTTTCTCGACATGTATTTATCTCCCTTAGCTAATGGTTATATGTTGATACTGTGCTTGGATGTTACCTTCTGTCTTTGGCAACTGTTGTTGCTTGCATATTACATATTCTTCATTGTCCAAGCAAAGTTCTTTGTGATTTTTTGCTGCTGTTTTTGATAGAGAAATGGAGAGGCTATGCTTGAGCTGTTAAATTTACATTGTTATTTAAGAACTTTTTGGCGATTTTTGGTTGAATGGATGAGTCGAGGAAAGTTCTAATCATATTAGAACCGGAGGAGTTAAAAAAGAATTAGGTGGATTTTATGGGGCTCATTCCCAAGGTATTGAATTTAACAGTCGTGTCCCGGAAACAACCGCTCTACCTACCAAGGTGGAGTTGAGGTCTGTGTACATTCTACCCTCCCCAGATCCCACATTGTGGGATTTTCACTGGGTATGTTGTTGTTGTCCTTGTTGGAATCAATTCCAGAAATATGTAGGTTAAATTATTAGAGTCACCGCAGTATAGTAAATGCCTCATTGACTTTTCTGAAGGAGAACTTCTGGTAGCAGTTAGAATAGCACATCCTGTCAAAACTTTTGCACCCTACAGGAGCTATTTTCATCATTAAATTTCATCATGGTAGGACACTGGCACTATCAACTTTGCATCTGATATTTCGACAATTCAACTTCTTTTCTCTGCAAATACTTCCTCCTAAACACACAGGCATCCATGCAATAACAAGTTAATTTAACATATTGTTTGTTGTATTGGTCAGTCAATTACCTGCTTGTTTCCTCTAACAGCTTTCCTCTCTCCAAAAATAAATAAGTTAATGACAAGATGCTTTGCCAGACCAGTATACTGGGAAAGTTGGCGCCACACCATTTATTTTTTCGCCCCTTTCTTCCCACCTAGTCATCTACCCTTGTCAACCAAGATATTCAAGTACATGGCCTTTACCCAAAAGTTACTGGTGCCTGCAGGCAGAGGTGTGTCATCTGGCATGCCAGTCGATTGTGGTGTTGGCAAGCCACATTCTCTATTCTCTACAAAAACCTGTTAAATTCATAGGTTGCTTTGAAGGTACATGTTGTTATTCAGTTAAAGGAAGGCTATAGCAGATTTTGTATGAGAGAGGATTGTGCTTATTTGCTAGGAAGGTCAATATTATAAAAACATCTGGTGTTTGATAACAAACAGAATACCCTTCTCTTGTACTTTCAATATGCAATTATGCATCACTCATTTGTGTTTTTACCATGTTTGCCCTTTGGGGCATCAGAGTGTGATCATTCATCTCGTTTTTGATATTTCTAGAAGCTGGTTGACTTTTTTGTCCTTCCATTTCCAACCAAACAAATCATGTCTATTTGCATTTGCTTACAGCGTATCTGCAACGCAGCAAGTTCTCTCGACATTACTGTTAATTTTAGACCATACAAGCTGGTCATTCGATTTTGATTCCTGTATTAGTTACCTCACATAAATCTGGCGGCGATATCCACTTGCTATGTTTGACTTCTGTGAAGGATCTTTGTGCTATCAACATGATGTTGTTCTCTATTGCTTTGATACTCATGAGCAGAACTTGATACTACTAACAGGTTTTGCAAGGTTTAAGGAGATTGAAAGGTACCTCAAATGATAAAAAGGGAAAAATGTCTGTAGAAACTAAGCAGTTGTTTGATCAGCTAACGGAAGATGCTATGAAGCTGATGGAGAATGGAGATTACAGTTAAGTCTGTTTGCATAATAACTGTATTGCAAGGTAATTTCTTAATACAGTACCAAGGACAGCTTTAATTTATCTTTTAGTCTACTTCTTGTTTCACAGATGTGTATGATGAAAAGCAAGAGGGTTTCCAGAGGGAAGCAGGTACGTGCCGTTGTGTTGTTCTCTCTTTTTCTCTTGACATTTTTTCCACCACGGCCATGACTTGGGAATGGAAAATATATGATGGAAGTATTGCAATTCTTAATTTGCATTTTGTATTGTCCAGAGGGATATGAGAAGTTAGCTCAGGCAAGACAGGGTAAATCCATTGAATCGATGCAGCCTAAGCCCGATAATATCCTCGATGAAGATTTCCTTCCCAGTGGGTCAACTGCAACTGCAGGAGGACATTCTACGCATAATGCAGATGTGGCTTCATCAAATTCATATAACTCAGTTACCAAGAGCGATGATGCATTTGACATGTTTGGTGAAGACAGTGAAAGTATTCCAGCTAATCCTGCCTCTAATGGAGGTAATGTGATCCCTAAACACATGCGGAATTGACATTATTAACAAATTTAGTCCATTATTCTATATGAGATGAGATGACAAGGTTTTTAGCATGTTTCCTCTTTCCACACACGCGACTCACACTCAATGTTAATTGTAGGTGATCAGCATGGCGATTATGTCTTTGATGAGTCCTCTGGGTATGTTTCTACCTTTTAGCTCGTTACACTACTTTTGTTCTTCTACTCATAGTGTGCGGACATCCTTAAAAAATCATTCCGTATGGAGTATCCTATTAAGTAAAAAATCAAACCGTATCATTTTGAAATTCCTGGATTTAACTGGGTGCAGGTTATCGTAGGGTTCGTCCTTTTTCAATCAAAGAACTATTCAACGTTGTAGTTCTAAACGAAGATGATCCTATGAAATCTATTTGAACATAGTTCTTTCGGAGTTTTCCATTCCAATAATGGCATATTTTTTCCTTTGTCCCCTGTATTGTGTCAACATTCTTTTCAAGTTGATACTTGATACTGGCAGAAGTGTTCCCTTAAGGTTGCCATTCCGTTTGTCAGTTCTGGGCAACTTAACTCTTGTTTCAGAACGTGATAGCATTTGTTTTGGAAGTTCATGGTAGTATGCATAGTTCTTTACGTTGATATGATAATATGATATCCATCTTGTTTTAGCAGTGGCAGGATTACAAAAATAATTAAATAAGTAGGGGTTACCTGCTTGTCTAATTTTTCCTACATCGACTTGATTAGAGCAGATAGGAGATATTAAGAGTGAGATGAATGTAATTCCATTGTTTAAGGAGCTTCCAAGTCTGCCAAGTCTTGATAGTTGGAATCTGCTCTTTATGCTCTCTTGCATTTTTTTGGTATTGCTCTCTCAAACTTAACTTGTTACTCTTTTTTGGTTTCTCGTCAACCAGCTATTACTACAGCAGCAGTTTGGGATACTATTATGATCCATCATCTGGACTGTATTGCCATGCATCATCAGGACAATGGTATTGACAAAATCTGGATATTTATCTTCCTATTATTGATTGGTCATTTGCAATTCGTGAATACCCTATAGAACAGTGTGATCTGCTGTTGAACCTGTTGAAACTAGCAGTTTTTTTAAACTGTTTTGGCTTTGATGTATCAAATGTAGGTACTCGTATAATGATGAATCAGGCATATACCAAGAGGTGCCACAGGCTACATCTAATGCAAATTAAAAGGGGCTGAGTTCTTATACAGGAAGAGTGATGGTCCTGGTGATAGTTTTCTTTGACAAAGGCCGCATTTGTTAAACTTACTGGATCTCAAGCTTTGGAAACCAACATATTTGAGAAATGCTGTTGTACTCTGCCCAGTGCCCACTGTTAACATCATGGTTACAATAGTATATTTTCGTTTGCGTACAAGCAGGTGTACAGTGAATTCATAGCATGGTGAGAAGACAGTTGTTTCTTGGATCTTGTTTTGATAATCTCGTAGGTCTTTTGTTCTTGTAACCACAAAATGCTACTAGTTTCCAGTACCTAACTGTAAAATTGTTTGCTAGTTTGTTTTTCCATTTCTATTTATCAATCAAAGATTAGGGCGTTTGGTATTTTGAAAGTCGTCTTGGCTTCATCAATATCCTCTGTGTTGCTATATTTCGAACTTCCAACCTTCAACTACAAAAGTAGACATCACCAACCCGGTAAGAGACGCACCTGGTCATTTTTGTCTATATATTTATTTATTTATTTATTTTTCCTGGTTTTGGAGCAACCATTGGTGCAAAGGGTATTTTTAAGCAATTTGACTAGTGCTAAAGTATTTTTGAGCTAGTTGACTAATGGCAAGAGTATCTTGACCAAAAAAAAAGTAATGGAGGATAAAATTCACATATTTTGAATATTTTTGGCCATTTCCCCTTTATATGGTAAAGAAGCAAAGAATACGTGTATTAAATGGTTAAATTTTGTAATTATGATTTTTTTAAGTTTTGACAGTATCACTCAACAGTTCATTCTGAATTGCTCACCATATCTTTTAGTAGTTTTATTTAATTCTTCCCAAAAAATTGATTTTTCTAATACTCGAGATGAAAAGTGATTAACCTCCTTTGCCAGATTTTTCTATACGATTATATAAAGAAAAAGGTAATGCATATTCATGATCATTGGTACATTCAATATTTTAAATCAATAAGCATAAAATAGTATTTCTATCTGTTTCAATTTATATGATATATCTTTTTTTTAGTCTGTCTAAAAAAGAATGATACATTTCAATATTTAATAATTTAACTTAAAATTTCCTCTTTTATCTTTGATTAAATAATTTACAACTATACAAATTATCTATGAGGTCTTTTAGACCACATATTTTAACAATCTTATTTTATTTTTTAAATTTTGTACCTAGTCAAATTATATCAAACGGATGGATGGGCTAGTAATATACCTTCAAACATTTTTCGCATAAATTATATATATGTAAGTTTTGTTGGAATATATTGGTAATAACAAGGAACGGGAAAGTCACAACAACAATCAATGTGAACAAGGAAACTTGTCTCGATGAGTCGATTGATAATCAATCTTTCTTTAAGATAATACTGTCCCGTATATTCCTTTCACGGAGTAATGTCAACTTATCTCCTCAGATAAAACAACAATCAAACTAATGAGCAAAGGAGACTCAAGAGTTCGCTATAGGAAGAAAGATCTTAAGAGTGTTTGATTGCTAAAGAGGAAGAACAATTTCAGAAAATTGTTTAGAGAATGTGTTAAGTTTGTAGTATTTTGCAAATGAGCCAAAGACCTCATTTTACAATGTTGAGAAGATGACTTTTCAATTGCCCATGTAATGACCTTGAATGACCATGTAATGACATTGATTATGGAGTGTTAATTAAGCCAAATAATGGCTGAATTCATTTGGGATGTAATGGAGGTTTAATGCCTCAAAACCAGCTCAAGAGTCATGTCTTTTCGTCTCCCGTCCCAGCCTCTGGACTATCAGCGCCGCGGCCCTGCAGGGAGGCGCCGCGACGCCTGAAGTAGAGTTGGCGCCGCTGCCCGATATTTCATCTTTAAACACATTGTACACTTCTTCATTCATTTACCAACGTGAAATCAACGTCATTTGGCCAATAACCGTCTATTACCTTACGTCTCAAACAATTCATATTTGTACCAATATCTCTTCCATTGAGGAAATATGTGTCACGACCCGACGGGCCGCGACTTGGCGCCCTAATTGGAAGACATTACTGACCTGTCATACTTAATCCATTTGATACCAAGATTAATAAAATTCCGACAGCATAACGATGCATCTACAACATGTACCCGAATAGACGAGCCGGTCAGACTGTCTTTACATAAGGGGGTACCTGCCTCCAGAGGAGTCACAACTAACCAACACAATATAATAAGCAAGCCGACAAGGCTACCACCAACATAAGGGAACATCCCAAACAGAAATACGAAAGCATGACTAAACAAACACGTCTACACTCCTCATAAATCAACCCACGACTGTCTACAAACCTCTAAGAGTACAAAAATGACATATGTGGGACGGGACCGTCGTGCCCAAGATATACATAAGTCCGAAATATAAGAGTGCATGCAAGTGGATAGCTCAAACAAGGGAGCTCTTTGCGGTGGTAGATGTCCTAAACCGGAGGGTCACCTAACCGATCACACGTGTACTGCGGGCATGACGCAACCCCGAAGAAAGGAAGTCGATGCGAAATAGTGTCTTGAGTATGTAAAACATGAATTCAGTAAGGAGTATTATGGCGCCGTAAGATAACATGAGACATATATGAAAAATCGAGATACCAATGCAATCTGTTATACCCGTAGTTCGACCTACGTATGAGGCGTCACGAAGTATGTAAGACTTAAAATTTTTAAGGATAGGTTGTGGATTGTTCGGACGGGTTTTAGTCAACTTTGAGGCGGGTTATGACCCGGTACATTGAGAGTTCCTAAGTGTTTCAAAGGCCTGGCGTAGTTCGTTGATGCGGATTCCAACGCAACCAACCGCTAAATCGATAGGGCGTCGGAGTAGCAAGTTATGAGAGTTGCAAGTTCGGCGCGATCGGACATAAACGTGTTTGGACTAAAGCGGCAGCGCGGCTCGGTGCGAGGCGCGGCGCCTAATGTCTTGAGTCGCTGAAGTTGCAGCGCGCGCCGCCGAGGCCGCAGCATGGCGCGCCAAAGTTCAGAGGCGGAGGATTTGGCTGGCCCGGCGCGCCGACAGCGCCGGAAATTGGGCGGAAAAACTTAGAAAATTTGATTTTTGTTTTAAAAGAGACCATGGGAGGGTGACAAGTGTTCCCCCCCATCTGATTTTCTGTTGCATGCCATATATTGACCAAGACTTGGTCATTTTCTATCTTTCATCTTCTCTCTCTCTCAAATTGCTCCCCCTTCTCCCTAAACTTCCAGCCCTCTCTCTAGAACCCCAAGAGAAATTCTTAGCCTAAGGAAAATCTGAAATTAAGGGCAGAAGGAAGTTGGTGGCTAACTTAAAAGTGTTATTGTGGTGGTATTCTTGGAGGAAAGGCTAGCAAGGTGTTGGAATAAGCTTGGCTAAAACTTTAAGGTAATGATTCTTCCTTTAGATTTAGTTTATAGTGTTGCATGTTAAGAAGAAAGAACTTGTGGTAGTGAATAATGCTCTTAGAATCATTGCATGCTAGAAATGTGGTTTGGATATGAAAAATGGGTTAAGAGGAGATTATGAGCATGTTGTAGCCTAAAAACTACCTTAGAATTGTTAAGAGAATTGTTGTAAACTTATGGGCGTAATTGGTATTTGGGTGTGTAATCCCCTTTAAAATGTTGGATTGTTGAACCTTAAATGTGGTGTTTGGATGATAAATTCGGCCTTGAGAAAGGTGGCAAAGTGAGTAGAAACAAAGGAAATCTTGCCCATTTTCCATAGAATTTAGTGGCTTTGAGTTTAGATTATTCTACATTGAAATTAGAGGTTAATAAACGTATCATGGTTATTTTAGGTTGACATATTACTTGCGGGAGTTTCGACTTAGCAAGTGGATTGATCCAAAAGGTATGGGAAGCTTTCCTATCCTTTGAGCAGGAGTAGTTGTATCTATGTAGTACGGTAGACGTCAAGATTTAGTATTCTTACTTGTTTAAGTATATATAAAGACTTGTTTCGTTTTGAGAAGTATAAGTCCCTTGGTTAAGGGAAAAGTATGATTTTACAAAAGTATAGAGTACTTGGTGTGAAAGTATTGAGTATTGAATTATTCTAAAGATAAGTGGCTTGAAGTATTTTTGGAAGTTGTGTAGAATTGTTCGAAGTATAAGTCTCTTGGTTTGTAAAAGAACAAAATGGTTTATAAGGAGTTATAACGGCTTTATGGGAAGTTAGTTATAACGGCCTTGTGAAAGGATAAGAAGGTCTTAATTTCTAAAGTATAAAGATAGTATAACGACTTTATGGGAAGTTAGTTATATTAGCTTTATGAAAGGATAACAAGAAGAGATTTACTCTAAGTAAGATAAGCAAGGACAAATGATTTGATTTATGAAAGACAAATTGATTTTAAGGCATCAATTGCCCAAAGGTTTTATACATGAAAAAGAGTCACTTTTGAAAGAGTTGAAGTATGTAGTACTTTGGGTTAAATTCCCGGTTTTCTTTTATTAAAGATATGATTAAGTGCCTTAACTAAAATGAGAGGGTATATGATCAAGACTAATAAGAAGTTATAAGTTTCTTAACTTATTTATGATTATGATATGATAACAGTTTGAGCTAGGGTAAGAGTATATCCGAGGCAAGCCCCAAGATCGTTATACCACCTACTCGGGGTAAGAGTATGTGCGAGGCAAGCCCCAGATCGTCATACCACCTCCTTCGTGTAAGAGTATGTCGAGAGGCCACCCCAAGATCGCCATACCATCGCTTGATGTAAGAGTATATCGAGGCGGATCCGAGATCGTTATACCATCTGCACTGATATAAGAGTATATCCGGGGCAAGCCCCAAGATCGTTATACCATCTGCTCCAAGATAAGAGTATATCCGGCGAGTCTGATCCTCAAGATCGTTATACCATCTGCCGAGGTAAGAGTATATCCGAGGGTAAGTCCCCAAGATCGTTATACCACTGTTAGTGGACTTGCTACCCACGATCGAGGAATACCTCGTCACGAGTCCTTATGGGCTTATGCGGGTGAAATAGTCCCGTGCGGTAGTCTGACCTATCGCGAGGAATACCTCATGCGGTTCACGAGACCCGTGCGGGTGAAATAGTCCCGAGAGTAGGATTGCTTATCGATACTACAGGCGAGGACCCTGTTTTGATCACGAGCCTCCTATTTTTATGCAGATCTATATACATATGCTTGTTACTCATTGTTAGTAAGGCACGATAAAGGTAAGTTGATTTCATCCATGACCCGACTTATTTTGGACTTATGATTTCATTCTGATATTTTGATTTCACACACACTTGGTACTGTTGTACGACCTCGCCCGAAGTGCGTTACGCTGCAGTCGAGATCGTAACTTTGGTCCGCTCTTAGGATCACCGCTCATTTCTGAAAGCTCCATCCTCCGAGGCTTTGTCTTTTGGTATGATTCCACGAGGTTATAGACTTTTGTACATTCGGGGTATGGCGGGGCCTGTCATACGATTGTTATTCTGAAGTGCGTAGTCACGTTTGTGGTTTGGGTAAGAATAAAGTTGTCTTTGTTCACCATCGGTTAAGTTATTTTATGAAAGCGGCCTTATCGGACTGCTAGTGATGTTTACCTTATCTGATTTGTTTTATGTATGTTCATTGCTATTCTCGACATATACGGCGAGGTACCGGAAGGGTACTAGTCGCGGCCGGGTCGGTCGTGTGATACCGTATGAAAAGAAAGTCATGCATGTCTAACAATCATCATAATCAAGATCATCTCCGTCATATAATTGCCGACCCATCACGGGACTCGGTCCTCATACTTTATACATATAACTGCGACCCATTCACGGGACTCGGTCCTCATACTGCGTACATATAACTACCCGGCCCATTCTGGGACTCGGTCCTCATATTCTGTACATATAACTACCCGGCCCATTCTGGGACTCGGTCCTCATAACATACAATCACAACTTACACAAGTAGAATATCATGAGAAACCATATGCAATACAAATCATCATATGAGACTCCATGTAATAATCATGTGCATTTCAAATCATCATATACGACTCAATGGAATAATCATATGCCTTTTTAAATTATCATATAAGACTGAATGGAATAATCATATGTCTTTTTAAATCATCATATAAGACACAATGGAATAAGTAAAATAAACTATCCTTTAGAAAATCAAGGCACGATCTCATGAATCATTTTAAAACATCTTTTGGAAAGTCAAAGCACTTATCATATAATATATCATTTTATTAAAACTAGACTTTGAAGGAATCACGTACGTTCGCCGTACTTTCATTAAAATCATGCCAGAAGAAAGAAGGAAGATTTTCACAACATCATGCCAAAAAAGGAAAGGATGTCTTACATACCTTATAGTCAAGCTAACCAACTCACTACTAGAATATGCCTCGTCTAATACTCCAACTTATAATAATAACATTAGGACTGTCAACTCTATGATTCCTAACGCAAGTTAAATTGAATGACGACTTCCTATTCTACAGAAATTTGGGCAGCACTTCCTATTCTACAGAAATTTGGGCAGCACTTCCTATGTTTATATGTATATCCACAAATTTCAAACCAAGCCAACAATACCAACAGCAAGTCATAACTCAAATATATAACCACAAAAATCTCAGATATTCCATTTATGTCATCATAATGTATTCCTTCTCTTTTATTTTTAAGCGATATCACAACTACAACAAACCAGGTGATTACTACACCTATTTCTCATGTTAATTCAGTCCTTAGTCCATATTAGAACAATCTTAAAATAATCCATCAACTCTAATGACAACAACAATAACCAAGTTCTATATTTGTAACATAACACCCTATTTACACTTTACTTCCTTTAAGACATGTATTAGTAATTACCACAACTTATATACATGTTCATAGTCAAATTCTCAACATTTAAACTTCACAAAATCAGCCCCTAACTTGACGCGATAATATCCAAAAATTCCAAGCAAGTCTTTGGCCAATATTTACAAAATCAATCATTTTCTTAATTCCTTAGAGTCCAATCTTGTTCCAATAATTCTTTATGAACAATTATAACTTATATGTCGAGATTCTCTTCCAATATCAACATGCCAAGTAGCGACGAATTTCACAACACAATAATCGAATACGACAATTCCAAGATTAGTAACATTAGTCCTAGTATCGGCTACAACATTCAAATTATTCACATGCAATGTCTAAATTCAAGATTTCTTCCTAACACAAGTCCATTACTTCAACTACAATAATATGCAACTTCAATTATAGCATAGATTGAAGAATTTTCATACCTTAATTAAATTCCCAAAACAGTCCCGAGTTTTAGTCACTGTTTCGTCAGTTGAACTTGTAACGTCCATAACTCTCTACTTCTGTGTCCTATCGACGAGTGGTTTGTTGCTTTGGAAACTAGACTCGACGAACTTCATTTTAGGCTTTTGAAACACCCAAAAATCCCTAATACACGAGGAGATATACCCCTCCAAAGTGTAGCGGCCACGGGTTCCCTGGTCATAAAAAAAACAAATGTCCACACCCAAACTTTCAAAGACAAATCCATGGTTAACTTAGAGCTAGGAAAGCTCTCGCTGAAAATGCTTAAAAGGTGTTCTAAACTTGAGATTCCGAGATAACATCCTATTAATAAGATAGGTTGCAATCAAGGGAACCTCTACCCAAAGGTACCATGAAACTCTTCTAATAAATATTAGAGCTCTACAACAACAACATACCTAGTGTAATCCCATAAGTGGGGTCTGAAGAGGGTGGTATGTACGCATAAACCTTATCCTACCTTGTGAAGGTAGACATGTTGTTTTCAATAGACCCTCGGCTCAAGTAAAACAATTGCAAGTAGGTTTGAAAAGGAAATATAGATGTGAAGAAATAAATAATGTAAAAAAGAACAGTAACAACAACAATAACACAATAACTGAAGCAAAGAGAACAACAATAACACAATAACTGAAGCAAAGAGAACAACAATAACACAATAACTGAAGCAAAGAGAACAACATATAATAATAAAAATCGAAGAATAAGATAGTAGGAGAGTAATAGTACTAATCTGGGAAGGAAAAATAGACCACCATAGCCGACCTCTCACACACCTTCTCACTGGGCATTCGTGCATCTTCTGGGGAGGGTAGGGTAGAGTGTACGCGGACCTTCTTAAAATAAAACTAGGATATTCAAGCCTAAGTACCAAAACAGACTTTATTCAAAACAGAAGTAGAGTTCAAACAAAGAAGATTCAGTTGTAGTGAGTTGTTCCCATTGTTTAGAAAATAAAGACATTCAAATTTTCTAGCACTGCCAATGGTCTTCCCCAAGACCTTGACAATAGTACGAGAATTAAGAGAATGGGTTAATTTACTGAAAGAAATCAGACCACAGGAGTTTCTGAACATGAAGAACATCATGCATTGAGAGATAGTGATAGTTTAACTGATTCTTTTCCAGCAATTGCCGACATCAGCTATCTTGATTTTATTATTCCACTGACAAGGAGTGTAAGTAGAGTAAAAGTGGGAACATACTTGTCATGCGGTCACTAGCTCCTTAATCTAAGATTCAGGAATCTATTCGATTGAAGGTTGGTACTAAGAAAAACAGACGGTATAGAGGATTCGATCTCTTTTGTTGAGAACCATATTTTGGTGTAGGTTCTCTTCTTTTGGTACAGTTGCCCCAATTGTGAATAAAAATTTCACCTTACAAAAGAAAACATGCGATACTACCTGTTTGAGCAAAATAAACAAGAAGGATTTGGTGCACTAGGCTGGAATTGTGAGATTGAAGTAGCTTGTGCAGAAGTTCCAGTTGTTCCCTTGTGAGTGGAGATACTTCTGGAGAAGGTTGTTGCCCCTGATCAAAATAGACATAGAGCTCGCTCGCTGGCCTGATGGTTTGGTCTCAAGTTATACACGTTAGATTCCCTATTCGAAACCTGCCAACATGTTCCTTGAGGTTCCAAGTTCAAATCCCAACCACTATATTTTTAATTGCCAATGCAATACTAATACCCTTTTTTTAATAAAATAAAAAATCAGTGGGGTCATACCCTGCTGATCATGTTTTTTTTTTAAAAAAAAGACTGTTGAGATTTGAGGACAAAATTGTCAACTCATTTCTTCTTCCAGTTTGTGGTTCCCATGGATTTTTCAACATGTTTCACGGTATGATCAATTTTTTTGGCAATTACCGTACTATGGCCTTTTCTTTTTGTTATCTTCATATTTCACAGTTGTAAGAGCTGAGGAGTCTTGGTTTTATTCAGGGTTTAAATCAGGTTTTAACATAACTTTTCTCCTAGCTTCCTCTCCTAATTTTAGAAAAGGTTTATTTTTTTCCTAGGATTTGTGACCTGACCAACTGACCTTGTCAAACTCCGATTTAATCCTGCTAGGAAAAGGCAATCTCTCTCATTTTCTTCCCTTTCTTGCTTTCTCACTATGCTGCATTAGATTTATATTTAAGCAAGATACCTGTCAGCTTATTTCCAACAGAAAGACTCCATTCACAATTATATCCCAGAACTTAGTAACTAATCTGCTCTAGAAATATTAAATAGAACTTAGCCAACAGAGCCATCATACTCTTTCCATCTTCTTATATCAGAAAAGAGAACGTCTCATGTATTTTAAGTTTACGTTACGAAGTATTAAGTCTCTCATACACGTATAATCTTTTGAGGTTTGAAGGCATAAAATATAGACTATATACCCCATGAAGAATCTTAAGAAAGGTCAAAACCACCATGTGCTAGCAGGAACAAACACTATCAATTAGGCAAGTTTAGAATACGTATCCACTATGATACGATAAGCTTAGAATAGGATTTGATATGCATTCACCTTAGTCATAAGAATGTAACTAAGAGAATTTTATCACCATGATGCTTCAAATAAGACAGAAAAGTATAATTAATTGCACGAAGGTATGCAATTAAATGTGGAACTAGGATAACTCAATAAAATGATTATTAGAGAAATGAAGATGTGAATATGCAGGTGACAACTTTAAGGAGACAAAATTACATTTACAAAACAGTCGTGGAAGTGCAAACGGAGGAGGATGCAGCTAATCTGGAGTTATTACGGAGAGCTGCCCAAACATTCCAGTGAACGATCCTAGGCAAGCTGGGGCATGCTCTCTCATAGAAACTGTAATCAAGCTGACCAGCAGTTAAGGGAGCCAGAGTACTGATCACACAGAAGAAAGCAGTAAGGCTGGGGAACATACTACGACTGGACATAACTTTCAAGTATTAAAAGCATTAAGCAATTCTGATTCTTGTGACTTGTGTTGAGCTGCATAGAGAAATTTTTATACGAGAAATACTAAGTTACATTAGTGGACTTAAGAGTGGAGATGCCATTATGCACATGAGAGCCTAATGGAGGACACTCCCATTCATCGTTGTAACACTGGTCTAACTCCTACCACAGAGACATCATTTCATTATAATAAACGACTTTCCTCACCCTGCTTAGCTTGGCATATTTTAATTTTTAACTCAAAAATCCGAGAAGCCTACATCAGAATGTTTCCCTAACAGTTTCCCACACATCCCTGGCAGTGGGTAGAAAAAGATAAGGCTTACCTATGGCTGGTTCTGGAATTTATTATCTAGGCAGTCGCGAGCGAGTTCTTTGATCTCCCAGCGTTCATCTTTTGGTCTTCAATTTTTGGATTTTCGTCTCTCCGGTCAGATGTCCCAACTTTTCACGATCATTGATTGCAAGCTTTACAGGCTTTGCCCACTCCGCCAGGTAGTTCTTCCCATTTAATCAATAAGAAGTTAGCTGGAAGGACATGTGAGGGGAATCACCTCCTTTTGTCATCAGCTTTTCAGTCGGGGCTTCAAGAGCAGAGCTTCCTGTTTCTGATGAATGAAAATAAAAATCCTGCTCTGATGCCATGAAACTTTAGATACCGAAAAGCTGATCGGTGTATTTTATATACACCTTTTGAGTCTGTTTTAGTTAGTCTTTTGTCCCATTTTGCACATATAAGTGTCGTATTAGGATAGTTTTTCTTTCTATTGAGTCAAAGTGGTTGAAATGGCCAAATGGCGGAAAAAGGAGCAAAAAGAGGGCAAAAGAGGAGGTACTAGAGCTGAAAACGGAGAAAGTGGCAAACGAGGCTGAAATCCAGACTGCGCCACGCCTCCGCAATAAGCGAGGGCGCGGCGCTATTATTCGCTGCAGAAGATCCAGCCGCGCGCCTCGAAGACCGAAACGGCGCGCGCTAAACATCCGAGAAGCCACAGAGTTGCAGCCGCCGCGAGCCTCGCAGCAGATATCGAGCCGCGCGCCAAAACACCCGGTATTGCAGAATCAGAGCCGCGGCGCCGACAGCAGCGCGGCGCGACGCGGAAAAATTAGGTCTTTTGACGGATTTTGGGCCAGCCCGAAGGAAAAGAAGGAGACGTTTTAAACTATAAAAGGAGAACCTGGCGCTTTCAAGGTTCTTTCGCCAAACACAAGTGTTCTTGCCTAGGAGATTGGAGACCCAAACATTAGTAATTTCTTTTCTTTTCTTTTCTTTAATTCGGTTTTGCATGATGAACTTTGAATTAGTTCTCATATTCATGGCTAGGAACTAATTCTCTTATAGGCTTTCTATGTTGAATTTCTTGAACCTTATGTTATAACTTAATGACGCTTATGGTTATTATTCTTATTGAGAGATCTATCCAATAATTGAGTTGAATTCTTGGTAGCTAATTGACAACTAGTTATCACTATATGATTTCTAATCGATTCGAAAAGGAGGATTGTGAATATCTTTGTAAGTTGGGTAGGCGGTCTCGAGTTGGGGATGAAAATACCTCAATTAGATTTGTAAGCGTTGATGAGAGGCTTAACAACCCTAATTTTGCGCATTGTGCGTGACGGTCAACTAGGTTTTGTGCTTAATCCTCCATAGAGTTACCCTTATCGAAAGTTAGGTAAGGAACAATCTGGGTTGAGTGTTTATATAACCCTAACGGGAGTATAAAACGATTTCAAACCCGCTTTCTCCAAAAGAAGAACACCATAAGTAATGCATTAGTAAGTAACATGTCGGATAGTAAGGATACATGAAGCCCTATTCTCATCACATCCGAATTAAATCGTTATAATTAATTAGCTTTTATAATTCGTAGTTATAAACAACCAAATCAATTATCAATTCGCCAAATAGATACTAAAAATAGATAGTTGGTACTTGAACCCTAATCCCAGGAGGCGATATTCGGTCTTATCTAAGACTATACTACTTGATACGATAACGCGCACTTGCGTTTAAAAGTGTGTGCATCTAATCGCGCATCAAGTTTTTGGCGCCGTTACGGATTAGCAATAGTTCAATATCAAATTATCTATTTTCAATTTCTAATTTGGTTTTAATTTTTATTTATTTTTAGTTTTACGAAAATTCGAGGTCCGTGATTTCTTTGTTGGTTTTGATTCGTCCAGAACACTTTAGATATGGATTTTTACCGTCCATATGATGAGAGCCAACCATGTAGGAACAGAGGAGGAATTACGAGAAACCGCTTAGTCTCACAGTGCGCCAAGCTCGATTCATGGACGAAATGAGGCTCGGGCATAAAGAGGTTGGAAACAGAAATAGCGAACTTCGCGGTCATATTCAATGAACGCGCAAGAGCAATCTGCATCCGAGCTAAGCAATGAGGACCACAATGTCGCATAATTGACCAAGGAGGCGAATCGGGAGAAGAGAAAGTTCACAAGAATGCGAGCCGCGGCGCTCGTCAGGCATGGCGTCGAGGATCTGGCGCACGGCGAGATAGTCAAGCAAGTTCGGTCTCGAAAGCAGAGAAAGTGAGCGCCGCGCGCCTAAGACCGCGGCGCCCGTATCGTAAATTGAGAAAATAGCACCAAAGATGGTAATCGCACCCAGTGATGATACCATATCCCCGTGGTTAAAAATGCACTCTTGACAAGCAATTCTCCATTCGTAGAGGTTCTCAAACAATTGCAACTCAATATCCCGCTTATGGAAGCACTAGAACAAATGCCGAGCTACGCCAAGTTCACAAGGATGTGCTTAGCAAAAGAGGAAGATAGAGGATTACGAAACGGTGATGCTAACCAAGAATGTAGTGCCATCCTACGTAAACAACTACCTCGTAAATTACAAGACCGGAGTTTTACCATCCCACGCACTATGGAAAGTTCGAATGTCAAAAGGCACTACGCGACTGGGAGCAGCATAAATCGATGCCCTATCTAGTTTTCTCGCAAACTAGAAATGGGAGAAATCAAACCTACAAACATCACTCACTAATAGCCGATCTCAATTGTTCATCCGAGAGGAATCATCGAGGATATACTAGTAAAAGTGGACAAGTTCATCCTCCCGCCGATTTCATTATCTTAGATATACAAGATAACGATGGAATACCTATCATATCAAGCGCACTTTTTAGCCACAGATGTGCTCTCATTGATGTTCAAAAAGGGAATGAAGCTTCGAGTAGATAAAGAAGAGGTAACTTTTAACGTTCTTCAAACAAAGAAGTTTTCCAGAGGCCAAAGATAATCGCCACCATTGATCTTATCAAGAGACAATGTCAAACAAAGAGGTCGAATATGAGGATACGCTTGAAGAAATCGACCACGTGGGATGATGATAGTAAAACGATCCAGATCGATGGAGTATGCAAATTGGATGAATGCTTATGAAAAATGGGATACAAGGACAAAGAAATACGGTGAGTCGACAGTACCGTAAAGATCATTACCATCCACGAGAAGGCCCCAGAGTTAGAGTTAAAAATCTTACCTAATCATCTACAATACCAATACCTAGTGAAGAGAAAACCCCGCGATGATCATTTCACGCCACCGCCCACCAAGAAATTGATAAAGCGCTAAGAGTACTAAAGAATCACAATGGGCTATTGGATGGACATTAGCGGACATAAAAGGAATAAGTCCATCAACAAGAATGTCATAAGATCCGCCTAGATGAGAGAGCGGACCGTCCATCAAGCCCGTGAGGCGATCGAACCCAAATATGAAAGAGGTAGTAAGGAAAGAAATCCTAAAATGGCTCGACGCAGAGTGATTTACCCCATATCCGATAGCACGTGGGTAAGTCCAGCAAGTGGTGCCGAAAAAGGTGGAATAACTGGTGGCTAACGAAAGAAACGAACTCATTCCTCGAGAATACCACGGTTGGAGAATATGATTGATTATCGCAGTTGAATAAAGCAACGAAAAGATCACTTCCCGTTGCCATTCCTAGATCAAATCTTTGGCCGATGACTCGCAGGCACAACTACTATTGCTTTTTGATGGATACTCGTGGTATCACCAGATTGCAATAGCCCCGTAAGATCGTGAAAAGACGACATTTACTTGCCTTTTGGCACATTTGCATTTAGAAGAATGCCATTTGGACTCGCAACGACCTGCTACTTTTCAAAGATGTATGATGGCAATTTTCTCGGATATGGTAGAGAGGACTATAGAGATCTTTATGGATGACTTTTCGGTCTTTGGAGCATCATTTGATGAATGTTTAAGGCATCTGTTGAGTCAAGCGCAAGACCCAACCTTGTGCTAAATTGGGAGAAGTGTCACTCACGGTAGTATGTAGGAATCGTCTTGGGGCATAAAATATCAAACCAAGGTATTGAGGTAGACAAAGCAAAGATTTCAGTAATCGAAAATCTACCACCTCCAGTATCAACAAAAGGAGTCGAAGTTTCCTCGTACGCAGCTTCATAGAAGATTCATCAAAGACTTTTCAAAGGTCTCAAAGCCCTCTCCACATTGTTAATGACGGGGTAGCCTTCGACTTCAATAAAGAATGCTTATCCGCATTTCAAACGCTCGAGAAGCTTACCTCAAGACCTATAGTCATCGCACCAAATTGGGAGCTCCCATTTGAACTCATGCGATGCAGCGACTATCGCATTGGAGCAAGATTTGGACAGAGAATCGACAAGGTATTTAGATCCATTTACTATGCTAGTAAAACTCTAAATGACGACAATTAAATTATGCAACCACGGAAAAGAACTACTAGCTATAGTATATGCGTTTGAGAAATTCAGCCATACTTGATTGGAAATAAAGTGATAGTATACACCGACCACTCGCTATAAAGTACTTAATGACAAAGAAGGACGCAAAGCCTCGTCTCATTCGATGGGTCCTACTTCTACAAGAATTTGACGAGATTCGTGATAAGAAAGGAACAGAGAATTCGATTGGCACCACTTGTCGATTGAGAACACGAAAGCCGAATACGAGGATGTGCAAATAAATGATCACTTTCCGCATTTAACAACTGCTTTGAGTAAGTATGAATTCTAATTTACCTTGGTACGCTGATTTTGTTAACTTTCTTGCGGCTAAAGTTCTACCCTGGGCTTGTCAAGACAAAGAATAAAGAGGTTTTGCTTCGAGGTAAAACATTACTATTGGGAAGAACCGATGCTATACAAACACCGCGTCACCAAGTCATCGTGACGTGTGTACGAGGAAGAGATGCGCGTGCTCACCCACCGCCACACCTTAGCATGTGGTGGACACTTTGGGGCATCGAACAGCCGCAAAGGTATTGCAATGCGGATTCTATCGCCAACTCTCTTCAAGGATGCCCACACCTGTGCGCAGATGTGATAATTGTCAAAGAACAGGAACATCTCAAGACGAAACGAGATGCCTTCGCACGGGATATTGGAAGTAGAACTATTCGATGTGTGGGAGTTGATTTCACGGGACCATTCCCGCCATCTTTTGGATATCAATATATCCTTCTCGGCGATGAACTACGTGTCCAAATGGGTAGAAGCGGTGGCCAAAGAAAACGACAGAAAGCGTGCAAAAATTTCTCCGTAAGAATATTTTCACAAGGTTCGCACACCAAGAGCTCTTATCGGTGATGAAGGAGCCATTTTCGCAATAAGCGGTGAAGTCATTGCTTTCCGATATGGAGTTTACCATCGCACCACAATCGCGTACCATCCTCGCTAATGGGCAAGCGGAAGTGTCAAATAGAAGTGAAAAGCATATTGGAAAAGATCGTGAACGCTCGGAAAGACCGGTCGATCAAATTAGATGACGACATGGGCATACCGACAGATTCAAAACACCAATTGGTATGTCACCTTATAAATTAGTTTTGGTAAAGCTTGTCATTTGCCGATGAGTTGGAACACAGAGCATATTGGGCAATGAAGAAGTTGAACATGGATACCACTAAATGGACAAAGGAGGCTACTACAATTGAGCGAATGGATGAATTCCGACACAATGCCTATGAGAATGCAAAGATCTACAAGGACCGAACGAAAGCATGGCACGATAAGAATTTGATACCAAAAGATTTTCAAGAAGGACAAGTCTCGCTATTCAACTCAAGGTTGAGATTGTTTCGAGCAAATTAAAATCACGTTGGACAGACCATACACAAAGAGTATTCCCATACGAGCAATTGAAATAAAAGGAGAGAGGAGCCGCTTCAAAGTAAACGGACAGAGGTTAAAACCCTACCTAATCGATGAAATGGAATACATGAACTTGGTAACTTCTCAATCCTCGAAAGAATAAGGAATGTCGTCCGGCTAAAAGACTCAGAAGATAAATACCGGGTCGAGGCAACCCAACGCTTTCAATTATGTTATTTTAATTTCTCTTTAGGTTATTTTAGTTTTATCTAAGAAACGCTCACTTCTCAAGGGTCTTGTTGTTTGTATGATTGACAGTGTACATGCAATTGAACCGGTGTCCAGAAATGTAGCAGCGCCAGCCAGAGCGCGGCGCGCTAAAGATCTCAAGAGTGCGGAAGTTTAAGCGCCATGGTGTCGATTCGCAGAGAATCTGAAAATACTTTGATCCAAAAGCCCTACCGCCAAATCAAACACCAAGGGCTCTCTCCTCACGAAATTAAGACTACCCTCCGCCACCATCGCGATTTTTAGCCAAAACTGTAAGTCTTTTTGTCTTTTAGTTTTTCCGTTGAGTCTACACATTGGGGACAATGTGTAATTTAAGTTTGGGGTGTGTTTTGTGTTTTAGTTTTATTTGTGTGTCGTTATGTTTTATTTAAGTCTTTTTATTTGTTTCATGTTTATTTTGAGTCACCAAATTTTTCTTTTGAGTCATAATTGCTCACAAAGATCATGTATCTTTGTAGTTGCTAGAAACACCTAGTGAAGTAAGGTGGAATAATGTAAAGGAATGGAAGCACTATCTAAACACTTAGGTTAGAGATGCCAAAAACTCACGTAACTGCCTATTCGAGTCTCTTGCTGAGTTATGTATGCTAAATGATAAATGCTTATGTTATGATCGCTTGCTATTTGAGGCGAAATAGTTAGGATATGCGTGTTGTGGAGATGACTCAGCATTTCTTTGATAGCCAATTCTTACCATTCTTTCTATCCCGCACTTTAAAAATATCACTAGTTAGCCCCATCGAGCCAAAAATTTGAAACTTCTTCGACACCCTATATTCCCACAAAGTGTACCATAAGTGAAATTATGAAACAGTAGGAGTACATTGTGTTAAAAAGAAAACAAAAAGAATGAATAAAGTTTGAGGCACCCTAATGGAAAAGTAATAAGAAAGAGGCAAAAGCCTAAGTTTGGGGGTGCCTATTTGTATAATACACTTCACTCTCCCAAAACAAAAGAGGGGAATGATAGAATTGAAGTGAAGGAAAGAATCAAAAGAAAAAGGGAAAAATTGAAAAGCCAAAGAGCTTCTGGTACAGAAAAATGAGCCTAAATGCCTATCTTTACCAACCCCTACCTAAGCCTACATTACAACCCCCAAAGTCCTGAAGATCTTTTCTATGTATATCCAGAATTAGTGGAGAATAGCAAGTAAGCATGCCATAGGAATTTTTGAATTTATATGCATACTTGAGTACACTGACTTCCATTTAAGCATGATAAGTATGAGTTTGCGAAATATCTAGCTCAATGTGTTGAAATTCCATGCTATATGTTCCTGCATATTATTCTGCTAACCTTCATGTTTTTCTAGTTAACATTCATGCAGCAAAAGTGATCAATGGCAGGGAGTCTGTTTATTTTCTTTGTTGATTTTCTTATTTATTTGAGTCTTTTATTGTATTTCTTTCTATCTTTGCTCGAGGGCGAGCAAAGGTTAAGTTTGGGGGTATTTGATCGGTGTATTTTATATACACCTTTTGAGTCTGTTTTAGTTAGTCTTTTGTCCCATTTTGCACATATAAGTGTCGTATTAGGATAGTTTTTCTTTCTATTGAGTCAAAGTGGTTGAAATGGCCAAATGGCGGAAAAAGGAGCAAAAAGAGGGCAAAAGAGGAGGTACTAGAGCTGAAAACGGAGAAAGTGGCAAACGAGGCTGAAATCCAGACTGCCATGCGCCTCCTGCAGAAGAGCGGGTCATGGCGCCTATTATTCAGAAGTTCGCAGAAGATCCAGTGGCGCGCTCAGAGACTGTAGGCCGCGCGCCTAAACATCCGAGAAGCCACAGGAGTTGCAGCGCCGCGAGCCCTCGCAGCCAGATATCGGGCCGCGGCGCAAAACACCCGGTATTGCAGAATCAGAGGCGCGCGCGCCGACACAGGGCGCGGCGCCGACGCGGAAAAATTAGGTCTTTGACGGATTTTTGGGCCAGCCCGGAAGGAAAAGAAGGAGACGTTTAAACCTATAAAAGGAGAACCCTAGGCGCTTTCAAGGGTTCCTTTCCGCCAAACACAAGTGTTCTTGCCAGAGATTGGAGACCCAAACATTAGTAATTTCTTTTCTTTTTCTTTTCTTTAATTCGCCAGTTTTTATGATGAACTTTGAATTAGTTCTTGTCATATTCATGGCTAGAACTAATTCTCTTATAGGCTTTCTATGTTGAATTTCTTGAACCTTATGTTATAACTTAATGCATGCTTATGGTTATTATTCTTATTGAGAGATCTATCCAATAATTGAGTTGAATTCTTGGTAGCTAATTGACAACTAGTTATCACTATATGATTTCTAATCGATTCAAAAAGGAGGATTGTGAATATCTTGTAAGTTGGGTAGACGGTCTCGAGTTGGGGATGAAAATACCTCAATTAGATTTAAGCGTTGATGAGAGGCTTAACAACCCTAATTTTGCGCATCGCGTGACGGCCAACTAGGTTTTGTGCTTAATCCTCCTATGAGTTACCCTTATCGTGAAAGTTAGGTAAGGAACAATACTGGGTTGAGTGTTTATATAACCTAACGGAGTATAAAACGATTTCGTAAACCTGCTTTCTCCAAAAGAAGAACACCATAAGTAATGCATTAGTAAGTAACATAAGCGGATAGTAAGGATACATAGAAGCCCTATTCTCATCACATCTGAATTAAATCGTTATAATTAATTAGCTTTTATAATTCGTAGTTATAAACAACCAAATCAATTATCAATTCGCCAAATAGATACTAAAAAATAGATAGTTGGTACTTGAACCCTAATCCCAGAGGACGATATTCGGTCTTATCTAAGACTATACTACTTGATACGATAACGTGCACTTGCGTTTAAAAGTGTGTGCATCTAATCGCGCATCAAAAGCAAAAGGTGCAGCAAAAAAAGGAACCTAGAAGATCTTAGCAGGATCCAATGATTTCTACTAAAGCCTCTACATCCTCCAGAAGTTCTTCTTTAACCAGAAACAAAATAACAACAAACAATTTATCTTAACTTTCTGTGTAGGGTGACATTCTCCTTCAAAACACCTTAAGTTCCTTTCGTCCACACTGACTAACATATACATGCTGGGATTTAGTTCCACCATCTCTTCTACTTCACTGAGCCTCGTTGTTCCAGTATTTCAACAGGTCTCTTGTGGACTTAGGCATACCCCACATAATTCCTTTCCTACTGAGAAACAATTGCCACAGCTGGTCAGTGACTCCACAGTGGATGAAAGATGATTGATGGTCTCAAATTCCTTCCGACATAGAAAGCAAACTTTATTCATAGAATTATACAGTAGAACAAGAACAACCAAAATAGACTAACAAACCCCTAATTCTTAGGAGATCCTTGAATCAAGGGATTTCATCTAAACCATTTTCCTAAAGTACCTCCTAACAACTGTTCCTAAAATATCTGCTATCCCATATTTACTAGAGCAGATTATAATCAAATGTGCCAGCTCATTTGACAGACATGTATGTTTAAGCTAGTAAATGTGTTTGTTTTTGTTCATAATCTAGTTAAACTGACAACATAACAATAACAACAACATACCTAGTGAAATCCCACAACGTGGTGTCTGGGGAGGGTAGAGTATACACAGACATTACCTTGGTAGGTAGAGTGACTGTTTCCGAAAGACCCTCAGCTCAAGAGAAACAACAACAAAAACAACATACTCAGTGAAATCCCACAACGTGGTTCTGGGGAGGATAGAGTGTACACATACCTTACCTCTACCTTGGTAGGTAGAACGACTGTTTTCGAGAGACCCTCGACTCAAGACAAAGCGTAAACACAAGCAAAACAAGAGAAATGGTTAGATCTGGACAGGAAAGCATAAACAAAAGAAATGGTCAGACCCAGCTCAAGAGAAAGCATAAGCAAAAGAAACGGTCAGACACGAGCAAGAAATTTAAAGCAGTATGAAAATGAAAGTAACGAAAGCGACTGATAAAACATTTTAAAAAAGAAGCAGTAACTACCACATGTAAATAAGATAATCGAAGTACACGAAATAACATATAACAACAGAAATTAAAGGACAAGTAACTATAAAACAATAATGTGCCTACTAGTATGATCGATTAAGCGGGACTACCTACTAACCTTCTACCCTAATCGGGTTCTCCATAACCTTTTATCTAAGGTCATGTCCTCGGTAAGCTGGAACTGCGACATGTCCTGTCTAATCACCTCTCCCCAATACTTTTTCGGCCTACCTCTACCTCTTCTAAAACAATCCATAGCCAACCTCTCACACCTCTGCACTGGGGGCATTTGTGTCTCTCATCTTCACATGCCCAAACCATCTCAACTTCGCTTCACGCATCTAGTCCTCCGCCGTGGCTACTCCCACCTTGTGCTCATCTTCATTCCTAATCCGATCTCTTCCCGTGTGTCAACACATCCATCGCAGCATTGTCATTTCCGCAACTTTCATCTTCTGAACATGAGAGTTTTGATAGGCTAACACTCCGCCCCATATAACATTAGCCGGTCTAACCACTACTTTGTAGAACTTACCTTTAAGTTTTGGTGGCACTTTCTCATCACACAACACTCCGGAAACAAGCTTCCATTTCATCCCCCTGTACCAATACGATACCAATACGATGTGTGACATCATTATCAATCTCTCTATTTCCTTGTATAATTGACCCAAGATACTTGAAACTATCTTTTTTCAGGATGACCTGGGTACCAAGCCTTATTTCCACGCTAGCCTCATGTGGCACGTCACTGACACTCCAAGTACCTCGTCTTGTTCCTACTCAATTTGAACACTTTGGACTCTAGAGTTTGTCTCCATCCCTTCAGCTTATCATTAACTCCGCTGCGAGTCTCGACAATCAAGACTATTCCATCCGCGAATAACATACACCATGACACCTCACCTTGAAGTTGTTGCGTCAAACCATCCATCATGAGGGCAAATAAAAATGGGCTAAGAGCCGATCCCTGGTGCAACCCCATCACAACGGAGAAATGCTCCGAGTCTCCTCCCACTGTCCTAATCCTGGTCTTGGCTCCATCATACATGTCCTTTATCGCCCTAATATACGCCACAAGTACACCTCTAGCCTCCGATCATCTCCATAGAACTTTCATTGGCACTTTATCGTAAGCCTTTTCTAGGTCGATGAATATCATGTGTAAGTTCCTCTTCCATACTGTTCCACCAGTCTCCTCACAAGATGAATAACTTCTGTAGTTGAGCGCCCCAGCATGAATTTGAACCGGTTGTCTGAAATATGCACGCCTTTCCTCACCCTCATCTCCACCACTCTTTCCCACACTTTCATAATGTGGTGTGTCTTAGCAACTTGATACCTCTATAGTTGTTGCAACTTTGGATATCGCCTTTGTTCATGTACACAGAATCATTATAAACTGACAACATAATATCCTTAAATTCAGCATGCTGAGCATCAGTCACTTTTGGCTTGTGGAATTCCCAGTTAATTTAATTGCTTTCATGTCTGACAGGACTTTTCATTTTTGATTCATAGACTAAGTTGCTTCACCATCTTGAGTTCAAAGAGGCGTGTCGAAAGTTGAGAGGATTAATGGTGTAACGTATTAGAATATATCTAGGTTAATAGATCGAGAACATTCATCCTAGTACAGTCACAATTAGGAATTTTGGTATTTAGGTAATTTTCTTTATTTAAAACTTGCTTTATTTCTAGGAGTCTAATCTCTTATATAATGAGTCTTTTGTATGTTTCTCATGACCAAATTCAATTTGAAAGTTCAAGTTAAGTTTTCTCTTCTTTTCTCCTTTTTCAACATACAGACTTTACGGCCTATAGCTCAGTTCATCTCTCAACTTCATATTTCTTCAACTGTGTTTATTTTTTCTTTGCCTGTTCTACAGATCTTAATTACTGTGAGAGTGACTCTCTTCCTTCACCCATAATGAAACCAAAAAAGTAGCTGGAGAACAGTGTAGCAAGGGGCTGAAATCTGAATTTCTTCACCTTTTCCTCATAATTTTGCCTTTTATTTCTGTGATTATAGTCCTTTCAATTTTTGTTTTTAATGTGCATTGTATATGCTTCATTTTTCTTTCTGTGTGAGCGCTTTCATTTGTGTTTTAGAATTTGTCAAATACATTGATCTTAGCTTCTTCCTTTGCTATTACTACTCATACCCTTTTAAGAGAAAGACTTTTAATATCTCTATCAGTGGAAATAATCTATCTTAATCCGAACTATGATTACTTCAATTTAAAGAAACAAATCTTGTGTTCTATTTTGATTACTCAGTTTAAGGAAGTATCCTCTGCAGTTAATACAGCTAAAATTATGTAACTAGTACTACAGCTTGAAGATATAGCTTGGGATGAAGTTTACCCCAGCGATGGTCACATAGTGCCACATCCTAGTTTTGAACATGCCAATGAACTTCTCCCAGACTGATAAGACTGATAACCGTAAGAAATCTCAGTATGAAGTATTTGGTCTATTCAGAACCACAGGAGGTCGATCTACCCTTAAATATAATAATCAGCAAAAGGACAAAGAACTTCCTCCTTTAAATAGTAGTAGAACCACAATGTGGGAGGACTCAAGGGCTGATGTGCTTGATTCTGTGTTCCCTTCTAAACATGATAAGGACTCTGTCGAAGAAGTTTCAAGTTTAGCATCTGAAAATACTAGGACATCAAATCATTGCTCCAGAAGTAACAATATATACTCCACTAGCAGTGAGTTCCATCCTAACGGCCCCACTCTCGATGATAAGAATGATGCAGTTGGGGAAAACCTATATAGCTATCCGCCTGTTCCCATTTCTCAGGCAGATGATGATCTCAGTGTTTTTGATAGTAATCATGAGGATAAAAACATTACCGATCTCTTATATTATAGCTGGCCGGAGATGGAAAACTTTGATGATGTTGACAGGATGTTAAGGTAATTGCTGTCTCCAGAGTTCTTCAATTGTTTTTCTTTTTTTTGTTTAAAGGAGAGTTACCCAATAGTCATGCGTGCTCACTGTTTATTATGTCTTCCAGAAGTTGTGATTCAACTTTTGGACTTGGAGCTAGTATGTAAGATGACCTTGGTTGGTTTTCATCATCTGATGTTATTGAAGGATCTGGAGGTGGATTGAGGTCAGATTATGAGTTTCCCTGCCCATCATACAGCGCACTTGAAAATATCTCTGGAAGTCCGGAAGCTTTCAGGCCAAAAGAAACAGGTAGTTCAATTAATGATTCTGGCACTAAAGATCAACCTTTTTGTCATACCGGCGGTTCAATGCCATCAGAGGATGAATCAGCCGTTCTGAATCATCTATATTTTCTAAATGAGTCAAGTGATTCAGATTGCAAGATAGTGCCCGAAAAGAAGGTAAGAATTGTTGCTAAGAGTATGATTTCCGTGTCGAAATGTAATTTTGTTTCTGTTATTGATTAATGAGGGAAAACATTCTTTTGGCTTTTGTTATTGATAAAAGTGGTGTGTAGTGACAAATTGCTTGTGAATATAGCATATTTCTTAATTAATACAATTCAAACCATAAAAATATAAAAAACAAACATATCAGGCGATTGGTTTATCATCTACAAATTCGAAAACAAAATAAATTGAACAGGATTAACCCGAAATCAATCTAAATCGGAATCAAGTTCTTCGTAAGGGAAAAATGCTAATCGAATTAAAAGAAAAGCCATCGAACAGCAATATGTGCCCCTCTTTAGACTCTATAGCTGTTACCACCATTGTACGTTAAAGGCAATGGTGTACCCGTCACCTTAAAATTCTAGTTCCGCCTCTGGTGTTAAGTACAATAAGAGTATGCTAGAGTTCCTAAGTCTCTGAATGTGCACATTCTAATTGATGCATGAAACCTGATTTTATGGCATGTAAAGAGTGTCGACAGTGATCTGCTTATTTCTAATTCTGTTTATGGGGTTACAGAGTAATCTGCATAAAAAGCATTCTAAGCACCAGAATCAATCTGAGGGAAAAATACAAGATATTTACTTGGGAAATGGAGAGACATTCAACTATATTGATATACTTACAGATAGGGCTGGGCAGTGGGCCGGGCCGGGCCCACTGGGATCGGGATAGGCGGGGTCGGGACGGGGTCAGGCTGGGGCGGGGTCGGGCCAGGCGGGACCGGTACCAGCGGGACGATACCGTGTCACGTCCTGGTACCGGTCCCGATGGGCAGTGGGTCGGGTCGGGACGGGACGGGCGGGACATTTGTTTTTTCCACTAAATTAAAAATACTAACAAAGTAACATATAGTCATATACTCATATTATAGTATTATACTCATATATATTTATAAACTAAATAATTAAACAAAGACAAGAAGAGTGTAAAAAAAACATCCCAAGGCTGTTTTTGTGCCTCTTATATTATTAATTATTTCATTGAAATATACAAGATTCAGAATTACAACATTGTAGTGTACTGTTGTTGAAAATTTTTGCAAAAGACAGAGAAAAAAATACTAAAATTGCAATGAAATATATTACCAATTTGAAAATACTTTTTCTAGTTTCTTTATAATTTCGTGTGGTTCTTCGGTTGGAATTGGTATATCTTGGTCAAATTGTTCCACGTCGCTACCCATGCCTTCAGATAAGATGTCGTTCTAGTTTTCGTCTTCTTCTTCGTTAATATCCGCGATCGCGACCTTCTTCGCCCGCTCGTATCCAATCTCCGAATAGTACCACCATCTCCAAGTCGCTCGACTAATGAGTGTCCGTGCTCTCCTATTTGAAATCTCGCGTAAAAACGCTTCGAAGCGATTGTGACGCCAATGTTCAAAATATCTCGTCATTGAAAGTGTCAATGTCTTCTCATTCTGCATCCAATATTTCAAAAGTCTTCCTTTCCGCCTTCATTGACAATCGTTGGTAAGGTAAAGTGCCTCGCAAAACAAAAACATCGAACTCGCTAATTTGGTTAGCGAGTTACCACCGCACATTCTATTTCGAGGCTTTCAATATCGTCAGAAAGCAGATGTCTTTTTGAGGTCAGGTGTTGACATGAAGAAGATGGCCAGTGTTACTAGCACTTTCACGGTAATGCCGATATACTTTTTTGCATTCATCTTCTACGCTATCCAACACTTCTTCTTGCGTTTGTTCAATAGGTGACTCAACATTTAAATTTTTGGGAGTTGGAGGTGGTAGTACGTCCATACAATTATAAATATTTTCAATAAGACTTTTACAACTGTCTATTTTAATAGTCGGGTTTAATACAACACCAATAATATAAATAGGGGAATAGGAATAAAATATTTATTTAATTTCATAAACATTTTTTTAATAGCTGTCTTATAAGCAGGTTTTTCCATATATTCTTTAAGAAATAAAAATATTATAGCTATATAAAACAACATAGTTGAAATAGTAGGATAATATAAAGTAGAAAATTCTTTTGTTGCTCGTTGAAAATTCTCTAGAAATACAATAAGTTCTTTAATTTTGTCCCAATCATTATCCACAATCATATCAATTGGATTTTGATTATGAGCGTTAAAAAATAAAGTGATAGGTTTTCTATAGTCATAAGCAACAATTAGTTGGTCATATAAAGAATTCCACGTAGTTGGTACTTCTTCGGGAATTTTTCTGTACAAGTTCTTTTATATTCTTTTCTCTGTTGAATTCTATTATTTTTAAAAATAAAGTTTATAGCAAATTGTATTTTTTTCAAGAATATCTTGAAAAAGTGAAAGATCATCCTTTACAACTAAGTTATAAATATGACACGCATATTTGATATGAAAATGTTTTGAAAAAGACGGAGTTAAACTTCTTTTAAAACATAAATAGCAGAATTGTTTGAAGCCGCATTATCTAATGTAATACTCATAACTTTATCAGTTATTCCGTAATAATCGCAGACTAAATAAATATTTTGTGAAATAAACTCACCACTGTGCCTACTATCTATATATCTATATGCTAAAATACGTTTTTGCATAGACCATTTATAATTTATCCAATGACAGGTTACCGTTAAATAATCATGGCCGTTAGTACTACGACCTATATCAGAAGTTAGAACGACTTTGCAATTTAAATGATATAATGAATAACGCAAATATTGTTGATATTCGTGTGCAAATTTAAACACATCTCTCTTAACCGTTGATCTAGGAAAAACTTTATAAGCAGGATTATACATATCTCTAATATAATGAATAAAACCGCATTTATCTGAAATGAAAAAGGCAAACCCTCCACATCAACTAATTTTGTTAGTGCTTCCCTATCTTTATGTTTATCGTATTTAGGGCCTACAACTCCCCCGTCATAGGATTAATTTGACTTTGTACTTTGTCCGGGACAGTATGTGAACCTTGTCCCGATTGAGAGGACGCTTGCTCACCGTCTTTTTCAATAAGGTATTGGGCATGCAAGACTTTGTGTTTTTGCAATAGGTGTCTTGCTAAACCCCCGTCCCACCATGACCTTGTCCAGTTTTAAAAGTATAAACATATTTACAAGTTTTACATATAGATACTTGATTCGGTACGTCCCTGTGAAAATATTTTCATACAACTGATGTTAATGATCGTTTTGCCGGACCTCGTCTCATACTAGGGGGAATAGGAGGCATTTCACTAGTGGGTGTATCATCATCTAGAGTGTCATCTAAATTAAAATCTTCTTCATTTTGAGGATAAACATTTGTGTCAAGGTCATATGGTATTTCAGGAAACAGTTCAGGATCCATAAAATCATCTTGCCTAGGAATACTAGAAGAAGTACCCTTGCCCTTGATACCCAAGGCCTTGCCCAAAACATTTTTTGTTCTTTTCATTTTAATTATAGTAATAAATAGTTAAAGATAATGAAATTAAATGTGCTAAATGAAATAAAAACAAAATAATAATTTAATGAGAGAACGAATGTACCAGTCGAGAGAGGTTGAAAATTGAAACTTTGCTTGATAGATTAATCCTCAAGCTAGTTGTCAACTTCACTCCCAATTCTCAAATTAATAAATAGAGTGAATATGTAGTAGACAATGTTGTATAGAGATTGATTGATTGAGATTAGAGATTGTAGGAAGATTTGTGAGAAATAAGAAGAGAAAATGAGGTATTTATAGTTGGAAAATTGGGTTAAAGTGCAAATATAATAACTTAGGGGTTAAAAATAAATATAAAGGGAGTGGGGGTGGGGTTGGGGAGTGGGGAGGCCAAAATGGGTTGCCTAACTACCAAAATGTAAAATGACCGTTATTGCAACGACTATTTTTGGCAAGTGGTTGTTTTTGGGCGGGACGGGTCCTAGCGGGACCGGGTCGGGCGGGACCATACCATGTCCCGTCCCGGTTCGAGCCCCGGACCCGCTAATTTTTTTTTAAAATTTAATCGGGGCCGGGACGGGACGGGACCAGGTCGGGCCCGGGCCAGCCCGGCCCACTGGCCAGCCTTACTTACAGAAGAGAGAAAACATCCTACTGTAATCACTGGATCTAAGGTGGCTCTCACATCCACAGGTATTCAGCAGCAAAAGCAAGTTGATGGATCTGATTTTGGGTATTTTCAGGGTGGCATTTCTTACTTATCTTCAGATTACAGTCATTCAGATCATACTACGGTTTGTCCAACCCTATCCATAATTAAATCTGAAAAAAGCAGTCTCACGCCTCTTTCTGCTAAGGACTCCTGTGCAACAAATCAGACACAGTCGATGGAAAGCTTACCTGATCCTTCTTTTCAGGTGGCTGGTATAGAACAAATGAAAATATGGTGGGAAAGATACTTCACCATTCTGGGATTAAGCATGAAAATAACAGGGATCTTGGAAGTGTCAGCACGGGAATTCCAGCAGAATTAGGTTCCTCAATTGTAAAGGAGAGCTCCTGCATAAGTTTTGGGTTGAATGAAATTTCTGAGGAAGCAAAGAGTTTTCATCAGCTTCAACGTGTCATGGAACGGGTATACAATCTCAATGAAAATTAATATGCATTTTGATATTGTTTGGTGATGAGTATCAAGGTTTGTTTTGAGTTATTTGACTAAACAAATTTGACACAGCTTATTTGTGTAGGTCAATAGCTCAAAATGGCATGTGCAAACCTTTAGATGGTTCACATCTGAATTAAGATAGTTTCTTAGTCGAGGGACAATATTAATGACAAAAGCATTTTACAGATTCCTATATTCTGGAGAGGTTAAAGATGTGCAGCTACGCACTCTTGTAGCTTCACACAGGCATAGTGAATTATTCCAATTTGTAGCAGTAGCAGTTGCACACACATCGACCTTTTTCAATTTATTCTACATAGAAATATAAATAGTTTTAACCGTTCTTATTAGCTGAATATTTGCTATTTGAAGCGGTATGAAATAAGTCGATCTCTCTTATTGAGTGAGTTATGTGAAGATGCAGAGTAAAAAAGAACTCATTTATTCCTCTTATTTATGTTTATATAGATTATATATTAAATCAGTTATTGTGCTAGATAAATTAATATTAGTGATGTGTTCTTACTAAGGATTTTTCATAAAATTCTTTATCCATGTATATGTGTAGTAACCTATATCTATAGTATTATCTATAGCTAATAGTATATAGATAAAGAAAAAAGTAGTTGTCTTTCTTTCTTAGTGCATGTTTATGTTGCAGACAGGTACATGGAGAGCTTGCTTATTTAGTACAGCAGACCAGCCTTAATATAAAAGCTGTTCCTCATCATCTTGCTGCATGCTTATTTAAATTATTTATCGGCTGATGTGCAAAAGCCTCAGTGTTGTCTTGAAACTATCTTTGTGTTAATCCTGTTAACTTGGGCCGGGAAGGGGCAGTTAGCAGTTATGGTATGTGGTTCTTCAAATTTATACATTTAGTTGGAAATCAACTTACTTTTCAGTATATACATGTTTGTAAGCTCACTATGTTAAATTTTCTGGTTTAGTTGGATATAAGAACGAAGCTATGCATAAGGGATAGCTTGTATCGGTTGGCTCAGAGTGTTGAACAAAGGCTTAGACATGCTAATCTCAATAATGGATCTGCTGATGACAGACGCACAAGCGGAGAATTTGTTGATGATGGAGCATACAGGTTGGAATCATTTCTTGATGCCTTAGTCTACATGATACTTCCTATTAGGGGTGTACATGGACCTGGTTGGTTTGGGTTTCTCAAATATCAAACCAAACCAATTGAGTCGGGTTTTTAAATTTATAAACCAAACCAACAAAAGTCGGGGTTGTCAACTTCTAGTTTTCTCGGGTTGTTCGGGTTTTTCGGTAAAGTCCTCCTACAAAACATATAACTTGTGCTTCAATTTTTTTTTTAGTCCTAGTAAGATATAACTATCTAATTAAGGTGTTTCATAAGAAAATGACACAAAATGTGAGATAAGTGATAACATTGTACTAAAATATTTAACAAAAAAGATAATGAAATCGCTATGTTGATAATAATCATAATCTAAAAGTACTATAAGGAAAAAGTACGGCTAATTATTAATTACATGATTATATATTAAAGAAAAACTAAAATAAGTTATGTTTTTTCACTGTCTAACCAATGCAAAACTAATGGCATGTAGTAATAGATATCCAACATTTATTGTTATTTCTAGTTTTAGAATTCAATTTCTTTTGTTAGCATTAGTATTGATTTGGGCTTTATTTGAGTTACTAACATCAAGGGGTATAAAACTTATTGTACCATTAAATATTCTAAGTTCAAGCTTGAAATAATATGTTAAAAGGCAAAAACTATGAAAAAACTTGAGAAATATTTATAAATCACATTATAAATAGATGTTTTTATGTATAAAATATTTTAAAAATTGTATACATGTACTTTCTGGTTGGTTTGGTTCGATTTGATTTTTTTTGGTTAAAACCAAACCAAACCACAATACCGAACCAAGTCAAACCAAACCACTAGTTTTTTTTTTCTCGGTTTGACTCGGATTATAGGTTTGGTGCAGTTTGTCGCTTTTCTTTGTACACCCCTACTTCCTATATAGGCCATATCATAGTTTTCATACTTCAAGGACATGATTTTTCTTGGGTAACCTACTTGGAATGACCATGCATATTTGCTTAGCATAGTGTTGAGACGGATGAATTTTTTTGTGAGTGCTTATATGACATTCCCATTCTAAAATTACACCTGTTTGGTATAATAAATCTAGACTTCACTCAAGATGCATTTTTGTCTGTTGGAGTTCTAGATGCTCATGTATGTATTTTGCTAGGAAGACGTCTCAATTAGGTGTTTTTCTGAGATAAGATATTGTGCCATTGCTACCACTTTCTTTCCAACATAAAGCACTATTTGACACACATCTTTGGGATCAATGAGTTAATAATACGAAGTAGAAGTTTTAATCATGAAACATCAAATTATACATCCAAATCAAGGCCGGAAATAAACAAAAAGGGTTAATTTTGATTTATTGCTATGTTATTTTCTTATCAAAAGGGTTAATCTTGAATCTCCTCGTGGTTTTCAGACAAAGCACTACACATTGAAATAATCCGCTTCCTTACTCCCTTCTCAACTCCTCCCTAATAAAGAGAAAAAGGGTGTGCTAGGGAAATTTCTCCGGGATAGGGTAGAATATTCATCTACCAATGAATAAATGTTATCATACTTGTATATGATGAGAAGTAGTGCTTGAGTAGAAAAGTGATGATAAAAGTTAAGTCTGGCCTAGTGGTCAATGAAGTAGATTGAGAACTGTGGAGGCAAAAACACTATATGATCTTTTTCCATCTGTACAAGCCTTGTACAAGTCTTGGTGGACAGAGTTACCCGATGGCCGATACCTGTGCTGGTGGGATGGGAGGTAGTTGATACCTCGTGGAATTAGTCGAGGTACGTGCAAGCTGGCCTGGACTCCACGGTTTTAAATTGATCTTCATAGGAGCCCTTTTAATAGTCTATACTTCTATTCTCATCATTCTTCCTTGAACGTCCGTATCCTTTATGTCTTACAACTAGTAAGCTCTTCAAACTGTTAGTGTCATCCATTTCTTTCAAAAAGTCTCGGAAAAGTGTTGAATCTGGAATCCTTACACATCTAAAACCGGAAAATGGGATTTGGCTCAGTGTGATTGAGCATAATTCTTTATGTAATTATGCGTTTTAGATGATTTAAATAACCTTTTCAACTAACTCATTTTGCTCACTTGAATGCTTGAGCAACAAATGTTATTTTGATGAAGATGTTAGCCTTGAATTTTTACATACTTCTTGGATTGTATGAGATAGACTCGTTCTCTTCAGTTGAACGCACTTGACCATATACCAATTTGAGTTCACAATGTAAATCAGTAATTTAAAATAGCCCGACCAAGGTGACTTGAGTGTGTTTTTTATTGCATAATGTAGTTTCTACTTTTTGTTCCATTTCCTGTAATTATCAATGCTAGTATCTTAAAAAACGTTTGGTCAATACAGTAAGAGGCGTGTCCTAATTGACTAGAAGGTACTACTAGAGTATATGCTTTCTGCCAGATAATGTTGGTCGGTTTCTTTATCCATTTTTTGGATAATTAAGTCAGATTGTTTGCACGATTGTATCGAGATGAAAAACTAGAACTGCTAACCAGAAGGGTATGTTTGGTCTGGTTAGTGAAGATTTTATGCAGCACATTTTTCACCTTTTGGTTTGGAAAGAAAGTGGGTGGGTCTAGTCAGTCACACCTGAAATCAGCAGTTTCGTTTCTTTTTTTATACCTGTAATGTGATAGATGCTGCTTTCTTCCTTTCTCTGGTCCTAACATCTAATGACTTATATTTTCAGGAGCACGGGATATTTGGACATGGAGACAGACACAAACTCTATAGATCGATCTATTGCTCATTTGCTCTTCCACAGGCCTTCAAACTCATCTGTGATGCCTGATTCTTTGGCTATGAAGTCACCTTCCATGGTAGGTGTTTCTGCATATGCTTCCAAATTTCATGTTCAACTATCTGTATCTCAAAACTGACCCGGGAATTTATCAATGAACATAAATATGGATCTTCGAGTATCCCTCCAGTGATTGGTGAGAACATTCTGCTGGAGAAAATGCAGCCGAAACAGATAAGAGGAATTGCTGATCACTGACACGAAATATTGAAACTCCAGTCCAAAAGGTTATGCTTACTTTCAATTTATGTCACATGGACTCGCGTACATGTACGTGCATGTAAGTATCTCCAATGTGTACGTATTATCTTTTGTTGTTGTTTAGTGTAATTTGAAGAATCTGGACAAAGAATTATGTAGCCACCCATTTGATATGGGTACGTCAAGCCAAATGAGGGTCTATGTCAAATAGTTTCCAATTACTCATGTCTTTATGTATAATAATTATCAAGAATCTCAAAGAGAATTTATTTCATTGTTTTTGACGCCCTCGTTCACTTCTACAAAAAAGTGTTTCATGTTTTATCTTGTGCGGTCCATCTTCTTGTGAGCAATTCACTGTCAATTCAGTTTTGGTTTCACCAAACTGTCACTTCCATATACCAGAACACACACAAAAAAAAAATCATTTCTTTATATATATATAGATTCGACCAACCTACTCCCTCCATTTGGTTTTTGGGAAGTAGCTGATACTGGAAAATTATTAAGTTGCTGTGGCGTTTCGAAGGGCAGTAATAGCTGTCACTTTTTTTTGGTTTCCTATCCGGTGTCCGGTACCTGTATTGGAGCACTGATTAATCCAAATTTGCGTCGCGTAAGACTCATTTAAGGGGGAAGCGCTCTCTAAAAGGATTTTTTTCATATCAAGGCTCGAATCCGAGACCTCTAGTTAAGGGTGGGTGCTATTTATCCAACCGCAACCCTTGTTGGTGCGGTCCGTCTTTCATCAAAGAACAATTACACAAAAAGAGAAGGATCTGACATCCTTATGTCACGTCCCGCCTCAAGCGATTAGATGTATCTCTTTAAACTCCCCCCAGTCTCATAAATTTATCGAGCAACAAGTAGACTGTTATGAAGAACCAATTCAAAGCTCCCTTATATCCAACTTAAATCTATATGAAATAGTTACAAATAACAAGCCTGCCATGTAATACTTCATAGTTGCAGCAGAATTAATCTTATAGGAAGGAAAAACATTATATCATAAAAAAAATTGTGTTTCCTATGCTTGTGCCTTAAAGAGGCCATTTGATTCATATCAAGTCTGTATGGACTCTTGAAACCCTGAGGTAGATCATTGGCGGAGGTGAAAATTGTCCATCTTATTAATACTCCATTCGCAAAGGCGGGCCCAGAATTTTAAGACGATGGGAGAATCATCAAAGGGAGATGCACGTTAGTCGAAGCATCGACTTCAAATCATGGATCTGTCTCTAATCACAATGTCATGCAACACCACATCATTTGAAATTTTTGTTAAACACCCATAGAATCGATGTAAAATAAATATAAATGAAATGACATAATTGTTTAGAACTCACTATCTGGCCAGGTGATTTAGTCTATAAAGTTATACATGTTAGGTTCCCTGTTCGAAACCTACCAGCAACATGTTTTGTTCCTTTTTTTAACTGATAACTTAAGAAAATGTTGTAGTCTGGACTCGAACTTCGGTCGCACGCTTACTCTCAGGGAGCTAAGAGGCACGCTAGCCAACAAACCCACTTCAAGAGGTATGTTTAAGGGGTTCTCTTAAAATATGTGACAGTTCTTCAAGGTATACACACATATATAAATATAAAGAGTTTTCCCGAAGTTAACGGGGGCACGTGCCCCCCACCCCACCATGTAGGTCCGCTCCTGTCCATTCGTGTTGTGGAAACAACCTTTGAAATGTAGGATAAAATTGCGTACAATAAACCTTTGTGATTCGGCTCTTCCCTGAATCTCGTGCATAGCGGGAGCTTAGTGACTAGACTGCTCTTTTATTAATCACTTGATTGCCTTTTCTAAAATTAAATGTTATAGTTATATTCGACAATTGTCCACTTTATATAATTTTGAATTCCCAAAATAATATCCATCATATTCCAAGGTGGCTTGCTACTTTCTTTCAGCATGTTAATAATACAAACTAAAAGAAAGTCATATACTAGACAATCAATTTTGATTCAAACTCAAAACAAATCGTAACACTCATTTGTATTTTTCTTTAGATTTTTCCAAAATCTTAATGTTGGTTAACCAAAATGTCTTCTCAAATCTTGTGATTATTAGTGATATTCTCCATGTTTAATCTCAAAAAACTATCTTCTCGCACGATTTCAATAAGAAACAAGCCATAATTTTTTGTTATCCACCCATGAAAGAGAAGATGAGGAAGAAGAGTGAACGAGGCTTTTGTGAGCTTTTGTTTCTGTATTTTGGAGTATATAAAGTTTTACAAAATACCTCACTTAAATCAAGTTTTAAGAATTTCCAAGAGAGAAAAAAAAGAAAATAAAATGAAGGTGATTGACTTAATTTGAAACTTACGGGGTCCTTTTCGCTAGATCTTATCCAACTAGGCGTTAACATGACTTCTCTTAAAAAATTATACTACAGTATAGTACTACTTAATTGTTTCTTCAAGAGCTAGTGATGACAACGGATCTAGATCTAGATCTGATCCTACTAGATCCAGATTTAGATTCATTTTTTATATCTGGATCCAGATCCGGAACTAGATCCATCGGGTGCATAAAATCAGACCCAGATCCGAATCCACCGGGTTCATGAATCGAATCTGATCCACCTATTGAAACTTTTTTGACAAAATAAAACTCAATCTGATTGAAAAAAATGTTTGGGTTCATTCAATAAACCTACACAAACATGCCACCATTCTTCCAAAATACTGAACTAAGTTTTAGCATCACAAGAATATAAAGATGATGAAGCAAAGTAAGTAAATAACAACATCATGGAAAACACTGCAATTACAAAGGTCTTGAAATTAAATTCTACAACAATGTTCTTTAAAATGACAGCAACATCTTCTATAACCTTCTGCCAAACTTGACAAACTAGTCTTCGAAGTCACTAGTTTCAACGTCATCAACATCCTAAAATAACAATGAACAGTCATATTAAAAAGAGATAACTAAAAAAATCCATTTCAATAAATATTTATGATTAAACATATCGTTTACCATATCAATACATTCAACTACTTTCCCTTCTTCTTCAGAATATTCAAAAACTGTCGATCATGTCTACCCTCCAAAGTATCTTTATTTAAAAATTATATATTTAAAAACAAAATGGATCCACGGGTCGGATCTGGAACAGATACGGATCTCTAATGCAGGATCCAAATCCGATCTATCGGAAATGGATCCGGATCCGATCCGGATCCGTCGGGTCCAAATTTTGAAGAACCATATCCTACAAAACTGATATGGATTCACCGGATCCGAATCGGGTCTAAGATCCACTTCCATCTCTATCAAGAGTAGGGATGACAACAGATCGATCTGGATCGGATTCTACTACATTCAGATATCCGTTTTTTATATCTGGATCCAGATTCATCAGGTCCGTAAAAATCATATCCAAATTCGGATCCATCGGATCTGGATTCACATGTAATTTTTTTTACTTTAAATAATATTTCCACCTGTTGAAACTTTTTTGACAAAATGAAACCCAAATGTTTGAGTTCATTCAATCAACCTACACAAACATAACATCATTCTTCCAAAATATTGAACGAAGTTTTAGCATCACAAGAAAATAAAGACGATGAAGCAAAGTAAGTAAATAACAGCATCATGGAAAACACTGCAATTACAAAGGTCTTGAAATTAAATTCTACAACAATGTTCTTTAAAATGCGAGCAACATCTTCTATAACCTTCTGCCAAACTTGATAAACTAGTCTTCGAAGTCACTAGTTTCAACGTCATCAACATGATAAAATAAAAGAAACAATCATATTAAAAATAGATAACTAAAAAAATTCATCTCAATAAATATTTATGATTAAACATATCATTTACCATATCAATACAGTCAACTACTTCCCCTTCTTCTTCTTCAGAATCTTCAATAACTGTCGAACAAGCATGTGTGCCCTCCAAAGTACCTTTATTCGAAATAAATTGAAAAATAAATAGAAGTTCATGTTAGAATTTTTTTTGATATTAACGTATATGTAGAATAATCAATACATAAATAATAGATACCTTTAATGTCTTCGATCATCCAATTTTGCAAGCACATTAATGCCTCCACCGTTTTAGAGTGAATCCTAGAACGATGAGAACTAATTACCCTTCCACCCATGAATTTTTTAAAGAAAATACTTATAAAATTGCATTATAGGTTATGGATATATTTAATAAAAAATGAATCCGCGGGTCTGATCTAGATCGGATACGGATCTCAAATATAAGATTCAGATCCAGAATCGATCCGTCAGAAATGGTTCGAGTCCGATCCGGATCCACCGGGTCCAAATTTTGAAGATCCATATCCTATAAAACGAATCTGTATCCACCAGATCCGGATCGGGTCCATAATCCACTGCCATCTCTACGTATAATAGATCCTTGTGGTCCGGCCCTTCCCCAGACTCCGCATATAGCGAGAGCTTAGTGCACTCGACTACCCTTTTATACTATAATAGATGAGTAAAAACTCTTAATATGCTAAAATTAACAAGTAAAAAAGAAATTTATTTTTATTTTTTAAAATAATGGATAAATAAAAATGAACGGAGAGGGTAACATATGGCTCTTGATTAGGGATGACAGTGAATTCTGGACCCGGTCCGAATTCGGTGGATCCATATCCTTTTTATAGGATATGGATCTTCAAAATTTGGACATGACGGATCCGGATCGGACCCGGATCCGTTTCTGACAGATCAGATCTGGATCTGGATCTTGTATTTGAGATCCGTATCCGACCCGTGGATACGTTTTTTATTAAATATATCCATAAACTAGAATGTAATTTTATAAGTATTTTTTTACTTGGAGGATGATCAATGAAAGTTTCATTTTGTCAAAAAAGTTTCAACAGGTTGGAATATTATTCCCGGTAATTTTTTTAACATGTGGATCCAGATTCGATCCGTGGACCCGGTGGATCCGGATGTGGATCTGATTTTTATGGACCCGGTGAATCTGGATCCAGGTATGAAAAACGGATCTGGATCTAGTAGAATCATGTCCAGATCCGATCTGTTGCCATCACTAGTCGGTGGAGACAATTAGTATGGAATGCTAACTTGTGGAAATTATTTTTCTAGTTCAACTAGGAAAGTCATTTTTAAGAAATTTGTTCTCCTAGAGAAAATGTTATCCTAAAATTTTGACTAACCAAACATGAGAAAATTGAAAAACATTTTCCTCCCTACCAAACACACCCCAAGTTTAGCGGATTCTAAGATCTTGACTTTGGGAATTACATCATAGTCAACTTATCATGTATAAGTAATAATCAAGTTAAATTATTTTAAAACTAGTTGTGAACAAGGTTTAACAGATTCTAAAAGCTTGACCTTGGGAAACATCATAGTCAACTTGTAGAAAAAAAGAAATACAGTTAGTCATTTATGCATTTGCAAGATACAACATGACCAGTCAGCAGTTGCCTCTAATAACAGCATATATTTTTTTTATACCAAGTCCTGTTTGTATACTCATACTAAGCTGTGTAGCTTGTTAAACTCCTCTATATATTTTCAAGTACAAAAACACTACCAAATTATTAATATGGATTCAACATTGTTCTCCTCCAATCTTCTTGTGAATCGTAGTAGTTCTCTTCTATTCTTCATTACAACTTTTGTTTGTTTTTCTATGGCATTGTGTCATGGCAATGACACAGACCAACAAGCACTACTTGCATTCAAGAGAGCTATAAGTGACCCTTTTGGTTATATTAAACAATGGAATGCGTCAACGCATTTTTGCCAATGGCCTGGTGTCACTTGTGGACGTAAACACATCAGAGTCATTCAACTAAACATCGCGAACCAAAATCTAGATGGTCCCTTGTCACCCTTCATTGGCAACATGAGTTTCCTCAGGTCCCTATACCTCCCGAACAATACCTTCCATGGTGAAATCCCCTCTGAGATTGGTCGTTTGAGAAAGCTACAACGATTGAATCTCGGTAACAACTCATTTCATGGAGATATTCCTTCAAATTTATCAAGGTGCTCAAATCTTGTATCTCTTATCCTTGGAGGTAACAAGTTAGTAGGAAGCCTTCCTTCAGAGCTAGGCGCCTTGTCCAAACTCGAATTCTTGTTACTCACTCGAAACAGCTTGACAGGTGAAATCCCTTCTTCTTTTGGAAACTTAACATCATTGAAAGGATTTTATGCACCATTGAATAATCTTCAGGGGAAAATCCCCGACTCACTCGGGCAGCTGAAGAACTTAGAAAGAATAGGAATAGCTGCAAACTCTTTAACAGGTACTATCCCTTCCGCAATCTTTAACATATCTTCCATCAGAACATTTGATGTTGGAGTGAACCAAATTCAAGGTACACTTCCTTCAAGTTTGGGAATCACCCTTCCCCATCTTGAATCATTTATCATCGGTGGGAACAACATTTCTGGATCGATCCCATCTTCATTGTCCAATTCATCAAAGCTACTTCATTTTCTTGCTGGACTTAATCAACTTACAGGAAGTGTACCAAGTCTTGAGAACCTGCATAAGTTTCAACAGTTAACCATTCCAGGGAATTATCTTGGAACTGGAGAACCGGATGATTTAAGTTTCATCGCCTCTCTGACTAACGCGTCGCGTTTCAGAATTTTGGAGATGCAGTTCAATAGTTTTGGAGGGATTCTACCCGCATCCTTCAGAAATCTATCGACCGAGCTTCAGGTTGTGCAGTTGTCATACAACAGAATACGCGGTAACATACCGGCTGAAATTGGAAATTTCATCAACGTTGAAGAATTTCAGGTGAGGGAAAACTTACTTACTGGTACTATTCCAATCAGTTTTGGAAAAGTTAATAAACTGCAGATTTTGGATTTGGGTCAGAACAGATTTTCAGGGACTATTCCATCATCTCTGGGAAATCTGAGTGTAGTAACCATCATTCTTCTTCACGATAATAATCTTACTGGTGAGATACCAGCAAGTTTAGGAGATTGCAATTATATGATAGAAATATATGTTGCTGAAAATAACCTGTTAGGACAGATACCTAAGGAACTTTTTGCTCTCTCTTCCTTAGTTGCTGTAGACATTTCTGAGAACCATCTAGATGGTTCCGTTCCTCTTGAAGTTGGAAGCATGAGAAATCTTGAATATCTTAATATTTCCATGAATAACTTGACCGGTAAAATCCCAAGTACCATTGGTAGTTGTGTGAGACTAGAAGCCTTAGACATGAAAGGGAACTTCTTTCAAGGGAATATTCCTCCTTCATTCAGTTCTTTGAGAGGTCTCCATGTTTTAGACCTTTCTAGGAATAATTTATCTGGGCAAGTACCAAAATACTTGGAGGAATTCAAGTTTCAAAGCTTGAATTTATCGTTCAATGACTTTGAAGGAGTGTTACCAAATGAAGGTGTATTTAAGAATGCAAGTGCAATATCAGTAATTGGAAATCCAAAACTTTGTGGTGGTGTGCCTAACTTACATCTTCCGGAATGTGACATCAAAAGATCGAAAGACTTTGGTTCGAGGTTTATCCTCAAGATTGTTATCTCCGTTGTTTTTGGTATACTAGGACTTGGTATGATAGTCACTTTACTGTTTTATTTATTGTTAAGGAAACCGAAAAGGGTGCCTGTTTCAAGTTCATTGGGTGAGTCACTCATAATTGCGTCTTACCAAAGTTTGCTTCAAGCTACTAATGGATTCTCCGAAGACAACTTGATTGGTGCTGGTAGCTATGGTTCTGTTTATAAAGGAACTCTTGATGAAGGAATAGTTGTTGCGGTGAAAGTATTAAAACTCTCGCGACATGGAGCTTCCAAAAGCTTTATGGCTGAGTGTGAAGTCTTGAGAAACATAAGACATCGGAATTTGGTCAAGGTTCTCACAGCTTGTTCAGGAGTTGACTATCGAGGGAACAATTTCAAGGCTTTGGTTTATGAGTTCATGGTTAACGGAAGCCTCGAAGACTGGTTGCATCCTAGTCCAAGTGAAGAAACAAAAAAGTTGAATATTCTTCAAAGGCTCAACATCGCTATCGATGTTGCTTCTGCAATCGATTATCTTCATCACCACTGTGAGACTCCAATAGTTCATTGTGATCTAAAGCCAAGCAACATTCTTCTAGACAATAGATTGATCGGGCACATTGGTGATTTTGGTTTGGCAAAGTTCCTTCAACCAACTGCACAAAATTCTTCTATTTCAGAAGGAAGCTCTAGTATTGTTAGAGGAACTATTGGTTACACTGCTCCAGGTAACATTTTCCCCTCATTTCTTCCATCTTTTCTTGAAAATGACAGATTCGTAGCTATACTATCCTGCCAGGAGTAACTTCTTCATCATGTTTATTCCTTTTTGTTCTGTTTCGTTTGTGAATTGTAGAATATGGGATGGGAAGCGAGCTATCGACTTGTGGTGATGTGTACAGCTTCGGGATCCTCTTGCTAGAAATGTTCACAGGAAAAAGGCCTACAGATGGAATGTTTAGGGATGGTTTAGACCTTCCAAGTTTCGCTAAGCATGCATTACTTAATGGAGCTATGGAAGTCATTGATCCATCCCTTGTTTATGAAAGTAATGAAGACGATAAAGGTGAAAGCACAAGTATCTACCAGAATAAGGAGTATCTGGTTTCTGTTCTTCGAGTCGGGGTTGCTTGTTCTGCATTTTCTGGAGCTGAGAGAATGGACATCACTGAAACTGTTTCCCAGTTGTACTCTATCAGAGAAGCTCTTCTGAAATCAGAAAAAAAATCAGGAGCACGTTGAAAATATCGTTTCTTTTCAAGTTATAAATTAACTGTCTCTGTTGTAGTTACTAATGAGTATAACAAGTTTCTTCAGTACATATGTCATTCATCACCTGATTACATTATGTTAGAACTATAGAATATCTTGTAATAAGTACACCCTCCGTTTCATTTTAAGTGTCGTACTTCCATTTTAAGTTATGTTTTTAAAAATGCTTCTTTCTATATTTGGTGACTCGCCAATTTTAACAGTTTACATGGCTTGTTTAAGACCACAAAATTCAAATAGAATTTTGGTAAATTGCACACATCTTCAGTTTAAAACAACAAGATTAAAAAATCTTTTTAAATTTTCTTAAACTCCGTACTAGTCAAACTAAAACACTTGAACTGAAACGGAGGGAGTACAAGCTTTAATGTTCAAAGAGTTCTTTTCTAACTGTAAATCAAAAGCAGACTGTTTAAAGACAAGAAAGGGAACTTTTATTGAAGCTGAGATTTCACAAGGTGGAAAATTGTTTTGGTTCTCATTACAATTTTCAAAAAGGAATAATAATCTATAAGCAAGGCAAAAAATTAAGCCACTATTTAGCAGTACTGCTTTTCTTTGTCATATTTTATTTCCACTGGCTTGCAACAATGTCAGCAAGATCAACCACCCTCTGTGAGTAACCCCATTCATTGTCATACCAAGCAATAACCTTAACCATGTCATCTCCCATGACCATAGTGAGTGAAGCATCAACAGTTGATGACACATCACTGCACCGGAAGTCGACCGACACGAGTGGTTCATCGCAGACATCGAGAATGCCTTTGAGCTCCTTGTCAGCAGCCTCTCTAAATGCAGCATTCACTTCCTCAGCAAATGTCTTTTTGGAGACTTGAACGACAAGGTCCACGACCGAGACGTTAGGTGTGGGCACACGGAGGGCAATACCGTTGAGCTTCCCCTTAAGGCTTGGGAGGACAAGGGCCACAGCCTTAGCAGCACCAGTTGAGGTTGGAACTATGTTGAGAGCTGCAGCTCTTGCACGTCTAAGATCCCTGTGGCTTGCATCAAGAAGCCTTTGGTCACCGGTGTAAGAGTGAGTAGTTGTCATGGTTCCCTTGATAATGCCTATGAAAGGAAAAATGTCCGTTTAAGAGTTTAAGTTTTATACACTGACAGTAAAGAACAGGTATGCTCGTCTCTAATTAGATAAAGATGTATTACCGAACTTCTGGTCAAGAACCTTGACGAAAGGAGCAAGGCAGTTGGTGGTGCAAGAGGCATTGCTGATGATAGGTTCATCAGGGTTGTAGAGGTCAGCATTGACACCAACAACATAAGTAGGGATGTCACCTTTTCCAGGAGCGGTGATGAGCACCTTCTTGGCTCCGGCCTGGATGTGTTTTCCGGCGCCTTCTCTGTCGACAAACACTCCGGTACCTTCTATGACTAAGTCAATCCCAAGATCTCTGAACAAATTACACAAACATATTGAACAATAGTAGCAGTTAGATGTTGACAAGGTATATCAAGCTAGTAATATATGTTAGACACAACATGAGCAAAATTAAGCATACTATCTTGATTCATGGCTAGACATGTTACTTACTTAGAACTATTGATTCAGTTTAGACAACTCATAATATGAATTAGGAGCTCTTCATATCATAATACAAAGTTTTTAGAAGTCTTTTTACCCCCCAATATATTACAAGTAACTAGCAGTAGTGCAGTACTGGTCCACACATATTGCACTAAAGTAGATTGTTATTTTGTGATAATATAATTTTTTATACATTGAAATTAGAAAGTGCAAAGAGTTTTTTTACATTAGTTGTCCTTGAAAAACAATTACTATATAACAACAAATAGTAAGGTAAATTTGTAACTTGAGAAAAGATGATAACTAACCTACTATAACAGGTTAAGCTACAGTTATAATGTACATTCCTTTACGTTATATGTGAGTGTATACAACTTAAATCCTTTTGCTACATGTTAGTGTAAAAGAACTTACCCCCAGGGAAGGTTGCTTGGGTTGCGATTGGAGACGACTTGGATGACTTTTCCGTCGACGGAGATGCCATCAGTGCCGACCGGTTTGACGTCAGCATCAAAGATGCCAAGGGTGGAGTCATATTTGAGAAGGTGAGAGGCTTGTTTGACACCACCAGTGTCATTGATGGCAATGACATCAAGGGGAGAGTCTTTTCTACCATGCCAACACCTCAAGAAGTTCCTTCCAATTCTTCCAAATCCATTGATCGCCACTTTCAACTTTGCCTCCACTACTCCGCTCTTGTTCTTCCCTCCTCCAATCTACATTTTATAAAATTCAATTCCATGTAATTACCATTTACCACAAGAACCATCTTAGCAGTTAGCTCTTCTCAATCTGAGGTAAATTTAGTTTTTTTTTTTAACAATGATCATAATTGTTGGAAGTACAATGATGCTATACAATGTTATCATTTGATTTATGGTATGTTGCCCAGAATCTCCAAAAATATTGTTGTTGTGCGCGGAAGCAATAAATAGCGGTATAGGAGATATACAGAAAACACACAGAATTACGTGGTTCGGCAATTTGCCTACTTCCACGGGAGGCAGAGAGTAGGAAATATACATAGTACATATACAAATTTCCCACTAGTAATATCTCTCAGGTGTTTCCCAAAGTGTTTCCCCAATACTCACATATACTCTCTTATACAGAATGAGTATTTTCTCCCTTTCTCCCAACTGATAGCTCTCTCTTTTATGATTTTGGGATGTTTGATTATACAATAATCTCATCTATTTATAGATGAGGAAATGTCCCCTCTCCTCCACATACAATGCATGAAGACATGCACATAAGTCTTCAATGGTGGATGGCCCAACTCTTGGATGCCAACTTCAAGAATGATGGCTTCAACAAAGATGGCTTCAACAAAAGGGGCTTGATATTTGAGACAATATTCAACAGTTGCCGCATCCGTGTTGGATCCTCCAAAAATACACTACTTTTTTAGGATCCGACACGCCCCCATCGACATTTTTGAAGAGTCTAACATAGATTTTATGTGGTCATATTACAACAACAACAACAACATACCCAGTGAAATTCTATAACGTGGGTCTAGGGAGGGTAGAGTGTACGCAGACCTTACTTCTACCTTGGTAGGTAGAGCGGCTGTTTCCGAGAGACCCTCGGCTCATGACAGAGCATAAGCATAAGCAAAGCAAAATAAGCGGTCAGATCCGGTAGATCTTCCGCCAAACTTATTTCTGCTTAAGAATTTGTGAGTGTTTGATCTTCTTCCAAACATATGCACATACCACTTTGCATCAAGATTTTTGTGGAGACTACTTCTCCTTCTCCTTTTTTTCTTGGGTTTAAAGATTTTTTGTAACTCTTTATGGTAATATACTAATATTAAAGGACAAGAATTGCACTTGATTATCCGCTAGAATATAAAAGTACCTTAAACTCATCAGCTTTACTTGGCCATTGGATTTCAAGTATGAAAAGAAAATTTAAAAGTTAGAGGCTTAAAGTCTGACATTTTCTTTTAACCAAACACTGAAAAAGTGAATTTACAGAAGTAAGGGGTCCTCTTAAATTTGCTAGAACAGTAATCAACACTCAACATCAAAAAGGAAGAACACTAGACAACAAAAAGAACAGAGAGCAAGTCTTGATCACAACTAGACATGAAGGATACATATTCTTCTTTTTCTCCGATTTTTTAAGCGTTTAAGTTATATGCACTGGCAGTAATATAGACTCTTTACACTATCAATATAATTTAACATATTATAGTAGGCCAGTTAGTCTGATCATGTTACTAATTAATGGTTATCATAGAGATTTACCTATATTTACTTTAGATTTATTACACTATCAATATAATGTCACCTATTATAGGAGGTCAGTTAACATTCCGATCATGTTACTAAGTCATGGATACCACAGAGATTTACCTATATTAACCTTAGGAGTGACCTGACTATATGTACTTAGTACATATATATATATTACAGCGTCAGTGCACAAAACTTGTTCATTAGACCGAATCAGTCCGAGCTGAGATTGAATTTAGCAGTACTCACAACAGAGGTCTGGAAGGAAACAAGAGAGAGCAAGTCATCATTAGTCTTCCTCCCAAATGGAACAGCTGATGAGGTGCGCAGACCAGAGAATTCAGAGAATCCTTTGTTGCTGACCTGCCAATCAATTCAACAAAAAACAACAACTCAACAAAAATGTTCATTTGGTTAAGTCATAACAACTACGCCTCAGTCCCGAACAAGTCTGGATCGGCTAATAACAAGAAAAAAAAGGATAATATTAATGAATGAGGGACCTGGAGAGAAGAGTTGGCTACTGAGAGAGCAGCCGAAGCCATTGTTTTTGTTAGAAATGCAGCAGCAGTAATCTGTAGTGATGAAGAATAATGTGGTTTTTTGGTTTTGAAAGTTTTATGAATGAAGCATATGTTTAAGGACAAAAATGGATGAGATTATGGATGATAGCTAGATAGATAGCCTCTCACTCATTGTATGGTTGTGGTTGCCTACTTCAGTGTATGTTTTTTACTCCTTATGTGCTAGACTATTTGTTTTTTCATCATATGTTCTTTTTTTAATAACCGTAATTCGAAATTTATTAGTTCGATTAATTAATCTGAATTTGCTTCTTTGTTTTTAATTAATGAGTTTAACTTTTAGACAGTGGCGTAAATAATTTTTACACTATCATGTAAAATATAACTATATATAATTGTTTATAACAAGTGAAATTAGTATGACTAATATCTAGAACTATCCGATTAATTTGAATTCAATTATATGTTCATTTTACTTCTTTCAATCAATTATTCTAACTGCTAAACATCAATAGAAGAAACTAATTTTTACACTATTACGTAAGTATAGGTAATTGTCTATAGTAAATAAAATTACTAACATGAAAAGCAAGACAAATAATTTGCTAGAACATGTCAAGTTACATCACGATGAAAGTAGAAGACACTAAGTTGTTGCGCTAACTTGCTAGCGCTAGCGCACTACGACTTCTTATCGAGAGACAGATTACAGCAAAAAGTCAACCTCTTTCCTTTCTCGGGCAAAGACTTCCTTCCTTTCTCCAGTTTTTCAAATCATTGGCTATTGGGATGAGAAATCGCTCTTTCCGCCTTGGCGAGGGATTAGGGGTCGCCCTCGTCCTGTAATGAAAGGACAGACTTTCATCAGCTGCAAACTCGAAGCGGTTTTTCAAGTTTCATTAATGAATTTTCATGTTGATTCACCCCCCCCCCCCCAATTCTACCCCCACCCACTTACTTTTTTAGAGAATAATTTCCTTTCATTCCAAATACACCCTTAGAGACCTAAACTAATTATTTCACTACAAAACCAACACTTTTTTAATAAGTTTAATCTATACGTCCTTAAATTCAGTAGTAAGTACTCCATTATGGCAAAGCGATGAGTACGTTATTAATTCACACTGAGAGTTTTATGTGATCTCAAGAGTACGCTATTTTTTTTTATAATTGCGTACTGGGTAAACCCTTGGATTGACGCAATAGCCTGCAAACCACGTCAGATCCAATGATTTTTATAAGGACTTCAAAAGCAACCTTGTTATAACATTGAAAGAAACATCAAACCCATTGCAAATTTGTGGCTTCAAAAAGTTTTCTTCCTTTACATGATATCTACTACCCTTATCCTTTGGATTTGAAATAGTGATTTGTTTTCTTCCAAAGTTGACTTCAAAGTTAGAAGTGTTTTTCTAAGATAAAGTGGTTAGTTGATTAAACGTTAAAATGACCACACAAATTATATACAAGCATAATATATTATATTCTCATAATGCTAATTCAAATATATGTATCACTCTCTATTTTATAAAGCATCAATTAAGTAGGCGTTTTGACATAAAAATGTAATATTTTAAAGAAAATAATAGTGATTGGAAACAAATTTAAAAGAGTATTTGAAAGTTAAAAGTTGTAATTGAATATGCATTTAACTTGTAAAAGGTACAAATTTTTACTATCTGCATGTCCACATTCATACTTTGTTTTGCTTTCCTGATTATACTTTGTCTTGAGCCGAGTCTCCCGGAAACAGCCGTTCTACCTACCAGCCGCTCTACCTACTAAGATGGAGGTGAGGTCTGTGTACATTCTACCCTCCCCAGACCCATATTGTGGGATTTTCATTGGGTATGTTGTTGTTGTTGATGTTCAAAGTAAAATCAAATGTTGTTTTGAAGGGGGAAAAATCATGTCCAAACAAGCCCTTAAAGCTCTGGAACCAAAATTAATTTTTTTTAATCAATCTCCAGGATATTACAAGTTGTGCAAAAGTACCAGAAAGAAAACGCCACAATTGACGAAACTTTGAGAAAATAATAATCAATTCTTGAATAAATAAATGGCCTAAATTAAAACTTTAAGGTTTTTGAATGGCTGAAACTTTAAAACAGGCCAAATAGCTAATAGGTTTTTTATGGAACACTAGCAATAATGCCCATCCAAACTAAAAACATATATTGGGTAATCTATCACCCTGGAATCAACTGAGTTACGCCCATTGGCTAGATAAACAATGGTCATATGTAGGAAATCAAATACATACACAGAGCCACGCTGCGAAAATTAAATCGAAACTATTACCTTAAACAATTGTTGTTCAAGTAGGACTTGAAATCTCCTTTGATCTACCGTCAGCTTATAACCTTACACTAAGAGCATTCTAACCTATGCCTAACCTGTTAGACTGATGGAATTAAAGAAGTTATATAGTTAAATTAGGAATTCTTAAGCAAAAAAATTAACATAAGACTCTATATAAAATAAGATTGCCCTAGGACTTCTAATAAAACTGAAGCTGCACACTGAATTGGCGTATAAATAAATACCATCACGACTTATGAAATTTTGGGTCGTGACATAATTTCTTACCAAGTCGAGAAAATTTATATTCTATGACAACAAAATATACCCATAAACTCAAAACTGAAGCTGCACACTGCTTTGTTATGCTTTATTTAGTATTTTGCATTTACTTCTATTACTTCCTTTTGCGGATTGCTTTCTTTTGAGCCTAGGGTTTATCTCATGATAGAGCTGCGTACACTCTATCTCTCCCCAGATCCCACTTGTGGAATTACACTGGGTACGTTGTTGTTGTTGTGCATTATATAAATTGTCAAAGAAGATGCAATGAACTGCATTTGTCACAATGATATTATACAATGCTTCTCATAGTATGTGTAGATGTATTTCTAGGTAATTTGATCTCACAATCAAATTATACAATTCTTCTCAATCTTCCTAACTAATTTACAAAATGTGGTCCAAGACTTCTTCATTTGACAACACTAATGAATGTTGCATTTTCCATTATGAGATACAGAAGATACATTGAACAAGTACACTTCATAAGATCAAATCTTTGTTGATGTTCTACTAGTTCTCTTTGCTGATCGCCACACTCCACTAGTAGTTCTGATAGTATTCGGAGGGTCCTTCAGAGATGTTTGAAGCTGAACTTCCAATTTTGAAGGATCCAAAGATAGCATTACGCGGATAAAATCATCTAAATCAAAGCCGCTTCCTGTATCTATGTTATTGTCATTGACATTAGCCGAGGAGGGAGAAGCTGATTCTTCTGTGTTCCCATCAGTACTGTCGTCTCCGGAAATGTTATTAGAAGACTCCTTTACCTTGTAATAAGAGTTTTGATCCAAGTTCAAGAGCCTCTTTATGCTATCAATCGCCGGATCAATGACGTCTAAAAAACCCATAATCCATGACTCATCATCGACAACTTCAGTTCGCTGTTACACAGGGAAAATAGATCTTTTCTCAGTTTCCGGTGATATTTGTCTTGCTTCATTAGTTTCTTTGATGATTGTATTCACAAATTCTATTGAATAAGTGCAAGTATTCTGAAGCTAAAAGACCATTTATTACTACAAAGTGACCAACACCACAATCCTGGGTGAAGCTAGGGTACTGGAAGGATCTGAACCCCTTCGTCGAAATATTATACTGTATTTATAAGGTTAAAATTATTGTTTATGTATAGATAGTGGATGTTGAATTCCCTTGACTTCATATATTTACTTCTTAATATTTTGAATCCGATTTGCCACTGGAGCCCACAATAAGCGTAAGTGTTAACAAGGGCATTGAATGATGTAAAAATGGGAAGTGCAGCTATATGGAACACTGGTTGGATTAAGCAGTAATAATGAATATCGAAAACGATGCTTAAAATGTGCTCACTTATATCCAGGGTGGATTCTCATTTACCTGTTGAAAGTAGAGGTTACGAATTTCCTCTGCACGCACAGAGTTACCTTGATCTTCCTCCAAATTTGCCCATGTCATCCATGTTATATAGCTCTGAGAGTTTATGTTCAGAGACGATCTAAATAATCTTCGAGCAGCTGACAGATTTCCTGCTCTTTGCTCCAAAACACCCCAAGCCTACAAAGCATATTAAAAAGGTGAACAACCCTCAGTTTTGTTCTATGAGAAACATTATATGTAAACAAAATCTACCTATTTATTGGAGCAAAGAACAGATAAATATGTGCGCTAGGAATATGTCTTTAATGTTAAGTCTCTATAAGCACTAAGAAGACCAGTTCAAGAGTTCACATCATCTTTAACTAACCTTGGAGTAATGATTTATTAGCCTGCATCAGGCTCCTAGAATTTATAACCTCCTCAATTTGCATCTAACTTCTTTTTAGGAAAAGCATACTAGAAAATTACTCCTATTAATTAGAAAACAGCTTTACCTGAAGACAGCGTGCAGCACTTTCAGTTGTTGAATTGATCGACAGAGCTTTTTGGTATAGTTCCCGAGCAGTGGAAATGTTTCCTTCTTTCCACTCCATCCAACCCCAAGCCTATATCAGTACCAAGTTTAGTCAGCATTTAGTCATGCACGCATTGTGGGGAAAAAATGCAGGTATTTTCCAACTTCTGTAGAAATGTTAATATTCAAAAGAAGACGTCTTACAATCCAAACTGGTTGATGCCTTGGATCCAGTTGAGATGCCCTCTGGAACAAAACTCGAGCGAGGTTTGCACTGGAGTTCTTGTATTCTATCAAAGCAAGTGACTGGAGGAGAACAGGATCTCTAGGATTCACCATGTGCCCTATCGTTAGAAGTTTTCGTCCTTGGTCAATATTTCCCAGATTAGCTTCGAAAACTCCCCATACATGCCATGCGAACCTATTTTTCGGACTGGCCTGAACTGCTTTCTGCTTTGTCAGGAGTATCAAATACAAGAAAAATAAATTAAATTAAAATTAAAATTAAAGCAACAAAGGCATCAAATAAAAAGGAAGATCTCAATGATAATACAAACCTCAAATAGCTGCCTAGCAGCACGGTTGTTCTCTAACTGAGCCTCTAGTTGAGCCCATGCCTACACAAGAGAATACAAAACCACTATAAGGAATTCATTAAATACATGTACGTCGAAAAGAGCCGAGACAGATTAAAGTCTTTGGATAAATCTTACCAGCCAACTAGCACAACTTTTTCGGTTACACCTTGTCGCTTGCTTGAACAAATAGCGAGCTCTTTCATATCGCTTTGCTTTAGCTTCGAGGAGTGCAAGAGTTTGGTATACGTACTCATTACCTCCGCAAAATTTAAGGCCTTTTCCAAGAAGATTTCTTGCCTTCTTTATATTCCCTTGCTTTAGCTCTAAAACTGCCCATCCGTGCCAGGCTGCAATATGCTTCTTGTCAGCAACTGTAGCAGCATCAAATAGTTCTCTAGCTCTCCGTAAATTACCCATCCTATTTTCCAGAATAGCCCAGCACTAGTCCAAAGGAGTAAGTTTGGTGAACTTCTGATACAAAAAAGATAAGTTGCAAGAAGACATGTAGTATGTCATATTGTTTTCGATGAAGGCACCATCATCTACCAACGGATATTCCGACCTCGAAGCCAATATCTTTACAGTTAATTCTTTCTTTGCACTACTAATATCTAACAGACTCAAGGACCAATACACTGATATTTGTTAAGATGCGGTCAATGATTACCAATCAAATTCTCTTCTTCGATATCTGAAGTTTTAAACTTCATTCGGAGAAGTATTACACAATGAATTTACGCATGATTATCGCCTGTTGCAAGGCAAATAATTGCAAACCATCCTAATGCTTGTATATCAATTAGCTGTTCCACATACCCAAATTTCTTTTGTGTACGGGGTTAAAGATCATTAGGAAACTGATTATAATGTATTATAAATGATCTTTATTCCATCTGGGAATATTAAATTTGTTTAGGTTGCAAATCATTAGTACTACATCTAGTACCAAACACAAGTAAATACTATCAAACAACAGAGTCGACGGACTTGAATATCAAATTATGCATTACACTATGCTAGTTTGGAAGCATAGGAGAGGACTAAAATGCACTCATAACCACTGTTACAACACTAACCTGCCAAATGTAAGGATTTTCTCCTTGTGTTGCCTGGCAGCCTTTTTCATAAACAGTTCTGGCTTCGTTTAGTTTTGATTGCTTATTCAAAATCTTTCCCAGAGCAACGTATGATCTCCCGTCTTCTGGCCAGACATCAATACACTCCATACATAAAAGATCCAGAAATCAGTAACATTATTAACAAATAATTATGTATATCAAGAGAACAAATAAAGAATGGTAATATTTTTTGGATCAGCAAATGACTACCTGTTGCAAAATTTTCTCTGCATCTGCGTACTGAAACTTTCTAGCCAAAATCTTTGCCCTATACAGAGCTAAGTCTAAATTGACTTTAAGTGGCTTCTCTCCAGAACCAGATTCCAGCCTGTTTGGCTCAAAAATTGGCATCTTCTTTGCAAATTTCTTAAGGCCAGCATCAAGTGGAAATGATGAGGAAGATGATTGATCTTCTGGGAGATCATTTCTCTCTTGAGAATCCTCAAATTTACTAACCTCTTCCCCTTTATCATCACCAGCTTCCCCGTAAGGCTCCTTCACTGGCCTACGAACAACAAGTAAGTCTTCCAAGGACTTCTTCGTGGTGCTGATCTCGTCAGAAACTTCATCATTGTCACGACTATCTTGGATATCAAATTTAGAAGGAGATTGTGATGTTTCTGGCTTTTCTTCAAGAAGTGGTGATGAGGAAGACGGCTCACGGGAACATAAGGGAGGTAAAACAGGATGTGAAGGCGATGGTTGGGATGTTCTAAAGGGCACGGAAACATGAAACTTTGAAGGATTGTGGTTCTGAGAATGATAGAAGAGAGTGAAATTAGAGCTCGAAGAAGAAGTAAACGAAAATTGACTCATTGCTTTTTTTGTATCTACACGAGTTTTGGTAAAACTATTCTACAATGTAGGGAATACAATGGTGATTAGTGATGTTGCGAAGAAAGGGCAAGATTGTATCTAAGGAGTCAATGCTATCCTATAATTAGTAGGGATAGAGATTACATCGGTTTCTATCTTCACAGGAGATGAAAGATTAAGCCGATCAACTACAAAGAGTATGAGAAAATTGATGTAAAATAGCTCAAATTTTTCGATGGTTCAACGGATTCTGAGAAACACTGCTTATTTGAAAATTTTCAAGACCGCCTTTTCTCTAGAAAAGATTATCCCATCAGGCATGCATTCATCTGTATCAATCCAACAGTATATGGTTAATTTGAAATGGATATATCATACAAGAGGAGAGTAATTCTGTTCATCCCTATTAAACACTTCCTTCAAAACCTAGAAGAATGTTTAACTTACTTCTATTAGTAGCAAATTGATACACTATTCACAAGTATTCAATATTTCAAAAAACATTACACCGGCCAAACTAGTCTATAATGATATATTTTTCTTACCAATGAAACTTCATAGACAAACTAAAATCACCATGAAACAATGTTGTTTACGAACAATTAACCTAAATAACCGCCCACCCAACAAGGCAACAACTTAACGCTAAAAATAGCGGACAGATGTATAATATATGTATAATCTATGTATAACATGTGCATAGCTGTGTTAATCAGTGGATAATCCATGTATACTGGCTAGGAAAAGTAAACAGTGAATCCAACAACACGCTTGGTAAACAGAATACATAAATCAAACTAGCTTCTAGTCTTGTGCCTAAAATGCTAAAAGGACCCAAAGAGACTAAAGGGGAGAAATCTGATCGATATCTTAAAACATTGAAAATAATGATCATGTTTCTTAAGTTATACAAATGACAAATCAAATTACTCTGATATGTTCAAAATGCATAAGATTTTCCAAGGGCATAGCTTTAACATTCCCCAGACAAAATTAAACTAACTTGGATAACGTTTGCATATTAAAACTCAATGAACATGCAGCTAGCTAAAAACTTAGTAGTTTTCAAGGGAAAATAAAACAAAATATGTCCTTGCAAACTATAATTTCTTTTCACTTTTTAAAATTGTTTTCCCAGTACAGAAAACACAACGGATTCGAGCCATGGAAGCGACCACTAATACTTGCACTAGGTTACGCGGTCTACATCACACCCCTTGGCAGGAGCGAATTTATGTGTGATTTTTGGGACACGTGAACCCATGGTCTTTCAGCAAAACCAGATATTTTATGTACATTTTTCATAGAATTGATCTAATATCTAATATTACCTGCCGGCACCCATGCTAAAAAGGTTTAGTGGTGCACTTGGTTAAAGGGTTATTTATTTACCAAAAGGTACAAGGATCGATTCTCACTTAATGCATTTTCCCCTCCTATCATAGTAGTGAACCCATGTTTTAGAAATCCTAGATTCACCTCTGCCCCTAGGTGCGGCCCTTCTCCGAACCTTGTTATCATGCGGATGCTTTGTGCACCGGGTTGCTCCAGTTCAAAAAAAAAACTATACTCCCAGTTTGCAAGAACATATCTATCTGAAGTAAAATGTGAAACTTACTATTGAAGGGAAAAATTCACTGATTTCCAACAAAATATGAGAATTTCTTGTTTGTTGAATGCCACCTGAGATGGGGTTGGTGAATATGCAGAGACAGAAGAGGTTATGTAATTATGTTAGTGAAAGGGTGAATGGAAGTGTTTACTGTTTGTGCAGCAAAAGAGCAGAGTGACAGAATGGATGAGATTGTTGATGACTTGGAGATTGCATTTGGATCAGTCTTTAACTGAATGGCTGTGGTAGTTTGTACCTACGTGTATGCACTTTCAGCCCCTTGTCATTTCTACTCCCTTTCTTTTTCTTCCATTTCTTTCTACTATTTTCACAATATAGTCTCACCATATACTACAACAACAACAATATAGGGTAATTTCATAAGTGGGAGCGGGAAAAAATAAAGTATACGCGAACCTTATTTCTATCTCGAGAGATAGAGAGGTTTCTTATTTTATTGTTTTTGCATATACAAGATCTTAGTGTTATAGTTTGGGTCATATTTGCCCCACTCGTTAAATAACTTGATTCCAACTTTAAAAAGTACATATGGTTGGCCAGGGATCAATTTTAAGACCCGATTCATTTTAATCAAACCCACCCGATCTAAGTAATGATAAAAATGATGCCTTATGTATGAGATAGGTTCAAAATAGTCTTTTAAGTATGCATTAGACAAATTTTACTTTTTAAATTTGTCAAAAGTTAACATTTTTAATCTCCGTCAAATATTAGTGAATGCTTTTGTTAAATTGACGAGAACTATTAAAAAGGAAGAAATGAGTGGGAACTCAAGGTATAAGTTTTATTGTTTATGTTATTTTTTATTCATTTATAGAGTCTGATATAACTTTTTGAGGTGTAATTTCTGATATTTTTTTTTATACTTTTTAGGGCTCCTTTGGTACGAAAGATAAGGGATAATTAATTCCGAATTAAATTTGGAATGAGTTTATCCCACATTTGGTTGGGATAAAATCTCAAAAATTAGTTATCTGGAACTGTATTGTTATTTTTATCCCACATTAAAGGTGAGATAACATCCCCGACGTAACTAATTTCGGAATGATTAATCTCAGGATAATTTATTCCCGACCAAAGGAGCTCTTAGTTGTCTAAGGACCCGTTTGATACAACTTATTAAAAAGAGCTTATAGAAGTAGAGTTTTTATCAAAAAGTTGTTAGGTGTTTTGGTTGTCAATAAAAAAAGTGTTTTTGGCTTAAAATGGGAAAGAACAAAAGAGATTTTGCCTCTACTTCCAAAAGTCCAAAATGGAAATAGAGGCCAAAAGTGCTTTTGGCAGCCAAAAACACTTTTGGTCTTTTCGGCCAAACATTCAAAAAAAAAAAGGTCAAAAATGCTTTTGGCAAAAAAAGATGAAGCACATTTGGCCTTTTGAGAAGCCCAATCAAACGGGCACTAAATCACAAGCCTGGACCTCTTCTAGGTTCTAGCCCCAATCCATTTTAGTCTTCACAAGCCCAATATATATGACCAGCCCATTTCCAAATAACCGTCTACTTCACTTGGGCTAGCCGAATCCACCCTCCCCTCCATTAGCTGAAATTCGATTTGTAGGTTCCTTCTCTTCCCCTCAATCTCCAGTTTTGCTTGTTATTAACGTTGGTAAATACGAATTGGATTTATTTTTCCATATGAGTATTCATATTCACTTTGCTTTCATTGCAATAAACTAAGGCTCGGCTCCGATTTACTATATTTCTTATTATTATTACGAGTTAGTTTCCAAATTCATATGTGATAATGGCTCTAAAGTTATGATCTTGTACTAATCTGAAAAGTACTAAAAATAAAAGAAAGCCACAACAAAATCAATTATTTGCCATCGCAATTTTCAGCTATACCAGACTGCACGTTGTGTGATTTTACTGGGTATGTATTAAGATCAACATCACCGTGAGTTTTCAGTTCTCACTATAAAAATCAAACTTTTTATTTTGTTTATATTGATGGTGTTTGTGTTATAGACCAAACAGGAGAGCTAGTCTGATAGGTGGGAGAGCCCATTTAGCCTATAAACCCATCAACACATAACAGTTTGGACCAGCTTGCGTGCACCTTGACTAATCCGTGGGTTAGTCTGTCTGCCCACAAGTACAATTTCCGTATAGTGTTGCAGCTGAGATTTAAACTTGAGATTTACTGGTTTTTACTCACATGCTGCAACCACTTGTCCATCCCCTTGGGGACTCATGATAAAACTCAATTTTCGAGTCATTTACAAAATCATTCTGATTATCCAAACCATATATTTCAATTTTCTGGTAATAGCTGTTTTATTAAGTTGCCTTATCTGCAATACATCCCTTACGTTGATATTAGTTCATTAGAGAAAAAGATAGTTAATCTCCAGTAACAACTTGTTTTCATGATTTTTGAGTAATAGAGCGTTAAAAACAAGTTATTTAGTGATCCTTCTAAAAAAAGACAAGTTTTTTAGTATTATAGTGAAAATCTAAGCTTCTGAAGAGTAAGTGATTGTATAACCTGATATTGGAGACAAGAATATCAATAGAATATAAGTTCTGTTATTCCCTTTGATGTGATTTCTTTGTTCCTGAATGGTGCTCACATACATTTGCAGGAAATGTCATTCTTAAAGGATATTCTCATTGATTCTGAAGCTCATTTTGTGATGCTAATTGTACAGAACTCATCAATATTTTCAGGTTTGGAGTTGAAATTTGAGACATAGTGTATCATGATCTCAAGCCTATGATGACTCAGACTGTTCTCATTTTAGTAATTTTAACGAGGGTTTTTGTCTGACTTATTCGCGTGAAATGGCAGAACTTTTTGGATATACAGCATGCAGACAATTATCACAAATGTTCATTTCAATAATATTCTTCCACGTTTCCGAGTACATTCTGGCACTTGTCATTCATGGGAAGTCAAATGTATCTCTTAAGTCGCTTTTGATAAGTAAACATTATCTAATGGCTATGGTTTGCTCTTTGATAGAGTACCTTATTGATCTCCATTTCTTTCCTGGCTTAAAGGAGAATTGGTGGATAAGTAATTTGGGTCTTGCATTGGTTGTTCTTGGAGAAATCATAAGGAAGTTGGCCATTGTGACAGCAGGCCGTGCCTTCACTCATCTAATAAAGGTTCATCACGAGGAAGATCATCAATTGGTTACAGATGGGATCTATAGATTTGTCCGGCATCCCGGTTATTGTGGTTTTTTCATCTGGTCTATCGGTACTCAGATAATGCTATGTAATCCAATATCAACCGTTGGATTTGCAGTTGTTGTGTGGAAATTTTTCTCGGGAAGGATACCTTATGAGGAATTTTTCCTCAAACAGTTCTTTGGTTCTGCCTACGAGGATTATATGAGAAATGTTCCTTCTGGTATTCCACTTGTGAAGTGATTATTCAATAAATCCTCTCGAGGGCTCTATATACGTGCTAAGCATCCTTGTTCATCGTGCTTTCTTCATCTTATCATTGGTGCTGAGGCAATTGAGTTAGGAATTTTTTTTTCTTAGACACTCGTATGGTTTTCATAATGCGAAGTTTGCCGGACAAAGTTCCTCTTAGATAATACTTTTGGGGCACTACTTCTAATAACCTTTGTGGAGTGTTTTTAACATATTTGTATCATCATGTTTTTGTAGTATTATGTTATTGTTAGGTGTTCCTAATCTTGTCCCAAGATCAATTTTATCACTCTTAAGGAGAAAGGCCTTGTAACATTTTCTGTAATTTGACAAATTCACCTAATCTCACTTATGATTGATTTCTTTCTGTTGCCTTTTGTTCAAGCACAAGCTTTGGACATTTTGTAGAACAATATTAGCTAGACAAGGTGATGAAATAACTTCTAAGCATTACAAATGCACCACATTCATGTTCTTTATATTAGTCAAGGTCTCTTTTTTTGGACCCGATTTTTCATGTTATCTTATATTATATGTTGGGCAGGGAGTTTCCTGATGGTAAGTAAATATCGTCTTCTTCCGCCTAGGAGAATATACCAGCGAATTGGGCGGATGGGTTTTTAGTATATATCTTTCTTTTATTTAAGAAAGAGGTTTTTCATTTCTCTATAGCAGTAAAATATAAAGTTCAATGAGAAAATTGTAACTGAATTGGTAAAAAGTTAACCATGATGTCCAAAAAAGAAAGAAAGAAAGAAGAAAAGCTCAATAACCTCTTCATTTTAGGACTATTCGGTTATGACCGAACGAATCAATTGGACCATGTTTTTTTACTTTCCATTTTTGTTTTGCAATTCATATCGGTGGGCAATCTTAGTAGTTATGTTGATTTTTATACGAGGTGTTTGATTCTTCATCTTGTAATCTCCTCTCCGTTTTCCGTACCCCCAATTAAAACAAAAGCAATCCATAGGGTGAATTTTCATCGATAATGTTGCTGTACTGCTGTACCCGGATAAAGTTTTTTAAAAGTATAGAATCTAATACACTCGTCAGGATTTTTTTTGAGAATCCAAGCAACCTACGCTATTAGAATTAGACATGTTGCGGAAGTTAAACTGGTGAGTGGTGGCAGTCTTTCTTAAGCATAACACATGAAATCTGTGCTTATTATGTTCATATATCTAATGTTCTAACACCATGCCCATCACTCAAACATCCTTAATAAATCCCCTGTCAAATGACAACAAAAGACACTTCATTTTTATTCAAAAAACTCATCACTTACCACCTCTTTTCCCTCCCAAATTCCACACCCTTCGCAAACATTCTAAACTCTTGCATCAATTCCAAGTCCAAACATGTCGTACGCACTGTCCATTGTCGAATTCCGAAGACCCATTTCAGCTCCGAATTATTCATTAACAACAAGTTAATAAACACATATGGAAAATGTGGGATATTAATGTATGCCCAGAAGGTGTTCGATAAAATGCCTGAGAGAGACACCTTCACTTGGAACTCAATGATAAATGCATATACAACATCAAGATTTGAGGGGTTGTTTTACTTAATGCCTGAACCCAATCAATGTTCGTGGAACTTGATGGTATCGAGTTTTGCTCAATGCGAATTGTTTGATTCGTCGATAGAGTATTTCGCGAGAATGCACAAAGAAGATTTTGTTTTGAATGAGTTTTCTTATGGTAGTGGTTTAAGTGCTTGTGCAGGGTTAGGGATTTGAAAATGGGAACTCAAATTCATGCATCGGTTGTTAAATCGAAATATTCGAACAGCGTTTACATGGGTTCCACTCTTATTGACATGTACTCGAAGACGGGTAATGTGAATTGTGCAGCGAAGGCGTTTAACGGGATGTGTGAGCGTAATGTGGTGTCGTGGAATAGTTTAATTTCTTGTTATGACCAAAATGGGCCAGTGAGCGAGGCGCTCGAGATATTTGTTAGGATGATGGACTTTGGGTTTAAACTCGATGAGAAGACCCTGGCAAGTGTAGTAAGTGCTTGTGCAAGTTTGTGTGCATTAAAAGAAGGTAAGGAAATTCATGCCCGAATTGTCAAGTCGGATAAGGTTAGGGATCTTATTATATGCAATGCATTGGTTGATATGTATGCAAAGTTTGGGAGAATTGATGAAGCTAGATGGATTTTTGATAAGATGCCAGTCAGCAGCGTGGTGTCATACACTTGCTTAGTAAGTGGTTATGCGAGAGTTGCAAGTGTGACGACTACGAGATCCATGTTTATGGGGATGATTGAAAGAAATGTTGTGTCTTGGAATACTCTTTGCTAGATATACACAGAACGGGAATAATGAAGAAGCATTAAATCTCTTTCTTATGCTAAAAAGAGAATCGGTTTGGCCAACTCATTATACGTTTGGGAATCTCCTCAACGCATGTGCAAATTTAGCTGACTTGAAGCTTGGTAGGCAGGCTCATGCACATATTTTGAAGCAGATTTCGTTTCCAGAATGGACCTGAGCCTGATGTTTTTGTAGGAAATGTTCTTATAGAATGTATATGAAATGTGGATCAGTTGAAGATGGTAGCTGTGTATTCACAAAAATGCTCGACAGAGACTGGGTTTTGTGGAATGCTATAATTGTTGGATATGCACAAAACGGGCATGCTATTGAAGCTCTTGAAACTTTTAAGTTTATGTTAGTATCTGGAGAGAAGCCAGAACCATGTGACTATGATTGGAGTTCTATGTGCATGTAGTCATGCAGTATTGGTTGAGGAGGGGCGTCAATCTATTTCATGTGCACACAGTATGGTTGGCACCGTTGAAGGACCACTATACATGCATGGTCGATTTACTTGGCAAGGCTGGTTGCTTAGCAGAGGCCGAAGATTTGATTGAATCCATGCCGATGTCTCCTGATAGTGTTGTATGGGGGTCGTTGCTCGCTGCATGTAAAATTCACAGGGAAATTGAGTTGGGAAAGTATGTGGCTGAAAAGCTTTTGGAGATTGATCCTACAAACTCGGCCCCTTATGTTCTTCAATCAAACATGTATGCTGAACACGGAAGATGTCAAAATGGTCCGAAAACTTATGAGAAAGCGTGGTGTTGTTAAACATCCTGGTTGTAGTTGGATTGAAATACAAAGCCAGGTTCATGTTTTCATGGTAAAAGATAAGACATGCGCAGAAAAAAGAGATATGTCTGATATTGAATACACTAACAAAATTGATGAAGCTCTCTGGCTATGTCTCGAGTGCTGGTCATTTGGATGCTGATGAGGAGCAAGCCATGTCGGATTTTTCCTCATCTGAAGAGTTTGAGGAATCTGTAATAGCTTCCATTGCATGATGTTCAAGGTGACTTGTGGAAAATGCTAATTCTCTATCCTTCTCTAGAAAGAGTTCTAGAAAAGGGTCTTACAGTTGATCCCAATTCCCAACTAATTCGAGAGTGAAACGTAATTGGTTGATTCTTTTTATATATCCTCCCTCACCTGCCAAGGAAACTATAGGCAGAAACACATTAGCATATGTAATTTACCGAAATGTCATCATAATGTATCATACTTGACAGATATCACATATTTATCTTTCCTGGATCACTTTTTCTCCCAATGACCAGTGGTGGAGCCATAATTTTTATTTAGTGGGTTAAAAAATATAAAGAAGTAAACATATGATTTACTATATAAACATAAAAAATAATTATAACATATGACATTGTCTATAGTGTAATTTTTCGCCAAAGGGAGTTCGAACCCCCTTGGCCCTTACTGGCTCCGCCCCTGCGTATGACACAGTTTAATTATCTGTTAAGCTTAAACTTGCATGTGTCCCTTCCCATTAGTCTTGCCTTGGGAAGTAAATCTAAACCTTTCTAACGGTCCGGGTTGACCCGGAATCGGACCGGTCGATCCGGTACAAAATCCGGTCCGGACCGGTAAGGCTTACCGGTCCGGGGGTTGGTTTGGCCCCCGACCCCAACCCGCACGGGTTATATAAAAATCCGGTAAGGACCGGACCGGTTGGAACCGGTAACGGAACCCGGTAACCTTACCGGTCCGGTCCAACCGATACTAATTTAATAATAAAAAAGGGTTGTTGCCCAACGGTAATGTTGCCGTTGGGGCTGGGGAGTGGGGGGGTAGGGGCTGGGGGGAGCCAACGGTCAGTGGACCGTTTGGCTTGTTTTTATTTTATTTTTTTATTAATTATTAATTACATTTTTACCCTTTAAAAAATCTATAAATACTCTATATTCTTCTCATTTTTATCACACAATTATTTCTACAATTCTCTCAATTCTCATACTCTCTTAATTCTCTCTATTATCAATTCTCAAGTTGTTATTATTATTATTATTATTATTATTATTATTATTATTATTATTAATAATAATTTTCAAAAATGTGAGACTTGAGACTTGAGCTTGAATTTCAATTGAGTTCTGAATCCCGAAGTTTGGTACACTCGTTTCATTATCTAATTATTTTATTAAATTGTCATATTTATTTGTTGATTATTTAAGTTAAATTTTAAATTAAATATTTTATAATGGATTTGCTAAGGGGATTAGGACAGCGTAAATCTAGTTCAAGGGGTAAAAAATCTAGAGGTTCTTCATCATCTAATCAAATTATAGATTATGATCAAATGCAAGAAGATTTTGGAACATAAGATAATGAATATGATAACGTTCATATAGATAATATTGTTGAACTTGAAACTGAACCTCCTACACCTACTAGTGTTCATTCTGTCAATGTTGGTACTACTAGTGGTAGTCGTAGACCTCCTTTACCAGAACCAGAAGAAAGGAGAAAAAAGAGTAAAGTGTGGCTCTTTTATGATAGAGTTGCGAACACTGATAGAGTTAGATGTAATATTTGTGGGAAAACTTATAAACATAAGAGAGGGGGTGGTTACAGGGGGACGTGCACTATAGGTAGGCATTTATGGAAATATCATCGGATACAATGGGGTGCTGCATCTGATTTAGAACCCGGTCAACAACAACTTAATCTATTAACGGGGGTGGTGGGGGGTGGCTAAGTACGATCCAAAGAAGGATTCGCATTTGAATTAGCAAAAATGATTGTCGTAGGTTGTTTACCTTTTTCTTTTGCTTCTTCTTCATATTTAATTACATATATTCAAAGAGTATATAATCCTTTATTTAAAGGTGTTCCGCGTAGTACTTGTAGAGCCGATATTTTTAGATTTCATAATGATTATGTTATTTTTTTGCAATATTTGTTCACTAACCTTCCATGCCTAGTTAGTTTTACTTCAGACATTGGACATGCTTTAAACGATTATGATTATTTAAAAATTACTTGTCATTGGATTGATGAAAATTTTAAAATTTTAAAATGTATTATTTCTTTTGCGTATGACGAGGATCAAAGTCATACTGGAAAAATATATAAGCGAAACTATTTGTGCTTATGTCAAACATTATAATCTTTATAAAAAAAATACGGTGTATATCATTCGATAATGCATCTAATAATACTGCTGTTGTAGATCTTTTAAAGTTGGAATTAGAACCGCCACTTCATGATATATTTCATGTTCGTTGTACTTGCCATATTTATAATTTAATTGTTAAAAGTGGTCTTGATTTATTTGCAACTGAAATAAAAATTGTCAAAGGAGTTGTTGGAGTTATTCAGGGTAATAATAGGAAAAATAGAATTATAGAATTTAAAGAAAAATATAAACAATTTAATTTGAGACATAAATTCATGCCAGATGAAATTATTACACGGTAGAATTATACTTATTTATTTTTAAAAGAATGTTATAAGTATAAAGACACATAACATATGTTGCAAATGCGCATTGTAAGAACGTGATTTATATGTTAACTGGCGAACATTGGAAATCAATTGGTGAACTTTTGAAATTTTTACTAAATTTTACACTGCTACTGTTGAATTTTCAGGATCTTATTACCCAACAGTTTGTAATGTTTTATCTCATATAGATGAAATTTCATATTAATTTTATGGTTTAAAATCAAATATAAAATATAAAGATGCAGTTACAGTTATGTTTGAAAAGTTTAAAAAATAATTTTTCCATATTCCTGATATTTATTGTATTGGTGCAGTCTTAAATCCTTCTATTAAAAAAGTAGATTGTTATAACTTAATATTTAGTTTATATAATTATATGGAAGTAGGTGCAACAGAAACTCCATCTTCATTTGATTGCATAACTAAACTTGATACTAATTTAACTAAATTATATGAATATTATGCTACATTACATGATAAAAATAACTCTGCTACTAATATTTCTTCTAGTTCTGCTTCTGTGTCTACACCTGCAGGATTCGATGAAGACGATGATAATGAATCTTTATACATATGGAGCACTTTTACAACACAAGCAAGCACAAGTCGATCTTGTGATGAGATGCAATTTTATTTGCAAAAATCAGCGGAGCCGAAGAAAAACTTTCAACCTTTACAATGGTGGCAGAATAACAAAAGGCAATTCCCGGTACATGCAGCTATAGCACGAGATGTTCTTAATGTGCCTAACTCAACAGTGGCTTCTGAAAGTGCATTCAGCCAAGCACGAGATCAAATAGGAGACACACATCACTCATTGGGTGGAAGCACATTAGAAGTGTTAGTCTGCTTAAGGGATTTGATCAGATCAGAGAGAAGAAATTAAGAATTGGTAGACGTTGATCTTCCGGAAGATCAAGAAATCGACAATATTTTGGAAAGCCAAAGCGGGAGTGAAAGCTGGACTGAAATTAATACTCCAGATTTAGAGACAATGAATCAACCTATAAATTACGAATAACTTTGTAAAAGGATGCATAATATGTAAATAAAATTACTATTACTTCATTATGTACTCTTATTAACATTATGAATAATGAAAGTTCGAAAGTTTAGCTCTTATCATTAGTTTTTATTTTATTATTTCTTTAGTTGTTATTTGTTAACTTATGTCTACTAATTTAATAAATTAATAAAAGTATAACTACAATATAAAGTATAACTATAAACTATAAAGTTATAAACTATAAAATAGAAAGTTAACTTTAAATTTTAAAATATAAAATATAAAACAGAAAACTATATTATATTATTATATTACATATTTAATTTGAATTTAGTTAAATTTTTGAAATTAAAAAAAAAGTCTGGTCCGGTAGGCCCGGTTCAACCCGGAACAACACGGGCCGACCGTAAATTCGATAGTGAATCGGACCGGTAGGCCCGATAACCGGTTCAACCCGATAATGAATTACCGATCCGGTCCGGGTCGATCCGTTAGCCACCTATAAGTAAATCCAACACAAAGCCGGTGACTTCCAAAGGTTCAGTGTTGGTATGCTCTTTTTAAGTTTTCATATAACACTGTATCATGATTTCTTATTGTTGGACAGCAAAAAAAATTGTTAGTACTACTTTGGTAGCAATATGAATTGTTAGCCGATTTTTGTAGGGTTTTGTCGGGTTCGTACACGCAGCGAAATTTGAAAATTTATGTTTCAAACCCGACGGGCGATCAAACTGTAGGATGATTATATAATGTAAACACATAAGAACTGTAATGCTTCGACATAATACTTACAGTTATGCAATCTGAAATCTTCTTCTTGAATCTTCGATTGTATAGCCGAGGGTGAGCACACAACCGTCTCTCGATTTGCAAGTATAAGACTTCGATGTAATTACTGCTATAGAAATCTAGGAAATCCAGCAAAGTTTTAGCAGAGTTTTATTCAAGTGAATTAGGTATATAAATCCTTGGTTGAGCCCTCTATTAATAGGCCGAGGATCGGTAGGGTTCCCGATGGGCGGACTTCGGCAAAGCAGTTGGGTCACTCCCATCGACACGTGGCGTCGCGACTTTGCATAAGTGGAACCGCGGCGCTATGGCGCCGCGACCCTTGATCCTACGCGTCGCAGCCCTGGTCCAATTCTGTCTCGTTTCTATTTTATTTTAATGTTTCGATTATAAATTGAACATATATATTCTCTTTGATTACATCCTTGAATCGACGGAACTATTGACTTAGTGTTACCCTACAAGCATTCACATATCGACACTAATATCATTAGGGTCTAAACGGAACTCCTAGACGCGCCGGAAGACGAACTCAATATGTGAAATATAGTTATACGTAACTTGTGAACTGAACCTCTATGTGGGTAGATAAAATCCTTTCATTCACGACACACTCGATCAAGCTTAGGATCTGTCAAGTATCTATCCAAATGGCTTGATCAATATATATCTCATCTATATTAGCTGACAACAAGACCATATCATAGATATGTCTACTGCGTTGGCCAACGACTTAGTCAACCTAATACCATGTGAGAATCTGAGTGTTCTCTCGAAGATACATTCGAGGAATGAATCCTAATGTTGGCTCAACTATCATCTTTAATCCACTTCACAATGTACCCAAAATAAGTCGCGTCTCAACCTATAAGACATTTGAGCTTAGGACATGATCAAAGTACATTGCTATGTAAACAAGGTGGTATCGCCCTCAAGTCTAATAACTTCTATCTCCCACACGCCGATGACACTTTAAACATATATAGCAAACAGTGCATCAACAGGGTATACCAATACTTTTACAAGTATCCATGTGTCCATCACGAGTTGCCATAACTCGTAGCAGGTGAGACATACTACATCCCTAAAAATATGATGCAGACCACATGTCGACGTATCACATATCATCGATATCCATTCTCCATGATCATTAGTCGAAGCAGTTTAAGAGTTTACGTTATAATATTAATCTCTCACATTATTAATAACCACATAACCTCTAGGGATGCATTTATAGAATATTATAAACAATCAACTAATAATTCAACAAATACAAATGTCATAGTATTAATCTCCATTAATATAAATATAAATGTGTATAAAGTACATTTGTCCTAATACTGATTGTCTCTAGGACATAAATATACTTTTAATTTCATCATTTAAATTAAGAAGAAATCTGATCTGTAAAGCCTTTGGAAAAATGCACTGTAGAGATTACATACAGCTTGCTTTGTAGTTAATTTTCTATACATGAAATTTTGCTTAGTTGATCGTGTACCAAGAGCAAATGAATCTATTTGCAAGCGAATTTCTGAAGAATTGTCTAGATCACAATCATTGAGGTCGGCCCTTCTCCAGACCATGTTAACAGAGGATGTTTTATGCACAGGGCTATTTTTTTTTTTATTTAGCATAGTTTGTATTGTCAGAAAGAGGTTGTTGCAGCTCATTCTATCCGTGGGTGTCTGGTCTTCAAATGTTTTAGAAAGAGGCTACACATGTTTGGTTAGAAAAAAATGTGAGCTCAAGAATAGAGTCGTCACCTTTGAGTTCCAACCCCATGAAATATCTAAGAAAGAAAAAAAATCAGTTTTGCGTAAAGGTGATAAATAGACGGATTAATCAAATTTGAATAAGTCAAATTGAATTATGAAATCAATAAATTGCTTATAATTGTAGTCCGGTCCTTTCCGGACCCCGTACATAGCGAGAGATTAGTGCATCGGACTATTTGTTTTTAATAAATTGTATCATAATCAGGGGCAAAGCCCGAGTATAAGAAACAGGTTTTAAATGCCTAATAACTTTGATTCAATTTTTTTTATTTATCTTGAGAAATTCATTTAATAGGACTAAAAGCATTAATTTAGGCCGGATCATGATTTAACTCGTCAAACATTTACTTAGGTGAAATTAATTAGATCAAGATATTGTATATTACATAATAGATCATAAATCAAAAGTTTCAACCCCTCCTTTTAATTTTATATCCAAAATTTAGTTTACTTTCATAAGCTTAAGGCTATTACATTTTATTAAAACCTACTCCCTCCCTCCCAATTTTAAGTCAATTATTAAATTTTAAAATTAAATTAAATTAATATTTTAATATTAAAATTTATATATTTAAAAACAATATGAAAAACATTATAAGTTTAATCTCAAAATATTGGTGAAAGTTAATGCTAATATGGGTAAGAAGGGAGTAAAAAATTGCTCAAACAGATATTGCCCTTGCCCACCCCATCCCACCCCTCCATCTCCCTCCACCCCCCTCCCCCTCAAAGACAAGAAACCAAAACTAGAATGCGATAGGCTTTTCTTTGTGGGGAGGAGAAGAAATCTTCTTCATGTAATGAAAATTAAGAATGTTGGGTGGGTGTCGGTGTGTATTAAGAGAGTGTAATTTTCACCAATTCTGCACTACCATTTTCACTATTGCTTCTCCACCAACATCAAATTCTTCCTTCAAGAATTTAAGGAATAAGAATAGTAGTAGCACTTGTTGTTTGAGCAATAAAGTTAGTGATTTTGGGGTCAATTGTGTTCAACCCAAATCTTCAGATACCCAAAGTTCTTTACTTTATCAAAGTTTGAGGTAATTTATCACAACTTTTCTTCTTTGAGCAGTAAATGTAGTGATTTTTATAGTAGAAATTCTTGTTTCAGCGGTAAAATTTAGTTATTTCTTTTATCAATTGTGAAAAATTTCTTTTATCAGTATTGTGTACAACCTAAATCTTAGATATTCAAAGGTCTTTACTTTCTGATATTTTGAGGTAATTTATCATACATTTTATTCTTTGAGCAGTAAATTTAGTGGTAATTTGATCTTTTTATAGAGATGTTCTTGTTTGAGAGGTAAAATTGAGTTTTGGGACTCTTTTTATCAATTGGGTAAAGAATGGATCTTGGCCTAACTCAACCCAAAAGCTAGCTCATAGGGTGATGATTATCCAAGCATGTTCCCGTTCCATTTTCGACGTGGGACTTTTAACACTCCCCGCACGCCCAGGCCTCGTTAACTGAAGCGTGAACAATATAATTTGGGGCCCAACAACGACGAACAAAGAATTGGAACGGGCCTGACTTTGATATCATGTAAAGAATGAATCTTGTACCTAACTCAACCTCAAAAGCTAGCTCGTAGGGTGAGGATTGTCCAAGTCCATATAAGGAGTCCATGTTCCCATTTCATTTTTGAGGTGGGACTCTTAACAAATTGTGTACAACCTAAATATTAGATATTTAAGTTTGAGGTAATTTATCAGAAATTGTCTTCTTTGAGCAGTAAATTTAGTGATTTTTTTTGGGTAATTTTGAGGTATTTATCATAGTTCTTGTTTGAGCGGAAAAAATTAGTGTTTTGGGTAGTTTTTCTATCAATTGTGTACAACCTAAATCTTAGGCTCTTTATTTTCTGAAAGTTCGAGGTAGTTTTTTGAACAGTAAATTTAGTGATTTTGGGGGTACTTTGAGGTATTAATCATAGAGTTACTGTTTGAGCGGTGAGAATAGTTACTATATTAGGATTACAACAACGACACCATCCTAAAATAGTTATATTAGGATTCTTTTTTTTAATTGTGTGCAACCTAAATCTTAGATATCAAAAGTTACTTTCTGAAATTTTAAAGTAATTTATCATATATTTTCTTCTTTGAGCAGTAAATTTACTGATTTTGGGGGTAATTTTGAGGTATTTATCATAGATGTTCTTGTTTGAGCGCTAAATTTAGTTTTTTCTTTTATCAAGTACTTACAACCTAAATCTTAGATATCCAAAGCTCTTTAGTTTCTGAAAGTTTGAGGTAATTCAACGTATCTTTTCTTGTTTGAGTAATAAATTGAGTGATTTTGGCTTGTGGGTTAGGCGCACTGCATGGTTAGAACCCTGCCCGGGACAAAATTTTGGTATTTAAGTGAGAAGGGTAGAGGGGCGGGTCCGTTATACTCCGAGTTTGAACTGTGAGCCTTCTGGGATTTTTCGATTATCAAAAAAAAAATTGAGTGATTTTGGGGTCTGTTTTATCAATTGTGTTCAACCCGTATATTTAGATACCCAAAGCTCCTTGCTTTGTAGTAGTTGAGGTAAATTTATCTCTTTGCACTTGATTTTTAGACCCTTTTGTCATTGTGTAGTAAAGGAAGCTTCTATTAAATCTTGAGTTATAAGCTCGTGATCGCTGGAAATGGAATGAGTTTCTGGAAAGGTTGGAAGGAGACCTTTATAATTTCAATAAGATGAAATTGGAAAGTTAGTTGCAACATCAAGTTTGAATCACATTTTTTGACGAAAACAATATCATATAAATAGGGGCAGGTATGCCTTCGTGCATACTAAACTGTGGTCTGTTGAGCTTTTGTTTAAGATCTAAAATAATTAGATAATGTTATTTCCCTTTTAAAAGTTTAAAGTTTTAGATGAGAGGATTCACACATTTTAACAGTGCAACATAGTAGAGAGTAGACGGAGGCCCCATGTTTGAGTCTTGTTTTCAGTCATCTACAAAAATAGTTCCAAATGTTTGCCTCAATGGAAAAGATTCAGGCGCTGCATGCGAGAGAGCATGTTGTAGACCTAAAACAAATAAATAAGAGTGTCCTCCCTTTAACAATATAAGTTTTTAGATGAGACGGTTACACATTTGTTTGTTTCATCTGGACATAGTATTTGGAGTAGTTTTCATTTTATGTTTAAATGAAACTTACAAAGGCCAGGTTTCCATTAAATCTAAATCAGTGCTTTTGATTCCATTGCATTGACATTGTAAAGTCATTTTGTATTAAGTACAATTTTTTTAGAATCCCAGTGCTTAATGTGTGTTCTTCATAATTTTCATGTAAAGCCAATCTGGAACAGATGAGGAGCCTCCATCAGAAAGATTGCCTATTCTTGCAGGTTCGCTCTAACCCGTATACTAGTAATAAAATTATCAAATGGTATTAGATGTGTGCTGAATTTATGTTAATAGCCATTTTCATTTATTCTAAATAGTGAAGTTTCTTCAATGATTAAATGCTACACAGCGACCTTGTTCTACAATTGTTGTCAGACATTCGTATGTCATACTTCTTGGTTATATTGGTATTGGCTCTTATGCTTATTCTTTCCTTTTGTGTCGTTTTTTATTTTTCTCTTCCTGGTTTTTAAAGAAAATGTGGGATATAGGTAACAAGATTTAGCATTTCTGTTACTGTGCATATTTATATGTGTTGCTATCTGTGTACTTCAATCTTCAATTATACTGCAAGGTCAAAACCTAGCCTCATATATCACAGCTTAGTGTCTTCCTCTAACAAAATTTGATACAAGATCGTAGAAATTAAAAAATATGTGAAAACCATTGAAGCATGCTCCAACACAGGAGTCATCACAAACAGAAATATTGTCCATTCTCTCATCAATTTGTTTTGCTAACACTTCAGACCTGTTCTTTCCATATACCTTTTACTTTAGTTTTGTATAAGAAGATCAGGGTAATCTAGCTGTGAACAGTTGAATGGTCAATCTGCAATTTTATTCTTAAGTCACTTAGGGCCTACAATTACTTTTTTAGATTAGTAAGTTTCAGTTCTGCGTGTTGCTTATCATCAAAGAAGAAAAGAGAGTTTCAATTCCACTTGTTACAGTTGTGTGGTAAATGAGAAGAAATAGAGGATTTTTTTATGAGACTGGTAACATGAGAAGAAATGGAGAATTTGTGGATATCATTTATGTGAAGATTCTCAATTATTATTTTCATTTCAATAGGTGGGATAGTAGCTCTGGGGAAGTTTGATGCACTCCATATTGGTCATCGTGAGCTTGCAATTCAAGCAGCCACGAGAGGAATTCCGTTTCTTCTTTCATTTGTTGGAATGGCGGATGTACTTGGATGGGAACCGAGGTATAATTCTGTTCTCTCTTTTCTTTTACTTTACTATAGAATGTTAAGTAGAGAAACATTATCTCCTCGGAAGACCAGAAAAGGAGAGAAGGGTGAACTTCGACTTGATTTTCACTGCAACACCCGAGCCTGTAATAGTACCTAGGTTCAGCCAGATATAAATTCTGAAAATACAAAAGAGATCAAGAAAGAAATTATCAATCAGGGAGTTAGTCTGTGTGTGTGTGAGAGAGTGAGAGAGTGAGAGAGAGAGAGAGAACTGCCTCTTTGCAACCTCTTAATTTGTAGCAATATTCCACCCTAGCCTCCTCTGTTTTAGCATAACTCTTTGGACCCTCACTAGATTTGTTAACTGGCTCTTGACTTTAGGAATTTCTGTTAATTAATGATCAATTCAGAATATGTGCAAAGAAGCAAGAACATATATCCATCATTTTCAGTTCATTCAAGTTTTAACGAAAAGGATAAATTAAAGAAATAAATCAATCAATTTTCGCATCAGTACTTACGGAAAACTTAAGTTAATGTTCTCCTTTTCTTCCCTCCTCCCCCTGTTTTTAGTGACAAGTTGTGATGATTCCTTATAGGTTTTTCTGCAGTATCTTCTCCTTCGTCTATAATTCTAAGGATGTCAACATGTTACACAATCTTGATTTGCTCCTTGAAAATAAAATACTTTTCTAACTTTATTCTACTCAAGTAGTATAAAGGAGTTGTCACCGGTTTACAAAATTTTGTCTTTGAACCTGGAAGTTGTTTACAATCTGTTGAACATATCCTCCTAACCTTACTCAAGCATATTGAGAAGTTCCTTTTTTGGAAAGTGGTCTTAATAAAATGCCACATCATGAGATGAGAAAGAACCCGTGTGATTTTGTATATATTTTCTACACAGGGCGCCCATTGTTGCTGAATGTGATCGCAAAAGAATTCTTTCAACTTGGGCTCCTTATTGCGGTAATGTAATCCCAAGGGAACTCCAGATAGATTTTTCCAAAGTTCGATATCTTACGCCTCGTCAGTTTGTGGAGAAGCTTTCCAAAGAGCTGGGAGTACGAGGAGTTGTTACTGGTATGTTTTAACATCCTAACTTGACATAGATATTCCAATGTAAACTAAGAAAAAAATGAAATATATGATGATATCTTGATGATCTCAGGCGAGAATTATCGTTTTGGATATAGAGCTGCTGGTGATGCATCAGACCTTGTGAAGCTCTGTGAAGAGTATGGATTAGAGGCTTATATAATCAATTCTGTCATGGACAATAATCAAATTTCTGGTGCCTTAAACTCTTGTGATGGAAAGGAGAGAGGCCAAGTATCATCTACTCGTGTTAGGTATGCCCTTGATAAGGGAGACATGAAATATGTGTCAGACCTGTTAGGTCGCAACCATCGTCTTGTTTTAATGATGGAAGACCAAAAAAAGTTTACTAGTGAGAGTAATAGGCTGTCAGCTCCAAGGTCTTGTTTGTTGAATCTTGCACCCAAGGAAGGTCTTTATGAGAATTGTTCAGTTTTGATTGACAAGAATGTTATACCCTGCAGAGTAATAGTTGATACAACAGATATTCATTTAGAATGCTATGAGGTAGCTAATTTTTCCTGTATTACTGCTCTAGACTTAAAGATATTGGGCATTGACTTTGGTAGTCCTCAGAGTTAGATGGGGTTCAAATTTTGTAATTCATTCCCTATAATTCATTAGTGCAACCATTTCTGAATGTCCTTCAGTCTTATAGTATGAGTACGATTCTTACGTGATATATTACTGCACGATTCACATACTTTTGGTGGGAACATAGCTGATTTTAGTAATATTTTGAATGCCAAGAATCAGAAGTATGAACAGAATGATAAATGTGCAATAAAATAATATATATCATTATGAAATGACTTTTGATCATTACCATACATAATGGATCTTGTTCTATCGATCAGTATAAGCAGATTGGTTAGCAAAATGATAAATGTGCAATAAATTAATATATATCATTATGAAATGACTTTTGATCATTACCATACATAATGGATCCTGTTCTATCGTATAAGTAGATTGGTTAGCAACTTGGTTGCTGTTACTCTTTCTTTATTCGAGTGTTCTTGTATTTGTTCTAATTAGTGGCTATCCCTTGATTACAATCCAGTCGTAAACGATTCGCTATTATCCTTTCCACCAATAAAATGATCTTTAGTAGCTTGAAGTCCATTTCCTTCAATTCATTTGTAATTGTTGAGATGTGCGAGCCATCTAATCTAAAACTTTGGACTGTTAAAAGGGGAGACACTTATGTACTCGTTTTTTACTTGCAAGTTGTTTCGTCTCATCTAAAATGTTAAATAATTATAACAAGGGAACACTTTTTCTTTTACTTATTCACTACTATTTCGACTTTCACCACCACAAATGGTCCTATAAATGTAACTGTCACCGTAATTCTCACTACCACTTATAATGGAAGTATCTATACAGATTTGAGACTGAAGATAATTATCAATGCAACTATTAATGTGATTATTCCAACTATATTGAGTATCATACATGTAAGAATTATAGTAGTTTATTCTCCCACAGTAGTGAATGCAATATGTCTATAACCGCTGTTTGTGATCACTTACTGTGAGCAGGTTTACATATTTGACTCCTACTCTATCATTCATGTTAGGGTGGTTTTACCTCATTTTCATTATCATTCCCTCACTGCTTATGAAAATCTTGTTCATCATCATCATCATCATCAAGTGGGCGGTCATCTGGAATGTTTTGTTTCACTGATAAGGAAATAATGCAGTAATCTTTAAGAGTGTTCTTTGACAACTGCAGAAAATCAAACTAATGTCTAGGTTAAGACATGCAGAAAGGAACCTAACGCGATGGCACACTAATTTAGAGAAAGAGATTAATTTGAAGGGATTTTAGAAAATGACGATGTTGCTTGGAAGTCTATAGACCTTCGTATATTATATTCAGGAAAGTATAGTTTCAACTTTTTCTTTGGAAGCAGGGATGGTCTTGTTATACAAGGTCCTCGGTATTTCGACGAAAAGTCACTTGCTTTATATTTAACAACCCTTTCCTGCAGTGACACTTTTAAGTTCATCTCGTGGGTCTTCCAAGGCATTAGATACTAAGCTATTGCCATTGAGACTGGTAAATGGTTCGCAGAATGTCATCATGGTGAGATAAGGGAGAGGCTCGGTGGTGGACAACTGTTTCTTCTGCAAGTGATGTCAATGATCTTCGTCCATTTGTTGGTGCATCAATGTGTACAGCGAGAAGGAGAAGTGGGGTTTTCCTTTCTTAAGTATGAACAATTTCTTGCTGTGTTTCATTTTTTTTTTCACGAGTTGTGTTTCATATGTGATCTTATTGGCTATAATATTAAAAGCTGTACATTGAAGGACGATCCTCGACCTACTTCAGGCGAAAGGATCTTGCTATGTGGGGCTTGGTTCAGTACCATGATAAATCTTAGATTGAAGGTGTTCTGCTAAGAGCAGCTGTTGCCATTGTTGGAAATCGATTTTCTGGATATGATTTGATATTGAAGCATATATAGGAACTTTGGTTGGGCCTAAATAGGTCATGAAAGGAAAATCAGCTGCAAAATTTTGGGGTGATCAACCCCGAAATCTACATACTCGTGGACGGTGTCCTAACCTCATTACTTCAATCTAGAGATCTTGCAAGCGGGTATGAACATATCAGTGAAGGCAGATCTAAATTTTAAATCAGCATGTATATATTATAGAATATCACAACACCCGTTACTCCTTTGTTAGAATGGGTGTAGACTTGGAGACTAAGGTAGTAGATGCGGGCATAGCTAAGAAAGTGGTGTATAACCCTGCTAACCATGTACTGGAACCCTATCTGACATAACTTTTCATTCTTGTGGCATTGTTTTGGAAGTATGCAGCTTGCTTTAAGGTCAGAGGGCCTGAGGCTGTGATCCTATTATGGTGCATCGAGCTATACATAATATGAATGTCACGAGATATTACCGAAAGACTGCTCCTAGGGATTTGATCTAGTGGTAGGAGCGCAATGTTTGAGGTGTAGGTTAAGCTCATGTTGCGGGTTTAAATCCTGCAGCTAGCAAAGCTTGGTCTTTAAGTGGAGAAGGGTAGGGGCGGGCCCATTATTCACTGAGTTCCAAACCGTGCGCCACTAGCCGTAGCGAATTTTTCAGTTACAAAAAAAGAAAAAATGAAAAATTGAAGCTTAGCTTATTACTTATATGATATATCTCTCTTTTTCCTTAACGACCTAGTGACAAGCTTATGAGGCACTTCATAGAGGAATGGAAATCAAAATGGAATTCCATAGAGGATAACTAGGAAGTGCTGCATCTTTGCTATCTCTAAGTGAATAGTCTTGTTGGCAGTTGCAATGGAAATTTAAAGGTACTTCCTGAAGTGAAGTCCTTTCTTTGAAATACTCCGAAGATATCCTACACACTCGACTAAATCTAGTAAAGAGGTGTTGTATTTCTAAATGTGCATCATGGAATGAGATTGTGTTATCATGACCATTGGGTTTTCTCCACCAAAGGTATGACTCTCTTGTTGGCCTTCAAGTTGTTCCAGACAAATTAGATCAACGGACAACGGGAAGGGGCTGTCCTTTCTACTTCTCTGTGGTCCTTTTGGTGTATAAGAATTTCTGACTATTGAGAGATTCTCAATAAGTCCTGCTAACTGTGCTCGATGGTTGTAAATCTTTACATCTGCTGTTTCTTGCTACTTGAATCAAGATTTTGGCTGTTCTAGCAAATTTTGCACCAGTTAGATAGGAACTTCTGCAGGTTGGTTTAGCAAAAATACATGAGGTTTTGAGATCCTGGTAAAGGTGGAATTTGTTGTTCCTAGGGAGCAGCATGGGTATCCTCCTAGCCTCTTTACTTTAAAGCTTGCATTTTGCTAAGATCACGCTGAATACTTTTACGACATGAAATTCTGCAAAGAGGATAAGATATCTACTGTCCTTCCCTCTTTCTTTTTTGGCATTTCTAGATGTGGTTATGCTTCTGACTGACCCAAATATAGTGCATATAGTAAGACTTATCAGAAACTTAAGGCTGTGTTTAGATGAATCTGACCAGTAAGGGACAGTTTAAGGTCTTTTTCTAGTTATGTTTGGTAAGATGCTTGTGAGGAAAATGAATGTCGTTACTTATTTTGTTAAGATACAAGTTTATCGTTTCCAACTGGTCGTCTCCAGAGGCAAATTCGAAATTTGAATTTCGAGTTAATACTATAATAATAATAATTGAGTTGATAATCAAATACTTGATAATATTTAAAATATATATACAAGGTTTGGACCCTAGATGGAAAATGTGTGGAGGTCGATGATTAGGCTAGAAGTTAGTAGGCAGACAATTTTTATTAGTAGTATTAGTTAGTAATTGTGTATTATCTTTTCTTCAAATGTGTATTACTATATGTTGTCTCATTTGCTTTTTAGCTTGCTATCTTGTCATATTTTCTTGATCCCATGCTTCACATCATTGTCTTTTATTTCGAGCCGAAGATCTATCCGAAATAACCTATTTACCCCATAAATGTAGAGATAAGGTCTGCGTACATTCTACTCTCCCCAGACTTTACTTGTGGACTACACTGAATATGTTATTTTTTCTTTGAATCAGACCTCTAGATCTATCCCTGGTAGTCTCTGATGGTCCCTTTACATTTTGGCAGTTATTGTTACCATTCCTCAGAGAGTCAGAGGTAATGAATTTCGCGCACTTATTTTTTTGTGTGTTCATGATGAGTTGGTGGTTGATATATAAATGTAAACTTGTGACAGATGGTACTTGTATTTGATTATAGAGTGAAAATGTGGTCTAGAATGGTGGTCATGCCTTGCTTCTCAAACTAAATTGGTAAAGCTTGTATTTCATCCTTTTCCTTGGCTCATAATTCTTCCATTCATTTCCACTCGTAGAGGTCAATTCGAGATTTGAAGTTTATGAGTTTCTATAACGATTTTAAGTTAATATACAATAATAATTGAGTTTAATAGTCAAATATTGATACATGTTTAGTAGAATTTTTAATACATATAAACATTTTTGAGTTCACATAAATTCATAAATTATTAAGCAGATTCGCTTTTTGTCAAAAATAGTGCTAGAACCAAATTGTGGGATCCATCTACCGTTGTCCCATAGACTATTTATATTAAACTATAATTCTATTAATTTATTATAATTAAGTGAATGTTTATATTAATTTATCATAATTAAGTGAAAATTGAAAAGAATGTATATAAATGACACATGTTATGTAACTTTTTTTTTTGGATGACGGGGAACCCGCATCCGCTAGTTTTTTATAAGTGCGCACTGTGTAAACCCTCGAACTGACGTAATAGCCTGGATGAAGGTAAACCACACTTGTGGCCACGTGTGCACCAATCGAAGGTGTTGGCGGAGAATCAGCTAAACTGGCCTTTTGGTCGTATTTCTCTCTTTCCACCAACTTGGCTACTAGATGTTATGTAACTATTGAATTGACCTAAACAATGAGTATGCACAATTTGTTTTGGATTTTTGGGGCCCTTGTGTCAACACACTGTAATTCAGAGTGATTAATATTCCCTTATCTTAGGGCACTAAACGACAATTAGTGTGTACCAATAATAAGATTAGTACATGTAATAAAGGGGGTTCAATCCGAATATACCATATGTTAGTTGGAATTTCAATCATTTAACCAAAAACGCAAATGTTAGTTCTAATGTTTATTTCATGGTTTGTTATTGTGAAATTTCAGCTAATGTTTATATATATATATATATATTCTTTGCATATCTTATCAAACAAAAATATATATTTTATACATTGATTTATCTCGCTTAATCATGACAATAATAGTTATATATTCAGTATATTTTTACTTGTGGGGTCTGAAAAGGACAAAGCGTAAACAGAGTTTACTCCTACTTCGTGGCTAGAGGCAGAGTCAAGATTTGAAGTGTATGAGTTCTGAATTTTTCACGAGCTCATAGCTCGTCTTATATATATATATATATAAGACTAGGGCATCATTTTTTAAACCGCCTAGGGCATCATTTTTCCTGGGGACGGCTCTGCTATTAGGTGCGGAAACATATAGCAGAGTCCCTTTAAAAATGATGCCCTAAGCATTTAAAAATTTGCCCACCATGAAAAAATTTACAATAAAACTAACATACAAAAGGTTTAAAAAATTAACTAATAATTACAACACTTACGTTTACCAAAGTGTTACACTAATAGACATAAAATCAAAAAATTATGTTAACCAAAAGTAATGAACAAATGGTCTCTTACACATGAATCTCTAGATAAATAAAATTATTATTTAAAATTTTACTTTTCTAGCTTTTTGAAGTGCAAACTTACTAATGGTAGCACCACAATCAATTGCTTAATATCAGCCCCTAATTGATAAAATGATTGGAAGAATTCTCCTCATATAAAAATGACTCAACAATATGCATTTTAAATTATCGATTAAATCACAATTACTCAAACTACATTTTGAAATAGAGCAACTAATTCAAATTATACATTAGGATAACAACATTTACTTTCAAGGTATAATGCAATAGCAAAAAAAAATTGGCAATTATAGAGATAAAAGAAACATACCCAATATAAATATAAACCCTAGAAAGTAGAAAGATCGTTGAAGAGATCTTGCTATGCGTTTTTTGGAATAGCCAATTAGATTAAGGAGATTGAGAAGAGATTTGGGTTTGTTGAATTTGGAGAAGAGAAAAAATTTGTTGGAGAATAGTATTTGCTAGAAAATAAGAGAAGAGTTTATGAAAAGTTTTAGACTTTGGAGAAGTGTTGAATTTGGAGAAGAAGAAATTGGTTGCGCCCTTTCTGTTTTGTTAGGAAAAAAAAATCAAGTTTTGTCTTATTAAAGAAGAATAAAAATTATTTTAGTAAATTGTCTCAGGTAAATTTTGAACCTGCAATCTACACCTTAATAAGAACATAACTCTTACCAACTGAACTACTGATTTATTTGTAATATAATTTGCAAAATAAAATATATACTATATATACAGTACTTCGTTGCGTTTTGTTGCCCCATGCGATGTGTTGTCCTAGGCGACCGCCTATGTCGCCTACACCTAAGACCGGCCGTGCCTATTAGGCTAGCTCTGCCTCAATTCGTGGAGTTAGAGAGACTATTTTCGAAAACTTCACATCTCGCTTAATTATAATTAATTAATATATAATTTTATTATTAAATTACAATGAAGTAATATGATTTGGTGTAGAATTTTACTTTCATTGTAAGACATGTGCATAGTCCTAAAGCCCTATAAATACAGCAAAACAAAACAAAAACCCTCCTCTCTTCTTTAGATCAGAACTATAAATTTCCCAAATGGCCTGCAACGACGCCGTTTCAGACCACTATATAAACGAAAGCCTTGGCGACGACGAGCTTCGGGCCGTACTATCTCGGCTCGAAAACGACAAAGACAAGGAAGTTTTCGGGCTGGTCTGTAAACGATGGCTTCATATTCAAAGCACTGAAAGGAAGAAACTTTGTGTTCGGGCCGGGCCTCATATGCTCCGCAAAATCGCGGCCCGATTCACTCGGTTAAATGAACTTGATCTATCGCAATCTGTTTCTAGATCCTTCTATCCTGGTGTTACGGATTCTGATCTTTCTGTTATTGCTACTGCTTTTGATTTCTTATGTGTCCTCAATCTTCAGAACTGTAAAGGTCCGTTTTTTTTTTTAATTTGTTGAATTTTGAATGCACATTAACGCTTTATTTTACTCTCTCTGTCCCAATTTAAGTGTTTAGTGTGACTGAACACGAAATATTGGGTTTATGAAATATGGTGAGACTTTTCAATCTTATGATTCTAACTAAATTAAAGATGTGTGTGATTTTAAACTATATGCTCGGGCCGGGCCTAAAAGATTGTGTATGATGTGCTAAAATGTCTTTTGAATTATGTGATTTTAAACTTTGTGCTTGGGCCGGGCGTAACATGCTCCGCAAAATCGCAGCCCGATTCACTCGGCTAAATGAACTTGATCTATCTCAGTCTGTTTCTAGATCCTTCTATCCTGGTGTTACGGATTCTGATCTTTCTGTTATTGCTACTGCTTTTGATTTCTTATGTGTCCTCAATCTTCAGAACTGTAAAGGTCCGTTTTTTTTTTTAATTTGTTGAATTTTGAATGCACATTAACGCTTTATTTTACTCTCTCTGTTCCAATTTAAGTGTTTAGTGTGACTGAACACGAAATATTGGGTTTATGAAATATGGTGAGACTTTTCAATCTTATGATTCTAACTAAATTAAAGATGTGTGTGATTTTAAACTATATGCTCGGGCCGGGCCTAAAAGATTGTGTATGATGTGACTAAAATGTCTTTTGAATTATGTGATTTTAAACTTTGTGCTTGGGCCGGGCGTAACATGCTCCGCAAAATCGCAGCCCGATTCACTCGGCTAAATGAACTTGATCTATCTCAGTCTGTTTCTAGATCCTTCTATCCTGGTGTTACGGATTCTGATCTTTCTGTTATTGCTACTGCTTTTGATTGCTTACGTGTCCTCAATCCCCAGAACTGTAAAGGTCCGCATTTTTACTTATTTTACTCATTCGTGTCAATCTAAGTGTCTTAATTTGACGGAACACGAAGTTTAAAGAAATATGAGGAGACTTTTTTAATTTTGTGGTTCTAAATTGAAGATGTGTGTTTTGTACTAAAATGTTCTTAGAATTTTGTGATTTTAAACTCTGTGCTCGGGGCCGGGTACTAAAATGTCTTTTGAACTTTGTGATTTTAAACTTTATCCTCTGGCCGGGCCTAACATGCTGGGCAAAATCGCGGCCCGATTCACTCGATTAAATGAACTTGATATATCTCAGTCTGTTTGTAGATCCTTCTATCCTGGTGTTACGGATTCTGATCTTTTTGTTATTGCTACTGTTTTTGATTGCTTACGTGTCCTCAATCTTCAGAACTGTAAAGGTCCGCTTTTTTGTTTTTATTTAAATTTGTTGATTTTTGAATGCATATTAACATTTTATTTTACTCCATTCGTCTCAATTAAGTGTCTTAGTTTGACTGAACAAGAAGTTTAAAGAAATATGAGGAGACTTTTCAATTTTGTGGTTCTAAATTAAAGATGTGTGTTATGTACTAAAATGACCTTTCAATTTTGTGATTTAAAACTTTGTGCTTGGGCCGGGCCTCAAAGATGTATGTAATGTACTAAAATGTCCTTTGAATTTTGAAACAAAGGAAGTATCTTTTAAAGTGCCTTTGATTCGAATTTGTTGAAAATAGAATGCCCATTAAGATAATTTTACTGAGGTGTAGTGAGTGTAGTGATACTTCACATCTATTAATGATTTAAAATTTTGAATTTCGTCTGTTTGGGGTCGTTGATGTGTAGTTTATGAAAGGTTTCCCATTCATTTCTGCTAAGAGGTTGTTTACGCGCTTCGAATCTGGTGACTAAAGGAGATACTGTATTTTTGGACATGAAGGAATTTTGAAGTTTTTGACTAGATTTTTTGTTTGAAATGCTAAAGATTTTGACCCAATTATGGAAAAGAGTGGCTTTTTTCTTTCTGTTTTCTATCTTGTAAATAATGAATTTTTATGATAAAAAAGGAGTAATGGGGTTTACAAAGGATTTTGGAGGAATTTATGGTCAGTTTTTTGAGAAACATTAAATTTAAATATGTAAAATATTGTGTTTCTGTGTAAAGGTTATGTCTTTTTTGCTATGTGGTTCTGAAATGGTAGCAAAATGGAGGATAGTAATGTAATATCATATGTATTCCAACTTTCAAAAGAAAGTGTAACTTTGTTGCTAATCTAAGGCTTAGATGCTTCTTTGACAGAAAAAATTGTTCTTTGTGGACAATGAAATTAAAATCTTATTGAAAATTTGTGCTAGGAATAGGGAGAATAGTTCGATCATCTCAGATCTTTCCCAACATCATAATTAGAAGATAAAGACCAGTTTGTGCTCAAGTGTTCTAGTTGACTTAACTTGTGAGGTTTTATGGTCCAAATTTACAGGCATAACAGACAATGGATTGGCAGCAATTGGATCCAGTCTCTCTTCTTTACAGTCCTTAGACGTATCCTACTGCAGAAAGATCACAGACAAGGGGCTCTCAGCTGTTGCTGAGCGGTCTCGTGACTTGAGAACCTTGCATCTTGCTGGCTGTAGATTTGTCTCAGATCCATTAATGAAAGCTCTCTCCAAGAATTGCCATAACATTGAAGAGCTGGGTTTGCAAGGATGCACCAACATTACCAACTCAGGTCTCTCTGTTTTGGTTGAAGGTTGCCGAAGGATAAAGCATTTGGACATTAACAAATGCAGCAATATTGGCGATATTGGGATATCTAGTGTTTCCGAAGTTTGTTCATTGACACTTAGGACATTGAAGTTGTTGGATTGCTACAAAGTTGGCGATGAGTCCATCTTATCCTTGGCCAACTACTGCAAAAATCTTGAGACACTCGTTATTGGTGGTTGCCGTAACATATCAGATGAGTCCATGAAGTCACTGGCTTCTGCTTGTAGTAATAGTCTGAGGAAACTGAGGATGGATTGGTGCTTGAATATTACAGACTCTTCATTGGACTGTATCATTTCCAAATGCAGAAAGCTTGAGGTTCTTGACATTGGCTGCTGTGAGGAGGTAACTGATGCTGCATTTCAACAATTAGGAAGCGAAGACTTTATGTTGGGGATGAAGATTTTGAAGGTCAGTAACTGTCCAAAGATCACTGTTGAGGGAATTAAGAAGCTTCTGAAGTCATGTGAGTATCTTGAATATCTAGATGTACGGTCTTGTCCCCTTATCACTAAAGCAGGGTGCGATGAGGCTGGAATTCAGTTTCCTGAATCCTGCAAAATAAACTTCACTGGAAGCTTATCAGAGCCAGATGTGTTACTTTGAGCAGTACTTGATTAAGCAATCTCTTTGAAGGCCTGATGGGTATCATACAGTGAAACTATCACATTATTTGCCGAAGACCTAAAATATGACTTTGGAAGCTCCTGATGTCAGTTCTTCCTTCCCATTAATTTACCTTTGTTAAGCATCAAGTTTCTCATTGTAGATTATTTCCCTGCTTTTCATTTATTTGATACCGAACTCCTGTATATCATCCTTGTAAATTACTAGTAGGCCCCATTTTTTGCTGTAGGTGTTTTTAGATTGTGAATGAAATGAAGTCCATTGTTCCTAGCTTGAATGTGGGCTTATACCAATAATGACGGTTTAATTGATTACATTTCTCGTACTGTAGTCCATTTATTCTTTTGGAATTGTTTCAATCACTGGAGTAGGATGTCTGTATTAGCTGGATGCCACAACCAAGTCTGATAAACAATTCCTTCTCTTATCCTTCCATGCCTCATCTGTTATCAACTGCCTGCATTTGTATTTACTGGCTCAGGTTGTGTGTGTGTGACAGTGCTTAAGTAACTACATAAAGTCTGGAGGTTTACAAGAGCCTTCTTCAAGTAATCGGTCAAAGAAGTTAATCAGAATGCAAGATAGGAACCAGTGTTCTGATTATAAGATGGATTTAATTTATATTTACTAATGGTATAACTTTTTATTTATTTTGATAGTTTATTTAGCTTGTTGTAGTAGGTAACTTGGCTTATTTTTCAGGTTACTAAATCCATTTTTTGTAACAGTTACCTGTGGTTATCATATATGTACCGGATAGTGTAAAATAATTTTTACGCATTACACTATGCGTTGAAGTTAAACTCTTATGCTTTCTCTTGAGCCAAGGTCTTTCGGAAACAGTCTCTCTACTAAGGTAGAGGTAAGGTCTGCGTACACTCTACCCTCTCTAGACCCCACGTTGTGGGATTTCACTGGTATGTTGTTGCGTTGAAGTTAAACTCTTGCAAAATTTAGTATTTCAGATTGCTAATGCATCAATTTCTGGACGATCATGCCAGTTCACAATTCATGAATGGGGAAGCATTCCATCGTGAGAATGGCTACAACCAAATATGTGAATTGTAACTTTTTCTTATCTCAAGGTTTAAGGAAACTACAGACCAGAAAAATGATGATGATTACTTTGATTCTTAAATTGATATAGTGTGGTTTCTGACCTGGCACATTGAATTACATGGAAAACACAGGAACTATCCCTCAAGATGACTTTATATTTTCAAGTGAGGATATTTTATATCTTATTTTATTTTATCCAAAAAGAATTAATTGAAGACACTATATATCATACTAAAAAAAGAACTTGAAGGAAGAAAAGCTTGTGAAAATAGTGTTAAATTTGCGTATAAACAATCTAAAATGCCAATTCTATAGCTAGCATTTGGTTCTTGTTTCCATATCTATGACTTGGGTGATAAAGTTTACTCTAAGAACAGTAGACAGCTAAATAAATCTTTAAAGAAAACCCATCTGTTTGCATAAGTTCTACAATAAGTCTATACATTCACATTAACTCATAAGGCACAAAGCTTAAACCTAAAGCCTCTTTTGAGCAATGGATTTACAAGTTTTAACAGATCTCTTAATTTGTTTTTGTATGAACATTTTACATTGAAGAACAAGCTTATCGGAAAACAAAATGAGAAATGGTAAACAAATGTTATCTTCTTAACTTGCTTGAACTTGAGATTGCCTGCTGCAGATATCTCAGTCTTTTGATGACTGAGGAATCCCTTAATCCAGAACTCAAAATCATCCTCTGTAACTAACTGTATATATTTCTGTGATGGCTTTTCCATATTTTCACTCTCTTTTGCTTTCATTATCTTACTTATTGGGATCGATACCTGCAAAATTTGAACATTTTTGGATTGTGCTTCACATGGTTAGAAAATAGATATAAAAGAAAAACAGAGCGGAGTGTTACCTTATAACGTATTCCAAGTAACTTTCCTGTTGGAGATAAGAGCTTAAGGATTGTGCTTCACATGGTTAGAAAATAGAGATAAAAGAAAAACAGAGCGGAGTGTTACCTTATAACGTATTCTAAGTAACTTTCCAGTTGGAGATAAGAGCTTAAGGATTGTGCTTCACATGGTTAGAAAATAGAGATAAAAGAAAAACAGAGCGGAGTGTTACCTTATAACGTATTCTAAGTAACTTTCCAGTTGGAGATAAGAGCTTAATTGATCTCTCACTGCAGAAAGCAATCTTATCTGTAGAGATGAGGAGAAGGCCTGCTTTGGACCAGCTGTTGTTGATAAATAACATCGAGAAACCTTCATTAGCTTTTCATCATCTTTAACACTAAACTTCTGCTTGAATATTTTCTCCAACTCTCCTACTTGAAGAATTTTTGCTCCAAGGCTCAATTTTCCCTTCAAAGTCTGTTAGTTTCGGGCTTAGGCTCACTGCACGATTAAAGGACATTACAAATTACAATCAATACTTTCTATCATATATACATGTAAATTGTGCTTCTGCCTTCTTGCATGAGTTTTGTATTTCATGACTCACTTATGTGTTCTTTATATTTACACTAGTGTTTGGCCATGATTTCACTTGCAAATACTGAAGGTGATGTGTGGCCATCAGTATTTGCAGTTAGTGATTTTTTTAGCACTTGAAATACAGGTGTAATATTGAATAAACTTGTCTGAGTTGCATTTTCGAGTGAGATAATTGTTTTCGCTCACAAAACTTTTGAACTTTTTTTTTTCAAGCACAACTCATGTCCAGACACTGTTTAAACTCCCAAATTCCAACTTCAACTTCAAATACTTTTTTCTTTCAGCTTAAACAAAATATTATCTTAGTAATATTTTCAATAATCTTTTGAAATCTTTTATGGAGAATATAAGTGCTTACCATGCTCACAGATGCCTTGTGCAAGACAGTCCATCCTTTCTCCCAATTTGTTCATCTTACCAATGACATATCTTCCTGCATATTCAAGAATATTTTTATTTTTATGATCTCTTCATTCAAGGGTCAGATCAATTTGATTCCTTATCAAGAGACGGGAAATACTCACTCTGCTTTATTTGATATAAGTTCTTTGAAGTTGCATATGGAACAATGTGGTCTTCACAAGCAGATATAGCTAGTAGTCTTTTTGGCTGCCTTTCAAGTGAGCATACTGCTGAACTCATGCGAATACCTGCCAAATTTCCACTGAGTAAGTTCTTCATTGCGACTGATTTTGAGGTGAATATTGGTGTATTGTGAATGTGAGAAATTATTGTTGAAAAACATATTATTGAATTGTATCTACATGATTACACTGAGCCCTCCTTTTCCCAGTAGGATACTATATATGAAATCTTATTCCTATTCTAACACTCCCCCTCAAGTTGGTGCATACAAGTCATATGTACCGAGCTTGTTACAAATATAATTAATACGAGGACCAATGGAAGACTTGGTGGAAATATCTGCAAGTTTATCGCTCGACTTTACAAATTTTATAACAATATCTGGAGGAGATAATCTTTTCTCTAACAAAGTGACAGTCAATCTCAATGTGCTTAGTCCTCTCATGAAATACCGGATTTGATGCGATATGAAGAGCCGCTTTGTTATCACACACAAGTTTCATTTGACTGATTTCTCCAAATTTTAGTTCTCTGAGTAACTGCTTAATCCAAACTAGCTCACAAGTTGCTACAACCATTGCTCGATATTCTGATTCAGCATTAGATCGAGCAACTACACTCTGTTTCTCACTCTTCAATGACATTAAATTACCTTCTATTAACACACAATATCTGAATGTAGAACGTCTATCAGAGGGTTATTTTGCATAATCAGCGTTTGTATATCCAAAGATTTGCTCATGGTCTCGATCTTCGAAAAGCAGTTCTTTATCTGGAGCTGACTTAATATATCGTAGAATGCGGACAACAATATCTCAATGACTATCCCATGGAGAATCCATAACCTGACTTACAACACTCACTGGAAATGAAATGTCATGTCTAGTCACTGTGAGATAATTCAACTTACCAACCAGCCGCATATATCTTCCAAGATCACTGAGTGGCTCCCTCTGACCTGACAGGAGTTTAGCATTCGTATCCATAGGAGTGTCAATGGGTCTATATCCCATCATTCATGTCTCCTCAAGAATGTCTAAGGCATACTTGCGTTGCGAAATAACAATATCTAACGTGTATTGGACAATCTCAATGCCTAGAAAACACTCCAGTTTACCGAGATCTTAGTCTAAAAATGCTAAAAGAGATATTGTTTTAAATTAGTGACTCTTTTGATCATTTTTAGTTATAATGATACCGTCAACATAAACCACCAAATAAATACTCAAATCTGGAGCATAATATCGATAAAACACAGAATGATCTGCTTCATTGCGAGTCATTCCAAACTCCTGAATTACTATGCTGAATTTACCAAACCAGGCTTGAGGAGATTGTTTTAAACCATAAAGTAACTGACACAATCGACACACTATATTAGACTCCCCCTGAGCAACAAAATCAGGTGGTTGCTCCATATAAACTTCCTACTCAAGATCACTATGGAGAAAAGCACTCTTAATGTCCAACTGATAAAGAGGCCAATGGCGGACAACAACAATAGATAGAAAGAGACAGACAAATGCTATTTTAGCCACGGGAGAGAAAGTATCACTGTAATCAAGCCCAAATATCTGTGTATACCATTTCACAACAAGGCGAGTCTTAAGCTGGCCAACTTGACCATCCGGATCAACTTTGATTGCATAAACCAAACGATAACCAACAGTAGATTTACCTGAAGGAAGAGGAACAAGATCTCAAGTACCACTCGTGTGTAAAACAGACATCTCGTCAATCATAGCATGTCGCCATCCGGGATGAGAAAGGGTTTCACTTGTAGACTTAGAAATGAGAACAAAGGACAATGATGATACAAAGACGTAATGGGATGAAGATAGACGATGATAACTTAAAAGGATATAATGTGGATTAGTGTTACGAGTGGATTGTTTACCTTTCCGAAGTGCAATCGACTGATCAGAAGGAGACAAGTCCACATTAGGTGCAGGGTCCGACACATGACATGAATCATCTGGACCTGATGTCGGGTCTGATGCTGGACGCGATTGACGATGATAAGTCAAAAGTGGTGGCACTGTGATCGAAGATGTATAAGTAACTGTAGATTCCTTAAATGTCGGTGTAGGTAAAACCTGAGGTATAGGTAAGACCTCAGAGATATCAGAATGATCAGAAGGAGACATAAGATATCGACGGAGATCAGGTGAGAAGCAACGATACCCCTTTTGAAATAACAATAAGCAAGAAAGACACAGAGCGAGTGTCTAATTTATCTATCATTGGAGCTAGGTTATGCACAAAATATGTGCTTCCAAAAACACGAGGAGGAAGAGAGTATAGAGATGACTGAGGATATACTCTGGCTATTGTGTGTTCTTAGGGGATAATCTCATTTCACGGTCTGCCAAGAGGCAAGTCACCCTATCCCGCTCGAGTGCAGAACTAGAATATAGAGGCGTTGTAAATATTGTTGCTGAGATCTGTTGGCTCTGAAACCTTATTTTGAAGCTCTAGTGTCCCTTGCGTATACTGTGATAACATATCCGCCATATACTTATCTCATAATTCGGTTCAACATCAGCGAACCAAACACATTGAGATGGATATACACTTTGTTCGTGAGAAGGTTGCTATCATGTTAAGGTGTTGCATGTGCCTTCTTCGTATCAGTATGCGGATATTTTCACGAAAGGACTACCCCGACAACTATTTCTTAACTTCAGATCCAATCTCAGCGTTTGGCCTCCTCCCGCTCCGACCGAGGGGGGCGTATTAGCACATATTATAAAATATTCCACATATATTTTGTAATATTGAGTGTTGTATGATTATGATAGATATAGGGTCCTTATTGAATTAAGATTCCACATTGTACACACTATATATATTTGTATTAGTGAAAAAGATTCCGAGAAGGAGATTAATACATTCCTACAAAATATTTGAATGGTGTAACTAAAAAGACGTCTATATCTGCCTCTGCGTATACCACGTTCATATCCATATAAAAAACAAGTCCATTATACCAATATATACTTGAATATTGACTTTTAACTCAGATGAATATATATATATATAATTGAATCAAGAAAATGATTTCCAAAACTCTAATATAAAGGTTAGAAATTTAAAAGGTGTGTGTTAAACATTGTCCCACAAATCTGTCAATATCTTCTAGTCACGTTAAAGCCTCGAAAATAATTGAAGAAATTAAGGAATCATTGACAAGTCCACTATCATCGGCCAACAATATTATTAATTTTATGGAGTTCCTCTTATAAAATTTGCAGAGAAACAGCCAAAACAAAGTAAGGTGACTTTTTTGCATTTTATTGTTCTATGCTAAACACTATTAATTAATTTCTCCATATTCTTTGCTACCTCAAGTTGAATAACATGATTTACATAATATTTTCAATTGTAAGGGGATAATATGAACGACACAATTGCTTCTGTTCTGTTGTTTCAAATGTATATCACCTTCTCTTGTTTTACTTTTAATTATTGAGATTATTGTTTATTAATTTTGTTGTGCACTTACACAGTTGTTTCAAAGGACATGGATAATCTTTTATATTTTAGGTTTTATAATTTAGGTATAAATATTACACTAATTCTGGTAGTTTTTTTTATGTGTTTGTAGGATGTTAGAACTTAGAAGCCTTGAGAAAATACATAGGACAATAGTGTCATGAATCTTTTTTGGGGGGGTTTTTGCATGAAAAATGAATTGCCTAATTTTAGTTTTTCTTTAGTATTTAGTCATGTAAGAATAGTTATTAGCAGTACTTATTTAATTAGTATGAGTTCGTACCTTTAGACGATGTTCATTTTCATTATTGTTTATTAGCCGTACTTGTTTTATGAGTTTTGATTATCTTTATTGTTGCTAAAATTATATTTTAGTAAATGTCATCACACATCTTTTATTTTGTGTCATCACATATAATTGTTGTGTCTTACTAGGAATCACTAGTTTCATGTTTTCTACTGTGGAGAACTTACCGAATAAAAACTTAAAAATTTGACTTCTTTTTAGTTCTAGATTTAGCGCAGTGTCATAATTCGTTTGTTTTGATATATGAAAAGATCGAACCAAACCACCCTACATACACCACTACTCTATCCTATTGTTTGCAAGAAGTTTCAGACTCCCAACTTCTATAATGTAGCTTGAAATTTCTTTTATTGCGCAAAAAACTGACTATTCTCCATTGATTGCAGATAGAAGGCAAGAAATGGCTCATTTAATCAAGACAAATCAAATCATCGATGAAATAGATACCGATTTAAAAAATTTATCCATCAAATCATGTACCATATTCAAAGTAACAGTGGGGCTGAGTTCATCAAATCCAGATGCTTATAAGCCACAATTGGTATCTATTGGTCCTTATCATTACAATAATCCACAACTTCGCTCGATGGAGAATTATAAACTACGTTACCTACAACGATTTCTCTGGAGAAAAGCGGGGATTGATGTGGATAGATGCATTAGGGAATTAGAAAACCTCAAGGATGAAGCACTGAAGTGTTATGATGATATAGAGGACTTTTATAGTGATAACAAATCCTGTCAGTTTTTGAGAATGTTATTACTTGACGGTTGTTTTGTTGTTGAGCTTATTCGAGAGCGTAGTGGAAAGAAGCCAGATGGAGAAGACATAATTATCGAAGTAAGCTGCATATATCATCAAGTGCTTCGAGACATGTTGCTACTAGAAAACCAACTTCCTTTCTTTGTCCTCACAAAACTTCATGACATGACTATGGATCAAACACCGTTCACAAAACTGGTGAAGGAGACCTTTGAATCTTCATTACTGAAGATGCGCCCTACATCCTTTATTGAGACTGAAGGTCATGATGTCAAAAACATCAAACATTTACTGCAACTAGTACACATGTTATGTCAACCTTCAAAGAAGAAAGCTAGTCAAACTGGGAATCCTGATTTAGAAATGGGATGTTGCGGGAATCCTTCTCAAGTGAATTGGTTGAAACAATGCCAAATGACAACCAAACATGGGATGCCGACATGCCAAATGCAACAGATCTTCACGAAGCCGGAGTTAGATTTTCGAAAGTTGAAGAGATTTCTAGAAGATTGGAGGAAGACGAATATAATACAAGTTTATTTGACATTAAATTTGAGAATGGATTGATCACCATTCCTTGTTTTGAGGTTTTTGACAGTATGGAGGCCATCCTGAGAAATCTTATAGCATACGAACAACTATCATTTGCTGTACGTCCTAAATATTTCAGTGATTTTTCCACTTTCATGGATTATCTTATCGATTCAGACAAAGATGTGAGTTTGCTTCGTCAGAAAAAAATCATCAGGAACGAGATAGGAGAGAATAAAGAAGTGGCTAGCCTCTTCAACAAAATTGGAAAAGGGGTCGCCGTTTATGAAGACTTCTATTATGAAGAAGAATGCAAAAAACTGATTCAACATTGTGTAAAGCCATGGAACAGTATGAAGGCAAGTTTAATGCACAATTATTTTTATAGTCCTTGGGCAGGAGCTTCAACTGTGGGAGCCATCATACTCCTCATACTCACCACTATACAGACTATTTTAGCTTTCACAAATGGTGTTAAATAAGTAGTCATTGTTCTAATTATATATAGTGGTTGTTTAAACTGATTCAACTGTATTGTTTCCTTACAACTCTGTGCATGCAATTTGGATGTGTATTGATGAACCTATTGTGTCAATGTTTGTGCATTAATTGATTAAAAGTGTGAAAAGGAAAATGGAAATCTTTTTCTTTTCTCTTGCTGTCTTTGAAAAAGAAGCAGATTCTCAATTATCAAACCTCCTCTCTCTTTCATGTCACCTAACGTGGAATAAGATCGTTCCAAGTTCAATGGAGCTTTCCGAAGATGGAATTAATTTTGCAACAGTCGGAGTAATTTATAAATCGCCGCACATGAAATACTACCTTAGGGATAGAACACGTTTATTTGATATAAAGTTTGAAAGTGGACTGATGAAAATCCCCCGTCTTGAAGTCATTGATGATAATACAATAACAATTGTCTAAAGTACGTCCTAGATATTTCATTGATTTCACAGTTTTTATGGATTATCTTATTGACTCAGAAAAAGATGTAAATCTGCTTCGCCCAAAAGGAATCATTAATAAGATAGGTGAGGACAAAGAAGTGGCTAGCATCTTCAAAGGCATTCCCTAGTTGATGAAATTGATGATGATGGAGTTGAAGAAGATGAGCAATATAATGATAGATGAAGGAATACAAGATTTTGACAATCTTGTAGAAGAATAAGAATTAGATGTTGAACCATTAATAGCTTTAATTTTGTTGTCCTATGGTTTGTGGAGGATTTTGTGATATCTACTTTTAGTTTTAAATTTGAACTTTTGCATATATATATATATATATATATATATATATATATATATATATAATTATATATATATATATATATATATATATAATTATATATATATACACTTAAATCCTTATATTATTTTGGTCTTTTTTACAAAATTGCGCTTCACCTCTATGAAGAGGGCGCTTCGCTTAAAGCGTGAAGTAGGGCCTTATCGCTTTTTTCTGCTTCACACTTTCCTTGACACTGGGGTAGAGGAAAAATCGTGAAAGGTGAAAGAAAAAAGATGCAACATACTTGACAGGAGAAAAAAATTACATGAATAACATGTGGCAGTGTTTCTTCACCTTCCAGGCACAATGTGGTTTATGGCACTCAGCGTGATACAATTTGTATCACTTCGAACAAAGGACCCCCAGAAAGTTTTAAGTGTCCTTCTGAAGAAACAGAACAAGTATTAGGTGGAAAATATGTATTATCCTTAACTGATCAAAGTTTTTATTTTTGTTGATGTCTTTTTGTAAAGGGCACAGAATGTGCTCAATCTGATGGCATAGATGTTTTTATCTCAAGTAAGAGAAACTGACAGCCCGAATAAAGGTTATACTAATTACAACAACATATCCAATGTAATCCCACAAGTGGAGTCTGGAGATGGTAGAATGTAAGCAGACCTTATCCTACCTTGGGAGGTAGAGAGGCTTTTTTCCCATAGCACTCGGCTCAAGATAAAGAAAAAACAAAGCAAGTCAACAAGGGGAAGGAACGGTAACTACAACAAAAGCGAATAACAAGCGATAGTAGATAGTAACATAAATTGAAGGATAAGAAAGAAACTGCATGAAAAATACTACGGCTACTAGGAAGGTTGGAAAAGTGACACAACACTCTACTAATTAAAGGTTATAATTAAAAAAGGAAATATGCTAGGCCAAAATATTTTTGATGACTCCATAAATGGTCTGTGATCTAAAAAGTTATTTGTCTATGGTCTGTGATCTAAAAAGTTATTTGTCTATGTAAGACAAAAATTAACTTGAATTCTTCTATATATTTCAACTAAGTTGTTCAGTTACAAAGGTAAGAGTGCTACATGAATAGTCTGGCAACTAAGGTATTCAGTCACTCTTAAGTCTTAACCACCAAAAAAGAAAACTTTAACTCCTGATGCTTAGAGAATTAGTATTAGAATTCATCACTAAGGCTAGACTTCTACTGGAATCATAATTCTACTTAAAACTTTTATGCTGCGTCATCCTAGTATGTTTTATTGCATATATGACTTGCTCAGCTCACTCTTGTATATCTGTGATGACTGTGGGACATGGGAAATGGTTGCAGATGCTTAAAAAGGAACAGTAAAAGGCTGAGGACTCAGAAGTCAGAAGCCTGTTGCAGACAGCAGCTAGCCATTTGGATATTTTTGGGGATTAAAGTTCGAAAAACTTCAAACATTCCAACTGAATTTCTACCAAAAACATTTACCACAACTATAGCAGCTATTCAATGTTCAACACCTCTCTTTGGCACTTGAGCATGAAAAAACAACTAATGAACTTAAAATATTTCTGTTAGTTGAACATGAAAAAACAACTCAATTAACTCAAAATATGTATCCATGAATGTGCTTTCGCTAGATCACTCGGGATTAATACAAGTCAAATATTTCACATCACATCAACCTTACATGTTATGAACTGAGACAGGAAAGGAACTACGGCTTGACCTTCGGGGAAGAAGTCCGTGGGACCCCTCCTTCGAGATCAAAGCAGCAAGGTTTGTCTTGACAGAGGTCTGAGTCTGAAGGATGCTATCCGTTGCAACTCTTAATCATCTTCCCTTTCAGGTGGGAGACCACACGGCAAAAGCATTTTCTGCCAAGCACAAGTACATACGGATTTGTGAGTAATTGTAGAAGACCAAAATCAAGGATGCATACTCACAAAGTATCACATCAAACGTATAGAGATGTATCACTTTTGCTTGGTCTATGTCATAACATGGAAAATTGGCAAAAATATTAGCAAGTTGTATTCCTTCCTTGGACAATCCCCCTTTATGTTTTCTGAATAACCTCTAACATTGAGAATTTTTAAGTGGCAACATAACAAAAGCAGTTAACCTAACAAGGTTTAACCAGTAAGAATAGCAACATGAGAAACAGGTAGTCTAACTGGAGCTCTCCATCACAGAAATTAAGACTTACAGGTTCACAAAAATAGTGCATGTGCTCGCTAAGGATGTATATGTACTCGCTAAGGATGTGCATGTGCTCGCTAAGGAGTTATAGACTTACAGTGCCAACTATGTGACAACCTTTCTTATGCTTTTGCTGAATATTTAGTTACTAACTATCCTCAAATGAATCTGAGTCACTAAATTATATTGTCCTTCTTGATAAATCAGGATGCTCAAAGTGGTATCTTAATGGGTAGCCTAACAAGACATATCCTTCAAGTGCACAATGAATCATGTGGTATTCACATCCTAAAAAAGCACTAGAAAATCTCAGATTGAATGGCCAAATACTTCCACTGAAAGAGGACTCTAGACAAAAAAAGGCATCAAGAAGTGCTACAACTTATTCTGCAAATAAATCATCTTTTCAACAAGAAAACAGTGCTCTTATGCAACCTATAATCTTAACATCAAAGCAGCAACTTCTATTAACTAGTTGGTAAAGGAACGCAGAACAATACACTAAAAGCACTTAGTTCACTCATTATGCAAGTCAACACAGAATAAGAATACATTGTGCAAGCCAGCATATCAAGAACTAAGAAATCAAAGTAACTACAAAACAAGATAACATTTTTAACAAGCACAAACCTGCATAAAATTGTAGCGTTCTCTTCCAATTGATTCATTTTCTGCAATGGCAAAATACGCCAACATCGGGTAGTGTCCAACATAGGATGCGTAGCTGTCACGCTGAATGTTTACCGCCCACTCACTAAACCAAACAAAGAATATGCAAAACATCAGTATCTCCAAAGTTATTACACTAATAATAAACTCTCAACATAGTCAATCAATGCCAAACAAAGATGATACATTATCCACCTAAGAAACAATAGTTGGAGTAAAAATATCAATTTCAATAAATGCAAAATTAGGTACTCCCTTTGTTTCAATTTATTTACCTTACTTTCCTTTTTACTCCATTTAAAAAGAATGTCTCTTTCCCTTCTTTGGAAACCTTTTAATTCCAAACATGTTTAAAACCACGAGATTAAAAGGCATTTTGGTACATTCAACATATCTTTAGTTTAAAACCACAAGATTCAAAAGTCTTCTTTACTTTATTAAACTCAGTGCCAAGTCAAAACCAGACACACAAATTGAAACGAGGGAGTATCAATTTCATGGAATGCAAATAGGCATAATACATAAACAGATCCTCAAATTTGGCCTCATCTGGCAAGTAAGCTCTCCAACTTTGGGTGTTCACAAGTAAACACCTCTAAAATTTATGTCACGTCCGCATTTGAGTTTGTGTGTTCAACTTTATACAAGATGAGGTGTCTACTTGTACACACCCAAAGTTAGAGGGCATAATTACCGGCTGAGGCCAAATTTGAGTGTTTGTTTATGTATTATGCCAATGCAAATATGGGTAACTTACAATCTAGTCAAGTCGGCATGTCCAGTTCCAACGTATTTAGCTTGTAAGTGTTCAAGCTGGGAGTTGATATTGAACCTGTCACTAGCCTGTATCAAAAAAGTATAAACACTTTTATCACATATACATTCGACAAAAAAACATTACAAAGACATGTACACTGAACAAAAAAAATTAAATTAAGGTTCTAGAAAATAAAATTTAGGGCCTTGGTGAAAGATAATAACAATCAAAATTTGAATATACAGTTTTGGTGAAAAAAAGTGACAAAAATTTAGGGGTCATTTGGTATCTAGTTAGGAGACAAGTTATTCATGTATTAAATCCTGCATAAATAACATCTCGTTTGATAGCTTGTCAGGAGGTAATGTAATTTAAAATCCGCATAATTAATCCCTGCATAAAATGGAGTACATATATTCCCTCATACATTACTAATACCTGCATAACACTAACTAGCTACCAAACGACCCTTTAAGGTTTTGTGTAAATTAGGGTTTTAGATTCAATAGGAGATAAAAAAATCGAAATGAATATTAATTTGATGATTTTGATAAATTTAATACAAAAGATATGAAAAAAGAAACATGTATACTATATTAGGGTTTTGGGTGAAAAGGGGGTTCGAAATTGAAAATAGGGTTATATAATTCGAAGCGAACGGAGATGATAATCGAAATTGACTATATGGAAATTGTTGTACTAATTTATGAAAATTTACCTGCATTTTTCGCACAACGGGAAGATCAAACGAGATGAGGTGAAAAAATAGAGAGCGATGTTAGTATTGTAGTCTCGTCTGTAGAGTAGTGGATGGGATACGGGTTACGTTTTCGGGTATATATGGCAGGGCATATTTGCGGCAAAAGTTGCTCCCCCAATTAATTACTCACCATTTCTAGATGCAAGTTTTTCTTTAATCACAAGTTTTTTATCTTTTAATTATTTCATTCTGATAAAAAATATTTTCTACGTAATCATTTACACGCCCTTAAGAAAAACAATTTTTTAAACCAAAAGAAATAATTTGACTAAATAGACCCTAATTAAATATGTATTGAAATTTGATCACATAATATTTAATAGGGATAAATTTAAAAAAATAAGATTAATTCTTTCTTGATTTCATAAGTAAACACTCTTTTTACTTAAGAAAAAAAGCCTAAGTGGACACTCTTTTTGGTACGAAGGGAGCATCTTAAATTGTAATTTATTACAATAACAACATATCCAATGTAATCCCACAAAATGAATTTGGGGAGAGTAGAATGTATGCGGACCTTACATCCAGAAGTTATTTCGGATAGCTCCTCGATTAAAAAAGTAGTCAATGCAAGAAAATAAGACAACTAAAAATATCAAGATATAGAATAAATGAAGTAACACCCACATAAGAATAATGATCTACGTGATACCTAAATACTACTACTAAGAAAATGAGGAGATGGAAAGGCTAGCCCCCATCTCTCTCACATACAAAACTCAACTACCTACTAACCTTCTATCTTAATCCTCAATCTCCATAACTTACTATCTACGGTCATATCTTAGTCAGCTGAAGTTGCGACATGTCTTGTCTAATCACCTTCCCCAGCTCTTCTTCGACTTATTTCCAGCTCTCCTAGCCCCTGCCACCGTCAATCTCTCACACCTCCTAACTGGCGCATCCACATCCCTTCTCTTCACATGCCCGAACCATCCCTGTCGCACTTCTCTCGTCTTGTCTGCTAAGGAGGCAACTCCAACCTTATCCCCTATAACTTTATTTCTAATCATATCTCCTAGTATGACCACACATCCATCTTGGCTTTGTAGACACCTCATTTTAAGCTGGGTTGTAAGAGTCTCGCTCGGTTTGTAAATTATAATTATTGTGACTTATAATATTGCTTATGTAGTTACCAATATGTAAACTATCTCAAAAGATTTAAAAAGTTTATGTCCGAATACACAGTCAGAATTAAAAGATTTGACTCTCCAAATTTGAATTGTACCACATAAATTAGGATAGAATGAATAATTTTTTAATGCATGGATAATAATATCGGAATAAAATTTGAGATAACTTTATCTCATATTTAATTTGAGTATTAGTTAATTCTCGGATCCCACCATTTATATTAAAATGGTGGAATTACTATCCATAGGACATGAAATAAAATAATCTCATGGATATTATCTCACCGCACATACCAAATGACCCCTAATTTGTGTTTGTGTTAAGAGGTCATATTTCAAATGACAATCTTGGATCAAAATATTCTTCAGCTATTGTTGTTTGATTGTGACTTTTACACTTTTTTTTCTTGATTTTAGCTTAATACAATAGTGACGGAATTTTTTGTGATAATGATAGTGTCTGGATCGATTTGCGTGCATCTTACTAATTTTATCGGTTACATGCTACCTCTCACCAGCATATGTATTGTAACTCAAATCACCGTAGGCCATAGCTTTTGAATAAAGCCAAAAAATTTAATAAGGGGATTTAAAAAAATGCTAGAATGTAATATTTACTACTTGTCAAGGGGATTCAACAATACATAAATTTTAAGAAAAATATTATTTTTATGCGTTTTGCACCGTATAATTTTTATGCGAAGAAGATTAATTAAGCTCCTTTACAATAGGTAGCAACACCACAAACCGATAGTATAAATAATTTTTATATATTTTTAAAAGATAATTGCAAATCTTCATAATAATTGAAATTAAAAACTCGAAAAATGAAGCAAAGCACCGGCAAAAACATGTTAAATTCACTGAGTCACAAATTCGCCAAGTTAATGAATTTTAATATGTAAGTTACATGTACAGCTATAAGTATAATGGCTGGCAATATTAACCCGATTATAATTTAACGAGTAGTTATGCTACTGGTGGAAAAAATATGTGTAAATGTTGGAACTAAGTGAAAGTATATTTATGTTTTAGAAACAATCAGTATTAGAACAAATGTACTTTATACGCATTCATATTCATATTAATGGAGATTAATATTATGACATTTGCATTTGTTGAATTATTAGTTGATTGTTTATAATATTCTATAAATGCATCCCTAGAGTTTACGTGGTAATTAATAATGTGAGAGATTAATATTATAACGTAAACTCTTAAACTGTCTCGACTAATGATCATCGAGATTGGGATATTGATGATATGTGATACGTCGACATGTGGTTTGCATCATATCCTTAGGGATGTAGTATGTCTCACATGCTACGAGTTATGGAAACTCGTGATGGACACATGGATACTTGTTAAAGTATTGGTATACCCTGCTGATGCACTGTTTGTTATATATGTCTAAAGTGTCATCGGCGTGTGGGAGATAGAAGTCCTTAGACTTGAGGTCGATACCACCTTGTTTACAGAGTAATGTACTTTGAGCATGTCCTAAGCTTAAATGCCTTATAGGTTGAGACGCAGCTTGTTTTGGGTACATTGCGAAGTGGATTAAATATGGTAGTTGAGCCAAGATTAGAGTTCATTCCTCGAATGTATCTTCGAGAGAACACTCAAATTCTCATATGGTATTAGGTTGACTAAGTCGTTGGCCAACGCAGTAGACATATCTATGACATGGTCTTGTTGTCAGCTAATATGTATGAGATATATTGACCAAGCCATTTGGCAGATCCTAAGCTTGATCGAGTGTGTCGTGAATGAAAGAATTTTATTTACCCACATAGAGGTTCAATTCACATGTTTCGTGTAATTATACTTCACATATTGAGTTCGTCTCCCGGCGCCGTCTAGGAGTTCCATGTAACCCTAATGATATTAGTGTTGATATGTGAAGGCATGTAGGGTAACACTAAGTCAATAGTTCCGTCGATTCAAGGATGTAATCAGAGAGAATATATATGTTCGATTTATAATCGAGACATTAAAATAAAATAGAAACGAGACAGAATTGGACCAGGGCCGCGGCGCCATTTATGCAGAGTCGCGGCGACACGTGTCCAGTGGGTCCAAAATGACCCACTCTGCTTCGGTTTCTGGGCCTGGCCCATTTGGGAACCCTAGCTGATTTCTGCAGCTATTTATACAGGGTTCAGCCATATATTTTATACACTCTTTTCATAAGATTAAACTTGTCACGATCCGACCCCGGGCCCGCGACTGGTGCCCTACCTGGGCACCCTTACAGGTATACATTAGAGATAATCAGCGGAACATAGATAAAACTCATAAATATACAGCAATGTGAAATAAACAACAGGCTAGCCGATAAGGCTGCCTTCCTGGATATATCTATATACATAGCCCAAAAGCAGTTACATCCTTTCTTCTTCTTTTTTCTTTTTACAACCCGACCCACAAGATATGACTACAGACCTCTAAGAATTTTGACATAACCACTGTGACGGGACAAGGCCCCGCCATACCTCTGAATGTACATAAATCTACAACATCAGGGAAATTGTACCAAAAGACAAGCCTCCGGAGAAATGAAGCTTTCTGACAACTGATCAGTGATCCTAAGAGTGAGGATCTGCAACCTGATTACCCCTACCTACGGCATGAACGCAGCCCCCCGAGGAAAGGGGGTTAGTACAAAATATGTACCAAGTATATGAAACTGAAAATACTGAAATGAAATCATATAGTCTAAAATAAAGCTGGAGACACGTATGATAACCAGATAACAATACACCGCACCTTATTAATACTGAGACTAATGAGAGTAACTTTTGCCATTTAAAAGTAGGAAGGTTATGATTAATTTAGTGCTACCCGCCCGTAATACCATTATGCAATCCTATTCATGGGAATTGAACCCGCATGGGAATTGAACCCGCATAGGTCACGTGGACCCGTAATGAGTATATATGGATACCCGCATCGTGGAGAGCTAGCCCACAAAATAGTCATGGAAATTTAACCCGCATGGAAATTGAACCCGCATAGATCACGTGGACCCGCAATGAGTATATATGAATACCCGCATCGTGGAGAGCTAGTCCACGGAATAGAATAATGTCAAGGGAATTGAACCCGTAGTATAACACATGATTGTCGGCCCTCGTGTGAGGGACGCGGTGATATGGAGATATAATACTCGCACGAATGTCTATTGTGAGTAACATATGCAAGTTAAATCATTTAGGACTCTCATTAGATTGAGGTGAATCACTTATCATTTATAAAACTCAAGGCACTAGCATGTCACGTCAAATTCGGGAATTTAACCCCAAAGTACTACGTGTTTCAACTCCTTTGAAAATGACTATTTTCATGAAACAACCACAAGATACTAACACCCGTAATATCAAGGTATGTCTACTTTTTAAATCAAGTTACTACACCTTTAGAAATTCAATGCAAAGCTTTTAAAACCAAACACTTCTACTTTCACAACCTAGGCATCTTATGCCTTTAAATCAAGTAAACCACTCTCTTAATCTTTCCATAAAGCCATTATAACTCTTTATGTTTTAGACAACTAAGGCATTTTCATCCTTTAAAATCAAGTGAGTTAATTCTCTAACTCAACCAACTTGGACAATTCAATCAAGGCAATGATACTAAAAACAAAGCCGAATTTATTTAAAGCTCGTACGTCTACCGTACTATACATTTATAACACATCATGCTCAAGAGATAAGGAAAGTTTCACATACCTTTCCGGCCTAATCCACTCGCTAGGTTGAATACGACGCACGTAGAATATCAACATATTATGACCATAATACGTCTATCAACTTCTAGCATTCTATCGTAGAATAATTCTAAGTATAAAGTCTCTTATTCTACAGAAAATTGGGCAGCACTTCCTTTGTTTCTACGTACTTTTCCACCTTTTTCAAGGCCCGAAATCAATAACCAAACATGCCACATTTAAGGCTCAACAATTCAGCTAACCAAAGGGGATTACACGTCTAACCGGACGTGTAAAATTCTGCCCCACAATTAATATAAAACTGTCCAATAATTAAGGCAATTCTCGACTATAATCAATGCCAACAACAATGTCAATTTCCGTTCAATTCCTTTTCAATCCAAGTTGTTATTCCAACATGTTATTTACATTATAACAATTATAACAACTATAAATCATTTCTTCTTTAACAAGCGACGATTGTAACTATCGACCAAATTGATTTACAATCTTAACGATTAACATGCCATTTTCGGTTTTAAGGTCCTAACAAGGTCCAAATCTTTCCAATCTTCATCCTAAATATCACATGCTCTTTTATCAATTTTTACAACATGTAATTTCTAATTAAATTAAGAAGATGGAGATTATTACCTCGATAAGCCCAATCTAATCCAAGATTCAAAGTCGATCCTTAGCAACTTTAGCTCCTCTTCTTGACGTTCCAATCCACTCCAAACAACCATTAGAAACTTATGAAGAACTGATGCGCGGTAAGATGCACACACTTTAAACGCAAGTGCACGTTATCGTGACAAGTAGTATAGTCTTGATAAGACCGAATATCGTCCTCTAGGATTAGGGTTCAAGTACCAAATATCTATTTTCTAGTATCTATTTGGCGAATTGATAAATGATTGGTTGTTTAGAACTAAGAATTACGAAAGCTATTTAAATATAAAGATTTACTTCAGATGTGATGAGAATAGGGCTTCCATGTATCCTTACTATCCGCTTATGCTACTTACTAATGTATTAACTTATGGTATTCTTCTTTTGGAGAAAGCAGTTTTAAATCGCTTTATACTCCCGTTAGGGTTATATAAACACTCAACCCCAAAGATCGCACCTTACCTACCTTCGTGATAAGGATAACTCTATAGGAGGATTAAGAACAAAACCTAGTTGACCGTCACGCACAACGCGCAAAATTAGGGTTGTTAAGCCTCTCATCAACGCTTACATAAATAATTGAGGTATTTTCATCCCCAATCCAAGAATGTCTACCCAACTTACAAGATATTCACAATCCCCTTTTCGTAACTGATTAGAAATCATATAGTGATAATTAGTTGTCAATTAATTACCAAGAATTCAACTCAATTATTGGATAGATCTCACAATAAGAAAAATAATCATAAGCATGCATTAATTCATAACAAAGGTTTCTAGCAATTCAACATGGAAAGCCCTATAAGAGAATTAGTTCCTAGCCATAAATATGACAAGAACTAATTCAAAGTTCATCATAAAAACTGAAATAAAGTAAAGAAAAGGAAAAGAAATTACTAGACTAATGGTATCCAATCTCCAAGCCAAAGTCTTGTGTTGTGCAAGAAGGGGAACCCTCAAAAACTGCCTAGGGTTCTCCTTTTATAGGCTGCAAACCGCCTCCCTCTTTTCCTTCAGGCCTGGCCCAGAAATTCGTCCAAAAACCTAATTTTTCCGCGTCGGCGCCGCGGCCCTGCAGTCAGGCGCCGCGGCGCCGGAAGTTCTGCAATCCGTCGAGTGTTTTGGCGCCGCGGCCCTGATATCTGCTGCATGCGAGGCGCGGCTACTGGAACTCTGTAGCTTCGGATGTTTAGCGCCGCGCCTGCGTTGATGTTCGAGCGCGCGCGAAGTCTTCTGCGCCTCTCTGAATAGTGGCGCCGCGCTGATCGGCGAGGGCCGCGGCCTGGTCCGATTTTTCCATCGGTTGCCACTTTCTCTGTTTCCAGCTCTGACATCTCCTCTTTTGCCCTCTTTTTGCTCTTTTTCCGTCATTTGGCCATTTTAACCACTTTGACTCAAAAGAAAGAAAAACTATCCTAATACGACACTTATATGTGCAAAATGGGACAAAAGACTAACTAAAACTGACTCAAAAGGTGTATATAAAATACACCGATCAAATACCCCCAAACTTAACATTTGTTCGCCCTCGAGCAAAGATAGAAAGAAATAAAATAAAAGACTCAAAGAAACGAAAAGAATAAAAGACTCACTGCCATTGATCACTTTTGCTGCATAAGTGTTAACTAGAAAAACATGAAGGTTAGCAAAATAATATGCAGGAATATATAGCATGAAATTGTCAGCACACTAAACACATGAAGCTAAATATTTCGCAAACTCATATTCATCATGCTTAATGGAAGTCAATATACTAAATCATGCATATAAATTCAAGAATTCCTATGGCATGCTTACTTGCTATTCTCCACTAATTCTGGATATGCATAAAAGAGATCTTCAGGACTTTAAGGGTTGTAATGTAGGCTTAGGTAGGGGTTGGTAAAAATAGGCATTTAGGCTCATTTTTGTGTACCATAAGCTCTTTAGCTTTTCAGTATTTCCCTTTTCTTTTTGTTCTTTTCTTCATTTCGATTCTATCTTTCCCCTCTTTTGTTTTGGGAGAATGAAGAGTATTATAATAACAAGCACCCCCAAACTTAGGCTTTTGCCTCTTTCTTATTACTTTTTTTTTATTGGGGTGCAACAAGCTCATTCACTCTTTTTGTCTCTTTTTTAACACAATTGATTCCACTACTTCACATTTTTACTTATGGCACAATCTGTGGGAATATAGGGTGTCAAAGAAGAAGTTTCAATTTAGGCTCAATGGGACTGACTAGGGATATTTTTAAAGTACGGGATAGAAAAGAATGGTAAGAATTGGCTATCAAAGAAATGTCTGAGTCATCTCCCTAACATGCATATCCTAACTATTTCGCCTCAAATAGCAAGCAATCATAACACATAAGTATTTATCATTTAACATGCATAACTCAAGCAAGAGACTCCAAATAGACAGATTCTGTGAGTTTTTGACATATCTAACTTAGGTGTTTAGATAGTTGCTTCAATTCCGTTACATTATTCTGCCTTCCTTCACTAGGTGTTTCTAGCAACTACAGCATACATGATCTTTGACAGACAATTATGACTCAAAAAGAAAAAAAATTGGTGACTCAAAATAAACATAAAACAATCAAAAAGACTAAAATAAAATATAACATGACACACAAATAAAACACCCCCAAACTTAAATCACACATTGTCCCCAATGTGTGTAGACTCAAAGACAGTAAAAGAAATAAGACACTTACAAACTTTGGCTAAAATGGTGGTGGTGGCGGTGGATAATGCATCGACCATTGGTTGAACAAGGAGCTCAACTCGTTGATTTGTTGCCTTGTTTCTTGATGTCCTTGTACTACTGTGTCCAAGGTCTGCATCATCCTCATCTGATTTTGATACAATTGCTCCATTGTGGGCGTTGGAGGTTCTGCTCCTGTGGTTGGCCGGTGGCTAGGTCCTGCATCATATTGAGCCCCTATTTCCGGCTCATCTTAGTCCATGGCGCCTCTGCTGCTGCTGCCGTGGTTGTACTCTTCGTCTGCTCTTTGGGGGCTTGGAGTGCAGGAAAGAGTGCACTATCCCGGGACACCGGCGGTTGGTTTCTCTGAGTGTCGGTGGGTAGTTGTGGGACCGCTCGTGTGACATAGCTTGGTGATAATCGAGCCATGTCCCAATCCACCTGTCGTTACCAACCTGCTGATTTCCTCAATGCTCTGCACTATTTCTTTCCCCACATCAATCGTCAACCCCCTCATAATTCCATATATTAGTTTGATCATGTCCTCTGGCACTCTGGTGAAGTGCGTGGATGGAATCATGCGGGCGCTGACGAAATATAGCCACCATTTGGCTACTTTATTGAATTGGCACATGTTCAGTGCTCTTGACCCATTTCTTCCAATATCAAAAACAGCCCCATGGTAGCTCACGGTGTCTGCAACGGCATTCCAGTCGATGTGGTCAATGCTTCTAGACCATGTTCTAAAGTGATTCCAATCACTTCTTTCTTCAACATCAACCGTCTTCAATTGTATATTTATATCTTCTGCTGTCACAGGCACATAAACTCCCCTAACAAAGCATCCCCTTTCCACCTTCTCCGGAAAGTTGGCATAAAATTCACGCACCATTGTTGTGTTTACTGGTGCTATCTTCTCCGGATTCACAAATTTCCTCCACTCCCTTAACTCAATCATCGCCCGAATGGGCTCGTAGACATCTTCTTCCCCATATGACTCCCTCTGGTAGTCCATTCCCCTTTCTGGTATTAAGGGTCCGTATCGCTTTGTATCTTTGGTAGGCTTGGTAGCTCACAAACCTATTTTCATCGTATTGTGGGGTTGGGGTGGATGTGGAGCCTCTTCTTTTCCTGGTGGCCATGGTTAAAACAATTTCTGGGGTTTACAATTTAGTGGCACAACTGTTTCCTACACAATTAACAACTAGCAGCGAACACAACACCCCCAAACTTCAGCTTTTCTACCCAATACCCACACTCCTTTTCTACTCTTTTCTCCAAACCTCACAATCAACTTTTCAGTACCCAACTACTTCAACTACAATGCTCCTTCAAACAACTACCTCCTGTGACTTCAGTAAAGGATTCAAGAACAAAAAAAAGATTACCTTTTTATGAGAAGATTCAAGCTTGTTCTTGCTTCTAATGGTGGTTTGAGGCTATGGAATGGAGCTTTGTTGGTTGAGATAGCTAAGGGTTTTGGGAATTTAAGAGTTTTGATTGTGGTTGGGTTGGATTTGTGGAGGATTTGTGGGCAAATTCTCGAATTTCGTGGGTTTTGGAGAGGAAGGTTAGGTTTTGAATTTGGAATGGGGACAATCGGAATTTTGGGCGTTTTTAAGTTTCTGGATTCCCGCTTTGGCGCCGCGGCCGCTCAGCGCCGCGGCTGATCTTCGCTCGCCCGGGACTTCTGACTTTCGCGCGCCATTCTGAAATATGGCTAAATTTGGCAAATTTTCTGGAATTTTGGAGCCGCGGCGCTTAAACTTGCGCTGCTCGATTCTTTTAGCGCCATGCTCGCTCTCAGCCGCAGCTTGCCCGCTTTTCTGGAAATTCTTGCTTTTCTTGCTTTATTTCCCAGACTGTCAATCACAAAGACAAACACAAGACCCAAGACCGTGAGGCTTTTTAGACAAAATAAAATAAACTAAAGAGAAAATAACATAATTGAAAACGCTGGGTTGCCTCCCAATAGCTGTCTTTAACGTCTTTTAGCCGGACGCAAGTTCCTTAGCCTTAATAACCCTGGGGTGGATTAAGCCCCCAACCTATCCATTTCCTCCACATTTGGCGTTTTCTTTTTCTTCTTTTCTTCTTAGCTTTATCAGTAAGGGGGAGTTCAGGTATACTTACCTCCTTTAGTGGCATTTCAGCGAACTATGCCTGCTTTCTTGGGCTCATCGCTCTTTGGTTGACTTGTATTGGCTCGCATGGGGGTTTGATGGTGCTGATTGCAAAGCACCCACTCCTTGTTGGTGGCTCAATGACGTGTTTAAAAACTTTAAACACCATTTCTTCAGACTCCACCCTTAGTGTTAATTCTCCTCTTTCTACATCAATCAAAGCTCTCCCCGTTGGTAGGAATGGCCTCCCCAATATGATAGGGATTTCTGCGTCTTCTTCCATATCAAGAATGAGGAAGTCTGCAGGAAAGAAGAATTTTCCTACTTTCACAATCACGTCCTCGATCTTGCCTCTTGGATGAACCATCGTCCCCGGCTAGTTGCAGTTCTTGTGGTTGGTTTGGCTTCTCCCAACTCCAATCTTTTAAATACCGATAGGGCATTAGATTTATACTTGCCCCTAAATCACATGTAGCTCTGTTGCAAGTTACCACGCTTGTCGTGCAAGGTAGTGTAAAGCTCCCTGGATCTTTTAGCTTTGGTGGCAACTTTTTCTGCAAGATAGCACTACACTCTTCTGTCAGTGCTACTATTTCATACTCGGCCAGCTTTTTCTTCTTCCCCAAAATCTCCTTCATAAACTTGAAATAGGAGGGCATCTGCTCTAATGCTTCTATGAAAGGTATGTTGATATCAGTTTCTCAATGTCTCCAAAAATTTGGAGAATTGTTTATCAACCGCCTTTCGTTGTAGTCTCTGGGGGAAAGGGATCTTCTCTGTATACTCCTTCTACGGAGCTTTCTCTACTACAGGGCTGGGCTCAATCACCTTCTCTTTTTCTAACTCTGCGCTTTCTTCTCAACTATCGTTGCGGTGGCCTTTGCTCCAACCTTGCCGCTTCTCAATTGCCTTGCGACATCGCTCCTCGATTTACCTCGTGTTACTTCGCAACGCCCGCGTGGTCGATGTTTGCTGCTTTGCTACCGGCTACTTGAAGTTTCAAGTTCTGAATGAGGACTAACCATGTCATGGGAGTGCAGGCATTGGCGTCTTTATCCGCATCTGCTTTCAGCTCGTCTGGCTTTTATTTCTGAACCGGTGCATTGAACTGTTGATGTTGTGGGGCTTGGATGAAGAGCTGCTGATTCTGGTTCTGCTGGTTTGCATCGCCTCGTATTGGTTCTGCTTCCCGATATTGGTTCTGTTGCCCATCATCGCGGTCTGCGCCGCTTGATGCGGATTCTGCCCCTAGTCTCCTTTCCATGAGAAATTTGGGTGATTCCTCTATCCTGGATTATAAGTGTTAGAGTAGGGGTTGTTCTGTTGCCTTTGATAGTTACCTATGGCCTGACACTCCGCCTGCTCCATTGGTAGGTTGTTGGGATCCGCTGAAGGACACCTATCAAATGTATGTGGGCCACCACATATCTCACAGCTTTTAGGCATCTGTACCGCATTCACTGACACTGTATGTTCTTTGCTGTTTGTTTAGAAGGGCCACTGGGCATTCAAGCGCAAGAATAGCATCTATTTCATGGACTCCCATTATTCTTCTCCCATTTGTCGACCTCTTCCGTGATACATGGTTGTTAGTGGCCATGTCTTCTAATAACTCGTAGCGCCGTGGGTTGTTTTCCTCATGAATGCTCCACTCGCCGCATCTATGATGGTTCTTGTCACTTTCGGCCAGTTGTAGAAGATGTGGACCAAGTTCCACAACTCAACGATGCAATGGTGTGGGCACTTTCTCTGTAGATCTTTGAACCTTTCCCAAGCTTCATATAAGGACTCTCCATCCGCTTGGTAGAAGTTGTTCAACTCCTCTTAGTTTTCTTTGCTTTACGGAGGAAAGAACTTGGCTAAGAATTTCTGTGTCAGCTCGTGTCATGTAAAAATCGAATCGGCCGGCAGGGAATTCAACCATACTTTTGCTCTATCCCTAAGTGAGAAGGGAAAGAGCCTCAATCTGAAGGCATCATCAGTAACGCCGTTGTTGACACCCAATTTTGACCCTCCCGTCCAGTCATTAACTATAAAATTACACTAATTTTGTAAAATAATTTTTTGGGATTTTTATAATAAAATACAACAATAAAACATTAATACAAACACAAATAAACAGTTTAATAATGGCATCACGTCTTACGTAGAGTTTTAAGCACTTAGAGTCCCGCGCCCGCATTTATTAACTTTAAGCTTTGTCGTAATTCTTAAATAATTAATAAATGCATAAAATAAATAATTTAGCGATAACGTCGTGTCAGGTAGCATAGCCGCATTTATTAGTAATCATTTGTAATTTAAAATCAATTTTAATCTGATATATGCATTTAATAGCACCGCATTTATAAAGCTTTAAACGATTCTTAAATATCATGCTCGCATTTAGCATTTAAATAATTTAATCTAAACTCAATTCAATTTTAATTTAACTTCACAATAATGCAATAATAAGTTTTTAATAGCGCCGCATTCTAAAGCATTAAGCATTAATTAAATAACACGCCCGCGTTTATTATAACAATTAGATTAATGAAGCACCTAAATAATGTGATCACATTTGTTAATTTAATTTATCACTAATTAACTCCTAAAAACTAATTAATTAAAAGCCTAAAACTAATTAATAGCTAACTACCCTAATTAAAACACAGCCCAACCCGCAGCCCAACATACCCACTGACCCGCAAGCCCACGTCGCCCCTTTACCTTTTAATTTTTTTGCCCAGCCCAGATTATACTCACCCACAGCCCTTTCCTATCCCCCTCGTCTCCCTCAATCAACGCACTAAAAAAACTCGTGACTCAGCCACGCCAAGGCACTGAAGACTCACTCGGCCGGATTTCTCGCCTGAGAATCCGGGGCTTTCCCTTTACCCATGCACACAGACAGCTCACCTCTTACCATATCTATCACCCAAACGAATCCAACGATACCTTTCCATAACCAAACAAATCCTTCCAAAAATCAGAACCCATTCGAATCAGTAGCAAATCGATACGAATCACTTACCTTCCTTACCTGCACACACCCAAACCTTTATTTACTTACCATAAGCCAACTAGCAAAATCTTTCCAGAATCGGAAACTTACCATAACCGAATCGCACGAATCAAGCACCAAATCGCGTCGATATCAGCCCTTACTACTTACCTAATGGGGATCCAAAGCATGGCTATATAAGCACATGCAGGAGCATTGATCGAGGGGCAGAGCAGATACGGGGAGAAGCACAGACGGGAGGACAATACGACAGAGCACAGCAGAGCATCAGAAGGGGGGAGCACTCACTAGCACGAATAGGAAGTTCGAACCCTTCCCTTTTAATTCAGCCGAAAAAATCAGTGAGCAAACCTTGTCCCTTTCATTCGCATCGCAAACCCAAAACCCGTCGATTGGACCGACGACTTGATACGCTGCCCCGGGTCGCTGTCCGGAGAAGGTAAACTCAACTCCCCTCGATCTTGATTTATTTCATATTTTCTTTGTATTTTCTGTGTGCTTGCTTACATTAATTATGTTGTTAGTCTGTTGATATTACTGTGACTATAATGCCTGATGTTTAGTTAGTTCGTTTTCATTAATCTAGGCATATTTAGCTTATTTAAACTATGGAGTGAGTTTACATTCATTGTAATATGCTATAAATGTTATTTAGCACCTGTTTAGAGGGATCATGATAAGGATTAAGCAAACTGCTTCATGATGTTTGTTATTGCTTCGTCATCTGCAATCCCGTCTAATTGATCGTCCATGCCTAGATATATGGTGAATCGAATATGTATATACTTGTTTAAGTGTCGCATGTTTGGTATAGCGTGATGTTTGCTTTATTTCTTGTAAGTCATATCATGTGGGAGTTTGAGGTTCAGTCCGATTATGCGTGTCGCATTCCTTACATGTTTAAGACATGTGAATAATGTTGTCTTAAGATTACTTCTTAGTGGTTTATAAGCATTTTGGTGAATTTGTTGATATACCTTCGTGATTTAAAGGAATGGTGTGTGTAGCTTTAAATCTTTACTAACAAGCATACAAATCAGATTTTATATAAATTTGGCATGAAGAGAGCTTTGTAAGTGATGTCATTGAATATTATTGATTATATCAAGACGCTCGTCTTATGAAATTCTAGTAGTTAGTTCCGTAGGTATTGGTCTCTTGTTCAGCTAAAATGTTATCTTTAAACGTTTGATTTGGTCACCCCTGTTGTTTAACATCTCTATTGAATTTATCATACACTTTTCCTGTCTGTTTAGGTGTTAAAATGTCTCCGTGTTAGCATATTGTCCCTTCTAAATTGTCTCGCACTCGCACTCGTATGCTCAATCGCTTGTTGCTATTACTTCGTTGCGCTTTTAAGGGCATATCGGGCCGCTAGCTCGTTAATGTCATTTTGAGTCCTTACCGCTTGTTTTCCGGGTCGCTAAGTAGCCGCCCTATTCTGATTTTATTCCCACTTGAATTGTTGCTTTTACTGCTGCCCTTTTTAGTCTATCTCTGCGACTGCGTGAACTATTTGATACTGCTGTTCTCGTTTTTAAAGTTTCTTTATCTTGTTTGGTTTAAGTTCATTTATTAAATATTGTTATGACCAGTTACTGCACTTCTGGGTTCCTATCTAATAAAATGGTACTGGATAACATTTTATTTGCCTAAGTGCATAAGGTAACAGTTTGTTTTGAAATCCCTTAGAGGCCCAACAACGTATCTTCCATGAATTATTTATCTATATATTTTGTTTATGCATGTATTTTCATGTTATATCCACTAATCCTTTTCCTTTTTTTTTTTTACATGAAATGCATCGGAGCAAAATGAAGAGTCTCATGGCGAGACTCATCACGACTTTCGTCAATGAAAGCCCGCATCTACATCTATCGCGTTCCCTCCTCGGCAATTCCTAGAAAAACAAAATAGGACGGAGTCATCCGCTTCAATTCCTTCACTCTCTTAACCTCCTTACCTCATTTTTATGTCTTTATTTGTTTCTTGTAATTTTATTATCTAACTTTGTAATTAACAGGAGATCTAGGGCAATTAGTCTTTGAACATATAAGGTGGTAAGGTAATTTAGAATTAGAAATGCACTTCTAGTTATTTATCTTAGGCTTGTCACGCATGTCTAATCTCTTGCATAACAGTTAAAATTGCATATCTAATCATGAAGTTAATGCATAACAAAAGAAATTGATTTTCTCATAAATCACTTAATGACATTTCATAATAAAATTATCTCCTTATTATCAATGGTAAAAAAATAGCATTTTTATATCATACTCATGATATTAATCAAATCGATTTTGCAAAAAATGAAATGCACATCTTTAATAACCACATCAATTTTGCATCATTTTATAAATGCATACTTTTAAACTTTACGTTTATTTTTGTAGCATTAGTCTTATAAATCTTTTATCCAAAATGCAATGCATTCTTTTATAAAATACTTGCAGCATCTTTTTAAACATGCATTTTCTCTAACATAATAATCAACCTAGGTTTGGCAGGACAACCGCAAGTTAGCGGATCTTAGAGGGTGCCTAACCCCTTCCCTCTAGATTAATAAAGAACCCTTACCCAGAACCTCATTAAGTTTAGCAGACCATTAAAATGGAGTTAATGTTTTACTTTAAACTAGTTGAACATTTAGGTGTCCTAATTCACCCAATTAATTAGGTGGCGACTCCGCGAACCCTTTAGCATTTAGCACCTTTTAGCATACCCTTTTAAACTTTAGCATCTTTTGCAATTTTAGCATCCTTTTAGCATTTTTAAAACCTTTAAGCCTCTTAAACCTTTTAGCATTTTTTTTATTTTTCTAACATATTGCATTTTGAGCAGGGTTCGCCTTTATAAAATAAATGCCGCGGCCGAAAATGGGCGCGACAGAAATGGCGACTCCACTGGGGATTTTAGGTTCTTAACCACAACAGACCTAGGGCTATTATTCGGCAATTATTTTGCATTTAATTTTTTGTGTATTGTATTTTGTTTATTTTTTGCTACTTGCTTTACTGCTTTCCCTAAACTGGCATTCCGCTCATATTTCTTCCATTCTGGAAAATTCACACAAATCACACACTCACGCTACCGGTGTGCTCGCGCACCGCAAATTTCTTTCAAAAATATCCAAATTTTAGGAGAGTTGGCGCTGTGAGTTAGATCGGTTCGTCTGATCACCGCGTAGCCTTCTCACTCGAGTTGTCCGCCGAACTCAAGCGTAAAAGCCAAATCTTAGAAACTTAAGATGAGCTATACCACCCTTTATTTTAGGGCACGATGCATTTACCTTAGGTGGGTTGGTCCTCGCATCGACACCACAATTAGGAAGACACCAAACTTGTCGACGGGTTTCTCAACCCAACGACCAACCAGCATATTATGTGCAGCGTGACAATGACAGACAAATCCAAGCCCAATCATGACATGCTGAAATTGGAAAAAATGCACCGTCATTTGGTCGCCATTTCCAACAAAGGCATTATAGTTGGACGACTTGGACAAATCCGTCATAATCTCGCATAAGTGACGTTTAGGCTTACCTCTGGCATAAAGAGGCCCCCCTGCATGTTAGGAAACGTTTGAATGTGCTATATGCAATATATCTGCTACATACCCGCAAATTATGTGCTTTATGCTAACACCGTTTGTTGCATTTTTAGAAAGATTTATCATCTCCCCCCAAAGGTCGATTTGTATTTGACTTAGCAATGGCAGAGCATCAATATTTCACAAGATCAAAGGCACGGTCCAAATGATACGACCGATTCGCGGCATCCGAGCTGAACGAGCCTGAACTCGCTCTCGTTCCTATAGTAAAGCAGGGTCTCGTAAAAGAAGAGCAACACGACACCTTCTCAAAACGACAATGTAGGAAACTGCATGCGGGCCGCAAATCCAAGCGCACTGTGCACGCAGATGTCGGACAAGGCGCGGTCAAATACAAATCGACTTCCAAAACTCACAAAATTTTCTTTCGAGCGCAGTCTTTTCATATTAATGTAAGAAGAAATGCAATAGCCGGGCGTAAAATACGGCAAGAAGTTTCTTCGCAAGTTAAGAAACAGCAGAGGCGTAAGATATGACAAAAATCTCAAAATTCAAAGTCCGTGATCGGCAGCAGCAGCAGAAGGGCATCAACAATCGGCAATCAAAGTTCGTAGTTCCGCAACAAAACCTAGCGCCAACTCTGCATAAAGTCAAACTTCAGAACCAGCGACGCACACAACAAAGGCATCATAACAATTGGCACAGCAGCAAGTGGCAACATCTCGATTCGCCGCATATCGTGACGACATCTCTATCCATAAAATTACACTTCTCATATATATTTATCATTTTGTTTAAACAGTATACACTAACGCTTTCTCAAGCATTTATTCTACGGCGAGCAAAGAACACGCCCAGTAACGACGTTATCAACACAAAGAAGTCTACGCAACGACGCCAAAGAAGAATACGCCCAGTAACGACGCGATCAAGACAAAGAAGTCCACGCAACGACGCCAAAGAACAACACGCCCAGATAACGACGCGATCGCAAGTCCACGCAACGACGCCAAGAAGAATACGCCCGCATAACGACGCGATCAAGACAAAGAAGTCTACGCAACGACGCCAAGAAAGAACACGCCCAGCAACGACATTATCAAGACAACAAGTCCACGCAACGACGCCAAAGAAGAATACGCCCGCATAACGACGTTATCAAGACAAAGAAGTCTACGCAACGACGCTTAGCAAAGAACACGCCCAGTAACGACGCGACAAGACAAAGAAGTCCACGCAACGACGCCAAAGAACAACACGCCCGCATAACGACGTGATCGAAGTCTACGCAACGACGCCAAGAAAGAACACGCCCAGTAACGACGCGACAAGACAAAGAAGTCTACGCAACGACGCCAAGAAGAATACGCCCAGTAATGACGCGACAAGACAACAAGTCTACGCAACGACGCCAAAGAAGAACATCGCCCGCATAACGACGCGATCAAGAAGTCCACGCAACGACGCCAAAGAAGAACACGCCCAGTAATGACGTTATCAAGACAATGAGTCCACGCAACGACGCCAAAGAAGAATATCGCCCAGTAACGACGCATCAAGACAAATGAGTCCACGCAACGACGCCAAAGAAGAACACGCCCAGTAACGACGCGATCAAGACAAAGAAGTCCAAAACGACGCCATCATCGCGATATTACATCTACACGCGAAGATTTTCTCTCGTTTCTCAAAATTGCATTTTTATCATTCATGCTTTATTATTCGTTTTAGCAGCATGCACTAACTCTTCCTCGAGCTTTAGTCTACGCGAGCAGCAGAAGAATAAGTCCAAAACGACGCCAAGTCCAAAACGACGCTAAGTCCAAAACGACGCCAAGTCCGAAACGACGCCAAGTCCAAAACGACGCCAAGTCCGAAACGACGCCAAGTCCAAAACAACGCCAGTCCAAAACGACGCCAGTCCAAAACGACGCCAGTCCAAAACGACGCCAGTCCAAAACGACGCCAGTCCAAAACGACGCCAAGTCCAAAACGACGCCAAGTCCGAAACGACGCCAAGTCCAAAACGACGACGAGTCCAAAACGCATTTACAAGTCCAAAACGATTTACAAGTCAAGATATCACATCTACGCAGGACGATTTCTCCGTTTCAAAATTGCATTTTTTTCTCTCATATATTATTCCGCCTTAGCGCTTATGCACTAACTCTTTCGAGCTTTAGTCTACAGTGACAATTGCAGCAGCGACAACGATCCGCATTCACAATCGCAACACGCCCGCAAGGATTTAAATCACAAGATTTGCAAGATCGCATCAACACAAAGCAGCATCATATTTTTGCAGATAACCTTTTCTACTCACAAATGCATTACTTTAAAATTACGATCATCATTTTTGCCTTAACAGCATGCACTAACCGCTTGTTCAAGTCTTAGTACGCAGAGCAGGAGCACAACGTGGATTTTCTCTTACAAATAACCGGCAATTGCCGGGCCAACCTTCCCAACGACGCGTAAGCGCCGCGCCGTTGGCCCACTCGCTTCCACGCCACCATGTAACCCAAAGACCATAAGCCATAGCAGACACCCTGTGTTCAAGCCGCTTATTTTCTTTACTTTTTAGACTATAGCCCAAAGGTCATCATAACTCGACATCGGGATGTTTTAAGTCCGCTAGCCCGCCGTGTTTTGATTACGGTGACCAAAGGTCGCCATAACTCGACATCGATGTTTTCAGTCCGCTTAGCCCGCTTGGTGTTTTGACCACGGTAACTCAGTCGCCATAACTCGACACCGACAGCCTTCGAGTCCGCTAAGTAGCCCGCCGTGTTTCGACCATTGTAGCCCAAAGGTCGCCATAACTCGACATCGACAGATTTTGATTTTTTTTGCCACCTTGTTTACCCGCCAAAGATTTTGCACTCAAGATCGAGACAAAATTACATGAGTCAACGCTTTGTCCAAGATTCTTCCATCATCTCCATACAAAGAGGACACCGCTGACACCCAATTTTGACCTCCCGCCCACCATTAACTATAAAATTACACTAATTTTGTAAAATAATTTTTTGGGATTTTTATAATAAAATACAACAATAAAACATTAATACAAGCACAAATAAACAGTTTAATAATGGCATCGCGTCTTACGTAGAGTTTTAAGCACTTAGAGTCCGCTACCGCATTTATTAACTTTAAGCTTTGTCGTAATTTTAAATAATTAATAAATGCATAAAATAAATAATTTAGCGATAACGCCGTGTCGTAGCATAGCCGCATTTATTAGTAATCAATTGTAATTTAAAATCAATTTTAATCTGATATATGCATTTAATAGCACCGCATTTATAAAGCTTTAAACGATTCTTAAATATCATGCTCGCATTTAGCATTTAAATAATTTAATCTAAACTCAATTCAATTTTAATTTAACTTCACAATAATGCAATAATAAGATTTTAATAGCGCCGCATTCTAAAGCATTAAGCATTAATTAAATAACACGCTCGCTTATTATAACAATTAGATTAATGAAGCACCTAAATAATGTGATCACATTTGTTAATTTAATTTATCACTAATTAACTCCTAAAAACTAATTAATTAAAAGCCTAAAACTAATTAATAGCTAACTACCCTAATTAAAACACAGCCCAACCCGCAGCCCAACATACCCACTGACCCGCAAGCCCACGTCGCCCCTTTACCTTTTAATTTTTTTGCCCAGCCCAGATTATACTCACCCACACTCTTTCCTATCCCCTCGCCTCTCAATCAACGCACTCTAAAAACTCAGACTCCACACGCTAAGGCACTGAAGACTCACCGGATTTCTACCGAGAATCCGGCTTTCCTTTACCCATGCACACGCATGTACCACCTCTTACCATATCTATCACCCAAACGAATCCAACGATACCTTTCCATAACCAAACAAATCCTTCCAAAATCGTAACCCATTCGAATCCAAGAGCAAATCGATACGAATCACTTACCTTCCTTACCGCACACACCCAAACCTTTATTTACTTACCATAAGCCAACTAGCAAAATCTTTTCGTAATCGGAAACTTACCATAACCGAATCGCATTTAATCAAGCACCAAATCGCGTCGATATCACTCTTACTACTTACCTAATCGGATCCAAAGCATGGCTATATAAGCACACGCAGAGCATTGATCGAGGGCGTGAGCAGATACGGAGAAGCACGCACGGAGGACAATACGACAGAGCACCAGAGCATCGTATGGGAGCAACACCGCACCACTAGCCTAGCACGAATAGAAGTTCGAACCCTTCCTTTAATTCAAATTAAAAATCAGTGAGCAAACCTTGTCCCTTTCATTCGCATCGCAAACCCAAAACCCGGCCGATTGACCGACGACTTGATACGCCCCCGGTCATTGTCCGAGAAGGTAAACTCAACTCCTCGATCTTGATTTATTTCATATTTTCTTTGTATTTTCTTGTGCTTGCTTACATTAATTATGTTGTTAGTCCGCTGATATTATCGTGACTATAATGCCCGATGTTTAGTTAGTTCGTTTTCATTAATCTAGGCATATTTAGCTTATTTAAACTATGGAGTGAGTTTACATTCATTGTAATATGCTATAAATGTTATTTAGCACCGCTTGTAGGATCATGATAAGGATTAAGCAAACCGCTTCATGATGTTTGTTATTGCTTCGCTATCCGCAATCCCGCCTAATCGATCGCCCATGCCTAGATATATGGTGAATCGAATATGTATATACTTGTTTAAGTGTCGCATGTTTGGTATAGCGTGATGTTTGCTTTATTTCGTAAGTCATATCATGCGGGAGTTTGAGGTCTAGTCCGATTATGCGAATCGCATTCCTTACATGTTTAAGACATGTGAATAATGTTGTCTTAAGATTACTTAGTGGTTTATAAGCATTTTGGTGAATTTGTTGATATACCTTCCGTGATTTAAAGGAATGGTGTGTAGCTTTAAATCTTTACTAACAAGCATACAAATCAGTATTTTATATAAATTTGGCATGAAGAGAGCTTTGTAAGTGATGTCGAATATTATTGATTATATCAAGCACGCTCGTCTTATGAAATTCTAGTAGTTAGTTCCGTAGGTATTGGTCTCTTGTTCAGCTAAAATGTTATCTTTAAACGTTTGATTTGGTCACCCCTGTTGTTTAACATCTCTATTGAATTTATCATACACTTTTCCCGCTGCTTAGGTGTTAAAATGTCTCCGTGTTAGCATATTGTCCCTTCTAAATTGTCTCGCACTGCACTCGTATGCTCAACTGCTTGTCGCTATTACTTCGCTGCGCTTTAAGGGCATATCGTCGCTTAGCTCATAATGTCATTTTGAGTCCTTACCGCTTGTTTTCCGGGCCGCTAAGTAGCCTATTCTCGATTTTATTCCCACTTGAATTGTTGCTTTTATCACGCCTCTTTTAGTCTATCTCTCGATCGCGTGAACTATTTGATACTGCTGTTCTCGTTTTTAAAGTTTCTTTATCTTGTTTGGTTTAAGTTCATTTATTAAATATTGTTATGACCAGTTACTGCACTTCTGGGTTCCTATCTAATAAAATGGTACTGGATAACATTTTATTTGCCTAAGTGCATAAGGTAACGATTTGTTTTGAAATCCCTTGAGGCCCAACAACGATCTTCCATGAATTATTTATCTATATATTTTGTTTATGCATGTATTTTCATGTTATATCCACTAATCCTTTTCCTTTTTTTTTTTACATGAAATGCACGAGCAAAATGAAGAGTCTCACGGCGAGACTCATCACGACTTTCACAACGAAAGCCCGCATCTACATCTATCGCTCCTCCTGCAATTCCTAGAAAAACAAAATAGACTGAGTCATCCGCCCAATTCCTTCACTCTCTTAACCTCCTTACCTCATTTTTATGTCTTTATTTGTTTCTTGTAATTTTATTATCTAACTTTGTAATTAACAGGAGATCTAGGGCAATTAGTCTTTGAACATATAAGGTGGTAAGGTAATTTAGAATTAGAAATGCACTTCTAGTTATTTATCTTAGGCTTGTCACGCATGTCTAATCTCTTGCATAACAGTTAAAATTGCATATCTAATCATGAAGTTAATGCATAACAAAAGAAATTGATTTTCTCATAAATCACTTAATGACATTTCATAATAAAATTATCTCCTTATTATCAATGGTAAAAAAATAGCATTTTTATATCATACCTTGCGTATATTAATCAAATCGATTTTGCAAAAAATGAAATGCACATCTTTAATAACCACATCAATTTTGCATCATTTTATAAATGCATACTTTTAAACTTTACGTTTATTTTTGTAGCATTAGTCTTATAAATCTTTTATCCAAAATGCAATGCATTCTTTTATAAAATACTTGCAGCATCTTTTTAAACATGCATTTTCTCTAACATAATAATCAACCTAGGTTTGGCAGGACAACCGCAAGTTAGCGGATCTTAGAGGGTGCCTAACCCCTTCCCTCTAGATTAATAAAGAACCCTTACCCAGAACCTCAATAAGTTTAGCAGACCATTAAAATGGAGTTAATGTTTTACTTTAAACTAGTTGAACATTTAGGTGTCCTAATTCACCCAATTAATTAGGTGGCGACTCCGCGAACCCTTTAGCATTTAGCACCTTTTAGCATACCCTTTTAAACTTTAGCATCTTTTGCAATTTTAGCATCCTTTTAGCATTTTTAAAACCTTTAAGCCTCTTAAGCACATTTTAGCATTTTATTATTTATTTTCTAACATTTGCATTTTTGAGCAGGGTTCGCTATTTTTTTTAGAAAATGCCGCGGCCGAAAAAGGGCGCGACAGCCGTTATATCTGAACGTTGCACATAACTCCAAGAAATTAGCTATGTGCATATGTGGATCCTCCGATGGCAATCCTCCGAATTGCACCGCAGGTCGTACCATGCCTCGACCGCGGCTTTATCTCGGTTGTTGGCTTATTGCAGGAGCCTAATGCACGTCTGCGGCTCCATTTACTCGCAAAGACATAGTCTCCCAAACTTCGCTCCGGGCCGACTGGACTCTCTCTTCCACGCCTATCGCACTTGCCTAGGTATTCCTGGACGGGTTGATTCTCTCCTAACCCTTCTCCCATCCCGTTGTTGCTCAACGCCGCTCATCTCTAACAAGGTTGCAATCCGATTCTTCTCGCTCGCTTGCGTTTTCTCAATTCGGATTGGCGGAACAAGAGTGTCCGCCTCTTCTCCTTCGCATAAACCGACTTCCGAAATAGATCAAAAATGCATAACAAATCACTGCACTTAATTTTTCGAAAATATAAAAAAAACTTAAAAACGTAAAAAATTTAAAAATAAAATAAAAAAAACCAAATTAGAAATTAAAAATAGACAAATTTGATATTGAACTATGCCTAATCCCCGGCAACGGCGCCAAAAACTTGATGCGCGGTAAGATGCACACACTTTAAACGCAACTGCACGTTATCGTGACAAGTAGTATAGTCTTGATAAGACCGAATATCGTCCTCTAGGATTAGGGTTCAAGTACCAAATATCTATTTTCTAGTATCTATTTGGCGAATTGATAAATGATTGGTTGTTTAGAACTAAGAATTACGAAAGCTATTTAAATATAAAGATTTACTTCAGATGTGATGAGAATAGGGCTTCCATGTATCTTTACTATCTGCTTATGCTACTTACTAATGTATTAACTTATGGTATTCTTCTTTTGGAGAAAGCAGGTTTACGAAATCGTTTTATACTCCCGTTAGGGTTATATAAACACTCAACCCCAGTATCGCACCTTACCTACCTTCTGATAAGGATAACTCTATGGAGGATTAAGAACAAAACCTAGTTGGCCGTCACGCACAACGCGCAAAATTAGGGTTGTTAAGCCTCTCATCAACGCTTACATAAATAATTGAGGTATTTTCATCCCCAATCCAAGAATGTCTACCCAACTTACAAAGATATTCACAATCCCCTTTTCGTAACTGATTAGAAATCATATAGTGATAATTAGTTGTCAATTAATTATCAAGAATTCAACTCAATTATTGGATAGATCTCACAATAAGAAAAATAACCATAAGCATGCATTAATTCATAACAAAAGTTTCTAGCAATTCAACATGGAAAGCCCTATAAGAGAATTAGTTCCTAGCCATAAATATGACAAGAACTAATTCAAAGTTCATCATAAAAACTGAAATAAAGTAAAGAAAAGGAAAAGAAATTACTAGACTAATGGTATCCAATCTCCAAGCCAAAGTCTTGTGTTGTGCACGAAGGAACCTCAAAACCGCTAGGGTTCTCCTTTTATAGTGCAAACCGCCTCCTCTTTTCCTTCAGCCCCACCGTAAATTCGCCCAAAACCTAATTTTTCCGCGTCGGCCGCGTTCGCAGATGGCCGCGCGCAAGTTCCGCAATCCGGGTGTTTTGGCGCCGCGCCCCGATATTCATCGTTCGAGTAGCCGCGCTGGAACTCTGTAGCTTCGGATGTTTAGCGCCGCGCCGCATTTGTTGCCGTCGGTAGCCGCGTACGAGTCTTCTGCAGCCTTCTCGAATAGTGGCGCCGCCTCGCTGATCGCAGGAGGCCGCGGCTACCGTCCGATTTTTCCTGCTGCCACTTTCTCTCGCTTTCCACTCCGCATCTCCTCTTTTGCCCTCTTTTTGCTCCTTTTCCGCCATTTGGCCATTTTAACCACTTTGACTCAAAAGAAAGAAAAACTATCCTAATACGACACTTATATGTGCAAAATGGGACAAAAGACTAACTAAAACTGACTCAAAAGGTGTATATAAAATACACCGATCAAGAACCCCTCTTCAAGTTCCAACTCCAACTATGAAAAACTCCTTAGGTTTTCATTTTGCGACTAACGTAATAACGTAATTTTTCCGGGATTTTTGTGTTGAGATATCCTTAAAATACCTTTAGGGATCTTGGGTTTGAATATTGAAATTTATGAAGCAAGATTGCAAAAAATTTCTCTCCATTTTGGAGCCTTGGCCGAGAGCTCACATAGAGCACACATGGTTTGCCAATTATTTTCTAAGTGTGGAGTTCATCTTTGCTACTAGTAGTAGTATGTATATATAACACCATCAAGTGCTAGGATTTAACCAATTGGATGACTAAGATTGGTCAATTATATCAAGCTTCAACTTGCCCTTTGACTTGGTCCATTTTATCAAGCCAATTTGGCTACACTAGCCATGCTATTTTCGTCCAACATAATCCATGTGGAGGGTGACACGTGTCGCCCTCTCATTGGTCCATAATATTTCGTTTTTCGAAATTTCCATAATTGATCAAAATATCGAAAATCTTGTGGGCCCCACAAAAACGTAAAAATTTTCGTGGGCCCCACGTGACCAAATCCGAAAATAATATTTCATAATTCCGATAAATTATCTAAGTCTCAAATAACAAATTCGAGAACCCAATTCTCATTAACAAACACTTCTCTTTCCTGAGGTTAGGAAGATTTTCCTTAAGAATAACGAATTCTTCTTTCGTTCAAAAATTTTAAAGTCCTGCTTCCTTACGTACATTCTCTTAACGTGTCCTAGAATTACGGGGTGTAACAAAACTCTGCTAAAACCCTACCGGATTTCCTAGCTTTCCGAAAGGGTAATTACATCAAAGTTTTAAACTTGCAAATCGAGGCACGATTGTGTGCTCACCCTCGGCTACACACTTGAAGATTCCAGATTAGCAAATTGTAAGTATTCTATCGATGTGTTACAGTTGCTATGATCATACTACAGTTTGACCGTCATATCGAATTTGAAACATAAATTTTCAAATTACGCTGCGTGTATGAACCCGACAAAACCCTACACTAAGATGAAGAATACAAGAGTGTAAAGTTGTTAAAATACCTTCAAAAGATGAGAGTTGAGAGAACTTTCAAATTTTACATCTTATAATTACTGATGTTTTAGTATTATCATAGTATCTAAAGTTCATATTGTTATATTTTGAATAAGTGTGTAATCCGAGGTTTTCGGAAACAACCGTCTGCGTATACTCTATCCTCCTCAGGATCCCCAAAAAGAGTGGGAGGTGCCTGCGCTCGTTCTTTCCAATGAAATAGAACGCCAACCTCTCTGAATTGAGACAGGGAGGAGAGGCGAAAGAGAGATTTTGAAAACTGAGTGACGAGAATCTGTCTTCACAAACCTGCGAAACTTCCCCTTAAGCTGATCAAGCTGGAAAGACTGGAGTAGAGACTCCACGTTGTGAGATTTCACTAGATATGTTATTGTTGTAAATAAAATGCATGGTAATGTGATCTAATGCCATCATATACATAGCCCAAGTGACATTCTAGTTTTAACTTTTAAGAAGACAAAAGAGTAGGGGTCACTGTAAAAAAGAAAGAAAAATAGTAGGGGCCACTGTATCAGGCTTATAGAGAAACTGACAACTGCAACTCTTCTTCAAATCTTTTGCACACCCTGGAGAGGATAAGAGAGTAAATGTTAATGATATTTCTTGTATTGCATGTGAAAGAAAGAACAATAATTTTCTTCGTCTTATCGTTCTAACAACTGCAGAACATTTCGGCTACTAGCTAAACCATAACCAGTTCTTTGCTAAACCAACTACATGGGGAATGCTAGAGATTGTATACCTTGTATAAACTACTGAAAGATGCCGCTGAAGTTGAAAAACTAATCATCTACCTTGTATACCAGCAATCCTTCTATACTGGATACCCTTTTTTACAACTCTCAACCATTGCTGAGAAGAGAATTTCAAGAATAGGCTGGACCAACCAGCTGTAACCAGTAAGCAGGATTCGTCCCAGATAAACTACTGATATAGCTCTTTCGAACATTTTCCCAAGTCTCCTAAGGAAGTCGAACTGAGTAACATACTCTGGAAAGGAGTATATTTTCAAAAGCCTCATTATCTTAATTAACTTCTTGAACAATGAGCTGATCTCTGTAGCGTCATTCCCCGAGTAAGAGTATGGTTTTATTGAACCCTTCGGTGGTAACATTGCAGAAAGTATCCCTAAAGAGACACTTCATTCATACCAACTGTAAGTTTTGCAATCTTTATATTCATTCTTCATGATACCTATTGAAATATGTATTGAATCCGAGCATATTAGGTTTATACCATGTTTAGGAATCTTTTTCCTTTTCTGTTTGAAAAACCTTTCCTTAGTCTGTGTAAGGGGTACTCTATATAAATTTCATAGGTCATAACCTAATAAGCAATTTGAAATACAATGAGAAATCCCAAAAATTGTATTCCTCAAGATCGATAAAGCTTTTATCTCTTCTGCCTGTGGACGTAGCCAACACATTGTTAGTGAACCACGTTAAATCGTTTGTGTCCTTTACATTCATTATTATTCTTTCTTCTGTTTAATTGTTTCCGTTAGAACAAATTAGTATCAGAGCCGTATTTGTTTTGTTTGAAAGATGTCTGGAATGAATGTGAAAATTGACAAGTTTACAGGGAGAAACAGTTTTAGTCTGTGGCAGAACAAGATGCGAGCCTTGTTAAAACAACAAGGACTTTGGTACAGCTTGCTAGGAAGCCGGCAGAACCCATTAACGCTGAGATGACCGTTCTGGAAGAGAAGGCACATTCAATAATTATGTTGAGCCTTGCTGATGATATTATCACCGAGGTCGCGGAGGAGGAAACCGCGCAGGGTCTATGGGTCAAGCTCGAGAGTCTTTATATGACGAAGTCCTTAACCAACAAGTTGCTTCTGAAGCAACGTCTGTTCACTCTACGAATGCAGGAAGATATGCCTCTTTGAGATCACTTAGATCAACTAAACACAATCTTGTTAGAGTTGCGTAATATTGATGTGAAAGTTGAGGACGAGGATGCTGCATTGATTCTGTTAATATCTTTACCATTATCGCATTTAAAATTTCGCATAATCGCTCATTGTTGGAAAAGATATCGTGCGGCGAGGTGAGATCGTCTCTCCATACTGCGAGTCGCGCTTATAAGCGCGCCGTACAAAGCGTATAATCGTGCCGCAGGGTTAGTAGCCAGTGGAAGTCATGGACATAGAAATCCGGGGGCGAAGAAGTCCAAGAAACCGTTTTCTAAAGGTCCAAAATCAAATGATGTCTGTAATTACTGTAAGGAGAAGGGACACTGGAAATCTGATTGTCCCAAGAAGAAGAGGCATCAGAATAATCCGACAGATACTGCTGTTGTAGCAGATACCAACTCTGAAGATGATATTGCTCTAGTTGCTAATGAGTACACGTATCACAATGATGTGTGGATCCTCGATTCAGCAGCATCTTACCATATATGTCCGTGCAGGGAGTGGTTTACAACCTATGAGCAAGTGGATGGTGGCAGTGTTCTGTTTGCAAAACGGTTGGGATAGACTCTATTAAAATTTGGACACATGATGGTAAATTCTGCACATTGAATGACGTCAGGCATGTTCCATCCATGACAAAAAATCTGATATCATTGAGCATGTTAGATAGCAAGGGGTTCATATTTCGAGGTGGAGGTGGAGTTCTATATGTCTGCAAGGATTCGAATGTGGTCTTGAAGGGTATAAAACGTGGTATCTTGTATTTCCTTCAAGGTTCTACGTTATCAGATTTTGTTGTTGTTGCATCCTCAGAGGTTGATAAAGAAAACTTGACCAAATTATGGCATATGAGGCTTGGCCATATAAGCGAGAGAGGGATGCAAATTCTGTCAAAAGGAGATCTTCTTTGTGGTCACAAGGTCGAGGACCTTAAGTTTTGTGCTGTAGCAGATACCAACTCTGAAGATGATATTGCTCTAGTTGCTAATGAGTACACGTATCACAATGATGTGTGGATCCTCGATTCAGCAGCATCTTACCATATATGTCCGTGCAGGGAGTAGTTTACAACCTATGAGCAAGTGGATAGTGGCAGTGTTTCTATGGCTGACATTTCTGTTTGCAAAACGGTTGGGATAGGCACTATTAAAATTCGCACACATGATGGTAAATTTTGCACATTGAATGACGTCAGGCATATCCATGACAAAGAATCTAATATCATTGAGCATGTTAGATAGCAAGGGGTTCAAATTTCGACGTGGATGTGGAGTTCTATATGTCTGCAAGGATTCGAATGTGGTTCTGAAGGGCATAAAATGTGGTACCTTGTATTTCCTTCAATGTTTTACGTTATCAGGTTCTGTTGTTGTTGCATCCTCAGAGGTTGATAAAGAAAACTTGACCAAGTTATGGCATATGAGGCTTGGCCATATAAGCGAGAGAGGGATGCAAATTCTGTCAAAAGGAGATCTTCTTTGTGGTCACAAGGTCGAGGACCTTAAGTTTTGTGAACACTGTGTATTCGGGAAATTACATCGCAGCAAGTTTCCCAAAGCAATACACGGAACAAAAGGCACACTTGATTACATCCATTCTGATTGTTGGGGTCCTTCCCGGATGAAGTGGAGGTCACAAATATTTTATAACAATTATTGATGATTTCTCAAGGATGACTTGAGTGTTCTTTATGAAGCATAAAAGTGAAGCTTTCAAGAACTTCAAACAGTGGAAGACATTAATGGAAAATCAAACAGGGAAGAAGATCAAAAGACTGTGAACTGATAATGGTCTGGAATTTTATTTCTTTTGAGTTCAATGAGTTTTGCAGAAAAGAAGGGATTGCTAGGCATCATACAGTCAGAGAGACGCCACAGCAAAACGGTGTAACGCATTTAATCGGACACTTCGAGAGAGCTAGACGACGCTTCTAACGCCGACTAACTAGGACATTCTGGGCATAGGCGGTTAGTACAGCTTGCTATCTGATAAATCGTGGACCTCACACAGGTATACATCTCAAAACTCCTTTTGAGATGTGGTCTGGTAAGACTGCTGATTACTTTGGCTTGAGAACTTTTGGTTGCAATGTTTATTATCATGTGAATGAGGGTAAATTAGAACCACGAGCTAAAAGGAGAGTGTTTGTGGGTTATGGGGATGGTGTTAAAGGTTACAGAATATGGTCCCCGTATGAGAAGAGGGTTATACTGAGCAGAAATGTAGTTTTTGATGAAAATTCTATGTTTAACCCTACCGCAAGTCTATCATTGGTGGCGGTGTTGGGAAACAAGGAGTAAAGAAGTCACCTGGATGAGGGTGAACCATCATATGAAGTCCAACAGCCACAGTCAGAAGCAGAATCATGAGGATCTTCATTACCAGCAGCAAATCAACACAATTTGGCTCTTGATCGATCAAAGAGAACAAATTATGGAATACCTCCCAGAAGGTATGGTTTTGAAGACATGGTAGCTTATGCATTGCAAGTTGCTGAAGAAGTGGATCCTGATTCACATGAGCCATCCACTTACAAAGAAGCAGTTACATGTACTAAATCAGCTGAGGAGAAGGAGTACATGTCTCGAGTTCCCTATGCTAGTGCAGTAGGAAGCTTGATGTATGCAATGGTCTGCACTAGACCTGATCTTGCACAGTCTGTTAGTGTTGTTAGCAGGTTTATGAGTGAGCCTGGCAAAGAGCATTGACAAGCCGTGAAGAGGATTTTTCGATACCTCAAAGGTACGTCTGATGTTGGTCTCATTTATGGAGGTGATACAGAGTGTTTGGTGACAGGGTTTTCAGACTCCGACTATGCTGGAGATGTTGACAGTAGAAGATCTATGACTGGTTATGTTTTCACTCTTGGTGGTTCAGTTGTCAGTTGGAAAGCTACTTTACAGCCTACAGTGACTTTGTCGGCTACAAAAGCAGAGTACATGGCATTAATAGAAGCAGCCAATGAGGGAATCTGGTTGAAAGGATTGATCAGCGATCTGGGTCTACATTAGGATCAGGCCGTAGTGTATTAGAATGATCTCGGGCAACTGCTTAGCCAAGGATCAAGTCCATCATGAGAGGACTAAGCACATTGATGTGAGGTATCATTTTCTGAGAAGTGAGAAGAGAATCAAGGTGAACAAAGTGGGTACTGCTGATAACCCAGCTGATATGTCTTGAATCCGGGCATATTAGGTTTATACCATGTTTAGGAATCTTTTTCTTTTTTTGTTTGGAAAACCTTTTCCTTTTCTGTTTGAAAAACCTTTCCTTGGTCTGTGTAAAAGGTACTCTATATAAACCTCATAGGTCATAACCTAATAAGCAATCTGAAATACAATCCAGAGAAATCTCAAAAATTGTATTCCTCAAGATCAATAAATCTTCTCTCTTCTGTCTGTGGACGTAGCTAACACATTGTTAGTGAACCACGTTAAATCGTTTGTGTCCTTTACATTCATTATTATTCTTTTTTCTGTTTAATTGCTTCCGCTATAACAATACCAAACTGAAGAAAGCATCTTCTACAAGAGCTTCTATCAAGCAGCTTAAGCACTCCACCCGTAAGCTTGTCACCTGAAGATCAACTCATATGGCTACCCTGACCTTCCAGCATTTTTCAAAAAACCATTAAAAAGGGTGCTTGAAGCACCAAAACACTAATGATCTATTCTTACGCCAGCTGCTGGCCCTGAACTACCATATGGAGAGGCCTTGAAAAGAACTCGAACAAAGTTGAACAGTATACTGATTCGATGATCACATTGCAGAATTTCTGTTAGTCATATTTGCTCATAACTGAATGGCAAAGTGGGACACCAAAGTGGATAGACTTAATTGCTTCGACAATAACCTCCATTCCTATTTGACGACTTCCTTTGACAAGGACGATATCACAACTATTTAAATAACTGAATGATTTTAGAAGCCATCTGGTGACCATCAGTAGTGCATATTAGTTTTATCTCCTGAGCACAGTCTATACTCTCAGCTGCACTTATAAACCTTGTTCCAACAAGTGCAACTACATCAAAATGGGCATTGCAGCAACTCCGAATCATCAACTAGTGGAACTCAAATTCTGTTGGACCAAGTTCAAGCATGACCCCGAGTATAACAACGCGTTTACCTTTGCAGTCAATGTTTCTTAACAAATCAATGGCAGCTTGAGTACTAGCTGGACTTGTATTGTAAACATCGTTGATTATTGTAATCCCGTTTTCAGCTACTTTAAGTTCTGATCTCCTGTGAACAGGTTTAAATCTGGATAAGGATTCTCCAGCTAGAGCACTGGCCACGGCAGCAGCTGCACATGCATTAATTGTCAGATGCAGGCCAGGACTGGAGATTACGAATTTCACCCTGAATGTTTACCACCATGTCATATAACCAGAGCTGTAAATAGTAAATAACAATGACATGTTTACGAGAATGTAAAGTATTTAGTTGCAGAAGGAGGAACGTATGGATGAAACTTTAAAATACCTTAAAGTGATGCAGGAAAAAATTAGAAATATACATAGTTTTGTACTACAGTGACGGCCATGCCTTTTGAAGGGTTTCACATCATTTAATCACAGAATATCATTTAAACATCACAGAAAATTTCTAAGCATATTCATCAATTCAATTTCTTTAAATTATAGTAGTACTGAACTAGCACATTGAAATAACAGAACATATCTTTTTAAGAAAGTAAAGTTCATTTTGTTCAAGAATATCGTCAAGAGTGCAGCATTAACAACAGATGTGGAAAATACAGAAGTCTAGTGATATCTGCCAGGCATTTTATCAAATTAATAACATCTAAGTTACACCAAAGAGACAAAAGATGAAGGTAGGCCTGCTTGTAAAAGCCCTTCAAGATAAGGAACACGAAATGTAATCAATTAACATCAATAGCAGAAAATCAATTTTACGACAATTTCAAAAAGAGAAATATAAGGGGAAACATGTTTAAAAGTTTTTATTCTGAAAATGTTCAAACCAAGGTGCGTAATAGTTCCAATTCTGTGCCAAAGCAAATAGCATGCTCTACAAAATGCTCAGAGAAAAATTTGGATGAACTTACATCTCGTTGAACCCCTATAGAACATTTTGTATACTGCAACCTCCATCTACGATTTCTGAAGAAACTAAACGAACATCACAGCCCAACTTTCGACCAAATAGCACCTTGAGAAAAGAGAAAAAACAATCAAGAAATACAGCCAGAAATAGACTCCCGAGCCAAGCCATCATAGCTCAACAGTACATAAAAATTGGAAGCAACAGAATCCTTGTTTCTTCGGCTCTTAACTCCTACTATAGGGATGTGATGAGCGTGGTTGGATATGTGTGCCCGAGATCCAGGAAGAGTTAGAGAGATACAATAGGTGCCATTTTTCATGTATCACATTGATTAATATGGTTTCCTTGAGTAAATGGTGGTTGTTCATGTTTACGCTCTATGTTGCTCGGACCCTCCAAAATGTTGTGCTCAGATCCTCCAGAATGGTTTGTGTTAGAGTGGGTTAGAGTCTCACATTGGTTGGGGAATGGACTGGTGGTTTGCTTATATGGACTTGGGCAATCCTCCCCTCTAGAGCTAGCTTTTGGCGTTGAGTTAAGCCCAAGTGTCATATCTTATCAGAGGTCCATTCCCGTTTGGGCTCCCGGTTCACGCTCCGGTTGGATCATGGGCATGAAAGGGGTGTTAGAGTGGATTACAGTCCTACATTGGTTGGGGAATGAACTGGTGATTTCCTTATATGGACTTGGGCAATCCTCCTATCTTGAGCTAGCTTTTAGGGTTGAGTTAGACACAGGTGTCATATCTTTACAATTTTCTTTTGGAGGATCCAACAAACATCAACATAGTTTACACTTGATTAAGTCGTAAGTGGTAACTACCGAGTCAAATGTCCTGATGTAATCGTGTAAGAACACGCTATTTGTATTCAAGTGCTATTACTCTTTCGATAAGACCAACCAAAATGAAGCTTGATCACAAAGAATATTTATATCAATGTAAAGAACAATTGAAAACAAGAAATAGTAATCACCTTCTTAACTCCAACAGGAACTGGAAGGCTCATGAAAAGAGGATCATCACCATTTAATACACACACATCCCCTATCATTGCTTCTCTTAAAATCTCCCCTTTCGTCACGGAAACCTCCTCCAAGTTCGCGAAATTCTCCAAATGTGCAGCACTCACATTCAAAATCATCCTTACACCTGGCCTACACATCCTACCCAGCTCCAAAATCTCACCTTTCTTGCTCATCCCCATTTCAAATACACCAAACCCCACATCCCTCGACATCCCAATAAGCGATAACCCGACCCCAATCTCATTATTCCAGTTCCCTGGACTACAACAAACAGTACCAACACTCTCCAAAACCAATGCTACCATAGTCTTTGTAGTGGTCTTTCCCACACTTCCTGTTAACCCAATTAAACAACCATTAAACCTGTTTCTTGAATAAAAACTCAATCTTTTTAAAGAACTCGTAGTGTCATCACCCTCCACTTGTACAAACCCATTGTTCCAACCCTCACAAACCCACTTCCCAATCACTCCAACACAGCCTTTAGTGGCTAATTCAGGGGTAATGAAATTGTGGGCATCAAAGTTTTGACCAACTAAGGGTAGGAACCATTGACCTGGTTCAAGTGTTCTGGTGTCTGTACAGATTGTTCCAGGTGGACCCCACTTAATGATTTTGGCATTAACAGCTTTGACTATGTCTGATATGGTCCAAAGAGGGGAATTTGGTGAAGTTGAAATGTAGCTTGAGCAATCAAGATTCTTGGTTCGTTGAGTAAAGTGTAAATTGTGGTTTGTGGGTTTGATGGATTGGTAAATGGGAATGGAGAAATATGAACTGGAATGGTCAGTGGAATCGTTGTAGAGAACTGTGTTTTCTTGAATTATTGACTCTCCTTGTCAAGAGCAGTATAATTTTAATGTGGTTGTACGTTGTGCTAATGTGGTTGTACGTTATGCTAATATGCTTGTACGTTGTACTGACAAATTTGTATAGCTTTTTCTTTGGGTTTTGGGACGAAATCAGGTCTTTCACCTAACTGAACTTTTGATTTATACTTCAACTAATATGTTTATTGTGTTGTAGATTTTGGAGGGAAAAAAAGAATTAATATGTTTGACAAAGTGAGAAGAAAATGAAAATAAATTGTCGGTGTGATAATATGTTGGCCAACAAGAAGTGTTTCCACATTATCCGAGATTATAATTCTGGGATTATGGATCACATTTGAGAGGTGAGACAAAATAATCACAAGTTTGTACCCAATGTAATTTCACAAATAGGGTCTCCACATGATAGGATGTACGCAGATAAAGATAATGAACGACGCAATACCAAAATACTACGTCTAAGAAAAGGAGAAGGGGAGATGGAAAGATTACCCCCTCTCACACACACAACGCGACAAAACTTGAATACCTACTACCTTTCTATCCTAATCACCGACCGCCAAATCTTCATATCTAAGGTCATGTCGTCAGTCAACTGGAGTAGAGTCATATCTTGTCTAATCACTCCCCCAATTCTTCTTCGACCTACCTCTACTTCTCCTAACTCATACGACCGTCAATCTCTCACGCCTCCTGACTGGCGCATCCTTACACCTCCTCTTCACATACCCAAACCCTCTCAGTCTCGCTTCTCTCATCTTGTCTTCCACAGGGGCCACTCCAACCTTGTCCCGTATATCTTCATTCCTAATCATGTCTTTCCTAGTATGACCACACATCCATCTAAGCATTCACATCTCCGCTACTTTCATATTCTGGACGTGGACGTTCTTGATTGGCTAGCACTCTTCCCCATACAACAGTGTTGGTCTAACCACAACTCTGTAGAATTTACCTTTCAGCTTAGGCGACACTTTCTTATCACAAAGCACCCCGGAGGCAAGCCTCAATTTCATCCACCCTGCTCCAATACGGTGGGCGACACCATCGTTCATCTCTCAGTTCCCTTCTATAATGGACTCAAGATACTTGAAACTCCCTCTTTTGGGTATAACTTGTGTCTCGATCTTCACTTCCACAAGTTTGATGGGATATTCCAGCATTAAATTTGGCTTCATTTTATACTATGTTTGGTAGAAGACATAAATATATCCCAAAATAAATTTGTACTTTCTACTAAACAAGAATATAAAATTAATTTCAAACTTAATGCTGGGATATCCACCTTATCCCGCGTACCAAACGACCCTAAAAGTACAAATTTGGACCAAGAGAGACAATGGACAAGATATATATCAAACGCAGCAGTGTCTTATTCTTTCTTGTCTAAAGATCAATTAAATTTTAATTAAGTCGTAAATCTATCACTTTTTCTAGCGTGATGTGGATATAAACATGCAAGAGGGGAAGAAGAAAGATTCATTATAGATAATCTAATATTGCTATCACTAGACCAAAGTCCTAGACAAGTTTTTATGTGACATTAAAAAATACTCCCTCAGTCATTTGACTTGACACGATGTTTAAAAAAGAAAGAAATATTTTTGAAATGTGTGATCCAAGACAGGTCTTATATAAATATGTGACTGTAAATATCTCATAAAGTTAGATTATTTCTAAATATAGAAATGTAACATTTTTTTTAGAAAAATCAAAAAAGAAATGGTGTCACATAAATTGGTATAGAGGAATATTATTCAAGCACAACAGCACAAGTGGAAAAGATTGCACTAAACATGAATAAGCATAAGTCTCTATATTCTGTTTGTATGCTTCCATTTCTAAACAACAAAACACGTCACCTATGCCGCTATGCGCAGATGTGTGTTGTATCATATGCGTCATTGGACTCATGTTTATAGGAGCACCAGCAACCCATCCTAGAATTGGAGGTTGGACACCGTACGGCATGTATGTTGGTGGAGAAAGATTCACTGGTGCACCAACCGCAAGGGCAGATGTAATGTTGAACTTATGGTTCATCCGGAACCAGTAACTTTGACTCAAACTCTATATATGTGTTAAAAAGTTCACTAAATAAGTAGAAGTAATAGATTTCTATCCCAATAAATCAAGATGGGCTGTAGTAGAATCCTGAACTCGAACCCATAATGTTCAAATCTTGAATCCGCCTCTGACCAGCAACATTAACAAGTGATCCTGTCACAGGTTGTCCGATAGTGGTCGTTCCATAAATGCCAACTCCAAGGGGAGCAATTGGTGCTGTTGGAGATTGTTTGTTTGATTTGCCAGAAGAAACTCCTGCTGCAGCACCAATTGTTTGGCCAGTGATTGGAACTTGAGGTATTGAAACATCTCCATTATCAACACTGGTAATATCATGTATACTTGTTCGTCTTCTATCCTTGTTCATCGAGTTTAAACGTATAAAATATTTTTGGGCATGGCTAGCCACTTGCGTAGGAGTTCTTGTCAAGACAAAGTTTCGAGAAATACTTCGCCAATCACCTTTTCCATATTTTTCGAGACCAAGAAGGAACAATCTGCATAAAGCAAATGAAGAAAAAGTATGTGTCAATACAAAATTGAAAGGATGTTAAGCTGTGTCTAGAACAACAACAATAACATACCCAATGAAATCACACAAAGTGAGGTCTGAGGAGGGTAGAGTGTACGCAGATCTTACCCCTACCGTGGGAGGTAGGGAGGTTGCTTCCGTTAGACCATCGGCAAAAGAACAAACAATTCAAAGCAGTATAAAAAGTCATGGCAAAATACTAAAACTGTGTCTAGAATGCAGAATATTTAGATAAGAATATGCATCATCAATTATTTTCTCCATACTTATCACTGCAACCTTGGTTCTTTAGTACAAAACAAGATCCAGTTTCAATAATTATAGGAAGTATAACGCGTATTCTAAGATGAAAAGGTGAATCCAAATCAACCACTATATGTCTATCTGATTAAGATGCAGGACAAAGAGTGGCTTAGTAAGTTGAAATTGCTCCAACGGAGACCTACAATACACTGCAACTGAAAATAGTAACATTCCAAGAACAATCTGACATATTGTGAGCTCAAAGTTCAGAGTAATAAAGGTTGCTTATATTCAATAACCAACAAGAGTTTCCAATTAAGCAGGCACTCCACTTTGCAGCTATGCCCTAAGTTGCTCGGACTCGGGTGCGTGTATCCGATACGGGTACGGATCCGAGTGTTAGATTCAGCAAAATCTAAATTTTAAGATTCGGGGGTGCGTATCCAAGTATGAATACGGGTGCGAGGATTCGGCTACGAAAATTCAAAATTATAAAAAATAGATCACGTCTTCGCCCTTCCTTCAAAAGAGAAAAATAAAGCCATTCAAGGCCTTCCAGCAACTCTCCATCTAAATTGTTGCTATTTTTTACCATCTGAACTCATAACACGACCTAGAATTCTTGGTTTCTCTGAAACACGAAGCAGCAAAAATGAGATAAAAGTACTGTAATATTGATGGTATGTCATTTCCCTTTTCTTAAATCCGCTTTATCTTTAATTTTGAGAAATCAAAATCTCAATTTCCCCCCCAAATTTGTCGATGGACTCCGGTCAAAGTATCTGAAGTTGTTTGATCGTATCCCGCACCCGTATCCCCCCGTATCAAGACGGGAACGGCGCCAAAAAAGGAGAGTCCGCGCAACTTAGGCTATGCCTGAACAATAAGCTGGAGTGTTTCATATCTACTTATTATGGTTAATATATGATTGTTAAATCATTTTTTTACTGTTTCATATAATAACTAATGTCATAGGCTTGCACGGGTTCGAGTCCTGGAATAGAGAAATTCCCGACAGGGAGCGCTTACTCCTCTAATGGGCCCAGAAACCATGTGGAAATGTCCAAACTTTCCCATGAAGTGTTTTGCTCAAATTGGCAAAGCCATGTATGCCATATGATAGTGGTAATTGAATTAAAGACACAAGTACCACGGTGAAAATCTGCAGAAGTTAGACAATGCGACTATGTGGACTCGGCAGACTACTCAAATTGCAACGTGGAAAAAAACGTATCAGAAGTGTTGATGTTGGATGAGTGTTGTGACAACACGAGTAATCGTTCAGGACAACATCGCATATAAACATAAGAATGTTGTCTGCAGTGTTGTGACAACATCACAAACAACATCTCTATAAACGATTTTGCCTACAGTGATTGTTACTGTGATGTAAAAATAACCTAGGCAAGCTAAACCAGGAAGCTATGTTTAAAACGTGGGAAAAGAAGAAGTCAAGCTTGGAAGGAAAGTGACGTGAAGACCAAGTCAAGATTGTTGAGGTTTTCACGGAGGAAGAATCGGTCCAAGCAGCTGTCTACTTTCTCTCAACTCCCGCAACCAACCAGTGAGAATTTCAAGAAAATCTAACACTATAAATAGAGGAGGAACTTCAGAGTATCGATATCCAGATTACAACGAAAAGAATCACCAAGAGAGCTCTCGGAAATTCACTTCAGAAACTGGATCAACACCATTGCCTAAAGTAGTATAACAACATCTAGTCCAACATTACTACTGCTGCTCAGATTCTAGATTAAGCTTATTGTTGAAGCAATTTTAAATGGGATGTTGTATGTTTCTTTATAGATGTTTTATATTTAGGCTGAAGTCATCTGCGACTTCGTTTTTGTAATTTCTTTTTATTTTATTTCTACTAATTGTAAAAAGAAATTTCATTGTAATTGTATATAAAATATACATTACTTCGATCATTAACCATCAAGGTTATATTAATATATACCCTTGAAAATATAAACCTTGTGTCTTTTACTTTTTCCGCTGCATTTACTCTTTAAGGTTTATTATTGTTTTATTAAGTATTGCCTCAAGTGTTGACACAACACTGAAGGCAATATTCAGAAACTGTTTACCTGTTCAAGTTTTTGAATTCGTACTTTTCTTACTTCTACTTGCTTATCCGTAGCCTCGGAGCTATCAAGAAGTATCTTTGCAGTAAAGTAAGCACCAACTATTCTTTCATTAACTCATCAGGCTCCAAAGACTGATTATGTTATCAACTAAATTGGAACTTAATAATCACAGCAGTGCAAGCATTTTCATAGTTATTTACGTGGTGGATATAGACAAACCAAAAGGTGATACAAGTGTAACATTGGATTAGAATAAATGATTAGCGCAGAAGATATGTACTCATGAGTTTCTTATAACTATAGAACAAACAGACATATATGTAGCTTAATTTTCTACTGAATACTGACCTGTGCTCATCCTCCGTCCAAGCAATCCCTTTGCGACGGTCCTGCTCCAAATTTGTAGATTTACCTCCATCATTCGACTCACCATTTAACCTACCCGAGATCCCGCTCTTCTTGCCTGTTCTTTCATCACCACCATGGCTCGACGACCTGACAGAAAAAGAGTTGTAGCAAGGCAAAGGCACACAACCAGACTCGATCCGGCACACATCATCGAGTAAGAGTTCATAATGATTAATAACCTCTTCTAAGTTTTTCCCTGGTACATCAGCTGCAATTTTCTCCCACCTAAATGCAGAATCCTCAGGATAAGTTGCCAGTGCATTCTCAAATGCTATATCTTGCTCTCTGCTCCATACTGAGCTTCTTGATTTAGCTACTGTCATCTAGAGATTCTTAAATTCACTATAAAGCTTTTAGTGAAACATTACAAGTGCTCAGCAGTCCCACAGAAAATCTTGAAAATTTAATAATTATGGACACATATATACACACAGCAACAACAACAACAACTATGTCTCAGTCTCAACTAGTTGGGGTCGGCTATATGAATCGGACAAATTTTCCCATTTAAACTCGTCTCGGGCTAATATTATACAAAATAAAAATAAAAGTGTATATACAAGAATATGATTGGGGTACTTGAACTTTTAGAAACAATTTACCAGACCAATGAGGTCATTGAGAATAGAAACAAAAATATTCCAAAAATAGACAAGCAGCTCTAATAAATATCAGTGGGTACCAGAAGGGAAAGAAATGTTGATGGATTCAATGGTTGGCTTTCTTAATAATTCAAAATTTTGACATTTTTGGATTGCTGGTCCTATTGATGTAAAAGGCAACAACTTTAGTTAAACTTTGTAAAATATCTGAAACCCATAATATAAACTAAAAATGCAGTAAATGATATTTTTTTATGTTGATGTAAAGAAAATAGACAGCTTTAATTAGCTATGTTGCTCGCAATCTTCAAACTATTGAGTATGTGTCGAATACTCCAAAAATAGTTCATTTTCGGAGGATTTAACACGGGTGCAACAACATTTTTTTGAAAGTCCGAGCAACATAGTTTGTATTGGTGAATATAATTCAATGGTAATTAAGTGTTAGGGGTCGTTTGGTAGGATGCATTAGAAAAATAATGCATGCATTAACTTTGTGTCTTACTAATACCTTGTTTGGTATCTTTTTTTCTATATATGTATAACTAATACATCCTAGTATTTGATATTATCATATGCATAACTAATATACATACCAAATCATGGTATTAGCAATGCAAGGATTTTTAATACATACATAAGCACGGTTAAAGATACAATTGCTCTTGAAGTCCCTCTAGTATAGCATGGAGGGTAATTTTGTAAATAATTATTTTTTAAAACAAATTATGCAATGCATGTTATTTATAATACACCAAACCAAATAGTGAATAAAAAATAATCTCAATATAACTAATAGCAGCATTACTAATACCAACATTATTGATACACTCTATTCAACATTATTCTTATACACCCCAACAAATCCCTTATGGATTAAAGAGAAGTGAAAGGGACTACAATGAATCAAACCAAGAAGAGAGACAAAATAGCATTCACATTGGCCTTATTGTTCCCTGCAAATAATCTAACAGCCAAAAATCCCATGTTGATAACAACTGTTGTTTTGCCAGTAGTACAGGTCCACAAGAGAAGTATTTCTCTTTCTCCTCTTACTGAAGTAAAACTAACTTTTTTACAGCAACAGACAATAACATCATACTGAAGTGCTAAAAATTTGAACAATTTATGAAAAAAATATTTCTATCAATATTAGAGCAGCAATTAAAAGGTTCTAAAAAATACTTATAGGTAAAAGCTAGAAGTAGTTTTTCAGCTTTTGTGTGCGTCTTCTTTTCCTAAAAAGCTTGGTCAAACATTTCAAACTCTCTAAAATACACAAATTTCTCAGCAAAAAAAAAACACTTTAGCTTTCAAAAAACTTAGCCAAACAAGCTATTATAAGCTAATTAAAATGAAATATAGTAAAAAAATAGAATTTGAATTAGGTCGATGTAATCAACAGTCAACAATTACAGCTATGCACTGATTTGAGTGGATTTTGAGAGGTGAAATTGTGATATAATATGTGAAAATGATTTCACAAAGTAGGCCTATCCCCAATTGAACACCAACTTGCAAGTGTGACCACTAATAGGATGATAAATTAGTTAAGGACAAAGAACAACTATCAAAATTCAAAACTAAATCTGTTGTCCCATTAATTTCTAACGTAAACAAAACAACTTTGAGGGAGGGGGATAAAGTGTTCATATGAGCCCTTTCTCTTTTTAATTATTTCTTACATTTTTGAGTTTGGCTCATGTCCACTTCTAGTTTTTTGACGACTAGTTATATAATTTTTCATTGTCTCTGTCACTCAATATTGGCCTAGAAAAGCATGTCTAAACGTATTATATATTGCGAGAATTCACCATAAATTAATTAATTTTATATTAATTGTCAACATGTAACAACTCTTTTTTTTTTTTAATCCAATAACGTGATCAAACTTACTCAAAATGTAGGATAATACAATATGAGACCAATTCCTAACTAAAATCTACTGGCGGATGCAATATTCAGGCACTGGGTTCATCTGAACCCAGTCAATGCCGGCTGAACGGCAAGGCAGCAGAGGTAATGACTTTAGGCTCCAAAAACACCCAGTCAATACCGTCTGAACGGTAAGGCAGCAGAACTTTAGGCTCAGTGAAAACGTCCTGGGGACTGGTTGATTAAGCGTTATACTTGTTTCTTCAAGCTCTAGTTAAGAATTTACTGAAATCAGAACTATTTTACCTATATGCTGAAAGCATACTAATAACAGCATGCTACTCATGTCATTCAGTCGAAACACCTTTCCAATTCATATCCACAAACTTCAGTGGAAGTAATGACGTTTTCACTATCTTCAGCCTTAATGGCGATGATGTCTTCATTTCGAGCACATTTAGCTTCGCCAACATGCTTGCAATATTAACACTCATGGAAATGTTAGCATCACAGAGGCAGTATTTGAATTCCCCAGATTTGAGCTAAAACTCCACCACGGCTAGGTGATTGGAGTCCATAGCCTGTAGAGAAAATTCAGTAGCAGAAAACTCGAGGGACGCATTGCGTACTAAATCTTTAATTTTGTAGAGCACGATCATTCTTATGTATTTTAGATGGTATAATGTATACTTTTTTATAGATAACTTCTCATGCTCTCTCTTGTTGTTGGCATCATAACTATGCAAAAGAATATGGTCAGTTAGTTCTACATCAGTTTCTCATTGTCACGAGAGTAAATTGGAACAATATCAGTCTCACGTGGTCATGAGAATTACATTATTTTAGCTTGTTATTTTTCTATATAATGAATCAGACATTCTATCAAAAACAACCTAAGGTAGGGTAAAGTCTGTGTATGATACCCTCTCCAGACTCCATTAGATTTGTTGTTATTGAATTGGACATCCTAATTACTTTTAAAACAACAGGTCTGGAAAGGGTAGAGTGTATGCAAACCTTACTTCAATCTTGATAGGTAGAGCGACTGTTTTCCGGAGACCCTCGGCTCAAGACAAAGCATAATCACAAGCAAAGCAAGAGAAACAGTCAGACTCAGACAAGAAATTAAAACGAATATGCTGATAACAAAATCGAATACGCCATGGTAGCACATTTTAACAAAAAAGAATAATCGAAAAAATTGATAGGGGCCTATAATTCTTTAAAATAACTGACTGAACCGTTCTAGTGACACCCCTATCCACGACGTCTCATTGGGGACCATTTGTAGGAAGTTCTTTTCCTTCGTCAGTGTACTCTCTTTCCTTTTTTATTTTTTCCCCATTACATAACGGAATCGGGAAAGGAAATAGTGGAAATGAACTCAATTGTGTAAGAGACTCTCATCCTGGATAGAAGCTTGATATATTTTACAAGATTGCAACAGTTCCACAGTACCTTTCGGCCCAGAACCCCTTCATTCTTATGAAATGTAGGAAACAGTATTTCCTTTGTAGAAACAATATTTCCTTCATTCAAGTAAATAACTCTTGCCTTAAGCTCACTGACAAATGGAGTAAAACTTAGAAAATCCTGGAGATGAAACCACGCACAAGAAAATAACATGTACTTACAAGAGTTAGCAATATACCTACTGATAAACAATGAAATCAAGATGATTTACATGAGCTTAGGGGTGGCAAGCGGTGCGGTTCAGTAACCCCGCGAAGACTTCAACCCACCCCGCACCGCCCGTCATGATGAGCTAGGACCAACCTCTTCTTTTTTTATTTTTTGGGGGTGGGGGTTGCTACATGTTTTATATAACTGAAGACAATTCATTACAGGAAAGATCTCTAATATGCTAAGTGAACATGAGAGAAAGCTCAACTAGTTGTTCTGATATGGATTCGGCAAGCAGTATTTCCAGCTTCCACATGCGGCTATATACATTGTTTTTCATTCTCCTTTGCTCTAAACCTGTTCATTCCCCTTCAGGATGTTGTACTTGCATAGCGGACATATCGCGTTCATCTTAAGCCATTTCACAATGCAGGTGGAGTGGAAATGATGATTACAGGGGAGAGCATGGAGTTCTGTCCCATCCTCGTACGAGCTAATACATATACAACATTCCTAGCAAACAAAAGTTGAAGTATTGGCAATTATTTTGTCACAAATAATAATAGTCAGAAATACTACTAAGTCTATTACTAGTATTCAGCTATGTGTCTCATAATGCGGATCCTAACTGAAACAGTGGATCCAAATGAAGTTCACTTAGCACTACTGCAGTACCCGTAGAGCTAAATGTTAGGACCAAAGTAAGATAACTGTCTACTTGAAAAACTGCAATCTTGAAGCAAGGTTGTGGAATACGCGTACAATGAAAAAGCTGTATTTCCAATATAGACAGAGTAGTGGGAACAAAATAGAGAAAGAAAATGATAATTGGTTGACGTTTCTTCAGTGCTACTACTACAAACTGGCTTTAAACAAATTTTAGACACGCATTTAACTAAAATTAGAGATAACTACATTTTTGGACCACTCTAAAAAATAATAGCCGGGAAATGTATATGTTTATACAGTATACACATTTATACATATAATATACATAGTCAGTTATATTTTGGCTAGCGCCCATAATTAATTTTGGCCGACGGGCCAAAAATGAAAAAATCTCATTAACTTACTGCATCCTCTGGTAGAAGAACACGCTCAGTGGTTAAGTATCCGCTACTTGTCTCAAGTGGTACCATCCTACCAGCTCCTACACTTGGTTTCTCCTCATCCTTGCAGACATGGAATCTATACCTGGGGAGAACTCTGATATCTTCATCCGATGCACCTTCCTATATATTACAGGTAAAAGATTATACAGAAACATATCAAGTACCTTGCCCTGTAATTATTTGTATAGTTTGTCTCTAACCTGGCCCACTGCATAGAGTACTGCAATTATGCAAGGTAAACAGCAACAAAGAGCAACTCCTATCAGACATACCAAAGCAACACAAAAGATGGCAAAGAATACATCGAATGCTAGAAATACAACTGCCAACCTGCAGCACTTTACATCAGTGATCAAACATGGCTCTATCAGGTGATCACAAACATTTAAAAAAGAAAAAGAAAACAACAGTAACAATTCATCAAACAGATATATTTTAAAGAGAGCAAAGATAATAATCATGAAGGGGAGTCTCGGCGTAACTGGTAAAGTTGTTGTCATGTGACCAGGAGGTCATGGGTTCAAGCCGTGGAAACAGAAATGCAAGGTAAGGTTGCGTACATTAGACCCTTGTGATCCGGCCCTTCCCCGGACCCCGCGCATAGCGGGAGCTTAGTGCACCAGGCGGCCCTTTTTTTTTTTTTTTTTTGAACAAAGATAATAATCATCCACGGCTTCTCTAGATATGACAACCTATATGATGTATTGAGATGATTGATCTAAGCATAATTCAGCTGAACCAGACAGATGTAGGAATTTAATCTTTTAGGGCACAACTAAAACTCTAGATAAACTACAAAAAAAAAAAAGAATTCTACTTTTCATGAACAATCTCTGGTAAGGCTATATTGTGATTAACAACAACAATGAAAGATGCCAATTCATGAACTAATTAATAACATCTTTTCCACAACTTCCATTACCCAAAATGTGAAATGATCAAGGTTGCATTCAGACTAATATATCACAAGGAGTTTGAAACCACTGTCTGTTTGAGCTGTGCAAGTATTACTAGTACGTTTAAAGGATTTGAAATTAAGAAAAACTTAATTAGAGCCTATATGTAACAGGTTATGCCCTATCTCATTGCTATGACCTATTTTACATTTTTGAGCCGTCTCAACATGACAACTCTGATAAAATATAGGGGAGAATTCCTAAGTGAATTGCAGTTTTTAAAATCACAATTTGAAAATAGTAGAGATAACAAAATACAAGTCTCAGACGAGTAGACGAACATCAATTAAACATAAAAGTTTTATGATGCAAGACTAATTGTAACTTTAAAAAGTTTTTCCAGATCTACTATTTCTCCCTAGAATAAAGGCTTAAAGTGATAGTAGATCTTGGCATACCAATATAGACGTGGAGCATTCTGTAAAAGAATTTCACCACCAGAGACTATCCAGTAAAATCCAACTATCCACCAAAGAAGTGATCCCATTGTATTCACATATTCACATCGTTTTGCAACACTGTAATGTCCAAAATGTCAAGGAGTCAATAAATTAAATTTTCCACTTTTTATAGCAGCATTAATCAAGAAAAGGAATCATATCTTTTTCGATGCTCAAAAGATATTTAAACTTGTCGGTCAAATGATGAGAATACATGCATCTATATGTTTATCCAGAAGATTAAAAAGATGCTAATGACATAGCCAAGTTGAACGGCATATAATTTTCATGCTTCTTTAAGCAGTAGTTCAGCTTGCAGAGTAACAAATATCAAATGTAACTCAGTGGTAATCTTCTCGAGATAGCAGATCAATCATACTGTAAAAGATGGGTCAGAAATCATTAAGGTAATGTTGGATGCAAAGCATAAGTTATGAATAGGTGATCAGGTGTATATCATATCTTATGCACACAGATAAAAGAAATGAAATTTGAATACAACATTGAATGTAAGTTATATCTGCAAAATAATAGTTTGACTGCCTTAAAAAAGTAATTTCATGGAAAGATTTCACAATAAGATGACATAGAACTTCCCCTACACATATCTAAGATGGGCCTGGTGGCGGGTTATATTCATTGTCTGTCAAAAATGAGTACATAAAAACGTTTTAGACATACATACATATATATTGTACTCATATATGCTATAGAGTTTATGGGTACGTGTGTGTATTCTATTCATTGTATATCAAAAGGATATGCAGAAGATACGGACAATTATTTTGCATCACGGAATGAAGACCTGCAGAAACTACTTCTACTTAGATTAACTTAATCCAAAAGGTCATGACACTAGTGTGAACTCTCACCAATTAGCAGAGCAAAGATACATTATTCTCAGTAAGATTTTCATATCCTTAACCTATAAAAGAAATTTATAAAACTCTCATAAGTTTGGGCTCTCTGTCGCTCCTTTTCTATGAAGATATTATCCTTCTCCGCTACGCGGGATCCACCCAAACAACCCCACCACTACCAGATCCACCCAAACAACTTCCCTCTCCCTCTCCAGTTCTGTCACTCGCTGCCTGAGCCGCCGACGAGCTCTCACATCAGAGCTTCTACGAACTCCACCGCAACACCACCGCCCCTCCTTTCTTCTCCCATCTCCGGCCAACCTCCACCGACGCCCCACCACTGGTCTACCTCTCGTCTCTTTCTGTTGTTTGCCGTTTCGGAGCTGATCACCGGACGGAGACAAGCCCGAACACCAGATCTGCCGACCAACATCCTCACCACCACTAACACCGAACTCCAGCCAAACGAACACCACACCATCTCCGACCAGTCAACGCTACACCACATACACGCCCTTACTCCCTCTGTTTTCCCTGACTCTGTTTTGACGAGTAACACCCAGCGACAAACTGCCATTTTGCTCTGTTTTCGTCTCTCTGAGACTACTGACGACTATTGACTGTTCTATTATTGTTCTATAATTGCTTTATCATTATTGTTGTAGCATTAGGTACTCGATTTTTCCAACAGGCTCCGGCAGAGAACAGTAACCCGGTAGTGATTTTCAGGCAGTGAACAGTGAGTTTCCGGAGTTGGTACCGACGGGCGCCCATATTCACTCCTTTCCTTTTATTATTGTAGTTGAATTTTGCTTGTCTCGCTTTATTAGATCTTGACTTTGCATTTCTTGCCTAATTTTTTTGCCTTTAGACATATCTCCCTTATTGTCGTAGTCCGGCTTGCTGCTAGATTCTTGCTTGTGTTGTAGTATTGGTTTGCTTGTCTTAGGTATCTTTGACAAGTTTTTGATTGCTTTAGTGGCGTTGGTAAACGATGGTAGACTAGGATCATGTTCTCGGTCAAGGACGGGGGCGAGGATTAGGGAGGGTAAGTGGGGTAAGGGAGATGCTAGGTTGAGAATAGGATCTTGAAATATTGGGGCTTTGACAGGAAGTCCATAGAGCTAGTTAAGATTCTTAAGAAGAGTCTAGGAGACCAAATGGGTAGGACCTAAGGCTAAGGATGTGGACAGGTAAAAGTTATGATTCTCGAGTAGGTCGAGGTATAGGAGTGGGGTAGGCATTTTGGTAGACAGCGAGCTAAGGGCTCGGGCGGTAGAGGTTAGGAGGGTCAATGACAGGATGATGGCGATTAAGTTGATAGTTAGAGGGTTCACTATGAACATTATTAGTGCTTACGCGCCACATACGGGCTTGAACCAGGAGGAGAAGAGGCGCTTTTGGGAGGATTTGGACAAGGTAGTGGAAGGTATACCACCAACTGAGAAGTTATTTGTAGGAGGGAATTTCAATGGACATATCAGGTCACTTCTGGGGGTTATGATGACGTGCATGAAGGCTTTGGCCTCGGGAACAAGAACGGGGGAGGCATCTCACTTTTGGAGTTCGCTAAGGCTTGATGGTGATAGCAAATTCGAGGTTCCTAAAAAAGGAGGAGCAATTGGTGACTTTCCGTAGTTCGGTGGTTAAGACTCCGATAGATTTTTTGCTCCTTAGGAAAGCTGACAACGGTCTTTGTAAAGACCGCAAAATTATTCCGAGTATCTTACAATCCGACATAAGCTTTTGGTGATGGATTTGGAGATCAAGATGGAGAAGAAGAGGAGGGTTGTAGAGGACAGACTAAGAATCAAATGGGGGAATTTGACCATGGCTAGTGCAAAGGAAATGGGGGAGAGGTTAATGGCCAGGGGGCTTGGGAGAATAGTGGGGATGCGACCAGTATGTGGGACAAGACGGCCAGTTACATTCGGGAGATAGCCAGAGAAGTTCTAGGAGTCTCGCCGGGTAGCCATGGTGGGCATCGAGGGGACCAGTGATAGAATGGTAAAGTTTAAGAGAAGGTGGAAGCAAAGAAAGTGATGTATGCGAAATTGGTAGAAAGTAAGGATGAGGTGGAGAAGTAGACGAATAGGGAATTATATAAGATGGCGAGGAATGAGGCAAAGCTAGCGGTTACAACGGCGAAAACAATAGCTTTTGAACGCATGTATGTGGAATTAGAAGAAAAATGCGGGGATAAAAAGTTGTACAGACTAGCCAAAGCGAGGGAGAGGAGTCATGACTTGGATCACGTGAGGTGCATCAAGAACGAGGACGGCAAAGTACTGGTGGAGGATGAGCGTATTAGACGGAGGTGGCAGTCTTACTTCCATAAACTCTTGAACGAAGAAGGAGATAGAGATATTGTGCTGGCTGATCTGGAGCAATCCGGAAGGTACCGGAATTTTGAATGTTGTAGGAGTATTAATGTTAAGGAGATTAAGGGTGTTATTCGCAGGATGTGCAAGGACGAGCGACCGGCCTGATGAGATCCCAGTTGAATTTTGGAAGAGCGCAGGTAGGGCAGGTTTGGAGTGGCTGACGGAGTTGTTTAATGTCATTTTTAAGACGGCAAGAATGCCCGAAGAATGGAGGTGGAATACAATGATTTCTTTGTAGAAGAAATGTGACATCCAGAGTTGCAACAAATATAGGGGTATCAAACTGCTAAGCCACACTATGAAAGTTTGAAAAAGGATCGTTGAGATGGGGTGAGAAGAGGCGTGTCTATTTCCGAGAACCGGTTTGGAGTTCGACTACAGAAGTCATTCATCTTATTAGGAGGTTGGTGAAACAGTATAGGGAGAGAAAGAGAGATCTTTTCTTGTTCGTTCTTCGAATGACGCTAGTGGAGACTAATTCCTTCCGGCTAATGAAGATACTACTCCAGTCTTTCCAGTGAATCCTTCCCTAAAAATACATATGTTTTTCATCGACCTCGAGAAGGCATACGACAAAATATCTGAGGTTCTAGGGAGATGTTTGGAAGTAAAAGGTGTACTCGTGGCGTACACTAGGGCAATCAAAAATATGTATGATGGAGTCAAGACCAGGGTACGAACAGTAGAAGGGGACTCAGAGCACTTTCCAGTGATGATGGGGCTGCACCAGGGATCCGCTTTTAGCCCATTCTTATTTGTCTTGGTGATGGATGGACTGGCGTGACAAATTCAAAAGGAGGTGTCATGGTGTATCTTATTCGTAGACGACATAATCCTGATTGATGAGACTCGCAGCGGAGTGAACGTTAAGCTAGAGGTTTGGAGATAGATGTTGGAGTCTAAAGGGTTCAAGCTGAGTAGGACCGAGACATAATACTTGGAGTGCAAATTCAGTAACGGGAGCGAGTATGACATATGCGTGTAGGTGAGACTTGGTACTCAGGTCATTCCAAAGAAAGGAAGCTTCAAGTACCTCGGGTCTATTATCCAAGAGAATGGAGAAATTGATGATGGTATCACACATCGTATTGAGGACGAGGCAGGGTGGATGAAATGGAGGCTCGCGCGTGGACTCTATGACCCGCCACACCGAACCCCCACTGCCCCACCCCCATATGTTTTGTTAGATTATATATAAATGGTCTTGTAATAATATTTTTTTGCTTACTTACCAAACACTAGAAAATCAGTAAGAATCTCACTTGTGTTCCAAGAAAACATTTTCCTTCATTCCAAGCACACTCAATAAGCAATATGACCACCTTCATATACTACACAGACAAATTCATAAGATTCTAAGTACCTACTAATTTGTGACAGTAATAAGTCTAATGCTTTATTGCAGTAAAAAAATTGAGTCTTTTAGCTTACCTCGACTGATTACCAGCAATACCCAAATTAACCTCATTATTCCTTTCTTCACCAATATCCTCACTATCATCATTTCCCTCAACCAATATTCCACCTTGCAAAGCTCTCCTTTTATATTCCAACCACACAAGCACTACATGCACTACACACTGCAACCCATACCCACAAATCCAAACCCTAATCGGAACATTAGTCTTCTCATCAACCGAACAAAACAAAATCACAACACACACAATCACAAACCCTAAATTCCACATCATGTCCAACGCCACTACCGGCTTCGAGTAACCCCAGTCAGCTCGACGCTCGTCTAGTTCACGCGCCGCTGTATCACGCACTAACATCGACGCACCGCCGCCGCGACGGCCGGTGAACTGACTGAGAAGTATAGATAGTGAGGATTGACGGCCCAATCGACGGGGAAGAAGAGGGACCCTTGTTGTCGGGTCGGGTGAAATCATATTGGGTGGTATAGTTGTTGCCATTTTTTTTTTTGAAGGTTCAAATGGATAATTTAAATGGAAAATGAATGTTAAAATAGTGTATCAGTTTAATTTAACTTAGGTGATGTTTGATGAGTTTATTGTTGAATTTAGATGATCATTTCTGGTAACTGACATCTCTATACCTGCTTTTGTTACTGTTAAAAAGACAGACAGACAGACAGGATAAGAGGAGATATTGTAACATGGGAACAGTTTTAGGATATTTGTTTTGAACTAGTAAATTTTGTATGAGATTTTGAGTTACTCCATCCGTCCCAATTTATTTAATTTGACACGCAATTTTAAAAAAAAAACAGTCAATTATTAGTTTCAACATTAGAAAACTGTAATCAAGTATCATTTTTTTCTCTATCTAACTATCAGGTGTGTCGTGTGTGTGAGAGTTTCATACTTAAAGTAAAAGTGAACAAATGATAGTTTGAGTGTGTTTTGCTAACTAGTTAATAATAATTTATGTAGTAAATTAAAAAAAAAAGTGATACTTAAGTTTGTGTTTTACTATTAACTTAAATAAAATAAAATAAAATAAATGTGTGTGGAGAAATTAACACTACAAAGTCAACAATATGTGATGGAAGGATGACTATTTTACTAATGACCGCGTAAGAAAGCGCACATGAAACCAAAACTTGACGTTGAAGAGCTAAAAATTTAAGAATTTCATAATTATGTGAAGTTTAAGCTTCGATTTCAAGAAGTGAACAGAGGCATTTCAATATTAATATTTACATTTTTTTCACACAATCAATACTTCACATGAGATAAGGTAGGCTTAGTGCCCGTTTGATTGGGTTTTTTCAAAGACCGGAAGTGTTTTTGGAAAATCAAAAACACTTTTGGCCTTTAATTGGAGTGTTTGGTTGATAAATTCATCCAAAATCACTTTTGGAAGAAGCCCAAATTAGAGGTAATTTTGGCTTATAACTCTTTTGTCTTTTATACAAAAACACTTTTTTTATTGACAACCAAACACCTAACCATTTTTTGATAAAAAGTTCTATTCCTAAAAACTCTACTTCTAAAAGATCTTTTTAATAAGCTGTACCAAACGGGCCCTTAATAGATAGTGAGCGATAATTGCTACGAAACTATTGAATTTCAGTTTATAATCCTACAATTAAATTGTGATATCTTGATCATTGAACTGTCATCTTAATTCTTGATCATTGCACCCAAATATCATAATTCTTGAGTGGGAACAAATAATTTTTTTTTACCGCGCTTCACACAATTATATAAATCAATAATAACTAATTTAAATTTTGATTAATATAGAAGATCGGAAAAAATATTCTTATATATGCATATAAAAATCACTTCCGTAAATTTGATTAAATTACAAATATAAATATTTGTGATTTTCATTCGTCAAGAACCACACACAAACGTGCAGACATTCCAACTTTTATAAATAAGCTTATCTATATATGCAAAGCTAATATACATTTCAGTAATTAGCTTTTTTATTTAGAAAAAAAAGTTTTAAAAAATTGTATTATTATGTTTATAGATAATAAATGTCATTTGTCTAATATTTATTTAACATATACATGTATATTTAAGTCCAAATACTATAATCTTTAATATTTAGTTGCACGATTTGTCCTTCAAATATAACTTATGTTTTTAAAGGATCCACAATCGTATTGTTTAAATAACTTATGACTCAATATGCACGTAAATTCTATTTGAGGGGCGAAAATCAAAACCAACACAAATTAGGCCTTCCATTACACTCAACTGTACTCTGGATCTAACCCTTTTTCTTAAACCCCACAATGCACTAAAACACTACACTAAGATCACTTCAGTTAAGTAAAGCCAGTGTCAATTCTGTAATTTAACTACTCTGTGAAGGTGGTGGTTAATTATTTTGTGGTGTTAAATGGCAAGTATGAGTGGCGACGGTGCCACGTGTAAGTCGGAAGCTACAGTGGTGACTGATCACTTTCCGGTAGGGTTAAGAGTCCTTGTAGTTGATGACGACGTCGTTTGCCTTCGAATTGTTGAGCAAATGCTTCGCAGATGCAAGTATTCCGGTGTGTTTCCTCTTAACCACTGAAATTTCAATTGTTCTTTTTTTTTTTGGCAATGTTTATATTTAACCATGCACTTATGGCCTTTACTTAATCTTGAACTTCATTCAATTCGATTAATCAAGTAAGCCTTGATCTCAAATTAGAATGGTTGTGTAATTCCTGCATAAACTTGTCATAGGTACATTGTTTGGTTGGTTGTGTAAGGAGAAAATAATTTCCTTATAATTAATGCAGTATTTGGTTGGTCGCGTAATAAAAAGATAATCTTGGCATAATATTGTATCATTTTTTGGCGGTGTTAAACTTAATACAAGCATGATTTATGAGAGAATTTATGTATTACCAGCGCGATAGAATGTGTAAAGAGAATACATGGATAAGAGGCAATCCTTGCATAACATGCATTATTGTTCACCTCATTATAATATGACCACAACAACAACATACCCAATACATTCAGGTCTGGGAAGGGTAGAGTGTTCGCAGACCTTACCCCTACCTTGGGAGGTAGAGAGGTTGTTTTCGATAGATTCTCGGCTCAGAAATTAATGCACCTCATAATAATATGATACAATATCAAATTAATGCAGTATTTGGTTGGTTGCATAAGAAAAAGATGATTTTGGCATAACACTGTATCATTTGTTTGGCGGTGTTAAACTTAATACCAGCATAATTTACGAGAGAATTTATATGTTATTAGCTGGTTAGAATGTGGAATGGGAATAGATGAATTAGCAATACACGGATAAGAGTTTCTAAAGGCAAAAATGCCCTTAAAGTAGGCAATCCTTGCATAATGTTCCATGCAGTATTGTTCACCTCGTAATAATATGATACAATCTCAAATTGGAGCTCACTGAAATTTAACTAAAATTACAGTAGAGGGAATTACAAGAACGAGTGTAAGATTTAAAACTAAACTAGGGTTACTTCATTTCTCAAAAGATGATTACAATAGAATGAGAAGATCTTATTTATAGACCTAGCTAGCTGTATTAAATAAGCTAATATGAACTGCTAACCTAAGCCATAAGTAATTTAGCTAAAATGAGCTAAACCGCTTGGTGCTAAATAGCTATTCACGCCAGTAGTCATGTGCTAGAAATTTAGATTAATTCATATCCCTCCCCATCAAACAACCTTTGTCCTCGAGGGTGATAATGTATAATATGAGGAACCTAACTCCATTGGGATAAGATGGAAGTTTTGAAAACTGAAAAGCCGTTGAATGTAAGAATGTTTGTCCTTGAATCTGGAATCAATCGTGATCCCCTTTTACTCATCAAAAAAGAAGTCTTGTCCTTGAATCAATCTTCGTCTTCTTCCCCGCATGGGAACTGGGAAGTATAACTGCTTTCTCAATGTCATCAAGTTCATTTGCAAAAGCTGATCCAAGGGTCTTGTACTCAAAAATATAAAAAGCACTTCTTACACCTTGTGTAGGTTTTCACCATTGGACACCTCCAAGTAATCTAGGATGCTAATTATCTCTAAATGAAGAGATGGAACAAGCTCCTGTGAATACTTGGAGGCTGTGAGAACCATTCTGTCCATAGCAGACTTTATGACTTGTTGTAAAGCCCACATGAGTAATTAATGCTCCAAGAACTTTCTGTCTTGAATTATTAGCATATACACCTGCAGTTGGAATTATAGTTCACATAGAAGTGTGCTCTCTAGTGAACAGGTAATGAGGTGGAGCAGAAGAGTAGCACTGGAATACTTCCCTGATATTGTGTCCTTGTTCAGATAGGTAATTGTGTAAATCCAACCTAAAACAACCTATATACCATATGTTTCAAGAATGTGGTCAGAACCTGTTCCAAAGCTTAGTTTGCCATAGATTGACAATTTTCTAGCATCCCTTGGATTACCAATTTCCAACTAGTTTGGCACCTCATAAAAGGGAAGGTTTAGCCTTTGAGCCACGCGATCTAGAGAACCACTGGTGGGCATTGGTTGAGCTAGATCCTTGGAACCAGACTGGAAATATGGAATAGCATCATGAGCATTAGCCAATATTTGAAACAAAATCTGATGGAGTGACAAAAAATTGACTTCCAAGAATCATGTTTATATCACCATCTCCATCAATTGCAGCTAGGGCTGCACAAAAATCAGTCCGGACCGAAAAATTGGACCGGACCGAACCTGTTCGGACCGGACCGAGAAATTCGGTCCGGTCTTCGGTCCTCATAATTTGAGTTTTCGATTTTCGGTCCGGTCCAGGTTCGGTTCGGTCCGGACCGATTTTTTTATTTTTTATAATATATATAATTCCTAATATATATTGAATTGTATAATTCCTAATATATATAATATGTATAATTTATAATATATATTGAATTATATAATTCCTAATATATATAATTCCTAATTTTCTAAATTTCTAATATATAATATTATATAATTCCGGGTCGGATCGGGTTCCGGGGCCCGTTTTTTTTAAATTGAATTTCCAATACTGAAATTGACATTCTCGGACGCGGTGCCACGAAATTTTTACGTTGAAATCAATTGTACATCGCGAGATATTTAGATTTGAAAAGGGGAAAAACGTAACGATTTGGGGGAAAAGTGAAATTGAGGGGCAAGATGGACGTTTTTGGAGAAATCGGCGGAATCAAACCGCTTCAGCAGTTTGCCCACCCCCGTATCGAAAAAATACGTGAAATCAAAAAAAAATTAGGTAAAACGGACGTCCGAGCGCAAAGTTATGACCATATAAAGTTTGATCAATTTACAACCTATATTTGATATGTCAATACGTCCGGGCTGGCGGGGGAGGGGGGGTGGGGGACTGGGGTGGCAAATTCGGGCCATTCGGTCCAATAGACCGGACCAAGAAATTCGGTCCGGTCTTCGGTCCTAGTAATCTCGATTTTCGGTCTTCGGTCCGGTCCGGTTTTAACCTTTTGTGCACCCCTAATTGCAGCACCAAAGTCAGGTCCATTCTTGCCATACATGGAATTCTTGAATTCCTTAGTGTACATAAGGTGAGGGTCTGGACAACCATATCCAACATCTTAGAGAGACCCTCCATTTGTAGTGGACTCTGAACTAGCTCCTAACTTCTCATCAAGAATGAGCTTTGCATAAGCCTCTGTGACAACCTTCTTTAAAGTTTTCTTATGGTTGGTCATAATAGAAAACTATCGAGAACAATAGCTTTAAGTTTTCTTGCATAAGCCCCTATGACAACCTCCTGCGACACTGAGAGTTGTTTTTCTTGGCCTTTTGGTTTAGCTATAAAAAACTTTGTTTTTTGATAAGATAAAGGTTTACGGCTTTACGCTAGCTTGAAGATCTTCTTTAGTGGATGATGATAAAAGCTCAAGAGTCGAAATATCCTCCTATACCTGATAATAAAAGTTAGGCCTGGTCAAGCCCCTTTGCGATCACAGCCTAATTCTTCACGAACTCGATCCCTCACTAGGTTCCCATCTTCCGTGATTGTGGTCCAGACCTTGTGATCGCAGGCACCAGGTATCAGATCAGTATTTCAGTTTTCAACTTGTCTGAAACCTGTCCTAACCCCTGGGTCTCCACCCAAACCATACCTACAAGTCACAAATCACTATGTCAACATACATACATGAATCAAAACAAAAATAGTCAAAACGAGGGGTCAGGTTGTTACATTGTACTGGTTGAGTGTTATACCATCTGAATGTTTGTTTTCATGCATATCTATTGGTTATAAAAATCAACTCTGAACTTGCACTTTCTTCTAATACATTGACTATTTTGAATTGCTTGCAGTTACTACTTGTACCCAAGCTTCAGTGGCATTAAACCTATTACGTGAAAGGAGGGGGACTTTTGATATTGTACTGAGTGATGTTCATATGCCTGATATGGATGGTTTTAAACTTCTTGAGCTTGTTGGGTTGGAAATGGACCTTCCAGTAATAAGTAAGTGATACTTCTCCTGCTGTGGCAACATGATGCCTCATCTGTAAACTAAATATTTTGTTGTTCTACAGTGATGTCAGGTGATGGAAGAACCAATCTCGTCATGAGAGGAGTTCAACATGGGGCTTGTGATTATTTGATTAAGCCTATACGCAACGAGGAGCTAAAGAATATCTGGCAGCATGTTGTTAGGAAAAGATACAACTCCAGTAAGGAGCATGAATGTTCTCGTAGCTTGGATGATAATGATCTGCATAAGCGAGGAAGTGATGATGCTGAATGTGCTTCTTCTGTAATCGAAGGTGCAGATGGAGTGCTAAAACCACATAAAAAGAAAAAAGATGCCAAAGAAGAAGATGACACAGAAATAGAAAATGATGACCCAAGTACTACAAAAAAGCCACGCGTAGTCTGGTCAGTGGAGCTTCATCAGCAATTTGTTAGTGCAGTCAACCAACTTGGCATTGATAGTATGAACTTCCTGTTATTTGACTTTTTCAGTTAGTTCAGATCTTTTTTCTTATTTATGTATTAATTTGCTTCCTTTCTTCCTTTGCAGAGGCTGTACCTAAGAGAATCCTTGAACTGATGAATGTTCCTGGTTTGACAAGAGAAAATGTGGCAAGCCATCTACAGGTTCGAATCTCTATGCATGTTTAAGGTTATCAATCCTTTTTTTCTACCTAATGCAAGTGTTCTGGTTGCCTTTTCAGGAAAATCAGGTAAAGATGCTAGATACTTGGGAACTAAAAGGCCCATATCTTCCTAATTCACCAAGACGAATCTACATCATGTAGCTATTGTGTTTATCACCCATAAACCTAAATATTAAGTACCGTGTTCTCATGTAGTGTTTGTTTTAGTCACCCATAAACCTTGCTTGTGACATAGTCCTTTCAAGTCCTTATGGGCATGTCATGGTGCTATGTGATCCATCAATAATCTGTGTTCGGACTCATGCTGTTTTTGGCTTTCTGGTCACCAAATTATAGTTTCAACAGTAGAATGTTTTAAACTCTTTCTATTGACTAATATGCAGAAATTTAGGCTATACTTGAAGAGGTTAAATGGAGTAGTTCAGCAACAGGGTGACCTTCCCAGTACCTTCTGTGGGCCAATTGAACAGAATCCAAAACTTGGTTCTCTAGGGAGATTTGACATTCAAGCACTGGCAGCCTCTGGCCAAATTCCTCCTGAAACTTTGACAGCTCTTCATGCTGAGCTTTTAGGTGGATCAACAAGTAACTTGGTTTTACCAGCAGTAGAGCAACAGAATCTCCTACAAGCTTCCCTGCAGCAAGCAAAGTGCATACCTGTTGACCAAGTTGTGGCCTATGGTCAGCCTCTGATGAAATGCCCTCCCAGCATTTCTAATTCTAAACATCTTTCTCAAGCTATCATGTCTGCTGAGGATGTTCATTCAGGATTTGGATCCTGGCGAGCGAAAAATATATGTATGGTCCCTAGCACCAATCCCACTGGGCTAGCTGCTCCGAACAGCAACATGTTAATGGCAATGATGCAACAACAGCAACAATGGCAAAAGCAGCATCATAGGCAATCTGGTCCTTCTGAGTCCAACCATTCAATTAATGTGCAACCTTCTTGCCTTGTACTGCCCTCTCAGTCGCCAGGTAATTTCCAAGTGGGAGATGGTCTTGCTTCAATCAGCCGCGCCGGCAGTCTGACTAAATCTTCAGTGACTGATTATGGAGTTCTCTCGCCACAATCAAATAATTCATCAGGTGTGGTGCAAGTGTTAGACAGGGAACTCAAACCAGAATGTGGCTTAAACAGGCTCTCCAGTGCAGGTTCTCTCTCTCCGTCATGCTCGATAAATGCTGACAATAGTGTCAGTCTGCAGCTTCATAACTCAAGCACGGCGTTTGGTGCTTCTAGACAACTGCCAGGCCTAATTCCAAACCATTTGGGCTTGCCAGTTCCATATAAAAGTAACTCAAGCCAGGTTCTTCATCAGGGACGTATGAGAAATCCTGGGGTTGGTAAAGGTGCCTCCATTCCCAGTCGTTTTGCAGTAGATGAGTCTGATTCGCCAATGTGCAATTTGAATACTGCAAAAATCTATCTTGAGGACACTAAAGTTAAGCAGGAGCCTAACATGAATATCATGGAAAACGCTAAACATGGTCCAGCAATGTTTCAAAAATTTCAACCGGGTGATCTTATGAGTGTCTTCAGTGACTAGGTAAAGTAATACCTTTTACCACCTTTATATATGGTTTGTCTCTAATGTCAAAGAGGATTGATTATCACGTAAAAGGAATTATAGTAGTTTCTTTTGATAAGAAAGAAATCAAAAATCAGATTGACTTATCAGCCTATACTTCGATTGAATAAACTAAAGGGTAATACTTGCTTTAATGAGTTAACAGTTGCTCATTTTCTGTTTTGTCCTATAAAAAGTACCTTTTACATGTCATTATTACTACTTGGGGGTCACTTTTTTTGTATAACAAATTTTCCAAGCACTAAAAAAGGTGTTATCTCCATGATTAAAATATGTGATCAGAGTAATATTTATTTAGTTTTTAAATATGCACATTTTATTTAAGACTTAGAAGAACTAAGCAGTCGAAGTTAGATTTTGCAATGTAACTTACATTGTTAGCCCTCGTACTAGTTGTCCCCCCCCCCCCCCTAACCCAAAAAAACAAAAACAGAACAGATGCTTTTCGCTTGTACTTCAGAGTTCAGACTGCGTCATTCATTTTGGATAGAGGGGGTATTAATTTGTGTCAGGTCATTTTGTTGTCCAAATATCAACTAATCAGCTGTAACTGGCTCTCGTCCTTTGAGTTGAACATACTGTTTTGACATGATACTTGTGGTCCGGCACCTTCCCCGGACCCCGCGCATAGCGGGAGCTTAGTCCGGGCTACCCTTTTTTTTAATTTTTGACAGGATACTTATGGATTATTGTTTATGGGTCGCCCCGCCCATTAACCAATTGGTCTTCTTATTTTTTTACTCTCTTTCTGTTCCCTTCAAGCCCCCATCCCTCGCCCAAAAGAAAAGAAGAAAATGAACTTCTTGAAGGCGATTTGATAAATAAGTAGTTATCTGTGGTTTGCTTCATAGTTACCTTTTAATTATCCCATTTTCTCAGATTTATGGCAGATGCGTATTGATCCCACTATACATGTTATGCAACGTTGCAAATGTATGATAACATACTTGTTCATATGGATGGCATTGGTGCCTTTTGAAATGCCTTTACATATTTCCATATTAGCTTTCTTGGTCATGGTGTATATGCATGTCCTCCAATAATGGATGATAGAACAGCCTCTCTACCTCCCGAGGTAGAGGTAAGGTCTGCGTACACTCTACCCTCTCCAGACCTTACTTGTGGGATTTCACTGGGTATGTTGTTGACAACTAGCTAATTTTAATTTGATGTTTTGCAGGATTGTCGTTTCTCCGGGGAAGGTCTTAAGTTTCCCATGAATCATAACATTTAGTTAGCCCGTAAATGTCTGCAAGATCCCACTTTGAAGTCTTATATTTATCTTAGGGTTTCACCTATAGTGTGAATTGCAGAAATGTCGGTAAAGGCTATTCGCCTGTGTATTTATCAATCAGTAATATTTAGGAAATGAATGTGAATGCAGTATAATACTTTCTTTGTAAGTATTTGGAGAAGTTGCATGTATTCTTCTGTAACTTTTCCCTTTCCACTACTTGTTAGGAATAAATTTGTGTTAAGAATTTCTGCAGACTTTTAAAATATACCCTTAATGGCACCATCATCTTGTGATTGTGCAGCTAGTTATTCAAGATTGTCTGGTGTAGTTTTGGTAGTTGAGCTGTTGCAGATGAAAAAAATCAAGTATGAAACTGAAATGCTTGCCAATTGCATATTTCTTTTCATTACTTGCTTGCTGTTAATTTCTTTCATGTTGGTCTGGAAATTAATTACACCAGCATTATATCTGCAGAGATCTAAAAATTATAATCGAACTTTCGATTTATTGCATGTGAAAGATTGAATTGCAATCAGGTAAAAATCATTTAAACTCCCAACTTTGCTGTTTTCGTGGATGTATGTGCGTTGCTGCAAACTAATAAACATTTTTTTTGAAGTTGCGTTACTTATGGTCCATCAACATGTATTTTACACATTGTGAAAGAGGCGAGGATATATGAATGAGTTGTTGGCAGTCCCTAACAAGGTGTGGTACTTTAATTTTGAGGATTTTCTTACTGAAAATGTTCTACACGATTCTACATGTTGGAACTCCTAATTCAATCTCATGTTTCAATTTATGTGACTTTTTCTGCTTCTCGAGAATTTATTTGATTAAGTTTTAAAGCTAAATTGGATTGGTCTACTCAATAATTTAATATTAAAATTTAGATATACATAAACCTATATTGTTCGGACTCTCCAAAAGTATTGTTGGACTGTGTCGGATTCTCCAAAATGCACAGCTTTTGGAGAATCTCACACGCACTCGTCGACATTTATGAATACTACTAAAAACATAAGTTCTTCCGACCGACATTCAGTGGGAAATTTGTGCTTCAAAACATGATTTTTTCATTTCCTTCCTGCCGAGTCAACTCGCTAGAAAAATGTATGGTGGAAAACATGTTTCCATTAAAACACTGGGAAATATTTTAATTTTTCTGTGCGAAAATACTACCATTTAGTTTTTTTCCACCGACATTTAGAGAAAAATAGAGATATTTTAATAGTGGAAGAGTCCTATCAACATAGTCATAAACTACACAATAAATACTACTCCTAAGTTACAATTTTTCTCATATCAATATGATAAAAAATATATTTTAAAATGTTAATTAATCAAAGTTCACATGATATGAGTCTCAATAAATTAAGAAAATAAATTTATAGACCAGGAAGAAGATGCTCTGTCAATTGACAAGAGTGGACTGCTCATATGGTAAGCGTTATCCACTTTCAACCTAAAGGTTGCGAGTTCAAATCACCAAGATAGCAACAGGGGAGCTCCTGTGGAAGGGGATAAAAAACGCTCCGTGAATAACAATTTATATGTGAAACTAATAATCTCTTGATTATTTTCATTAATGAATGAGTATATATATATACAATTTACAATTTTCATAATAGAAAAATATATTTCTTATTCTACTCCTAAAATCTTATTCTACTTGTACAATTAAGTGTACAATGCTAATTAATTACAAATTAAAGTTGCTAAATTATGCTCCATAAACCGTGATATGCACAGTTGTGTAAGTCGTGTATATTACGGCCAAATAAGTTCGAAATACTTGTGATATACCGTGATATACACTATTGTATAAGTCGTGTATATCATAATATATTCTGTTACACCCCGCAGTCATATCAGATAGTCTTCGTACGTTGAGATTGTCCCTAAAATCTTCAAAGAGTACTGACAGAAGACCTTTGGTAAAGATGTCTGCAATTTGATACCTGGAAGGGACATGGCAGACACGTACTTGTCCACGAGCTACCTTTTCGGGAATAAAGTGAATATCCATCTCGATGTCTTTAGTGCGCTGGTGTTGAACCGGATTACCAGAAAGGTAGACATCACTAACATTATCACAATAAACCAAAGTAGCATTCTGAATAGGACAATGAAACTCTACAAGAAGATTACGTAGCCAACAGGATTCAGAGACCACGTTGGCTACCCCTCGATATTCGGCCTCTGCACTAGAGCGTGATAATACAACTAACGCTTCGTAGACCATGAGATCAAGTTACTACCAAGAAACATACAATAGCCGGACGTGGAATGTCTGGTATCTGGACAGCCACCCCAATCAACATCAGTATACTTGACAAACGTAGATGTCGATGAAAGATATAAATGTAAGTCATAGTCAAGTGTCCCCTGGATGTATCGAATAATGCGTTTGAGCGCATTCATGTGCTCAACCCTGGGATCACGCATTTACAAACACACATGTTGTACGACATACGTAATATCTAGTCTCGTGAAAGTAAGATACTGACGAGTCCTTGCAAGACTGCGAAAGTGAGTCGGATCCTCGTATGGTGAGTCAGCCGCAACACCCAGCTTGAGTTTAGTATCAACTGGAGTGGAAGTAGACTTGCAAGAGTACATACTAACTCGCTCAATGATCTCAACTGCAAACTTGCACTGTGATAAGAATAACCCACCGGTATGATGAGTGACAACGATCTCCAAAAAGTAACTCAAGGGCCCCAATCCTTTCATAGAAAACTCAGAATTAAGCATTGTCATGATCGACTTTCGCAAAGCATTAAAAGAGGCATTCAAGATAATATTATCCACATATAATAGTATATAATCCAGGAAAGTCCTGCTGTGTGAAAACCCAATAGATGAAACATAGTCTTCAAATCTCTTATACCAAGCTTGTGGGGCCTGTTTAAGCCCATACAAGGACTTCTTCAATAAACAAACATGATGAGGATATTTGGGGTCTCGAAACCCCAAGGACTAATGCATTTAAACGATCTCCTTAAGATCACCATGTAAGAAAGCATTCTTCACATCTAACTGATGAATGAGCCAAGCTTTCGAAAGAGTCAGACTGAGAATAGTGTGAATGGTAGCCGGTTTGACCATCGGACTAAACGTCTCACCACAATCCATGTCAACATGTTGAGTCTTACCATCACCTACAAGACGAGTCTTATGCCTCGTAAAAGAGTCGTCATAATTATCCTTATGTCTAAAAATCCACATAGACCGAATAATATTAACACCAGAAGGACGGGGTACCAACTCTCACGTCTTATTATCAATAAGAGCATTATATTCGTCGGTCATAACAATTTTTCAATTCGGGTCATTTAAAACTGAAACTGGATTACGGGGTATGGGCGATTTAAGAACATTAGAATTAATATTAAATTATTAAAATGTCCTTTGGTTTAAAAATACCCCTTTGACTACGAGTAACAGGTCTATGACTTGGGGGAGAATTGATTGGATTTTGAGAAACAACGGATCGAACGGCCGCTGCAGCAATGGGCCGCTAGCCCAACACCGAAGCGGGAGTCGAAATACAGCAGGCGTAACTGGTTGGACAAGCCGCCGATTCTTGGACTCGTGATGGATAAAGAGGGTAGAGGCGATGGGACGGATGGTCCAGCGGGCAGTGGACCCGGTGGCTGATTTTGGGTACGGGACAAGTCCGATAAATGGTGGACAATATATGGGGAGACATCGTCATCCAAAAAATTATACGAACTAGTACGGTAGGGATGTCGATGGCGGGCGGGCGTGGAAGCGGTATCCCATACCCGCACTCCACCACCTAAAACACATCCCCACCCCGCCCCATCACCCATCACGTAGTAATTCTTCCACCCGCCCGCCCCACTTACTTCACGCGGATACCCACTTACGGCGGTACCCATTAATAAAATGCTCAAATAATGTCTAGCAACTGCTTTAGTCACCAAAATGAAAGTTATATAAGAAAAGGAAAAGAAAAGAACCTTTCCACTCTTGTGTATCGAATATCAAGTCTAAAACCTTGCCAAAATATTATGAATATTAAAAACAGTAAAGATGAAAATATTTAACAAAAAAAAGGAGAACAAAGAGAATAAGAAAAAGAAACGTGGTGCATTACGGTGCGGGTTAGCTCAAGTCACATTTTAAATCAAGAAAGGACCAAATAAATTCGTAAATAGCCTAATTAAACTAATAGATGATACAGATATGCTGGTGCAGGCGGTAGTAGCGGGGCGGGCGGGCGGGCGGGTCTTATATGAAATCCACCCGCCCCCACTACCCACGGCTAGCACTTTTGATATCCATACCGCCCCACCACCCACCAAACCATCCCCATACCCGCCTAATCGAGCGGGTGGCGACTGATTTACCCGCCCCACTGACATCCCTAGGCACAGGACTACTTTAGCAAACGGATATTGAGTTTCATAAAAAATAACATGGCGACTAATGATGATTTTATTAGATGATAAGTCAAAACATTTATAACCACGATGATTAGATGGATAACCCAAAAACACACCAGGGGTAGAACGGGCCTGAAATTTGTTAATTATGGTTGACGAAAAGAGTGGATAACACAAGCACCCAAATACCCTAAGATAGAAATACGAATGAGTCTTATTATATAAGCATTTTTATTAATAAATAAATATATATACAATTTATAATTTCAACAATGAGTATATATTACCCGCAAGGGTAGCCAAGTTGGTGTAGCAGTAGAGTGCGGGACCGCAAGGTCACGAGTTCGATCCCCTGCATAAACCTTCGTTGGAGCCTCGCCACATGGCTTGGTTGCGTGGTTTACCTGGCCGACGCGTTTGCGTCCATCACACACCGGGTTTTACTCTCAAGACTCGAAAGAGTAATACCGCGCTCATTCACAACAAAAAACAATGAGTATATATTGTATCAATACCCATATCTGAAAACGAGGTGGAAGGATAGGGATGTACATGTACAACTTACAAGTGCTATAAATTATAATATGATAGTACTATATATTTTTGTATTTCTAGAATTCCCTTTTGAACTCTACATAAATTCTTGTTTGTCATTGCTTCTATTACTAACCAAAAGTCGACGTTTACGCTGATAAGGACTGTTCATCTTTAATGTCACCCTATTTTTTTTTTTTTTGATAATTCAGGTATTCAACGTCTGACTATTTCATTAGTATTATCTAGACGTCCTGAAAATGATAAACTCGGTCCCTCATCGCTATCACCAAGGTAAACCGCGGGATGTGCTTCATTAGCCAGGGTGTGAGAGCGGACACTGATCGATGACACAAGACTCAACCCCCAGACAAGTAATTGTTGGGGATCGAACCCACACTGCGCATGTCAACGCGCCTTAACGCCCATCCTTTACCTCTGAAATATGCCCCAGGAAATAATTATTCGCTGAGAGAGGACTCGAACACAGAACCTCCCCCAGCAGTACCTCATGTTTGACCACCAAGCCAAACACTTTGGATTCACCCTATCTTTCTTTAATTCGAACAAAAAGTTGTTCTACTAGTTTATTTATTTACTTTTAGCAAAATAAATTTAGGCATGAATTTTAATTTAGATACCATTCTTAGTTTTGACCTTTATCTAATGAAATGATCAGTTCACCAAATTGATTGAGTCGGGGCAAAATAATTTAATTGAAATAGAAGAAATCTATTTAATCTTTGGTAACCAGTTACAATGAGATCTAACGTGTATAACAATAATTAACCAACTATTACTTGATGTTTAATGAAAAGACATACACAGAAAAAAATGCCATTACATTAGTTAAGCTGTTGTTGGATCTGGTTGTTAAGTTCGCAATGTAAATTACAAAAAAAAAAACCATCACAACCAAAATTAAAGAAAAGAAGGAAACCAAAATAATAATAGAAAATTAGCACTACATCTTTGGCAGCATGCTAGGCTACCGAGTATTCAAGCGCCCGTCTTTGGACCCGTGCGAGGTATGCTACCGCACAGAGGCCCTGAAAAACGAAAATTTTGTCAAGAACCACAAGTAAATGACGATGATGCTAATACAGATGAGCCCTAATATTTTGTCCGTCCGGTTGGGAAATAGGATATATACAATCCTAAGAAAACTGTCATATCAGCACTGATTATATTATATGAGTGCCCCCATGGACCCTGGACCGTGGTAGGGGAAGGTTGTCACAATTAAAATGGCTATCGGTATATCATGGAATATGATATGCTAAAATATACTTTAACAATGAAGCAACAAAATTCACATTAACAGAAAGCGCGATTCAAAATTAATGCCTTAACATCTACCATAACATGATAGACAAAAACTAATGAGGAAGAGCAGAGGTCTACAATAAGAAAAGCTACATTACAAGAAACATAAATGTCAAGGTCCTAGCCTTGAACAGCCTTGGCCAAACCAAATGCTGCAGCAGATGCAACTGCTCCAATTAATGCTGTTTGGAAAGCGCTCCTAAACGGCTTGTTTCCAGTAAAGTGGCCTTTGGCATAGCCGAAGATTAGTAAGGCCAGTATAGTTGCCAAAACAGAGGCGACGAGAGCCTTTCTTGCAATAGGAATGAGCATGTATGGAATCAGAGGGACAAATCCTCCCAATATGTAAGCAATGGCGATGGTAAATGCACTCTGCAGCGCTCGCCTTGGATCTGGCTTCTCTAAACCAAGTTCAAATCTGCCATTCAAATAAATAGTTATTATTATAATTGGTCCGTGCCATGAGGATAAAAATCGCAGTATTTGTAGCAGACTTTATGTGATTAGAAAAATTCAGATAATAAGCAAATCAAATACAAGGTCATGAAATATCATCACATTCATCATTATGACAGATGAAACTTTAATCCAATCCCTTCAAGAAATATTAGAAAACTGGGGGAAAAAGAGAGATATTAGCAGTGACAATGTTCTTGCACGGACTTAAAGGATGGTTCTAATGAAAAGAACTTGAAGCTTTAGACGAATAGTAAATTGAAGGCATTGGGTTATTGGTTAAGGTTCCGAAAAGGAACCATTTAACGAGTAACTTCATCAAACGTTGATTTAAAGATCTTTTTGGATAGATATCTACAGCAACTTGCATAGAGACCATTTAATTCTAAACTCATTGAACCGTATGGCTATCAGCGTAGCAACCTAATTACCTTTTACCATCTCAAGTAATTTCAATTCAAACACTCTCAGTCTCTCACTATTGTTTAATTTGTTCTGGATTAATCAAGGCTGAAAACCTCTATGGGGCTATGCCTATGATTGATCAGATAAACCAGAAAGTTAAATTTGTTCAACCAACTAACTCAATAAAGTTGAAGAACGGGGCCGAAAAGGAGTGATCAGTCAGCTAAATATCAAATTAAATGGAGGGACCATAAAACAAAAAGCTAGAAACAATTCAAAGTGCTTGCTCCACTTTGAGTGACCTGCCATTAAGTAGGTTGCGATAAGGTTCCCAAACCATGATTTCTTCTGTGGTCCATGTCGGACTCAATGCTCTTTTCTTTTCTCTCAAGTCTCAGATCCCTCCTCCTCCAAGGCAACGACTACAACGACTATGCCTCAACCCCAAGCAAGTTGGTGTCGGCATAAATCCTCACTGTCAATATCACTCCATTTAAGCCTGTCTCAGTTCAATATTTTTTGAAAAAACCCTTGCTATAAGGCAACAAAAATTGAAATCTCTAGTGTTCAGGTAGGGATTCTTCTGTACATTCGAAACTGACTGCTGAAATTGTCAAATATTTATTTGGTTTTTTTACCATTACCACAAACTGCAAGAATCTAAAAACTAGAAATTTGACTTTCTTGAAAAGAATTTACTGTTCATAAAATTTTCCCATACATTTCTCATATTTTTCCAACTCTCAACCCATTAGCTAATTGGCCTACAAGAGTTAGACATTGCATGAACAAAACAAGTATAAAAGTATGGTAGTAGAAAATCTTGTCTTAGATGCATTATCAGCCTACAAGTAAGCAGAAAAAGAGAGATGACGATAGACTCACTTCATCATAAAGTCAAGCCATGCCTGTGGGTTCTTCCTCAAAGCATTCACCACCGGCGCATATTCATGGGGCTGAATCCCATATTGTGACAAAATTTCTGCAATCTCCGCTGCTTCTGCAATTTATACCAACATACCACAACAAGCTCTTTGTCAAACCAAGTAACATTGCAAGTTAAAATATTTAAAACCTAGACATAATAACTTCTTTATTTAGTGGAAGTACTGGCCAAATAGTACTTCCCCTCATAAAACTAGTTATTAAAATTCAATCTATATGTGGTATATGTATCCAGGCTTTATTCCTTATCTCCCCCAACACATTCCCACAAATAATTTAGCCAGTATATATTGGAGAGACAGAGAAGTGAATTTTAGTTGGGTAACAAGTAAATGTGCTTTAAGAAAGCTAGGCCCTCCTGAATGTATGAACAGAGGATTCTTCTTTTCAATGGACTGTAAACAATAATGAAAACAACAAACAAACAAAACAAAGTATAAAACATAAAATAGCCATCTCAAACTTTTACAGTACTTTTTATATAGACTTAGGTGACACTTTATATAAACTATAGTTTCTTTCAGATTCAGCCACCATTCAGTGCCAGGAAAAAAAACTTCCTTCAAATAAAACCTCTGATATGGCTGTGCCAATCAGTGCCAAATGCACATTGCTTCAAGCAGTGTCATCCGACATTGCTTCACCAAAAAACTTAGTAAATATATATACAAAAATTTATTATGAAATTATATATGTAAGACGCAACTTGAAAAATAAAATCATGTGTACGCCACTGTGTAACATGAGAATTTATACCTGTATCAGGTACAGCAATGATTTCTTCTTCTTCCCTCTTCAGCTCTCTCATATAGTGATCAGCCTCACTCTTGGCAGCCAAGTAGCTGTAAATCATCCATGTAAAGGGAATGCACCAATGATTAGGATAAAAAATTTAATCAAGTAAAAAGGAAGCTGTTCAATTACTTGTACATCAAGTAAAGGGCAGCCCGGTGCACTAAGCTTCCGCTATGCTTCCGGAGAAGGGCAAGACCACAAGGGTCTATATTGTACGCAGTCTTACCTCAATCAACAAAAACTCAATATCATACTGGAAAATAAATTCTCTAAAATATTTAACTCCAGCAAATGTCATGAAAAAAATACACATTTATCATTACTCCTAAAGATTCATTATAGTTCAAAATTTAGGCTAAGCATTAACCTATCACAACTCCCACATTTTATGAACTTTGGACCTTTTATGCAAAACTCAGATATAGTTGAGTTCACACAGTTAGAATTTCAGTCAGAGGAGGATGGATCCCAACAACCCTTTATTTTCAACACGGAACTTAAATATACATATGTGACAAAAAATACATTTTTGACACACATACATATACATTTTGTGTGCCAGAAAAATCACTACCAAATATTAGATTCTATACCCGTATTCAAATTTCAAAAGTACAATTGAGTTCCATTATAACGTCTTGGGAATCCACCATTATAGTTATGGGTTCGGCATAAGTCATAATCAAATAATCTTGGTTCAAACCCTTTATTTCAAAAGTACAATGAGTTACGTATAGTAAAGGGAGCCACCGTTATAGTTAGGGTTCAGCATAACCGAATAGCTTTATGTTTAGTATAAATAATGTATTCAGAATTCAATAAGCAAAAAGATCTAGTCCAGAACGCATAAATTAAAAGTCCTGAATTTGCCTTTAAATAAAGAAACATATCACATTTAAATTCTGAATTCGCCCTCTGATACGTAGTGCTCGTAAATAAATAAAACTGAGAAAGAAATAAAAGAATACCCTCCAAGTCCCATGGAAATAGCACCAGCAGCAACCTCAGCAATGCCAGCAGTAAGAATAATAGAAGAAGACGCATTTGCCCCTGATAATCCCGCCGCCAATGCAAACGGCACCGTTAGTCCATCAGAAACTCCAATGATTATGTCCCGGACAATCTCGCCAGCAGTAAAATGTTTTTCCTTGTGTTGATCCAATAAAGATTTCGCAGATTCATGAGCCATGTTTTATTTTACTACTATATTCTAAAATTAATCAAAAAAATAAAAACTTTTTTTTTCTCTCTTGTGTTGTGAATGTGATATAGGGGAAAAGAAGTGGAGGTGTAAGATGATGTTTGTGTTTAGCCTTTTATGGTGGCAGGTAAGGTTTTGGGTATCGTTAAAAGATGTGAGTATTCCCACGTAATAGAACTTTAGATTCCTGGGATAAAGACGTTGCACCATTAATATTTTACTTAAATACATTATTATATTACCATAAATAAAAGATAATAATCAAAACCACACTTTTTGACAATTACTATTAGGTGTTTACATTTTTTATCTTGAATTATTATCAACTATTTATCAAAATATATCTCGAATATGACTAAATCAAGTATTTAAATATAATCACGAAAAGGCATGTGATAACTTAATTTGCTCAGTTGACTCATTAATTTCGAGATATATTGTGATAAATAGTTGGTGATAGATAGGAGACGCAAATACCTTATAATTTAGATAGAAAAATCGCAAAAACAAAAAATTACACTTCAGATGTGTTTTTCACCACTATACAACAACAACAACAATAACATACCCAGTGAAATCACACAACGTGGGTCTGAGGAGAGTAGATTGTACGCAGACCTTACATCTACCTTGGCAAGTAGAGCGGATGTTTTCGGCAGACCCTCGGCTCAATACAGAGCATAAGCACACGCAAAGCAATTGCAAAAGCACAGTCAGATCAAAGCAAGAGAAACTGAAAAGTAAGCAGTAACTAGCGCGGGTAAATAAGCTAAACAAAGTACACTAAATGACACATAGCAGCATGAATCAAACTACATGGTACTATAATGGAATAATGTGTCTACCAGTATGATAGGCTAAGCGGGCCTACAATAATAGCACTACAACTATCAGTTTGCAAGCGTGAGTAGGACTGCTCGACTACCTACTACTCTTCTATCATAATATATGCCCTCCACAACCCCGTATCTAAGGTCATGTACTCAGTAAATTGCACCAGCGTCATATCACATCTAATCGCCTATCTAAGGTTGTTTCTTTGAATATTTCAATCTAGAAAATCTTGTAATATCTAGAATTAGTATATATCTTGAATATTAAATACTCTTCAATCTATTATGGTTGGCTCTTCCCACGGCGGAGTCACCATTGCCTCTATTTATTATTATGGTAAATCAGTGTATCAAGATGTCAATCTGAGATCTTATTTCGGTTCGATACGTCCATGTGGTCATCGCATTCCAATTCAAGGGTCTGGTCACACACTAACCCCACCACCGCATCCCCGTTTCTCTCTTAATAACGTCTTTTATGCCCCAAATATCATCAAAAATCTAATTTATGTCCGGAAATTTGCCACCAATAATTCTGTCTCAATTAACTTTGACCCGTTTGGATTTTCTGTAACGGACATACGTACCGGGAAACTCCTTACGAGATGCAATAGTGAGGTGGACCTATACTCATTCCTACCCACATCCGATGCTAGTGTCACTCATCACACTGTTGTAACAATCATATCTCCCTCTACGTGACATAGTAGACTTGGTCATCCAGATTCTCACATTTTTATTATCTTAAAAATTGAAATTTAATCCAATGGAACAAATGAAATATTTCTCATAGTTGCTTCTTGTGTCAGTTAGAGAAACACACCAGACTACCATTTGCGACTATGAGTACCACTTTCTCCCCCTTTGATATTATTCACGTTGATTTATGAACTTCTTCCATAACTAGCAACCTAGGCCATAAAAATTATTTAATATTTTTCGATGATTTCTCCCACTTTTTTTGGGTCTATTCACTCAAACTCAAATCTCAAGTGTTCTCTAAATTTGTAGAGTTTCGTACACTGATCAAAACGCATTTCAAAAAAGACATAAAATCGTTTCAATGTGATAATGGTCGTTAGTTTAATAATTTCTTATTTCATAAATTTTGTGTGGATAATGACATGATCTTTCGTTTCTCATGTCCCCACACCTCCCCTCAAAATGGAAAAACTGAAAGAATTCTCCGAACAATTAATAATATGATTAATACTCTCCTTTTCACGTGTCTCTCCCCCCTACTTTTTAGGTATATGCACTAAAAATGGTAGAACACATTTTCAACATTTTACCTACCTGTGTGATTCAAAATAGGACACCCACCGAAATTCTCTACCGTCGAGTCCCTACCTATGACCATCTTAGGATTTTCGGTTGTCTATGTTATCCTAATCTGACATCCACTCCCCCCATAAACTGGCACCCAAATCTACTATGTGCGCCTTTCTAGACTTCCCATCAAACCATAGGAGGTACCTGTGCTATGAACTATCCACCGATAAAATCATAATCTCACGCTACATCATCTTTATCGAGTAGATTTTCCTGTTGACAACATTCAAAAATTATGAGTCACTGATTATGAATTTCTTGATGAGACACATCACCGCTTGTCCACCAAGCTCTCTGACATGCTACCACTGTTTCGGCAGCAATCAGCGCTCTGCCACCACCTCCTCATGTCATTGACGATACCGAGATCCCGTCTTTGCCACATACTACTACCAACCCAGCAAGCATTATGACGCCTATTCACCCCTGCACCGTCGAAAACCACCACTCGATTTCCCTAGCAATTCCGGCCACCACACATATCTCTCATCGGTTCGGTCAACCACCACCAATCGTGTCGCTGTCACACCACCATTCCAGAGACCCAGTCTACTATGTTCTCGATCTACCACTACTTATCGAGTCACTGTCAAACCGTCACCCTATAACACTGACCCACACGGTCACTAGAAACCCATCCCGACACGACTCATAAACCAGATCGACAAAACACCCTCACGACTGCAATCCATCCCCAACCCACCACCGACATCGTACCCTACTGCTTCCCACATTCACAACGTCGATCTACTGATGCGCGGTAAGATGCACACACTTTAAACGCAAGTGCACGTTATCGTGACAAGTAGTATAGTCTTGATAAGACCGAATATCGTCCACAAGGATTAGGGTTCAATTACCAACTATCTATTTTCTAGTATCTATTTGGTGAATTAATGATTGATTGTTTGGTTTGTAATTAAGAGTTATGAAAGCTAATTAAATATAAAGATTTAATTCAGATGTGATGAGAATAGGGCTTCTATTTATCCTTACTATCCGCTTATGTTACTTACTAATGCATTACTTATGGTATTCTTCTTTTGGAGAAAGCAGGTTTACGAAATCGTTTTATACTCCCGTTAGGGTTATATAAACACTCAACCCCAGTATTGTTCCTTACCTAACTTTCACGATAAGTAACGCTATAGGAGGATTAAGCACAAAAACCTAGTTGGCCAATCGCGCACAATGCGCAAAATTAGGGTTGTTAAGCCTCTCATCAACGCTACAAATCTAATTGAGGTATTTTCATCCCCAATTCAAGATCGTTTATCCAACTTACAAGATATTCACAATCCCCTTTTCGTAATCGATTAGAAATCATATAGTGATAACTAGTTGTCAATTAGCTACCAAGAATTCAACTCAATTATTGGATAGATCTCTCAATAAGAATAATTACCATAAGCATGCATTAATTTATAACATAAGGTTCAAGAAATTCAACATAGAAAGCCCTATAAAAGAATTAGTTCCTAGCCATAAATATGACAAGAACTAATTCCATGTTCATCATACAAAAACTGAATTAAAGTAAAGAAAGGAAAAGAAATTACTAAAATAAATGGTATCCAATCTCCAAGCAAGAATCTTGAGTTGTGCAAGAGCTTGCCCATTAGCTTGAGGATGGTAAGCAGTTGTAGTGCGGTGGTAAACTCCATATCGGGAAAGCAATGAATTCAGCTGTCTATTGCAGAAATGGCTCCCTTCATCACTGATGAGAGCTCTTGGTGTGCCGAACCTTGTGAAAATATTCTTCTGGAGGAATTTTTGAACAGTTTTACTGTCGTTTTCTTTGGTGGCCACTGCTTCTACCCATTTGGACACATAGTCTACTGCCAGAAGGATATATTGATTTCCAAAAGATGACGGGAATGGTCCCATGAAATCAATTCCCCACACATCGAATAGTTCTACTTCCAATATCCCGTGTGAAGGCATCTCGTTTCGTCTTGATATGTTCCCTGTTCTTTGACAATTATCACATCTCTGCACAAAGGCATGGGCATCCTCAAGAGTGTCGATAGAATCCGCATTGCAATACATTTGCCGTTCTTGATGCCCCAAAGTGTCCACCACATGATAAGGTGTGGCAATGGGTGAGAACAGTGCATCTCTTCCTACGGTATACATCGCCGATGACTTGGCCGCATGTTGTTTGTATAACATCGTTCCTCCCAATAGTAATGTTTTACTTGAATAAAACCTCTTCACTTCTTTGCCTCGCAAGCTGGGGTAGAACTTTAGCCGCAAGAAAGTTAACAAAATCGCGTACCAAGATAAATTAGAATTCATACTTACTCAAAAGCTTGTTAAATGCGAAAGTGATCATTTATTTGCACATCCTCGTGTTCGCTCTGTGTTCTCCACCGACAAGTGGTTCAAATCAATTCTCTGTTCCTTTCTTATCACGAATCTCTACGCCAAATTCTTGTAGAAGTAGGACCCATCGAACGAGGCGAGGCTTTCAGATCCTTCTTTGTCATTAAGTACTTTATAGCAGAGTGGTCAGTGTATACTATCACTTTATTTCCAATCAAGTAGGGCCTGAATTTCTCAAACGCATATACTATAGCTAGTAATTCTTTTTCAGTAGTTGCATAATTTAATTGTGCGTCATTTAGAGTTTTACTAGCATAGTAAATGGATCTAAATACCTTGTCGATTCTCTATCCAATCGCTCCAATCGCATAGTCGCCATCGCATACGTGAGTTCAAATGGGAGCTCCCAATTTGGTGCAATGACTATAGGTCTTGAGGTGCTTCTCTCGAGCGTTTGAAATGCGGATAAGCATTCTTTATTGAAGTCGAAGGCTACCCCCGTCATTAGCAATGTAGAGAGGGGCTTTGAGACCTTTGAAAAATCCTTGATGAATCTTCTATAGAAGCCTGCATGTCCAAGGAAACTTCTGACTCCTTTTGTTGATACTGGAGGTGGTAGATTTTCGATCACTGAAATCTTTGCTTTGTCTACCTCAATACCTTGGCTTGATATTTTATTCCCCAAGACGATTCCTTCACACCACGGTTGACACTTCTCCCAATTTAGCACAAGGTTGATTCTTCGCACCTACCAACATCGCTTCTAGATGCCTTAAGCATTCATCAAATGATGCTCAAAGACCGAAAAGTCATCCATAAAGATCTCTATAGTCCTCTACCATATCTGAAAAAATTGCCATCATACACCTTTGAAAAGTAGCAGTGCATTCAGAGTCCAAATGGCATTCTTCTAAATGCAAATGTGCCAAAGGGCAAGTAAATGTTGTCTTTTCACGATCTTCGGGGCTATTGCAATCCGTGATACCCGAGTATCCATCCAAAAGCAATAGTAGTTATGCCTGCGAGTCATCCAACATTTGATCTAGGAATGGCAACGGAAGTGGTCTTTTCTAGTTGATTTATTCAACTGCGGTAGTCAACGCAGATTCTCCATCCGTGATCGCTCGAGGAATGAGTTCGTTTCTTTCGTTAGCCACCACCGTTATTCCACCCTTTTTCGCACCACTTGTACGACTTACCCAGTGCTATCGGATATGGGGTAAATTACTCTGCGTCGAGCCATTTTAGGATTTCTTTCCTTACTACCTCCTTCATATTGGGGTTCAGTCGCCTCTGGGCTTCGATGGATGGTCTGCTCTCCTCATCTAGGCGGATCTTATGCATTACCGTTGATGGACTTATCCCTTTTATGTCTGCTAATGTCCATCCAATAGCGCTTGTGATTCTTTAGTACTCTTAGCGCTTTATCAATCTCTTCGTGGGCGTGGCGTGAAATGATCACCGTAGGGTTTTCTCTTCACCTAGGTATTGGTATTGTAGATGATTAGGTAGGATTTTTAACTCTAACTCGGGCCTTCTCTCGTGGATGGTAATGATCTTTCGTACTGGCCCCAAATTTCTTCATACTTCTTTGTCCTTGTATCCCATTTTTATAAGCATTCATCCAATTTGCATACTTCATCAGATCTGGATCGTTTCTACTATCATCATCCCATGTGGTCAGTACTTCTTCAAGCGTATCATCGTATTCGAACTCTTTGTTTGACATTGTCTCTTCGATAAGATCAATGGCTGAGCAGTTATCTTTGGCCTCTGGAAAATTTGTTGTTTGAAGAACATTAAAATTACCTCTTCTTCATCTACTCAAGCTTCAATTCCCTTTTTGAACATCAATGAGCCCGCCTGTGGCTAAGAAAGGTCTGCGAAGATGATGGGTATTCCATCGTTATCTTGTATGTCTAAGATAACGAAATCGTGAGGAAGATGAACTTGTCCACTTTTACTAATATATCTTCGACGACTCTCCTGATGAACAATCGAGCGGTCACAGCCGCAAGCGTGATGTTCAGAGGTTTGATTTCTCCCATTTCTAGTTTGCGAGAAAACTAGATAGGCATCGATTTATGCCGCTCCCGTGTCGCAGTGCCTTTTGACATTCAAACTTTCCAATAGTGCATGGATGGTAAAACTCCTGCGGTCTTGTAACTTCCGAGGTAGTTGTCTCGTAGGATGGCACTACATTCTTGATTAGCATCACCGTTTCGTAATCCTCTATCTTCCTTTTTTTGCTAAGCACATCCTTCATGAACTTGACGTAGCTCGGCATTTGTTCTAGTGCTTCAGCAAACGGGATATTGAGTTGCAATTGTTTGAGAACCTCCACGAATCTGGAGAATTGCTTGTCAAGAGTGCATGTTTTTAACTTCTGGGGATATGGTATCATCACCTGGGGTGCAGTTGCCACCGCTGGTGCTATTTTCTCGATTTCTGGGTTCTGGGAGCCGCGGCTCTGATCTTGGGCGCCGCGGCGCTCACTTTCCTGCACTGTCTCAGAATCCTCGACGCCGCGGCCCTGATCATAGGCGCCGCGGCGCGGTAGCTGCTGCGAACTTTCTCTCTCCCCTGATTCGGCATCCTTCAGGTCAATTGCCTGACATTGTGTTTCCTCATTGCTTATCCCAGATGCAGATTGCTCTTGCGTTCGTTGAATATGACCGCGAGTTCTGCTATTTCTGTTTCCAACTTCTTTATGCCCGACCTTATTTCGTCCATGAACTGAGCTTGGAACCTCGTGAGACTGAGTATAGTTTCTCGTAATTCCTCCCTCTGTTCCTCTATGGTTGGCTCTCTATCATATGGACAGTAAAAATCCATATCTAAAGTGTTCCTGAACGAATCAAAGCCAACAAAAGATCACGGCACCTCGAATTTTCGTAAAAAATAAAAATAAAAAAATAAAAAATTAAAACCAAATTAGAAATTAAAAATAGATAATTTGATATTGAACTATTGCCTAATCCCCGGCAACGGCGCCAAAAACTTGATGCGCGGTAAGATGCACACACTTTAAACGCAAGTGCACGTTATCGTGACAAGTAGTATAGTCTTGATAAGACCGAATATCGTCCACAAGGATTAGGGTTCAATTACCAACTATCTATTTTCTAGTATCTATTTGATGAATTAATGATTGATTGTTTGGTTTGTAATTAAGAGTTATGAAAGCTAATTAAATATAAAGATTTAATTCAGATGTGATGAGAATAGGGCTTCTATGTATCCTTACTATCCGCTTATGTTACTTACTAATGCATTACTTATGGTATTCTTCTTTTGGAGAAAGCAGTTTACTTAAATCGCTTTATACTCCTGCTAGGGTTATATAAACACTCAACCCCGTATTGTTCCTTACCTAACTTTCTGATAAGGGTAACACTATAGGAGGATTAAGCACAAAACCTAGTTGACTGTCACGCACAATGCGCAAAATTAGGGTTGTTAAGCCTCATCAACGCTTACAAATCTAATTGAGGTATTTTCATCCCCAATTCAAGACTGTCTATCCAACTTACAAGATATTCACAATCCCCTTTTCGTAACTGATTAGAAATCATATAGTGATAACTAGTTGTCAATTAGCTACCAAGAATTCAACTCAATTATTGGATAGATCTCTCAATAAGAATAATTACCATAAGCGTGCATTAATTTATAAAATAAGGTTCAAGAAATTCAACATAGAAAGCCTTATAAAAGAATTAGTTCCTAGCCATAAATATGACAAGAACTAATTCCATGTTCATCATACAAAACCGAATTAAAGTAAAGAAAGGAAAAGAAATTACTAAAATAAATGGTATCCAATCTCCAAGCAAGAATCTTGAGTTGTGCAAGAAGTGGAACCTCAAAAATGCCTGTGGTTCTCCTTTATAGTTTAAAACGCCTCCTTCTTTTCCTCGCAGCTCGCCCAAAAATCCGCCAAAAGACCTAATTTTTACGCGGCCGCGCTCAGTAAATAGCCGCGCGCCGAAAGTTCGCGACCGTCGGGTGTTTTGCGCCGCGCTCGATATCTGGCTCGAGAGCGCGGCGCTTATATCTTCAGAAGACTCGGATGTTTAGCGCCGCACCTGATTCGCTGCTCGGCGCGCTACCAGTCTTCGCCTCTGAATAATGGGCACCGCGCCCTCGCTGTCGCAGGAGGCCGCGCTACCGTCCGATTTTAGCCTTGTTCGCCACTTTCTCTGCTTTCACCGCATCTCCTCTTTGCCTCTTTTTGCTCCTTTTCCGCCATTTGGCCATTTCAACCACTTTGACTCAATAGAAAGAAAAACTATCCTAATACGACACTTATATGTGCAAAATGGGACAAAAGACTAACTAAAACAGACTCAAAAGGTGTATATAAAATACACCGATCATCTACCCAGACTGACACCATCGACACTGACCAGTCCAGATACCACGATCCCTACACCAGTCACCACACCCAGTTCCCACCCACTTTCAATCCCGTTGGTCACATCCCAGAACCATATTTTACCACCAAATACCGAAAATGCACTTGCTCTCACCCACCGTACGAAAATCCGTGCCCAATACGATATTTTCAAATCCAAAGTACAATTTAACTTGTCAACCCAAACCGTGTCTCCAATTCCCAAAAATCCAAAATTAGCCAAACTAGACCCAGATTGGAATGCGGTCATGTGCGAGAAATTTAATGCTTTAACAAAACATCACACTTGGAATTTGGTTCCCAGACCGGAGGGGTGAATGTGATCCGATGCATGTGGCTTTTTCGTCACAAATACATAGATAATGGTGATCTAGAGAGGTATAAGGCAAGACTTGTGGCTAATGGCACTAATCAGCATGAATATATAGATTGTGGTGAGATATTTAGTCCGGTTGTTGAACTGGCCACCATCCGCACAGTTTTGAGTTTGCTATGGGTAAGCACTGACCTATTCATCAGCTTGATGTGAAAAATGTGTTTCTACATGGGGATTTAAAAAACAGTTTATATGCATCAACCGCCTGGTTTTGTCCATCCAACCGCCCCTCAGTATGCATGTCGTCTCCGTAAATCTTTATGGCTTGATACATGCCTCTCGAGCGTGGTATGATCGTTTTGCACAATATATTTTGCAGATTGAGTTTGTATGCAGCAAGGGTGATAATTCTCTATTTATTTTTCATAGAGGTAATAGCATTGCATATTTGTTATTGTATGTGGATGATATTATGCTCAATGACTCATCTGCGTTGTTGAAAAATGAGATCATTGCACTGCTCAAAACATAATTTGTTATGACTCACTTGGGGAAGTTGAACTATTTTTTGGGGATTTCAGTGACTAGATCTGCAGACACTATGTTTCTTTGTCAGCATAAGTATGCAGAGGAGATTGTGTACAGGGCTAAAATGACAAATTGCAAGATCATGTCTATGACTCCAAATCAAAGCTCAGTGTTTTGGATGACGATCTAGTGTCAGATCTCACTAGAGTACCTGACTCCATAATTTTCTTGAATTATGGAGAATAAAGTCTTTAAGATTTATAAGTTTTAATCAATTGAATAAAATTTATAAGAAATATAAAGAATTTTAGGTAAATTTCATAGTTATTTCTTTGAATAAAAGGGTTTGGATTCATGGTTTTTTAATAAAAAAAAGGGTTTAATTAAAGTGTAAATTCATTAACCTATTAGAGATAATAAAATTTTGATGAAGAATTATACAAAATATTTAAAATTATTTATAAAAATTAAATATTATATATTTATCTGCCAGCTGCAGCAGATAAAGATTAGAGAGGGATTACAATGCCCCAAAGAAACAATTTAGAAGTATAAAAAGACACACGTCCACCACACGCTCATTATAAGACAATTGTCATCCACCCACCCATCCCTTCTTATTACTTATCACTCAGAAAGATTTATGCACATGACCAAAAAGCTGCTGCACATACAAAATGGATCTGACTTTTAACAAGTCTACTTACTCCATTGGCATATTCTAAGCTATAGTGGCGGAGCTAGGTGAATTTTCGATCGAAACTATGTTGTTTTGGATGAAACAGTGTGTTTTAGTTTTTTTTGATTAAATTTGTTTTTTGGCTGCACAAAAACATCTCTACAACACTAGAATTTGCTCGATGGCTCCGCCACTGCTAAAATACCGTTAAACTTTTATATAAAATCAAAATTATTTTTACCGTTTAAAGATTTCAAAAGTTACTAGTTGGATTTATAAGTGGGCGTTTCCATATAAAAGTTGTGAAATTTAGGAGGGAGTAGTAGTATTTATTTTCAAGTTGAAAATGACATTTAAATATTGAAGTTGTGTTTAGATATAAATATAAATAGACACTAAAGTTGTTATGCTTTCTAATTCTTTATATGAAATTGATAATTAATCAAATAAATAAATAAATACAAATGACATCATTATTTGACAAATCAAACAATTTTTCTTTTGACGAGCTTAGGATATAGTAAAAATTTACTCACACCTGATTTTTTTTTGGTAATTAAAAGACATTTTATTTACCACACTTGATATTTATTATAAAAAATCATATCAATTTATTATAATTAAGTAATTTAATAAAATATATAATAGTTAATTATGATTACGCAAAAACATGCCAATTCATAACGTGTTCATCAACTAGAGAAGATTAGGGAACTACCGGAATTAAATTAAGATATATCATATATGTATAGATTAGGTATATGCCAGAATTTTTTTAGTTACGTACAGTAAATAAGAAATCATTTCCTCACTTTTCTTTAAACAAAATTTGAGTGATTTGACAACGCTCCTAGTTAACTCCTCTCTAAATTTCTAACAATATTTACAAATTAAAATGAAATAACATCATTTAATTATAGTTAAATGAAAAATATGTGTATTAAATTTTAAAATATTTATGTTATTCTTAATAAAATAATTTATAATCACATAATATTTATTTTACCGATAGAGAAATTTTTGAGTCAAACATAAGAGCCCAAGAAGATGATGGATGACTAATGACTGCCGTATATTGACAACAAAATAAGCCCCTTAATTGAATGACAAAATGTTCATTATATATATGGACAAAGATATCCTGGAGATCAAGGCATCATAAGCAACAATAAATACTGCCAATAATGCAAAATTCAAGTCCGCGTGAACAGTTCAATTGATTTCAAGGGGATCGATATTTGGAGTAATGACCAAAATCGAATTTCGTCAGCGATAGTGTGGATGTTTCTTCGGAGGACTCCTTATGTGTAGCGTGTTACTAATCTAACATTTAAAATCAATTGAATTATCATGATTTATTTCCTTCACAGACCTGTCGGACCGGGATGTGGGGCTCCTGAAATGGGAGATTTCACCTTTTGAAGCAATAATGGAAAATCCAAAAACAGTTCACATGAAGTACAAAAAGACACACGCCCACCACACGCCAATAAGGCAAATTAATCAACCCAGCCTATTTCCTCTTACAATATCACATACAGCTTTTCCTCAGTAAATAACAACCAAATTCCTATGCACTTAATATATAAAAAGCTGCACCAGATGCACATCGATCCATATACTGATTCAAAATTTAAAATCTATTGGTTCTATAGCAAATCTTCATCTTATTTAATAGTAGTATTAGTTAGTATATTCATAATATCTTATTCTTTACTTTTACTATGTACAACATGTTGTTTCATTTTGTTATTTTGCTATCATTATTTTCCTTTTAATATTATTTTGAATATACTTCTTTTGAATCGGGAATCAGGGGTCAACCGAAAACAACATCTCTACCTAACAAATTAAGTAGGGGTAAAGTTTGCGTACATTCTATCTTTTTAGACCCCGTTTATGAAATTAGACTGGATATATTGTTGAATTGGTTCTATAACAACCTCAAACTAATATTGAATTAATAATTATATCCACAATTGAATATATATATATATATATATATATATATATATATATATATATATATATATATATATATAATGGATTAATTTCTTAATTATACAAAATTTGAAGAAAAACTAATGAATTCACGTGAAGTCGTGACTGGGCTTTTAGATCAGCCCTGAGCAAATGGCTCTCTGTTTTGTTAAAGTCACTGCAATTTGGAGAAAAAGCATTTTGACTGTCAAATATATATCTAAGCTCAGCCATGCATGTGAATGAAGAGAATGACTTTTACCTTAAAATGGAATCTTTTAAGTGTATTTAAATTAGTCTTTGTAAAGAATAGATATTGGGCCTAACTCAAGTCCAAAAGCTAATTTGTAGGGTGAAGATTGTCCAAATCTGTATAAGGAGTGCATGTTCTCATTCAATTTTCCGATGTGAGACTCTTAACACTTCCGCGCACGCCCAGACCTAATTAACTGGAGCGTGAATAATATAATTTGGGGCGCAACATCGGTGAACAAAGAATTGGAATGAGCATGACTCTGATATCATATAAAGAATGGATTTTGGATCTAACTCAACCTCAAAAGCTAGCTTGTAGGATGAGTATTGTCCAAATACATATAAAGAGTCCATGTTTCCATTCTATTTATCTTGAAAAACAAATTTTACTACATTTCATATGATAATAAGCATCATATGATAATAAGGAGAAACAAATTTTACTACAGTTCTTGTATTTCATTTTATACAAAGTTGTTTGATTGAACCTGTCATGCCTTTTTTCGGCCGCGACATTTCTAACTCCTGCTTAGAAAAATGTTAGGAAATAAAATAAAATAAAATAAAATGCTAAAAGGTGCTAGAATATTAAAAGTGCTAAAAGGTGCTAAAAGATGCTTAAAAGGTGCTAGAATATTAAAAGTGTTAAAAGGTGCTAAAAGGGTTCGCTGAGTCGCCACCTAATTAATTGGGTGAATTATGACACCTAAATGTTAACTAGTTTAAAGTAAACATTAACTCCATTTTTATGGTCTACTAAACTTAATGAGATTTTGGGCAAGGGTTCTTTATTATCCTAAAGGGAAGGGGTCAGACACCCTAAAGGATCCGCTAACTTGCTGTTGTCCGTTCAAACCTAGGGTTAATTATTTTTGTTAAAATGCAATGTAGATGGTGTTTTAGTTAAAGAATGTATTTTGTCTTTTATTAAGAAATTACAAGACTAATGCTATATGTGTAAAGTTTAAAAGCATGCATTTATAAAAAAAAATAACTTATTGACTAAATGTATACATTTGCCTACCTTGATTAGTATACTACATGCTTAAAAGGGGGCTTCTTAGTATATATATAAAAAATAAGATTTCTATATGGATTTTGTAGCAAATGATTTAGGGATCTTGAAAATAATATCCTAGCTACATGATTAGTTATGCAAGTTAAGATTATTAGGTGATTTAATACAGCTTAAACTATGTATGGATAATCTAAAATATTTAATTCGAAGGGAAACAAATTGCTAGTTAACTACTTTCTAATCTATTGACTTAAAGTTTGACATTCTAAGAGTTCTACTAATAACGTAATGTTAGACAATTAATTTACAATAAATGAATGAGCAAGATAAAGAAAATAATAGTGACTCGAGGGAATGGCGACAACACTCGCCGCGGTTTTGGGATTTCCAATGCGGATAGAGAAATGCATATAGATGCGGGTCTTCATTTGCTGTAACTTTGTGATGAGTCTCGTCATGAGACTCTTCATTTTCGCTCCGATGCATTTCATGTAAAAAAAAAGAAGATAAGAATAAAGATTAGCAAAACCAGCAGATAAGTATTTGGCAAAAATCAACTCATAGGAATTATGCTTTACCGTAATTGAGCAACCAAGATCGGTACATAGCCAACGTAACAAGAAACAGACAAAATGGGTTTAAGCATAAACTCATAGGCCCAAATAAGTAAAGCAGGGGCGAGAATGCACGCTTATGAATCTTGACCAGACTATTGTGATTATGTGGAGGCTACATGATAATTTATGCAATGTGGGCTGGGCCTAACGACATATCCAAGACATGGATATTACAAAGACAACCAATTATACATGCCAAAGCAAAGAGCTTGGAAGCTGAAGAATAACCAGAACGAGATTCACATAAGAAAGGGACCAATTACATTACATAGAAGGTATTTGGACATGAAAGACTCTATTTTAAATAGGTAAAGCACAGAAGTCGAGATACACATCACCTCAAGCCATTTCCTTATTCTCAAGAATTTGAACATGTTTAAACTATTCTAACCTGCATTGTCACGACCCATTCGGGGCGTGGATCGTGCCATCGGCACCCAAGTAGTCATACATCGAGTAATCAGAAACATAAAGCAAGATATGAAACAGCTTTATAAAACAAGACACGATTTTGTGAGAAAACATCGCTTTCTAAGATATATATATAATCATGTTTTAGCGATTCATCCGACAATGCATAAATACATGACTCTGCACTTAAGGAAATATATAACTATGGCGGGACAGGGGCCCGCCATACCCCGATCAGATAAAAACTAACTACAACAGGAGATCATACCAAAAGTAGAGCCTCCAAGAGATGGAGCTCCCGACACCAACGTAGATCCTAAGGATGCGGATCTAGCACTTGCCCTTACCGCGGCATGAACGCAGCCTCGGGCGAGGTCAAGATAACAGTACTAAGTATGCGAAATCAGAAAGTACTTAAATGAAAACATATCATTTCTTTTAAAACCAGCTTACAAATACGTGCGAAACAACCAGGAAACCGCATACAAGTGCCACATCACAAACAAGAGCAACAATAGGTAATCAGAATACGCCTTGTCTAGGCCGCGAATGATCAAACAGGCCACTCGCCCACGCCTCATTCTCGCAAGCCTAATCTCGACTCCCGAGTCCGTGATAGCCACTCGCACGGGCCCGCATGAGGTATAACCCCGCATCGAGGGTAGCTATTCCTCTGCATCGCCCCGACTCATTGTCCGCACGCCACATGCACCGCATGAGGCATAACCCCGCATACTAACCTCGAACTCTCGTAGCCCGCATAGGCCCCCGACCCGCATGAGGTATTCTCGAATCACGGTCCTGCATCACCGAGTCTACCCCGACGGAGGCGCTTTAACCCCTGTGATCATCTCAAGAGCGAGTGATAGTATACTAACATAACAACTTACCTTTAAGTAACACAAGCACAACAAGGATACTCACCTATACAAACGTTACACGATACTAACACACATAGCATCATATCATGTCTACCTATCAAACCATCTTTTATTCACAATATAAGTCCGTTATAAACACATAGGCAAACTTGTTTCTTTTATCAATCTTAAGTGGTTATACTTACTTCCCATAAAGCTAGTATAACTCTTAAGCTTTCCGCTTAAAACCAATTAGTTCTCTTCATAATAATCGTTCAAGAGTCCTAAATGTTTTCGCTTATTATTTAGGCTTAAGCCAGGCATTGCCGTAAGTATTATTCAAAGCTTAAGCCGAGGCATCGCTGTAAGTATTATTCAGTTAACACATGTACGCCTACCGCACTATATACATATTGTAAAATATCATGCTTTAGGAAGAATCACATACCTTCTCGCGAAATCCACCGCCAAGTCGAGTATGTCGCGCAGAGAATCATTTATAATAGTCACAGATATCTATCAAAGTCTAGACTATTCTCAGAGTCATTCTAAATGTAGGTCCTCAATTCTACGGAAAGTCGAAAGACAACCCTACCCATGAGTTATGTAAGTCTCATCAGAAAACAAATTCATGTAAGTACAACAGATATTCTTCTTTATACCCTTCTAAGTGTTACAGTCAATTCTATTCGTGATATTCTTCTAAGTATTTATACTATTCTTATTCTACAACAAGAAGTATTCTCTAATTCAAAAGAGGGTTAGGATTAGTTACCCTGCAGCCCAATAATATCCTAGAAAAGTCGCACTGAGCAAGGTTTTGCTCCTAAGTCAGATGCTCCATGAAACCTTAAGTTCTTCACAACTTCTACTAAGTACTAAGGTATTTGGGCTAGTGGTATTTGGGCATTATAACAATACAAGAAGGCAACTTTTCTACCGGAGGGGGTAGGTTTCGGCCAGCTAGTGGGGTAGCCTCGCCAAGCTTCTCGGGCGGTGTGTTGGACGAATTGCTCACAAGTGGAGAGTGAGGGTTTTTCAAGACTTGAAAGCTTTGAGTGGATGAAGAACTCTTCATCTCAAGAGGGGTATTTATAGGTCAAGACACGCCAACCAATGGCCAAGATTTAGCCAAGTGCTACAAGTGTAAGGTCAAGATTAGGCAAGTGTACCAGCCAACTTGCACACAAAATATCTATCCAACTTTATGACAAGGCTTGGCATCAAATCGCCCTATTGCGACAAGTCCACCAACGAGAGGGTGGAAAGTGTCGCCTCTCATTGGTCCAAAGTGTTACGCCTCTCGGAAAAATCCGCAAAAATAAGAAATGACATAGCCGAATTTATCCTATGAAAGTCGTGGAAACGCTTCGCCTGAAACCGTCGCTTTGTGAGTTGTGCCTAAAAATCGCCCAAGGCCTAACTTTAAGACCAAAACTTTTGTACGTATTCCTTTACGCATATACTGAAATACGGTATAACATTCTCCTCTCCTTAGAAACATTCGTCCCGAATGTTCCTTCCCAAGACAGATAACGATAAGGTTCTTCAAAACTTAAACAGCTTGCAAAAGCCACACACTACCATAAACAACACTTAGGCATAAACGATAATGAAGATTTACAAGTAGGAAAGTGAATTACCCGGAGGCGGGAACAGTGAGGATACTTCGCCTCATGTCCTCCTCGGCTTCCCACGCCGTCTCTCCTCGAGCTCGCTCCGCCACAAGACTTTGACGGCCACGCCCTTCGTCCGCAGACGCCTAACTCCGACGATCGATTATCGCTATGGAATCTCTCATACGATAACCCCGGCCACCGACATCGCCAATCGGATGTACTCTAGATGGATCCCCGATACATCTCTCAAGATAGAAACGTGAAACACGGATGCACCGCTTCCGACGGACGGCAGATCCAACTCATAGCAACCTTGCCTACCTCGCGGACAATCAAACGCCCAACGTACCTTGGGCCGAAGTTTCTTCTTCCCGAATCTCATCACACCCTTCATGGGTGACACCTTCAGAAAACCCAATCATCAATCGCAAACTCCGGATGTCGACGACGATGATCCGTGATACGACTGGCCGACTCGAAATGTCAATAGCCGCCTCGGATAAGCTTCACCTTATCCATCGCCGCTGCACCAAATCCGTCCCACTAGCCGCACTCGCCCACCTCGAACCAACCTATAGGCGACCGCACTTCCTCCCATACAAGGCCTCATAAGGCGCCATCCGAATACCGGAGGTAGCTATTATTATACGCGAACTCAACTAGAGGCAAATGATCCTCCCAACTACCATCGGTCAATAACACAGCTCGCAAAGATATCCTCGCAGTCCGATAGTGCGCTCGCTCGCCTCGTCTGTCTGCGGATGAAATGCGATTCGTGCTCACCGGCCCCTAAACCCTCTCGGAAGGACCTCCAGAAGTTGGCCGTAAACCGCCTGCTCTCGATATGATCGGTAGGGACTCCATGCACCGACGATCTCTGATGTAAAGTCCGCATAATCCTCACCAAAAGTCGCCCCGACGGAAGAAAGTGGCTGATTTCACACCGCCGACGATAACCCATATAGAATCATGTCTCCTCCGAAAGTGCGAGGTAATCCCGTGATGAAGTCCATGTTGATTACCTCCCACTTCCGTGTCGGGATCTCTATCGCTCAGAATAAACCACCGTGTCTCGTGCTCTACCTTCACCGCCGACAACACGCACCGAGCTACGAACTCGCAACGCCCCTCTTCAAGCCATCCCACCAATACACGGATCTAAGGTCGTGGTACATCTTGGTCGACCTTTGACGGATAGAGTAACGCGCTACGCAGTGCTTCCCCAAGAACTCGCCAAGTCCTCAAACATCTGGAACACACAACTCGCTCAAACCTTAGCACCCCATCGTGCTACTCGTGCGACCTTGCCTCACGTAAGAGTCAGACACGATATCGAATCAAAGCCGGATCTCGAATCGCTGCTCTTCACCTCCTCAACGATGGAAGACTCGGCAACCTCACGAACTCTAACCCCATTGCTATCGTAATCAATCAAACGGACACCAAGGCTCGCTAATCGTGCAAATTACGAACCATGTCCCTTCTCTCTAGCCGCACATCCGATAGGCTCCCCATCGACTACGACTGCGGCATTCGCCACAACATCGCCTTGCCCGTGGTACAGATGTCCACATCGTAATCCTTAAGCAACTCTAACCACCGCCTCGCCGTGAGGTTCACCTCCTCTGGTCAAGATATACTGGAGGCTCTTGTGGTCTCAGAAAATATCCACGTGAACCCCATACAAATAGTGCCTCCAGATCTTCAAAGCGTGAATCACACCGCTAACTCCAAATCACGTGGGGTAGTTCTCTCGTGTTTCTTCACCGCTGATGCATATGCTATAACTCGCCATGCCGCATCAACACACATCCCAACCCGATGCCCGACGATCACAATACACGACATAACCATCCGACCTCCGGAAGAGTAAGAACGGGCGGCTGCGTCTCTCTTTCAAAGAATCGAAACCCCGCCACAAGCATCATCCATCAAACTCACGCTTCTCGAGTCACCCTAGTCAATGGTGCGTAGATAAGCAAACTTCTCCACGAACCGCCGATAATACCGCAAGGCCCGTAAAATCGCGAACCTCTCGCTTGAGTAAGAGTTCAGGCCAAGTCCTCGATCGCCGATCTTGGCCAGACAACTCGAATGCCATCACCCGGCAATATGCCTAAGAAACGCCATCAAGTTAACCAAAACTCACATTTGGAAAACTTGGCGCATAATCGCTGGTCTCGAGAACTCACAAGACAGCCTCTCAACGCCCGCACGCTCCTCGCTCGAGCGAGAATAAACCAAGATATCATCAATGAACACTATCACAAATGTGTCCAAAATGGTTTGAACACTCGGTTCATCAAATCCATGAATACCACGAGCATCGTCAACCCAAAAGACATGACGAACTCATAATGCCCGCACGTCCGAATGCAATTCTAGGGACATCCACCTCTCGACTGCACTGATGATAGCCCGATCGCAGATCAATCTTGAGAAACATCTCGCACTCGCAATCGGTCGAACAAATCATCAATCCTAGGAAGGGTATTCGTTTTAATGGTCACCTTGTTCACCGTCAGATCGACACACGCGCAGCTGGCCCCGCCCTTCTTCTTCACGAACAATACCGGCTCCTGGGAGAAACACTAGGCCTAATGAAGCCCTTCTCTAGCAAATCCCTAAGCCGATCCTTCAACTCTCTCAACTCGGCGCCATTCTCAGATGGCGGAATGGAAATAGCCGAGTATCCGCAACACATCTATACAAAACTCGATCTCCTCTCGGGAGGATACCCGAGGTCATCTCGAAACACGCTGGGAACTCGCCGACTCGAATCGACGGAAAATCCGCACCGCAGCCTTCGAGATCAAACACCCGAACGAGATGGTAGATATACCCTTCTCGCACCATCTTCCTAGCCTCGAGGTAGAAATAAACCTACCCTGCCGATACCGTGCTCCTCCCACTCAACAACCGGCCTCAGAAACCGAACTGCATTATTCTCTCTCTCGCAGCCTACATTGGCGAAAGTGAAGCTAGCCAATCCATCCCCATGATCACATCAAGTCAATCATCTCCAACTCTATCAAGTCGCCGTGGTCCGACGATCAGAATGATCACAGACAAGCTCTATATACCCGCCGAGCTACCACCGAATCACCCATCGCGTAGCTACCTCGAAGTGGTCTATGGACTCGTGCTCTATCCCTATCCTACTAGCAACAAGCGGAGATATATAGATGAGTAGAACCCGGATCTATCAAAGCATACATATCAAACCTGAACCGATAAGGTACTGCGACGACATCGTGAGGCCTCCCGATCCCGCTTACCGGACAAGCATAAATGCGGTTCTCGAGGACCGCTAGAATCGGGACCCGAGCCACGCCTCCGCCGCGACTGGCCGACCCACGAGCACCCCGCCCGGCGTAATCAGAGGAGATGATGGCCGCAACGTAACTCAAGGCCGAGCTACCACCGCCACGCCTGGCCTGACAAGCCGCCAAAGTGACTCGCCGCTACAATCAGAATAAGATCCAAAAGTAGTACCACATTTCGTAATGGATCTACCGACGGCCACACCGGGTGGTCCCGGCGCCGCATCTCGCTACCTCGACGCCTCAAGCCACAGGGCCCCGTCCGCCTCAAAATCGCGGCCGTGGCCGGCGACGCGTGAGTGCTCGCGCCGGGCCGTGGTGCGACCTAGATCGGCCACGAGGCCGCCACCACGATAACCACCGTAAGACCTCCCGCCCCGCCTTCTTCTCGCCGTCGCCCACTCGCCGACCTCTGCGCCTCGCATCCGCGGCGTGAGCTCGCACGCGGTAATGTCCATACCCTACCGAGAGAAACCCCGCATACGACTTCGGCCATATAGTCGTTTCAGCGGTGACATAGCGGTGCACCCTATCCTCCATATTCGCTACCAACGCCGGGACATATCGAGCCAATGAATCAAACTCGACATTGTACTCCCCGACAGCGGCCCTTCTCGCCTCGTGGTAAAATCTATCACCCGCGCCTCCCTCATCTGCGAGGCAAGTGAGCGAGAAAGCCTCTCGAGAACTCATCCTGTAGGCTGGGACGCGTGCTCTCCCGGATAACTCCCATGAATCAAACCAATCAATCGCGGTCACGCAGCCTTATGTGAACCAAAGATCACGCACTCGGTCTCCGACGCTCGATCACTCAAAATCTCTGCCGACGGATGAACTCTCGCGGATCATCCTCCGCCGATCCATAAAACTCCGGTGGCTACGCTCAAGAAGTCTCGTAGCCTCAAACTTCTCGCCTCGGGTGAACAACGGCGCGACAGACCGAGCTGAATCGAATCGCCGCGATCAAATTTCTCTCAGACGGGCCACAACTTTAGCCAAAAGTGGGCCATCTCTCAGAGCCTAACTCCTCCGCCCTGCACTATGGGATGCGAGTGTGGTACTGGTCTCGCTGGGCCGGCGGCGCATAGAACTCGCCGCTCGTATAGACTGGCTCGAGCCTCGTGACTGGGTGTCTCGCTAGCGCCTCGCCGCCGCTTTCTGCCCGGCCGTTGCTTACGCGAGGCATAATCAGCATATGAAAGGAATACGTTAGAGAGGGTCCAACCTATAACACGCCTCTAAAGCACGATCTCTGAATGAGAAGAACGGAAACCAATCCTAAATATCCTATAGCCTCGATTATTGGTGTGGCACAACACACCGATAATCAAGACTTACTAGATACGCTCAGAGACACTTTCCGAGATTAATCGCTCGATACCACTTTTGTCACGACCCATTCCGGCCCGTGATCGTGCCTCACCGGCACCCAAGTAGTCATACATCGAGTAATCGGAAACATAAAGCAAGACATGAAACAGCTTTATAAAACAAGACATACGATTTTGTGAGAAAACATCGCTTTCTAAGATATATATATAATCATGTTTTAGCGAGCATCCGACAATCGCATAAATACGACTGCACTCTAAGGAAATATACAACTATGGCGGACAGTGGCCCCGCCATACCCTCGATCAGACAAAACTAACTACAACAGGAGATCATACCAAAAGTAGAGCCTCCAAGAGATGGAGCTCCCGACACCAACGTAGATCCTAAGGATGCGGATCTAGCACTGCCGCTCTTACTCGCGGCATGAACGCAGCCCGGGCGAGGTCAAGATAACAGTACTAAGTATGCGAATCAGAAGTACTTAAATGAAAACATATCATTTCTTTTAAAACCGGTTTACAAATATGTGTGAAACAACCAAGGAAACCGCACATAGTGCCACATCACAAACAAGAGCAACAATAGTAATCAGAATACGCCTTGTCTAGGCCGCGAATGATCGAAACAGGCCACTCGCCCACGCCTCATTCTCGCAAGCCTAATCTCGACTCCGAGTCCGCATAGCCACTCGCACGTGGCCCGCATGAGGTATAACCCCGCATCGGTGGTAGCTATTCCTCGCATCGCCCCGACTCGCTGTCCGCATGGCCACATAGACCGCATGAGGCATAACCCCGCATACTAACTCGAACTCGTAGCTCGCATAGGCCCCCGACCCGCATGAGGTATTCTCGAATCACGGTCCTGCATCACCGAGTCTACCCCCAGACGGAGGCGACTTAACCCCTGTATCATCTCAAGAGTGAGTGATAGTATACTAACATAACAACTTACCTTTAAGTAACACAAGCACAACAAGGATACTCACCTATACAAACGTTACAAGATACTAACACACATAGCATCATATCATGTCTACCTATCAAACCATCTTTTATTCACAATATAAGTCCGTTATAAACACATAGGCAAACTTGTTTCTTTTATCAATCTTAAGTGGTTATACTTACTTCCCATAAAGCTAGTATAACTCTTAAGCTTCGCTTAAAAACCAATTAGTTCTCTTCTAATAATCGGTTCAAAGAGTCCTAAATGTTTTCGCTTCTTTATTATTTAGGCTTAAGCCAGGCATCGCTGTAAGTATTATTCAGCTTAAGCCGTGAGGCATTGTCGTAAGTATTATTCGATTAACACATGTACGCTCACCGCATCATATACATATTGTAAAATATCATGCTTTAGGAAGAATCACATACCTTCTCTGAAATCCACCGCCAAGTCGAGTATGTCGCAGAGAATCAACTATAATAGTCACAGATATCTATCAAAGTCTAGACTATTCTGAGGTCATTCTAAATGAAGGTCCTCAATTCTACGGAAAGTCGGGCAGACAACCCTACCCATGAGTTATGTAAGTTCATCGTGAAAACAAATTCTATGTAAGTACAACAGATATTCTTCTTTTATACCCTTCTAAGGTGTTACACTCAATTCTATTCTCGTGATATTCTTCTAAGTATTTATACTATTCTTATTCTACAACAAGAAGTATTCTCTAATTCAAAAGAGGGTTAGGATTAGTTACCTCGGTAAGCCCAATAATATCCTAGAAAAGTCGCTGAGCAAGGTTTTGCTCCTAAGTTGTATGCTCCATGAAACCTTAGAAGTTCTTCACAACTTCTACTAAGTACTAAGGTATTTGGGCTAGGGTATTTTGGGCATTATAACAATACAAGAAGGCAACTTTTCTACCAAGGGAGGGGTAGGTTTTCAAGCTAGGGGTGGGGTAGCCTCGGCCAAGCTTCTCGAGGAGGGGGTGTGTTGGACGAATTGCTCACAAGGAGAGTGAGGGTTTTTCAAGACTTAGCTTTAGTGGATGAAGAACTCTTCATCTCAAGAGGGGTATTTATAGGTCAAGACATGGCCAACCAATGGCCAAGATTTAGCCAAGTGCTAGGCAAGTGTAAGGTCAAGATTAGGGCAAGTGTACCTAGCCAACTTGCACACAAAATATCTATCCAACTTTATGACAAGGCTTGGCATCAAATCGGCCCTATTGCCGTGACAAGTCCACCAATGAGAGGGTGGAAAGTGTCGCCCTCTCATTGGTCCAAAGTGTTACGTCTCTCGGAAAAATCCGCAAAAATAAGAAATGACATAGCCGGAATTTATCCTATGAAAGCTGTGGAAACGTTTCGTCGGAAAACCGTTCGCTGTGTGAGTTGTGCCTAAAAATCGTCCAAGGCCTAACTTTAAGACCAAAACTTTTTGTACGTATTCCTTTACGTACATACTCTGGAAATACGGGGTATAACATGCATGACGAATACTTAATCTGATTGCACACATACCTGATTACTCTAGTACACTTGAGGACCGATCATAACATATTAACCATGGACTTAGTGAACACAGACGACATAATATTGCATATAGACATGCAGTTTTCACCCTACATATATTTCCACATAATAGTCGATCTATTTAATCACGTATGCAAACATACCACGAATGTCAGTATTAGCCTAAACATTATTAACAATAACAATCCCGAAGATTAATAACAATCAACATTAGCTTAAACATGTTTAGCAATTAGCTTAATAAACATAAACAGTCGCCGCTATCGACTTAACACACACTTAACAGTTGTTCAAAACACATACTGTATATATTAATGTTAAACGAAATCTATACTATAAGGGTAAAATATTACCTTCTCCGGGCAGCGAACCGAGGCAGCGTATCAAGTCGTCGACTCGCTCGGGTTTCGGTTTTGCGATGCGAATGAAAGGGCGAAGTTTGGTTGCTGATTTCTGACTGATATTGAAAGGGAGGTTTCGAAATTCTTGTTCTTGTGACGCTAATTATCTGGGTGCTGAGCCCCTAACTCCCGATTGAGTTATTAACTACTGCTAACAGATGCCAGTTCTTTTTCTTCTCTGCCGTTGCCCGCCCTGGGTAGGTTCTTTTCTCTATGGAAATCCCCTCACCCCGCTCGACGTCGATTAGCTGCATGTGTAAAAATGCTCAACTTATAGCCTCCAATTGGGTTTCATTTTAGGGTAAGTTTTAAGGCTGATTTTGAACGATATTTGATACTGATTTGGTATTCCTTTTTGGACGATTATATGGGTTGATTCTTGCTGGTTTTATGATGTTATTCTAGATGGTAAGGAGCGAGTGGTGTAATGGGTAAGAAAACTCGATTCTCCGCGAGAATCTCGGTCAGCGCGTCTTTGTGATGGGGTGTGAGGAGGCGCGCGTTTTTCTGAGGTTTTCAGGTTTAGGTTAGTGGTAGAAATTTGTTGGGCGATGGGGAGGACGATCAATGAGGAAAATAAGGGATGGGGTTTGTGGGCTGCAGACTGAATATATGATAGAAGGGTGTTGGGCCGCGGGAGCTGGGCTGCGGGTAAGGGCTTGGTTGAAAATTAAAGGGGAGGGTAATTGGGCTGTTTTTTTTAATTAGGTATTAGTTTTTAGGTGTTTTAATTTGGGTAGTGTATTATTAATTAATTAATGGTAAATTAAGTTATTAAATTGTGATTAAATTATTTAGGTGTTTTATTAGTCTAAGTTTGAGTTTAAATTATTATAAAAAGTAAAGACGGGTGTGCTATTTAATTAGTGCTTAATATTTTATAATGCGACGCTGCTAAAACTTATTTATTATGTGTATTTTGCGATGTTAAATTAAAATTGAATGGGATTTAGATTATTATTAAATTATTAAATGCTAAATGCATATATGATATTTAGGGATTGCTTAATGCTTTTACGTAAAAAATGTGGTGCTGTTATTTAAAATCTTATTTATTTATTTATCATTATTTAAGTTATGCTTTAAATTATTACAATAATTATGAAATTGCTTTGCGTATTAATAAATGCGGCTATGCTATTTGACACGACGTTATTGCTAAATTATTTATTTATTTGCGTATTTATTATTATTTAAATTATTAAGAATTAATGAAAAAATAGAATAGGGCTCAAAACAGATAAATGCGGGCGCGAGACCTAAAGTGCTTAATTTTCTACGTAAGATGTGGTGCTGTTATTAATTGCTTATTTATGTCTGTATTAATGTATTATTATTGCATTTTATTATAAAAATATATATTTAAAAATTAGTGTAATTTTATAGTTAGTGACTGTACGAAAGAGTCAAAATTGAGTGTCAGAACCAATAGTTAAACTCTGTTAAAGCTTATTGACATATAAACAAAAAATATAATATGTACCAAAGTTGCATGCTTTTAGAATATTGTAATCTTAGGTAAATGGGAATGTTAAAATTTGAAAGCTTTTGAAATATAAAAATAATGCCAATATTTTTTACAGCGATGAGAAAAAGAAAGATTCTCAATACTTTATGTGAATGGCTGTATTAATTACATTATTACTCTTTCAACATCTTGTATAATGCTTGTTTAAAATCACGGAAAAGATGATGAAACATCAAATAGCATCAAATTAGATAATGAAACTGTTACCCGCATGGGTGTAGCTCAGTTGGTTTCAGGGTGACAGATTGCTCCCAAGAAGGCAGGTTCGAGTCCTGGCAGCCGCAGTGTGAGAGTTCATTTCTCCTTTGTGAGGGATGACTCCTTGTGGGCACCAGACACTGTGCCTCCCACCTAGTGGGTCGCTGAGTACCATGATTTACCTCCTCCACCAATCCGCTGCCTGGAGGGTGGCCCCGCGGGCGGATTTCGCCTTTTTGCTCCCAAGATAATGAAACTGTTAAAGTATATGGGCCAGAGCCCATTTCGTGTGTACAATGGCCAACGTGGGGCCCTTTCCTTTCCTGTATAGATTTGATGAATATTAGACTTAGATTTATATCTTAATTAGTAGTGTAATATTACCATAATTGTAAAGTTAGTATTCTTATAAAATAATGATTCCTAGGTAAAATAGGAAGAGAATCTTCCTTGTAACTTGTATATATATGTATTTCATTAATAAGAATAATCAAGAAATTTATTCTTTCATGGTATCAAGAGTCTATGTTCTTTTTACCTCGCTTCCGCTCCTCATTCTTTCTTCTCTATTTTCGGATTTTGGACCTCAAATTCTCGATTTTTTTGTTCTTCCCGTTTAACAAAACCCGAGTATCTTCTCTTCCAAAATCTTCTCTCTCAAATTCCTTTCTCCGAATCTTGTTGTTTTATTCCGTATGGCTAATAAGAACAATTTTCATCCTGCCCTCTATGTTTCTAACATCAAGAGCGTCATTCTTATTGTTCTTGATCTTGAAAACGTTCAATATGAGACGTGGACAAATTTATTCAAGATTCATGTTAAAGCACATAAAGTTCTTCACCACACCATCCCTCCACCTCCTTCAAAGGAGGGTGATAAGGCGTCTACCTTTACTGTGCTCACTAAAGAAGCAGACCCAGAATTACGGGACATGCTTGATTCCAAGGTTCTTCAGTGGATTAATGCCACTATTTCCTTGGACCTGTTGCAGACGATTATAGAACCCAACTCCATAACTATGACGGCGTGGGATCGGTTGCAAATATATTCCAAGATAACAGTCATTCTCGAATTGTTATCCTTGAGAAGGAATTTTCACATGTGGCTATGGTGAATTTTCAAAACGCTTCTTCTTATTGCACACGCCTCAAAGACTTGGCAGACCAACTCAGCAACGTGGGTTCTCCTATTTCTAATAGTCGTCTAGTTCTTCAGATGGTTGCAGGCCTGTCAGAGGCCTATAGCGGTGTTGTTTCGGTTATTCGTCAGAGTAACACCCTGTCCGGATTTTATCAAGCCCCTTCTATGCTTAAGTTGGAAGAAGTCGAATTGGCTAAGAAAGTGACGATTGGGGTCAGTCCTGTCGGCATGATGACTGCTTCCATTTTTTCTCCTTTCAATCCAGCCAACGTGACCCAAAATCACAACAACGGGGGTGGTAAGAAAAACCAAAATCGGAAGAATAATGGCAAGAATCGTGGCGGCAACAACGGGGACAACCGTCAGCAGCAGCCGTCCTGGAACCCACAAGGGCCTTCTGGACAGTGGCAGTGGGTCTTAGCACCTAACAGCGCCCCGACTCACCCTTACAGCGCCGCGGCGCAGCCTTACATCGCCGCCTTACTAGAAGGTGCAAGCGTCGCGGCCCAGTGGTTTCCCAGGTCAGAATCCGGGTTTCAGACCTGTCACGACCCAAATCACGAGTCGTGATGCCACCTACCCTATTCCCCCGAGTAGGCGAACCACATTCTCAATAACAAGTTAATCAGCGGAAAATAAAATAAAGAAAGAAGTTATTAAGTCTTAATTACGAAATTTTCCAAAATCTGGTCAAACGGGTACAAGAGAACTAAACATGGTCTGAAAAATAGGAGTCTGAAAGAATGCCCGCAGGCTACATAATGTCTGTCAATAACCAAAGAAAAATGGAATTAACTAAGAAGCCCTTCAGGGGCCACGGACGACCAAGTAGCTCACCATGAATGACTAGAAGATGTTCACCTCGCGAATCAGCCACGGGGCGTAGAAATGGAACCTGGATCGTATTCTGCACTCAGCAAAAGTGCAGCAAGAGTAGTATCAGTACAATACTAGTACCGGTAAGCATCATAGGCCGAAAGTGATTAGATAACGCATGAAGAAGTTGAAACCAACAAGTAGCACATAGAGCAATCAGGCATGGTCACATATCATATACAAGTAAAGCGTAAAGAAATCATGAAATCAACCAAGACATATATAATTCATCAAATGATCAGTCAAAATATGAGTGGATGAATGCAATGCAATGTCACCTATCGCACTTCCGCCCTCAGGCAGAAACCTCGGAGGCTATCACTCCCGCTCTCCGGCAGAAATCTCGGAGGCTATCACTCCCGCTCTCCGGCAGAAACCTCGGAGGCAATCACTCCCGCTCTCCGACAGAAACCTCGGAGTCAATCACTCCCGCTCTCCGGCAGAAACCTCGGAGTCAATCACTCCCGCTCTCTGGCAGAAACCTCGGAGGCAATCACTCCCGCTCTCCGACAGAAATCTCGGAGGCAATCACTCCCGCTCTCCGGCAGAAACCTCGGAGGCAATCACTCACTATCAGTCTCTCACCTCACCATCATCACAAAATAATAGGGAAATTATGTCAGGCATGATATCAAGTCTCAACGCGTGTCACCAATATACAATCAACAAGTACAAGTCAAATCAGGTGATAATCACAGAAAATAACACATATGACGACAAGCCCACATAACAGCTGACAGAACCAATGTAATAGTAATTCATCTCCACTTCCTGCCCGAAGGCCTATCATGATATCCCCGTCACTTCCTACGACTACATACGATTCTCTAATCAGAGTATAACTAAAGTAAACCATAACCTACCTCAATGCCGAGCGGATGCCACGAACAATCAAACAAATGTCTTCCCCTTGCGTAGAGCCTCTGAACGATTAAAATCTAGAAAATATGTGAACTACATTATAATACGAATCTAAGGGCACCCACCTTGCTATACTTATATTAACAATATTTTTACCATTTCAATTGTATAATTAAACCCCTACACATATAAAAATATTAGCATAACTTCAGGAATTTCAAATAACATTTATTTCTTTCAACTTTACAAAAAATTTGTAAAGGCAGAACTTTGAACAGTCATATATTTTAAACTACAAGTCGGATTTATCTTCGTAAGATATCAAACTGACGGGAACAGAGTAATCGACAACTTTCATTCAGCCCATAGTTTCATATTTCTTACATATTTGTACAGTTTTCACATTTTATATGCTGTGTCGCCTTGGTTTCGGTAAAATGATGTAGAAATTTTAAACATTCATAACTTTCAACCCATAAGTCGGATTTATCTCCGTAAGATATCAAACTGACGGGAACATATAACTCTACAACTATTTTTGAGCACGTATTCTTATATTCCTTACGGATTTATACAATTTTCACGTTTTATATGCTGTGTAATCATTATGCCATGATATCCCTCAAGTTTCTCTTGTTCAAGTGGATTGTGAAATTTCCGTGTAATGACTCTTTTAAAAATTTGATTTCATTCGACAACACATCATTATAAGGATCATGAATAGATTAACTCAACCGTATAACATAGAATCTAACCTGAATTTAGTTGAGCGTTTCCTCCTCGTCTTGCTACTACGATTTTCTTTATTTTCTTGTCTTTCTTTCTTGTCTTGGCTGTTGTACGTTATTTTCTTCTTAGATACTAGGGATTCTTGTATATATTCTTTTTTTTCTCCTCTTGTTTTGCTGCTTGCCGCTTTCCTTTTTTTTTGTTTTAATCGCATGTTGCGTCCCCTCCCTTTTCTTTTGTACAAATTGTCATGCACTACCCAAAGGTAGTGGGCTTGGCTCACTTTCTTAATTAAATTCATGCACAAATTGTATATTAAAATTCCTATACTTTAATACCCTATAGTCTCATACTACTTTCGTAGTTCAAACGTGCTAAACGACCGAACGGGTCGTTACAAGACCAGCGTATGGACAACACCAGCACTACGGTATACTTGGGCCTCGCCCCCATCAGGCCTACCACGCAGTGGGCCACACTCAGATCGACATTGAAGCAGCGATGCACACGCTTGACTTGACTCAACCAGGCCCAAATTGGTACATGAACACCGGCGCCACTACCCATATGACATCCGATCAATTTACTCTTTCGTCTTATTTCAATTTGAGCACTAATCGTGGTATAAATATCGGTAATGACAATTCTATTCCTATTAAGGGTTATGGTCATTAAACTTTGTCCCCTCCTCATCCACCATTTGTCCTGAAAATTACCCTTCATGCCCAAAATTGATTAAAAATTTGGTGTTTGTCCGTAAATTCACCACTGATAATTGAGTTTCTATTAATTTTGATCCATTTGGATTTTCTGTGAAGGATTTCAAGACAGGGAGTCATCTCATGAGGTGTAACAGTGGGGGTAACCTTTATCCAATCACACCAAGTCTCAGCATCTCGCGTCAAGCTAATCCATCCAATTTTACAGCTCTTGCTCCTTCCTTGTGGCATGCTCGTCTAGGTCATCCGGGGTCGTCTATTTTATCATCTTTAGATAGACATAAGTTTATTTCTTGTAAGAGTACGCGTAGTACTCCACTTTGTCAATCATGTGCTTTGAGAAAAAATATTAAATTACAATTTGTAGCTTCGAATTCTAACACATCAATGACATTTAAAATTATTCATAGTGATTTGTGGACATCTCCGATTCTCATTTTTATAGGTCATAGTTATTATATTTTATTCTTTGATGACTATTCTAAATATTTATGGACGTTTTCAATTGCGAAAAAATCTCAAGTTTTTTCCATCTTCATAAAATTTAGAGCTTTCATAAGAATGCAATTCGAACGAAAAATAAAAAAAATCAATGTGACAATGACAAATAATATGATAATGGGGAATTTAGGGAGTTCTGTGCTCAAAATAGGATAAATATTCATTTTTTTGTCCTCATACGTCTTCACAAAATAGGAAAGCTGACCGAAAAATTCGTACCATTAATAATATTGTCCGCACGTTATTGGTTCATTCTTCCGTTCCTCCATTATTTTGGCATCATGCGCTACAAATGGCTACCGATCTACTAAATATTCTTCCTTCTAAAGGTTTGACATATTCATCCCCTCTAAAAGTGTTATACAATAAGACTCCGTCATACACTCATCTTAGGGTCTTCGAATGCTTATGTTATCCACTGTTTCCATCCACTACAATCAACAAACTTCAGGAACGTTCTACTCCTTGTGTATTTTAGGTTTTTCGTCAAATCACCGTGGTTATAAATGTTTTGATTTGTCCTCTAAACGAATCAGCATTAGTCGTCATGTTCTCTTTGATGAATCCCAAATTTTCTTTTCTAAAGTAGAAAATCCTGTGTCTAGTTCTTATGAATTTTTGGATGATGCTATATCCCCCTATGTTCTCCGTCATTTTTCAGGTTTGCCAAAAAATACGTTAAACTCATCATCGGCCCTGCTCCAGAGCGCGCAAACGCTAAATGTCCAAATGAGCCTTGCATAGCACTCAGCCACACAAATCCCCAGCACCGCGGCTCCATCGACGGAAAATTCCAAAATTTCTCACACTTTTCAAAATTCACTCAATCCAGCCCAGAGTCTTGATCCAGTCACTCGTAGTCAACAGGGTATTTTTAAACCTAAAAGACATTTTAATTTCAATTCAAATGTTCTTAAGTCTTCATTACCCCGTAATCATGTGTCTGCTTTAAATGACCCTAATTGAAAAATTGTCATGACCGAGGAATATAATGCTCTTATTGATAATAAGACGTGGGAGTTGGTACCCCGTCCATCTGATGTTAATATCACTGCGGCTCCATCGACGGAAAATTCCGAAATTTCTCACACGTTCCAAAATTCACTCAATCCAGCCCAGAGTCTTGATCCAGTCACTCGTAGTCAACAGGGTATTTTTAAACCTAAAAGACATTTTTAATTTCAATTCAAATGTTCTTAAGTCTCCATTACCCCGTAATCTTGTGTCTGCTTTAAATGACCCTAATTAGAAAATTATCATGACCGAGGAATATAATGCTCTTATTGATAATAAGACGTGGGAGTTGGTACCCCGTCCATCTGATGTTAATATTATTCGGTCTATGTAGATTTTTGTACATAAGAAAAATTTTGATGGTTCATTTGCAAGACATAATACTAGACTTGTATGTGATGGTAAGACTCAGCAGGTTGGTGTTGATTGTGGTGAGACATTTAGCCCAGTGGTCAAGCCGGCTACCATTCGCACTGTGCTCAGTTTGGCTCTTTCAAAATCATGGCTCATTCATCAGCTAGATGTAAAAGATGTTTTCTTACATGGTGATCTTCAGGAGACAGTGTATATGCATCGGCCTTTGGGGTTTAGGGATACTAGATATCCTAATTATGTATGTCTATTGAAGAAGTCTTTGTATGGGCTTAAGCAGTCTCCACGGGCTTGGTATAAGAGGTATGCTGATTTTGTTTCGATTATGGGCTTTTCTCACAGCAGGTCTGATAATTCATTATTCATATATCGTCGGGGTTCTTCCATGGCTTATATATTGTTATATGTTGATGATATTATCTTGACTGCCTCTTCTAATGCTTTGTGCAAGTTCATTATGACAATGTTCAGTTCTGAGTTTGTCATGAAAGACTTGGGCCCATTGAGTTACTTTTTGGGGATTGCAGTCACTCGTCATGCAAGCGGATTATTCTTATCACAGAGAAAGTATGCAACAGAGATCATTGAGAGGGCTGAAATGTCATCCTGTAAGTCCACTTCTACTCCAATTGATACTAAACCCAAGTTGGGTGTTGCAGTTGGCTCCCTTATGAGGATCTGACCCGCTATCGTAGTCTTGCAGGTGCCCTTCAGTATCTTACGTTCACGCGACATGATATTACATATGCATTCCAGAAGGTATGCTTGTTTATGCATGATCCCAGAGTTGAACATATGAATGCGCTCAAACGCATGCTTATGTATATTCAAGGAACGCTTGATTATGGTTTGCATTTGTATCCTTCTTCGACGTCTATACTGGTCTGCTATACAGATGCTGATTGGGGTGGTTGTCCTAACACCAGACAATCTACGTCTGGATATTGTATGTTTTTGGGTAAAAACTTGGTCTCATGGTCTTCCAAGCGTCAATCTACGCTTTTACGTTCAAGTACAGAAGCCGAGTATCGTGGGGTAGCTAATGTGGTCTCCGAATCATATTGGTTACGAAATATGCTTTTAGAGCTTCATTGTCCTATTGAGAAAGCTACCTTGGTATATTGTGATAATATAAGTGTCATCTACCTTCATTAATCGGTCAAAGACCAGCACTAAATACATAGAGATGAATATTCACTTTGTTCGAGAGAAGGTAGTTAAAGGACAAGTACGCGTCTGTCATGTTCAGATTGCAGACATCTTTACAAATGATCTTCCCTCAGTCATTTTTGAAGATTTTGCAGCCTCAACAGATACATCGCCTCCGCCATGATCATGAGGATGTGTTAAAGTATATGGGCCAGAGCCCATTTCGTGTGTACAGTGGCCAACGTGGGGCCCTTCCCTTTCCTGTATTGATTTGGTGAATATTAGACTTAGGTTTGTACCTTAATTATTACTGTAATATTATCATAATTGTAAAATCAGTATTCTTATAGAATAGAGATTTTTAGGTAAAACATGAAGAGAATCTTCCTTATAACTTGTATATATATGTCTTTTATTAATAAGAATAATTAAGGAATTTATTCTTTCAGAAACCAATATCATTGTAAAAGAGTGGCTAAATTGAAAATAAAATCCAAATTAGTTCATAAAGTTTAGGTTAACACTCAAAGCTATCGCTATTGTGTTGCATATTTCCCTGGCGCACTTTTTTTAAGAAAATTTATTACATAGAGAGATTGGGGAAGGGGTAATGTAAATTAAACCCGTAACAAATGTGTAGAAAACTTTCACCGATATAACTAAACAATAATATTTCTTAGTAGATCCGCAAGGATAATGTTAATGGAGTAAGAGAGGGACCGAAGGCCAAGTTCAATTCCCGCCAACACCTTTCTTTGGCAAACCACAGTGTGATTTATCGACGCGTGGGCGCTATCGATCACCCGGTTTATTCAAAGGCAAATTTATAAAAAAATAGGGGTCCGTTATCAAAAAAAAAAATCGTGGTCAAATTGGAGCACATGAAAAAAAATCCAGTGAATTTACCTAGTTACTTTCACATTCAATTCCTAAGAAATTTTATCTATTTTTTTTATTCACGTGAAGGTGCATGACTTTTTCCCTTTTTGTGAATCTTTATTTATGTATTAGCATCTGTTTTGTAATTTAAAGACAGTAAAACAAGTTTGGACCTGAAGCGTCATAATGACTATACCCAGGAGAGGTATCAAAAGAAGCCCATTAAGAAATTGAGTAAACAGTGACCCGTAAAATCACTAACCTGTTAGAGAATAATCATTTGCACTTTTCCCCTATTTTGTACTGGTCTTTAATTTTTACCCCTCCAATGGATATTATGTCTTCCAGGACGGGATCCCATAAAGAATTTATGCTCCAGAAAGCAAAAATTTCATTTGAGAGTAAACAATTAAAGACCAGTATATTTGAAGGTAGTATCATAAATAGCGATCCCATGTATTAAACCGTACAATTTCTTGATAGGGGTAAGTGCATACAAAGTGCATTTTAGGATCACCATTTAGGTGTCATCGCAGATTTACAATGTAAGAAAATTATAAGTTTAGTTGTTTCAAACTAAAAATATATTTATAGGTGTTTGAAGTTTGACCTTCTATGTCGATTTGTCAAATAGTGGTAGTTCCAGTGTCTTCACTCTTCAACAAAAACAAATGGTGAATGAATGAGCTTATCAGTGCCTCTTCAGCTCAGGTATCCAAAGATTTTTCAACATGATTTAATCAGTAAATGTTTCCAATAATCACATTAGAAGACAAATAAGACCCCTTATAACAAATTCAATTAGCCAACAAAAAAACATCCAACAGCTGTAAAAATCAAATTTAACAGTAAATGATGTATTTTTGTCTCTTCAGTTCAGGTCTCCATAACTTTCCGCATGATTAAATCTCGGAAGAACGAAAGTTATATTTTTGTTCATCACAAGAGACAAAAAAATATTAAAGGATAGTATCAAGAAAAGGGCCGCACTATAAAAATCTAATATCCGCAATCTTAAAAACTGTTTTCACAACTTGAATCCGTAAGATCTGATCACATAAACTTTCTCAGTTACTACCAGACTCTCCTACAGATAAAGAAAAGATATTGATAATATAAAATTGAAAATAAATGATGTGTGAAAGAATATATATTTATCTCTTCAGTTCAGGTCTCCATAACTTTCCGCATGATTAATCTCGGAAGAACGAAAGTTATATTTTTGATCATCATCAGAGATAAAATTGAGTAAGATAGCATTAAAAACAAAAATAAAAACATGATTAAATATATTTGCCTCCATATATGAATTAAGATCATAAAAGAGACAAAATAAGCAAAAGATAATTATAAGAAAGTTTATGCTGCAAAAATCAATCGTGTTACAGATTGAGGTTCCATAGCTGTGGTGACTGCATTTATAAAGGCAAAGTGACAGTGGAAATAATAGAGCCCTAGTCAGTTTGGGCTGGACTTTATTTATCAGCTGTTTGGGCTGGACTTTATTTATCAGCTGTTAGGGCTCTTCACCATATTTTAGCCCATCTTAGTCACGCCCACGTATGTATTTGTGGACAAATTAGGTAAAGGGAAACTTACACATTACAATTTACAGGCAAATTAATATTACACCCACGTAGAATAGAAATTAATATTTAGTTTGCTGCTCACAAAAAGGTCAGTAATCTTTTCCTTTTGGTTATGCAAAGTGTTATGGATTGGCTTGTATCGTGAATAATGTATTGTTATTTTGTATTTAGACGTTATGAAAATCGATGCTTGTCGTGTCCTTATTCACTGATGGTTCAAGCTATTTTTTCTTCTTCTTTTCCGATAGATGTCATGGGTTAAACATTCTCCTTTAGCATGTTTAAAATAAAAGTCTTGATTTGGTTGCTGTCAGTGAGAGAGCAGGTGCCCGGATTTTCTTTTATGACTTGGTGTTCGTCAAAACAATTAAAATTAGCAGGGATTTTGTTTTTTTTTGAATTTTTGTGCTTCGTCATGTATATGATTTACATATATTACTCGCATAAAGCACCTGATTTGTTTAATTTTATAGAGCACAGGCCATCCATTTAGTTTAACAGGGATTTTAGGGAGAAAAGGTTAGTTTTAGGGCTTAAATGATTAATTTTTGCAATACATTAACAACTATTTCTATTACTAGCTGTTATAGTATTAAGGACCATACATTAAGGACTATTTTGATCATTTTCTCTTACCAAAGCAGAGGAAATTTGGAAGATGGCTCTTTCAAGAGCACTCAGTCTCTGCAGGAGCTTTTCCACGGTTTCTTCCGAACCATTACGCGTTTGCATCATGGGGAGCGGACCCGCCGGTTTCTACACCGCCGATAAGATTTTGAAAGCTCACGAGGGAGCTGAAGTTGATATAGTTGATCGGTTACCTACTCCATTTGGATTAGTCAGGTCCGGAGTGGCTCCTGATCATCCTGAAACAAAGGTAAGTACTTTCATTTGTCTCCTTTTATTGTATTTTGTTTCAGAATAGTGATGCCAATAGCTCAAGGCGGCTGGTGGGAAATACAGGATGAATCCTAAGACCGGTGGGTAGGGTAAATCTTAAACGGGACACATTGGGGGAGGGCAGAAGTATTTTTGTAAAGTAAATAGCTTTTCATGTGCTCACCCATGCTGGTTGTACTATAATAACGGGGTAGACCTGCAATTATCATGTAGCTATAGAAGTGTGCAATTATAGCTGCTTGAGAATTTTTTATCTTTTTTTAATGCACAAGTTTGCATGTTTATATTTTTTGTATAGTTCTAGTAATACCCCCCCCCCCCCTCTATTTTATTTTTTATATGCATTATTACTATTTGGAGAAGGGAACAAGTTTTTCTGTAACCATATTTTTTCAAATGTTTCTTAAATACTTTAAGCTATAACTTTTTTGGTTATAGTAGTCTTAATATAATCCAATCCAAGTATGTAGAGTTTGTCTCCAAAAGATTGAGAATCCCATATCTGAATTCACTTAAAAAGTTAAGACTTTGACCCTCATACTATAAACCCTGTCATTCTTTTCTGGAGATAAGGAGTAGCATACTGTTTACTTCTAAATAACGAATTACCCATCCTGTATTTCGCTATACAAATAAAGCAAAGTATTATTGAGTGATTAAGAGAATGCTTCAATTTTAGACAAATAAAGCAATTATTAAGTAATAATCTAGCAAACAAATTCTTGCTGCATGAACCTGAGTGTTGTAAAATACCCTTTTTGAAATTATAATTTCAAGTCTCCTGATATACTGCTCTTATTAATGCTTAGTTTACCATAATACTTGCAACAGATTGTGACAAACCAGTTCTCCCGGGTTGCTCAAAATGGGCGTTGCTCGTTCATTGGGAATGTGTCGCTTGGTGCCTCCATATCTCTGACTGAGCTGCGTGAACTATATGATGTGGTAAGACTCTACACAATGATGAGGATTCATTTGATTTTGTGACATTTTTTACTTTTTTAGTGCAGTATGTATTATTCACCTGGTTTAAAGTTAATATATCATTTCGCAGGTGGTGCTTTCTTATGGAGCTGAAAGTGATCAAGCTCTAGGGATACCTGGAGAAGTATGTGTACTCAACAGGATAGCTATGTTGAGTCTCCTTCCTTTATAATTAGTGTCTTAGGGAATATATTACTGATGGTGTCATTTGATCAACCTTCTACCACTATGCTTCTGTTATTTCTTAAAGAAACATAGTTTCTGTTTATCCATCTGGCGTTTCATGTCTTGTAGGAGTTGGCTGGGATATACGCTGCCAGAGAATTCGTTTGGTGGTATAATGGTCACCCAGACTGCAGAAATCTGGCACCAGATTTGAAGAGCTCCGATACTGCTGTTATTATTGGTCAAGTATGTCTATATAATGCCCATAATACTGTTATATGTGTAAGCAGAGGTGCAATTGTGGTAAAACTGTACTTCTAAGGACATTGCTGATGTTCATAGTTAGATCTTGTTGCTATAGATTGTCTCATTGGATAAGTTGCATGTTTATATTTATCATTTATTGAACTTCCAATGGCATGTGTATTCGACTTCAATATAGAAAAATAAAAATAAGCCACTATTTACTTAAATTTAAATAGCAAATTGCGTGCACCCAAAGGTGTGGCCTAGTGGCCAGTGAAGTGGGAAAACCATGAGGTCTCATATTCAAATTCCAACGGAGGCAAAAAACACTAGGTGATTTCGTCATATTTCAAAACATTGGTGGACAAAATTATCGGATACCTTTGTTGGTAGACGAAATCATCAAATACCTTTGTTGGTGGAGATAGTTGGTGCCTATGGGATAGTCAAGGTGTGCGCAAGTTGGCCCAGACTCCACAATCATAAAAAAAGGTAACAAGTACGAGGTACATGATAGAATAGTTGAGGTGCACAAGCTTGGCTTGGACACTACCATCCTTAAATAACATAGCGAGTCCTCTTTTTGGATTAAGAGCTTTGTAAAAGAATATGCAAAGTGAAATGTAGCTTCTTGCTAAGCAATTTCTTACTTTTGTTAAGGGAAATGTAGCTCTTGATGTGGCGCGTATCCTTTTACGACCAACTACTGAATTGGCAACAACTGATATTGCCAGCCATGCTTTGGCAGCTTTAGGCGAGAGCTCCATTAGGTGTGCCTTCTGGCTTCTGTTTTTTTTTCTTGGTCTTTTTCAGTATAAGTATCATCATATTTGTAGTTAAATATGTACCAAAAAAGAACATATTGTATTTAAATAATGACGCTTATGCTTGAATATTGTTAGAAAAGTGTATTTAGTTGGAAGACGTGGAGCAGCACAAGCAGCCTTCACGGCCAAAGAGCTGCGTGAAGTTCTAGGTGAGTTCATAAATTTTTTGTCTGTCTAAGATTTCTGGTTCCAGTTCCTCCGACTTTTATACACCATGTTATTCATTTTACTTTACTCTGCAAGATAATTAGAGCCAAATATTATTTGCACCAGTAATTGATTTGTTAAATGAAATTTTTGTTGCTTCAGGTATCAAGGATCTATCCATTGAAATTCGGCAAGCAGATTTATGTAAAACCCCAGCAGATGAGGTATGCCTCATATCTGTATTACTAGTTCAGGCTCCTTAGGAAATGATGTATAGATGCGAAGCTCTTAAACTTTACTCTCTTGTAGCATAATACTATAATAGCTTCCAATTTTTTTTTTTAATGACAAACCCTTCGACCTTTTGAAAGATAGAAACTTTCTCCTCCTTTTAGCTTCAGCTACCATTTAAAAAAATGGGGATACAACCGCATGATTGAGAGAAAAACTACTAATGGTCCATTAACTACAACAGTAAGTTTCAATTGATCCCTTAGTGTTTCTGTCTGACTTATCTTTCTAAACAAAGAAAGTAAAAGATAAGTAATAAAGTGCAAGAACGAGAGTAATGTGTAAAGCTGGATCTTGTTGAGAATAAAGAAGCCTATCTGGTCGGAAAGCTGATCAGATGTGTTAAGAGACTTAGAGACATTCGTTGATGAGGTGAGTTGTTGTCTTCTTATGTAGTATTTGGCAAGTCACCTCATGAGCTAGTTTCTTCACGTTTTCATTTGAATGTGTGAATCATTTCAAAACAGAGGCATTGCACGTCCCTAGAAATTAACTGAAAAGGCAGTCATCAGAACAATGTTCTGATCATAAGCAAAGGAGGATGAGATGTGGTTTTCATTATATTTTATCTTGTAAGTTGGTTGTATGTGTTTCTCATTGAATACTGTATGTTAAAATTGTTACTAAATTTAGCATAAAGAGTAGTTGCTATGCTTCAAAAGTTGAAGGATTAAAATGCCAGGGAAGAAGAAAAAAGGTCAAGATCAAAATGCTAAACTTTCTAAGATGGGGTCTGCTTTAATTTTTTTTTTTTTTTTTACAAAAACTGTGATTCAACCAAAAGCTATATTTCAATTTTTTGAAGCTAACACCACCTTAAGCTAAGAGGGATTGATGCACTTTGCTCCAAGAATTTCACTATTGCTTCTTTGCACTAATGTTATGCATAACTTTGGTATCCCCCATGTTGAGTATTCTGTTCTTTTGTTTTGTATGCAAAGGAAGTACTAAAGAATAGCCGGATTAAAAGGAGAATTCATGAACTGCTCTCTAAGGTAGCCACTCCAGCAGCTTCCATATGCAGTCCGGGTAAAAAAGAACTGCACTTTGTTTTCTTCAGGAAACCAGACAGGTTTCTGGAATCAGATTGTAGAAGTGGTCACGTTGCTGGTTTGCGCGTGGAGAGGACAATTCTTGAAGGTAACTGTATGCTGACTGTATGCTGTTAAAGTGTGTTAAGAGAGAACGGTATGCTTATAAAAAATTTCTTGCCTTTTTTTGTTGTTTTGGGGTATATGTTCTTCAATAGAATTTTCTGCTCTTACCTTTTCTTTGATTTAATCATTTTAGCATAGAGTTGACATTCTCCGGCGAGGAATTTTGATGATGTTAAGATTTTATTGATATGATGAGGGAATCTCGCATTCAAACGCGTATACAAAAGGATTGTTTGATGAGGACTTATGTTTTGTTAGTTGTGCATGTATGTGTTTGTGCAAGTCATGTATTTGACTGTGTATGCTTGTGTGTACATTTTTTTTTATTGCTGTAGTGCTTTTATTTTCTCATACTAGGATCATTTGGTTTCATGGATATTATTCACTTGAGATAGAATGTGAAATAAGTATATTATCAAAACATGGATAAGAGCATCTAATTATGATTAAGTTACTTTTACATCTTACTTAATGGTAATTCAGTTTTTGATGTTACTAACCAAACGTCTGATAATAATGCGTATGCACTAATTAATCCAAAAGGCTTTTCATTACCATTTCTGTACAATAACGGGTGCTGAGTGGTTGAGGCATAAGATAAGAGTAATTACATGGAGATTCCAGGTCTGTTAACTTACAACAATCAGTAGCCCATTACTCTGGCTTTGGTTGGTAGGTTAACCCAATACGTGTTCGTGGGCGGTCACATGCTGCCTGATGATTGGTCGAGGTCTGTACAAGTTGGTACACACGTTATAATCTACAATATTTGTTTAAAAACCAAATAACCCCTTAATGTCTTGTGTGTGTGTGTGTTTGTGTAGTTCACACATAAAACTGTTCAAAAAAGTGTGAAAGACTTGACTTAGTGTTTGCTATGTCGGAGTTATATTTTAGTAAATGTGCATGTTGCAGACCTTGTTCATGAGAGATAACTTCTAACTCTGAACTTTTTCTTCCTCCAGAAGATGTTGGCTCTGGGAGGCAGATTGCAGTTGGTACTGGAATTTTTGATGAAATGGAATGCGGGTACGCTGCTTTAGTTTTCTATGTTTCCCTGTATTTAAAATCTTTCTTTGTTAAATGATTTACTAACTGAAATAACATGTAAGAAGCAACTTGAGTTCTATATTTTATCTCATATTGTTGGGGTGTAGGAAAACCCCTTTTTATTTGAACCTATCTTTTGATTGATTCCCACCATACTTAACATTCAAAATTACAAAAGAGGAAGAAGAATGTAGTAGATGAAGTGGTGAGATTTGAAGGATAGAGCAATATATGAGAAGATACAACTAGTCAGAGTAGTTGGAACTTGGAAAGCCAGTAGTCGTTCTGTGACATAAAACTTGACCAGAAAAACCTTGGAAGTTCAAGAAAATGAGATAAGCCCATGTTTTTACTGGATTTCTCAACTAAAATTAAGTGCAGAATGACGCAATGCAATGATAAGACCTCCTCACGGACCAATAGAGATGGTTTTTAGTATTGATTTAATCTTTTCTTTGCTTCTGGCCTTCATAGCCATATATATTTCTGGGCAATTCAGTGGTCACTGCATCAGTAGGCTCTTTTTCTCCTTTCTGCATTCTGGATCTCTGTACTGAATGTTGATGTGTTCTACTGCACTTGTTTGTAGGCTGGTATTGAAGAGCGTTGGTTACAAGTCTATACCTGTTGACGGCTTGCCTTTTGATCACCGTAAAGGTATCTGATGAAAACTAAATCACGACAAACGTGTTGATTGCTCTTACAGCTCTTTGCTTGGATATATATCTCTATAATTTTAAGTTGCCAATTCATCATTTGCATATTCTGTTTTAGCAATTGCAAATACTTCCATTCACATTGGTGTTTTTTATTCCATTTTTTATCCCATCCCATGGACAAGTGTTTTCATCATTCACATCAATTGCATGAAAGCTTTGATTGCTGTGTGGTCCATCACTGTTGCAAATTAAATGACCTGGGGCTGCATTTCCAGGAATTGTTCCAAATATTCAAGGACGCGTGTTAAGAGAAGCTTCTGGAAATGCGCAAATTGAGATAGGGTTATATGTGTGTGGGTGGTTGAAGAGAGGACCAACTGGGATTATCGCTACAAATCTTTACTGTGCTGAAGAAACTGTTAGTGCATATCAATCACAAAACCTGCTGATTTACTATTCCCATCATCATGATCAAGGAATTTTAATTCAAATCTAATAGGATTAATTCTTGAATATTATAGTTAGCTTTGCTAATTGAGTCTTAACAGGTCGCTAGCATATCAGAAGATGTAGTGAGAGGAGTGGTAACCTCAAGATCTGGCTTATCAAAGCCCGGAAGGCAGGGTCTCCTCGAATTGCTAGATAATAGGAATGTGAAAATTGTTCCATTTGGTGGCTGGGAAAAGATAGATAATGAAGAGAAAAGGAGAGGGAGTCTGAAAAACAAACCCAGAGAAAAACTTACCAGTTGGCAGGATTTACTAGAAGTTGCCACCACGTGATAAAAGTTCTCCATGATGGCAGATTTTGCTCACATCAGGTCGTTTAATGGTAAAGCTTGAACTCGGTCTCTTTCAGGTGTGTTGCATTTTGATTGGCCCTTGGCATATAGAGGATTGACAGTGCATTCTAAGAAAACATGAGAAATAAACAGTTACCTGCTCAGTAAATCTGATTGAGCTCTTCTGGTCAACCTTCTACTGACATGGTGACAGATTAACCAGATTGAGGCAGATGAAAGAGTGTTGTGCTTTTGTAACACATTCATCATTTGAAATTGAACACTGTAGTTGTATTAGAAGCTCAGCATATACATTTTTCATTTGTCCAAGTGTGTTTTCACTCAAATGTATTTCATTTCAGTTGAGGGTTTTGCAAGGAGAGAATGATCCAAACACACTTGTTTTTGCATCACTTCCTCCAATTTTCAGTAGTTAGTTGAATCAAATAAACGTGCACTAAAGCAACAGCTACAGTATGACAATTGAAGTACTTTAGTTATATAATAATCTTGGGTTGACAGTTCAATGTGTCACTGCAATTTGCAAAATTTCTTCCATTTTTGTGCTGGAAGTTGTTTCGTCAACATCCACTTTTTTTATTTCAAAAGAACAGCGGTTAATATATTTTAAATTAAGTACTCTTGGTATTATTTTTCTATTTATGATATTGGTTTTTTGTTTAGTAATTTTTTGTGAGGAATGAAAATCTAGAGGGATGTGCTCCTAAATGACGTATCTTTGGCTAAATATGGTATCTCGTTAATATGATGCCCTATTTGATCACAGGAAACAGCTCAGACCACTGATAAAGGAGCTTCTAATAAGAAATCAAAGGCTGGTGGTGGTAAGAAGAAAAAGTAGTTAGCATCAAGTCAAAGCTTGCCGTAAAGTGATGATTTCGAACCTTGGTCAGGTTAGATTCTTTGATCATTATCTACTTTGACTTCATCTGCAACGTAGATTCTGATGTCACTTTGATAATTTTCCCCAAATACCATTGTCCATGCGTCCAGCCTAATTGGAGGATAAGATGTCAACTGAATTGAGGGTGGCTAATGTGTTTCCTTTGGATTTTTTTCTCGACATCACAAGTAGATTTAGAAATCCTTTTGGTTTCTGTATAGTAATTTGGTGTCCTTTCAATGCACCAGTATCACGTGCAGTTTTCAAGATCTACATAACCAGAAAGGAATTGAAGTTTTTGATTGGAGAGAAGAACAAGGATTCGTAGTTGGAGTGTATGGAAGAAAAGATAAAATATGGTTATGTTTTTCTTTTCCCTAGTTTATGAAGAAAGAATACGAATTGGATCCTATATTGATAAGTAGTTCTGGACTTCGGTTAACAGTGTATCTGAGCTTGATGCGCGTTTCACTTATTATTATTATCCTGATTTAACTTGATGCCGGTTTAACCTTCATTTATTTTGTATTTGTTCTCTTTATGGAAACAATAATGCGTCGTGGTTTCTTTTATCTTCTTTGAAGGACAGTCAGAGTGATCCAGTCAAATTGTTGCTTGTGGAGTCCTTGGTAGCTGGTGCCTCAATTTTATTGTTCTTCTGGAAGAAAATACTCCGATTAGTCAAGCCTCCTTTCAAATGTCTCGTTTTTTCTGTCCTGTAAACCGCCCCCAATTGAATGAATTGTTGTTAGTAGGATACAGTTAGTGCACTGCTGCATCTGAAACCATCTCTTAGTCTTGCACTTACTTTGATGTTGATGTATAAATCTAGATTATCCTGGGGTTACCATCCTCTCTGAATTGACATTTCTGTTAGTTGCATGTACAATTTAAATGCATGAAACAATCTTAATCTAGCCCTTTGCACGGTTGATGTAATGATTTAGGTCTCTTGAGTCTTGGGCATTGTCTTGTTGCTTGGAGAATTTGTTAACCACAGAAACCGTAAACCATTGCAGGAGAATTTGTTAACCACCAACAAGTAATTCTGCCTAACTCTTCTAAGTCTCAGAAGTTTAGGACTTTCAGCTATTCAGAGTACAGGAGAATGTTTCACTATCCCTTAACTGAGTACGGTAGTTTTCTAGTTAAGTACAGAGCATGAAAGAAAAATAACGCAACTTAGAGCAATGAGTTTCAAGAGTAGAATGATAGAAAAACTTGAGAGATTGATCAGTTCAGTAGTTCATGTTTGTCTTCTTTTCTTCCATTTATAGTTGTGTCTTCAACATTGAACAGTTTTTCACAAGCCGTCGCTGATCTTCAGTAATTCATGGTGAGTATCTTTAGCACTTTTCCTTTGTTTATATGGCTAGCCGTTGTTGTCAAAATTCTCTTCAAACAGTCTCCTTTGAGTATTTTTAATTTTCTTGTAAGTTGAAGTAGTTATTGTCTTCAAATCATCCTTCAACTGTCTTCCAATTTTGCACAACTTGTTTCCTTGTATAACATTTAGTTTTGAATTGTTAGTGTTTTCACTTGTGCTTTGCTCGAGTATTTGATCGATGGGGTTTAAGGAATAGCAACACCTCAGTTCATTCCATAATATATAGGAGTTAATTCCTTTTACATCTTGGTTCAACTTCCCTTTTATGGTTCCAGCTTTCAAACTTTGTTAGAGATTTGATTTATAGCTTCTCCATAGTACTTAATATTTCCTAATGAGTTCCAGCCTTCGACAGCTTCTTCATGGCACTGATTGGTACTGAATCTTTACTTATAAGTTCTTGCCTCTGTATCCAATCTTACACTGTCTGTCCTAAAATGTATTTTGCTTTGAATTGTCTCCTTGTATCAGTCTAGATTCATAATCCATTTTTATTGCACCTTAAGTAAAGCATCTTTAGTCATAGCATATCATCTTCCTGAAGCAGTCTTGTGAAGTAGAATTAGCCTATAAACCAGGCCGGCTTGAGTTTACGCAGAATTACTATCCCATCTAAACTAATGAAAATTTAGTTTTCAGGTTTTGTTATCTCAAGATTACGAATGAGAGGTGAACCCTTGGGCTAACACAGGATATTTTGCATCAGAAAGTTCCGCCTTGTGGTGGGGTTGGGGGTTCGGCATTGACACCAACCCTGTATATTAATATCATAAAGTTAAAAACATGAAGGAGATGTGATGCCTTACCTCATATCCTATGTTAGAATTGAACAAACTCGGTTCTTTAAAATAGAGGAAATGCACAAAAAGGGAATTGGGGATACTAAATGGTTGTTCTCGCAATTCACATAGAAGGTAAGGGAGGACTCCCCCCTTTTAAACAATGAAGCCTAGAGAAAAGTTGTATTAAAGGGCTGATCTAACTGTGGTGTTTGCTATGTAGATTAGAGTCATTGATCTTTTGGTTCTGAAATCTGAAAGGTGGCAATATCAGCTTTGTCCGCCCTGATGTGCCGTGGTAAGGCTGCTGAGGTGTAGTATTCCTCCCTCTCGCCTAGGTTGCAGTTGTATTCTGATACGGAAGCTATAAGTCCCTTAGCTTTTCTAAACAACATACCTAGGAAATCCCACACTGTGTGGTTTGGGGGAGGCTAGAGTGTACACAGATCTTACCTTCACTTTGGTAGGTAGAGCGGTTGTTTTCGGGAGACTCTCAGTTCAAGACCAAGCATAATACAAGCAAAACAACAAAAGCAAAGAAAGAGCGAAGCAAGAGAAATAATCAGATCCGGTTAGAAAAATTAAAAGCGGTATGAAAATGCTGGTATTAAAAGCGAATAACCAACCGAATATGAAAAAATAAATAAAACATTCACCTATTTTTCAAGAACATATTTTCCAGAAAAATATTTTTACCGAACACACCCTTAAAGGGTGTTTGGATTTACTATTTAAAAGTAGCTTATAAGCTAAAAGTCGGAAATACTCAAAACTTATTACTATACTTTTTTGGACTAAAAATAAACAATCACAAAAATAGAAAAGAGCTTAAAAGCCAATAAATACTTGAAATAAGTCAATTCAAACACCCTCTAAAGGATAGAGATATTTGTTTTTCAATAAAAAAGAAGCACCCGTAGTCTAGTGGTAGAATAGTATCCTGCCACGGTACATACCCCTGGCTGGTGCATTCACATTCTTTGCATCCACGCTCACAGCATTCTACTTTTCTTTTTCCTCTTCTGATCCTTAAGATTTTGCACCTTCGCTTATTTGTTTTACTTTTTCCTTTTTTTGGCTTCTTCAACTGTGATATATATGGAGGAGAAGATTATATTGAAAACTGTCAATATCTTGATGAATGTCAAAGGAATGTATAATTTCTACTTAACAGAATACATGTGTAATAAAAAAACTACATATGAATAGAGGTGATCTAGTTCAAATTTAAGGTCATAAATTTCAAAAAAAATTATATCTACATACTTGTCATTATGTGTTTAAGAGATAAAACTACAAGTTTTATTAATCATTTTCTCTCTTAAGTAATGTGCCGAGTCAAAATATTTTACGTAAATTGAAATAAAAAGTATTAGTTATATTTAGAATATTACTAATAACAAAAAAAAAATTACAAAAAACATATGAACAAGTCTATACTGCTCCCCCTGTTTCATTTTGGTTAGTAATGAAGAGTATTAATTATACTCGTTTAGACGTGGTTTTTTCTCCAAGATTATACAATGTTTGGTTATTTACTAGAATGATTTTTTGATTAATTCTTTAAGATGATATTTTCATATTTGAAAAGCTGGTAAAAACTAATTTTCAAGTAAAAAAAAAGTACAAACACAACTCAACTTCAAATATTATGTTTTTTCCAGATATCACTCAATTGATGTTCAAATGCTTACTTGGTTTGATTAGGCATGAAATTTCAGAAAGTAAAAAGATTTATTAATATTATGAGAATATGTATAATGTATCAAAATGTTATGATTTTAAATAGGGGAAAGATCACCTATACCCTATGAAACCAAACCCTGTTACTTTCCATGCCCTCTAAAAAAATTAAAATTATTTACCGAGATGCCACTTACCTCCAAGTTATGAGATATAAATATGCTAGTATCATGAAAGATTGTTTCAGTCCTTCTTTTAGTCATGCATGATACTATCGTGGTATCGTGATATATAAATATACTGAGATGATATTTTTTTTAAACTGATAACTGTATACTGAGACGGTATATTCATGTTCGTTTATTAAAAAAAGACACTTTTATCTAAAAAAAATCTCTATGATACCATATATACATATATTATGATGGTATCATGGAGGGTTGTTTCAGTTCTTCAATGAGACACTTCATGATATCATCCTGACATATAAATATACTGTGATTGTATTACAAAGAAATGAGTTTGGGCGAGGGGTTTGTCGGGTAAATAATTTTGGGTGAGGGAATACAGTGAGTAATTAGTTTAAAAGGGGCATGGGCGGATAATTAATTTGTTTTTGAGAGGTATTTCAGACAATTTTCCTTTTAAATATGCTATATAGAATATTGGAATTAAAGTGAAATGAATTATAATGTATTTACTAATTTTACTTATACATCCAATACCATGCAACTAATTTGGGATTGTGGCTAGTCTATTGCTTGATTGGTTCATATTAAAATTTGGACTGGGGTCCATGGATATCCTATATTAATCCATACTAAATTTTGGATAGCGTCCATCGACACCAGCGCCCATTGTTTTGAAAGAGAAAAATGAATCGTGCACTAATTAGGGAGGAAGTTGTGTTGGTTACGAGTTAATAAAACTTAGTAATTCTGGTCCAAATTTCGTATTTATCTTAAGAAATTCAATGTATATATGTAAATTATTAATTTCTTTATACACATCTTAATAAAATATTAATTACGAAGAGATTTTGACTATTTTATCCTTATTTATGTCATAAGATATAATCTCTCCTTCTAATATAATTGAAGTGTTTATAGTCTTAAATAACGATTACTACTAAGGTTACAAATTAAAAATCATCATAAATAATTTCAGGTTGAGGGAGTATATATATACAGTGTGTGTGTTCATCTTTATTTAATTATTTCTTTTATTTAGCTTCTTTTTCCTCAACACATCGTAGTGTACATATAGCTTTCTTTTCCAAAGAAAGAAATGAAGTGAAAAAGCAAATAAATAATTTGTACCATTATAGCCAGTTTGGATGTACGTATGACTTTACAAATTATAGTTTATGATTTTAATTTATTTTATTATTTTAATTTTAAAGTAAATATATATATATAAGCTATTTTGACTTAAAAACACTTAAAATAATAATTAAGTTACTGCAGTAGAAATGCTGCACGAGAAAATGAAAATAAAAATGAAAATGAAAATGTGAGGAGAGGTAGAAAGCAAACAACGTGACCTCAACGTAGGCCCCACTCAACCACAGCGTATATAACCCCCTCACACTCCCCATTTTCTCTCCGAACAAACAAACGCCATTAACGGCTTTCTCTCTCCATCACGCACACAACTTGAACACTCAAAATCACACGTTCTAAGTAAAGTACAAACAATGAAGCGAAAGTTACACTCAGAATCACTTCAACCGGCTGTTAAGAAACAGCTCCGATCGAAGTTACCTCGCCGTCGACGATCACATATCTCTCCGATTATACGTTCAATCTCTAATCCTAACTCATCTGACTTAACCAGTGAAGTTTCACGTGATTCGAGTAAAGGTTCTGTCAATAAGCGTGAAATTAAAGGAGATGAATTTCGGAGAATTACTCGAGCTTATTTCAGGAAAATTCAGAAAAAGGATACTGACGTGGAACTGTCGGAATGCTCTTGTGTTGATTCATGTTCTGACGTCATTGGAAAAACCACGAAAAATGAAGATTCAGTTAATATTGAAGGAACTGAGGATTCTGATGCAATTTCGACGTTTCCGAAAGCTTCTGGAAGCGATGTTGTTGAAGGAAATAGAAATGCAAAAGATATTGAAGGAACTGAGGATTCTGAAGCAATTTCCATGTTTCCGGAAGCTTCTAGAAGCGATGTTGTTGAAGGAAACAGATCAAATGCAAAAGATATTGAAGGAACTGAAGATTCTGATGCAATTTCAACATTTCTAAAAGTTTCTAATGATTTTTATGGTAAAAACTCAAAATCTATTGTTGAAGGAACTGCGAAAATCAACGATGAAGACAATTCGGTATTACAACTGCCTTCCGAATCGAAATGTGGAAATTTATCAGTTAAAACAATCAAATGTAGTGAAAACAGAGATATCGAGTCTGAAGTTACACGATTATCTGGTGCAACACATGCACATGATAAGCTCAATAGATCAGCAGAAATTAATTTAGAATGTTCTGAAAATTTCTCAACTATTGATATCTCTGATGACTATTCATCAGCTTATTCGGATATTTTTCCGGGAAGTTCCGATATAGATCTCTCTGATTATAGTCCTTCGTATTGGTACGATTCTGGAAGTCAATTTTCTGAGAAATCGAATGTAGATGCTAGTCCTTCACCTACTTTCACGTTGTTTCTTCGGTTTAGTAAACAGTTCTGTAGATCAACTGTATCTTTGCAATCTACTTGCATACACTCATCGGATGATCATATTTCTACTGAATTCACTGTAAGTAATATTAAATCTACTTCATTTAATTCGTACTGAATTTACATTTCATATAAATTCATTGATTTTGAAGTTCATATATACTGAGTTGTGGAATCAAACAATAACAAATATACCAGAGTAGATATAGAGAATTTAGATAGATTTTTGTTTATGTTGAAATTCACGCGTTATTGATATTTTTTTTATATTTTATATTTGTTATCTTAATATCATTAAGATTCTGTTATTTTCCTTTAATTCGTACTGAAACTTTACTTTCACAAAATTTAATCTCTCTCTAAATTCATCGATTTTGAAGTTCATAAATACTTAGTTGAATGAAATAAATATATTCAAATATAATGTACCAGAGTATCTATAGAGAATTTAGATAGCGGATTCAATTACTCTGATTTCGAGATATATATATTTATTTCTGTTGAAATTCAGTGTTATTGAAGTTTTTATTTATTTATAGTTTATACTCCTTTGTTAGCTTAATATCATTATGATTATGTTATTTTCCTTTAATTCGTACTGAAACTTTACATTTCACAATATCTAATCTCTCTAAATAACTAAATGCATCGAATTTGAAGTTCATCAATACTGAGTAGTGGAATGAAACAAAGTACAAATGTACCAGAGTAGATATAGAGAATTTAAATTAGCGGATTAAACTGATTTGAGATTAAGATAGTAATCATTGTTTTTGTTGAAATTCACGTGTTATTGAAGTATATTTATTAGCCTTAATATATGGCATTATGATTCTGTTTATTTTCCTTTAAATATGCAGGGATTGGAAGATGAAGAGGATGAAGAGAGCTATAAGATGATAAGGAACAGAGAGAGGAGGCAATTGTATCTACACGACTATGCCGAGGAATACTGTTCCTCTACGGACTACGGCGATTTAATCGTACAGCAACGGTTACAGATGGTTCATTGGATACTTGAGGTTAGTTAGTGTTGAACGTGTTACTTTACTCCCCGCGTTTCTTATTATTAGTTGATCTGAAATGCAGTTAAAAAATTTCCATGCTAGTAGCGAATCAAATCAACTTTTCGTGACATGTTATGTATGCGGCAATATTTACGGCTTATAGTGAACGTGGAAGTTATAAGGCAATGGAAGCCAATTTGCACGCGAGCCTAAAATATTGCTGTCCATATTGCGTGATCGGGGTTTGTGTGCGCTTAAATATTTATCATTTTTCTGAAATGAAGTAACGGTCCATAGAGTATAATCCTCTCATTTAATTTGTATTGCATTGCATAATGTGTTTGATTAGATGCAAAATTTAATAAGTTAGTCCTCGTGTTTGACTGAATAAGGAGATTAATAAGTTATCATTGCTTTTGTATACTAGATTAGTATGTTGATACATCGAGCTTCTCATGTGCATGTTCTACAGGAGATTAATAAGTTATCATTTCTGTTGTATACTATATATGTTATCAACATTTAAATAACCAAATGAAATAAATACATGAAATCTGTGAAAGTTGAATAAAATAATATCATCAAACATTTTGGGGAGTTATATAATAAAAATAATGCAGTGTAAGTTGAGACAGTGTTATAACTCGATACTACTATTTACTTTTTCTTCATAGACCAACTCAGGGGGAAAATAATTATAAACGAAAAATAAACTGCTGTTAAAACTTCTTAATGATTTTTTTTACAGTTCTTTAGATGGTGAAAAATATGCGAAACTGTTCCTTTGGCATGATAAGATTCCCATTTTCTTTTTGGGGTAACTAACTGATTTCATTACCAAAGAGATCAATGTAAAAGCACAGAGTTAAGGAGCATTATTGGACATCAAGTTCCCACAACCTACTGGCATTGTATCAAAACTACATCAAGAACTAAAAACAAAAGCTATCATTACAAATAAACAGCTAGATTAAACTGGATAGACTGTGGTTCTCTAGCCAAGTTGTGGTTCCCATTTTTTTCTGCAGAGAATTGCAATATAAAAAGCAACACAAAGGAACTAAAATTTGTTTCAACAGCCTATGCTTCGGAAATTTACATATACAGACTAGTGTCGCTAGCACTTTGGCAGTTTTCACTTGTCTAAAGTTGGGCATATTTTTTTTTACAGCAAGCTACGAGGAGGGACCTTCAGAAGGAGACTATGTTCTTAAGTGTCAACCTCTTTGACAGATTTCTAAGTAAAGGGTACTTCAGAACCAAAAGATGCCTTCAAATTGCTGGGATAGCCTGCCTTACTCTGGCAGTCAGGATTGAAGAAAACCAGCCTTACAACAGGTAATGCTTCTTGCAACTGATATTATTTCCAGTGTTCTTCCCTTGAGAGCCCCACTAGATTATCAGAGTGAAATGGCTAAAGAAAGTGCATTGAAGCAGAGGTTAAAATCAAATGTAAAATCTGAGGGAGCTCAGCAATTGCAAATTACCGTGCATTCATTTTCTCCAATGTTACTTACTGCAAAATATAGCAAAAGTTTCTGAAAAGAAAGCTCAAATTGATGAGACTGAGGACATTACACAATTTAAAAGTCTTGATATTTAACATCCCTGGACCCCGCACATAGCTGGAGCTTAGTGCATCGGACTGCCCTTTTTTTTATCAATATTAAAGCATACTAATCTGCTTAGGTCTCATTTGCTGAAAAGTTAATTAAGTTGACAAGTTCACTACTTTTATTTCAGCATCCGCCAGAAGACATTCGTTGTTGTAGGCATTGCATATAGCTGTTCTGAAGTGGTGGCTATGGAGTGGCTGGTGCAGGAGGTCCTCAACTTCCAGTGCTTGCTTCCCACAATATACAACTTCTTATGGTACAAAGGTTAACCATGCTGTAGTCGCTCAAGTTCTGAAATTTGATGATTTTGCCTTACCCAAATAAGAGCCATCCATATACTTATATACGTAGTTTGTCACAACGACACAGGTTCTATCTTAAAGCTGCTGGAGCTTCCGAATATGTGGAAAGGACAACTAAGTACCTGGCAGTACTAGCTTTGCTGGGTCATGAGCACTTGTGTTACAGACCATCAACTGTAGCTTCTGCACTGGTGATTCTCGCTTTATCAGCTGCCAAACTTTATGCCTCCTGCCATTTTGTCACAAAGGTAACTTCTGAAAGACAAATATATAAGTCCAAGTGAAATGTGTCCCTGACTTTCTTTTAACTTGCAAATGCGACAAGTATCATTCTTAAGAACTGGTTTATCTAAAATTGTGCTTTGCATTTGCACATTCTCTCCAAGTATGGAGTCTTGATCGATAGTGCATTTGAACTCTACTTCACATGCTTTTTCATCTCTTCATTCGCAGACCCATGCCAAAATAACAGACGAAGATTTACCTCAATGCATAAAGGTATATCCTACCTACCAGTATTTAGCTCATCTTGTGTCTCTGCAGAAACACAGGAGAGTAAGACTGAAACAACTAAAACAACACTTAAATCATTTGTTCTGTTTTATCAAAGTTATGATCTTAGTTTAATGAAGTTCCTGATTTTTTAGCTATTCAAAGAAGTTTCCTAATGGCATGTTCATATACATGACAGAGCTTGGAATGGTTGGTGAAGTACATATGATATGAAGGTGGAACAACATCTCAGTACATATGATATGAAGGTGGATCAGCATCTCCGTCATTCTCTCATATTTTGGAGTCAATCAGTTTATCTTCTCATTCTTTTGCTGAAGCTTTTTCTTAGTCTCTTCTCAAAGTCGCGGGTAATAACCTCAAGATATTCTTTTGAAGTTTGATCAAGTGATGCTTAGTTCGTTCTTTTGTCCTTGTAACAATACCAAATATACACTTTATGTCTACTGTCCTTACCAGGAAACTAGGATTTAGAAAGAACTTAAAGTCACTCATGTATTCAGTAGCGCCTAGTACCCAAAAGTATCAATTACAATAAACAATCATTTAGCTGAAAAAGAAAACTTGTGATCTATGTTTCAACTCATACTGAAGGATAATACTGAATATCAAATGAGAGAGAGTTTGGCAAAGTCACCTAATACCTTTAGGTATGAGATTTGAATTGTAACTGCCATACATGAAGTATAGTATTCATTTTAGCGTGGCCAATGCCTCAACAGGTTAATGCTCACTCTCCTGATTTTGTTTTACAAGCCTAGCCTACTGGTTTAGGATGCCTCAGCAGGTTAATTTTCACTCTCGTAGTTTTATTCTGAAATAACTACCTTACAACCACCACAATATAAAGGACAGAGCACAATCAGAATTCAGAACTAGTAATTCAAGCCATAATGCTAATCGTTGCTACAAACTTCAGTAGCAAGTTCATCCAACTCGGTAATAAAATAAACCATAATACAAAATTGTTGACATTCCTTCATTTATCTAGCCTGATCAATGCAAACTTCCAGCTATTGTTTCCCAAGCTTTGTTGCTGTCCACAAATTCTTCTGGTAGAGATCTCAGCAAAGGGCCACCAGAATGCAATTCAATGATTTGTAGTGTCGGGATATCTCCAATATCACAAGGAATTTCCTTTAACTGGTAGAAAAATTTGGGAACCAATTATGCGAGACTTGGTAAGTGATAATCCATGGCCCTCTAATGTACCAAGTCTCTACTTTCAAGAAGTAGAAACTTGAGCCTACAAAACCCCCTCTTCATCTGATTTTCATTCTGGTCCCTGGAAGGCATATCGTTTCAGTTTGAGCACTTGGTAACACGCAAACTCTAGCATCTTCCCATGGTAGACGGCTAGCACTTAATGTCAACTTCTTGAGGTTTAGAGGGAATGCATTCCAATGTCTGATGTAAGAAGGTTGAAAGTTTTCGATATTTGGATAAAAAAGATTTTCCAGATGATGCAAATTTTCCAGGTTATTGAGAACATTTCAAGGCCAATCATCAATGAGGGAGTTTTCTTCTGTTTCCAAAATGGTCAATTTCTTTAGGTTGGGAACTCTAGCAACAAGTCCAGGGGAAAAACTAGCTGAGCTTATTTTAGTGTTTGTAGGTTGTCTTAAGAACTGAACCTTGAAACGGGTGTACCTTAGCTGCTGCATCATCTAGATTTCTAGTGGTAGTGCATGGCTTTATAGTTTTCCTTTTCAGCTTCCTCTAAGCAGAAGTTGCAAAGGAAATCATGAATGCTACATGTTTTGACTCTACCATTAGACCTTGTTACAACCATAATTAGGCATCCATCTATGAGATTCTGCAAGTACTCTTATGCTACTTGTTCCAAGGCTCTCTGAGTTTTAGACTTCACAAATCCTTCAGCAACCCATAGCCTAAGAAGCCTCCACACAGGAATCTCAAGATCTTCTGGGGGCCCTCCCATATAGAGTAAACAAGCTTTAAAATGATGAGGCAAGTGGTTGTAATTACTCGATGCTATACCATTAAACAAACCCTTCGTGCAAAACTTATCCAGCAACTCGGAGTTGCACTAATTTTGGAGAACTCCACATACCACAACAATTGCTAGTTGTAGTTCCAAGCATTTCTCTGCTGCTTCCTTTCCAGTTCTTGCTAGTCACCACGATCTTAGCTACTTCTATCTTTATCATCTGGAAAGTATCTTTTCACATCTTCCCAAGTCTTGATACTCCACACATCATCCATGACAATGAGATATCTTTTCCCTTTTTAACTTTTGTAAATCTTCTCAGCCAATTCCTCGTCGTTCTGTTGATATTCGTTGGAAAAGATCATCAGAAAGTTTCTTTGCAAGTGTAGTTTTACCAATACAAATCGTTACGACTACAAGTTTGGATGACTGCTATGTCAACTGATCAACAATTCTAATGAAATCATCCTCTAGCCCTACCACAACATCCTTTACTGAAATCAAAACAGATGGAGTATGTAATGTACCTTGAGATAATGAAAAATCATCCGACTTTGATGGTATATGTGCTTTGTAGGGGCGGAGCCAGCCTTAAAGCTACGGGTTTGGCAAAAACTACTGCTCAAATCCTGTAATATTAAAAGATCCATTTTATATGTATAAATAATCTATCTATTATTCAGTAAGCAAAATTGATTATTGTTTAGAACCCATGAGCTAAAAATTCTCGCTCTGTATATGGTGCTTTATCATAAAGTCTTGTAATAACAGCATCAACGGATTGACTCTTCTTGCATAGGCAAAAAATATTCTGTCATGAGTTTCTTTGAACTTGAATCAACTGAATAATCAAACATTAGTTCCTCAAACAAATCTCCTGCCCTATATGATACATCTCTCAGGCATCTTTCTAAATGTATTATATCTTCATGACCCTTTCACATAGAGATTCAATTTCATTTCTTCTTATTGAATTCTTTCAATAAATTTGATGCCCCTTTTTAGTTTTTAGTTTCTAACTTGTTCAATTGCATGTTTGATTTTGTGATATAAGCAAAAAGAGACGATTAAGGTTGTGTTTGGTATGGTGGAAAATATTTTCCGAAAAACGTTTATTAATTTTCTCATATTTGGTTGATCAAATTTTTTGGAAAATATTTTCGGTGGAAAAACAAGTTGTTTAAAAAATGAGAAAAATAATTTTTCTAATGAAAGTCGGAAAACAAGTCCACAAGACCACAAGTGACATACCAAGTTCATTGTCACATCCCAACACCCACCCCTTGACCATCTCATCCCCCACTAACCACCCAATAGTGTTTTGTTAGATTACATATAATTTTTCTTTGCTTATTTACCAAACACTAGAAAATAAATAAGAAACTCACTTATATCTAAGAAAATATATTCCATGAAAAATATTTTCCTTCCTACCAAACACACCCCTAAATAGGGATGACAATTGGGTGGGGCGGGTGCAGGGGAGGGGGGTATCCGCACCCGTACCCGCAAGAAAATTCTATACCCGTCACCTACCCGCCACTCGTGGCGGATACATTTTCAACATTCATACCCTCCTAGGCGGGTATATTCTTAAATTCATACCCGCTCCACCACCCAAGTGGATATCCTCAAAATTCATTATTATTGGGCTTATGAGCTGCTAAATTATGTGTGCCAAAATTTTTGGACTTTAATAAATATAAAGTTGTAATAGGGATGGCAATTGGGCGGGGCGGGAACCCCTCCCCCGCACCCGTATCCGCCAGAAAATTTTATACCCGTTATAGGTGGCGGGTACTTTCAACATCCATACCCGCTTCAATTAGAGCGGGTGCGATGCGGAATCCGCAAATTTACTTGCCATCTCTACTCCTAAATCTGAATTTGTGATGTAATCTTTAATTGGAAAATCACTAAATACGCAAAACGAGACGATTACATGAACATTGGATCAGCAAGGGTGTGATTCAGATGGATCAAGAGTATCTTGAAAACGGATTACAATGCCCATTAGAGTGAGCAGTAATGGGAGAAATGGGTAATGGGCTTGGACCTAACTGAGCTACTTTGGGCCCTTTGTCTAATTTCAAATTGCTTTCTTCTGGTGATGAGTTTTTCAACATCACTACAGACATGCGATAAAGACATATGGTAAAGTTAAGTTTGACAAAGTGCAACTTCAATAAAATATGGACATTCGCACAAACATCCCAATTTCAGGGTGATAGCGGTCTTTAATTTTTTACCTTCACCATTTTTGGCACGCCATAAACTTAGATTTTATTTTGAAAAGTCTACGTTTAGCTTCGACATATGTATTATAACATCTCATAAGTTATGTCATACAAGACAAAATTTTATTACTCAACATAATCTAAAATAAAGCATTAGTTTAGATTCTGCTCGGCAAAGTCTACATTTAGCTTCGGCATATGTATTATAATACCCACAAAAATTATGTTGAAAAAGACAAAAATTTAAATATTTAACATAATCTGACCAATATTATAAAATTTATGTCACATAACTTAATTTATATAGAACTTGTGTCGAGCGAGACAAATCTGAATATTTTCATTAAATAACCAACATGGACAAACATTAAAGACTAGTGCATTTGAAGAGAAATCCGTGCAAAAACTTTATAAAATATCTAAATTTCATATGATTATATCTAAATTGAATTGCTATAATAGGGTCCCTCCTCAAGAGAGGAATTCACATTCGGAGAAAGAAATCATACTACTAAATCTACTAGTATAAAACATATAAATAAAAAGAAATAAGAAGAAGAATTATGAAAAAGTATGACATAATTAAAGTTCAACTTCTTGGTAGCTAATTCAACACTTTCTTGAACCTAACAACAAGAGCTTCATCATTCAACCCAAGCCACCTCTTCCCATTCTCATTAAAAACACCAACATTCGCACACACTACCTTACAATTACTACAAACTCCAGGACAAAACACAATCTTATAAAACACATTATTATTAATACTACTCCCATTCCCATACCTCTCTATTCTAAACCAATTACTTATTGTTTCAAGCCCCGGCCGGCCAGTCATGCCACCACTCATGACATACCTCCGTCCCGTTATCTCGTCCGTGCCACCGACCTTCCACGCCGTCGACTGAACACAAATTGTGGCAGCAAACAACACAATGTTCACATCAGTCGATAAATTTATGACTTGTTGTTTATTGTCAACCGGCATGAACCTTGCTGGAAGGCCATTGGATGATTCAAGATTTTCTTGCATGACATAAAATGGACATGGCCTGTTTTTAGGTGATAGTGCTAGTCCACCACCTCCTCCAGTACTACTTCCATTTTGATTAGGTAAAATTGTGTATTTTAAGCCAATTTGTAGCTCATGCCCATCAATGTCTAGGATTGGTGTGGTAGTTATTGGTATTGGTGATGGTGCTGCAGGTTGTTGGCTGGTTGTTAGGTATGATAAAGAGAATAAAATCTGGAGCAGGACTAGTAACTTCATGTAGTTTGTGGTACTCATGGTACTTCTTTTTTTCTTGGACAATGTGAGTACTAAGTGGTCGATCAGTGATGTATATATATATAGGCTATCCGAGTAATTGGAAATACCACTAAAAGATTATAATTAGCAAAAGAAATGGGAAATAAAAATTTAATGGCAAAGGAGGGGCTTAAGGCGCTCTGGAATTCCCGCGATTGGAGCACATTTCGCGATTTACTGGTAGTAATGTTGAGGGGACCGGTATTACTATCTGCAGGACTAGTCTGGCGTAAGTTGAAAACCTGAATATAAAAAAAAGATAGCTGGCTTACTAGCTGTTATTAAAGATTGTAAATACTCGTTGGAAATCAATAAGGCCGTCATTAAATATATCTGGAGAGAGACAAACTAATGCGTCGATTTCTTGACAAACGAAAGGCACAAACATGAAAAAGATTTATTAATCTGGATGCACTTAAGGATATAAAGTTTCTCTCCTAGCAAATTTAAGTCATGTAGCTTACAAAAGATATTAAGACAGAGAGGTTCATTCTATGTATATTTGGGTTTAGTTTATATACACAGGTAGTGCAACTGATGTTTACCCTAATTTATTTTTAAGGATTATTAATCCCAATTATTATGGATGATCACCCATAAATATATTTTAAATGATCTAATAATAGAAAAAAATATTTTATTGGTTAATGTATAAAATTTTACAACAACATATTCAGTGTAATCCCACAAAATGGAGTCTGGGGAGGTAAGATGTACGCAAACTTTAATTCTACTTTGTGGCGCATAGAGGTTATTTCTGAAATACTCAATGTATAAAAAAAATTAGAAGTAAAACTCTTACAATTTTAAGATCATGAATCATAGTACCATGAGCTGCATACCATCCACTTGAGTAGTAGGGACAATCATGTATTTAATAACACATTTCTCAAAGTTGTTTTATCGTTTATATATATACGTATGTATGAAGCATAAGTCAATGGTGTTGATCGTTCCGCCCCTCATTGGAGAGGTAACAGTTTAATACTTTTCTGTCATTACAGTCGTTATATCTCTATAACAATTATTATTTATAATATCATTTTATTATAACAATTAAATTTTCTTTTGAATGAATTTTTTATATTATGTTATATTATATAAATTTTATAATAACACTTCACTATAACATTAAAAAAAGTATCCGGACCAACAATATCACTATAAACTATAAAGAGGTTTGATTGTATTACATATGACTACATTTCATCAAGCGTAAGAATAATTACTAAAATTCTACCGAAAACAATTGAATTTTTAGAACTAAAATTGACTTAAACTATGCTAAATAACAAATTATGCAAATATTTCAGATCCATATATATATAGTCATATTTGCAATGCTCTATCTGGTACTACGAGAAGAAAGACAATTGGCAACGATATTTTTGTTGTCATATGTTGGTTGTTGTTGTCAAAAGTATTTTTCGCAATTACAAATATTGTTGCAATAACCTTCGATGCGAAAGTTTTTCGCTACAACAAGTTATTTTTTGTTGTCATTTACATTTTTTAGCAATAATATTAAATTCTCCTAAAAAAGTATATATTCATAATTTCAAATTATTTCCACGTCAATATCTCATTTGAATTATCTTATATTGTGTATAATTATCTGGGACAATATCTTCAGTTGGAGATGGTCTGCAAAGGTATGCCAACTTTTTCGTTGAAAATTTTACTTTTGAATTTCAATTTTTAAAGTATTTTCTTAGTTTTGTCATTTATATTTTTTTAGTAACATTATATTTATTATTATTAAAGTTTTATTTTGACTTCTATACTTTTTTGTAGCGTGGAGCTCAGTTGCAATCATAGTATCATATGTCCATTTAGATCATGTGATGTGTCACGTTGTAATTGTTAGTTGAAAAAAGAGGTTCACGAGGGAGCAAATCATAGTGTCTTTTTCTTTTTGTTATTTTGTACAATTTCTTCCTTCAATAGGGACCAAAAAGTGACTTGGATCATCATCTTGACTCCCTTACAGTGTAAAGGCACGCATGTGACATAATGGATGAAATGAATGCTTTCGAGATGAAGAAAATGTTTGTGAATTTCTTTAGTTGTCCTTTCTTCTTTAATAAGTTGCCCATATGCATGTGGAATTTTAATCAATGTTTTATATGCTCATGCTATATAATACATAATGTACCCACTACACCAACTTGGTTGAATCCTGATGCAACCCATATTTCATCTTCTAAAGGTTTGTTAGTGATTAATTGGTTGTGACTAAGTTTGTTTTTTTAGATATTTTACCCAAATGATACTTTACCATAGGTTTCGATCGATACACTTTTATAATGTTTGAGTAAAATAAAAAAGTGTTTTAAGCACTTATTTTTAAGCTAAAATAACAAAAATAAGTCAAAAGTCATATGCTAGAATTCTTAACTTATGACATTTACTGATACAAACAAGTTATTACACTTGTAGGCTGATGAAATTGAAATTGAGGCCATGTCCCTTCGTTTTTTGGTTATTTTACTGATTTGAACATAATACTACATGACCCTTCGGGAAAGGTTGTCCCTCGGTTAGCTTTCCTTCGGAAAAAAGGCGATGATGACACTTATGGATTTATTACATATATACCGGATACCAACATGCTTGGGGGCGACTAGATTGACTGACAAGTCACTAGGACACACCCATGACTTGTTTGAGATGTCCCTTTACGAAATATAAATCTGAGCCTTCCGTAATTAAAATTCCTATTGTTTTATTTTGGATCCGAAGGTTTTACTCGCATTTATTTATTTACTAACTCTTTTACTAAGTATTTTTTGCAGGTACTCGGAGGCGCATCCCGAAGTTAAAGCATTCGCAGAAAGGGAAAATAAAGTGAAATACCGCTAAGTTCAATTCACCCCCTCTTTATATGATTATTTGTTTTCGTTACAATCTTGTTAAATACATATCTTATTTAAATATCTGCATGCATAGTTTAAATATCTATTGGATAGTTTAATAATTGTAGAACGCCTTTAGAATTGTAGAATACATGTTAGCACAATAATACCAACCTAAGTTTGACCGGACAATAACGGATCATATAGGATGCATGACCCCTTCCCTTTAGGATAATAAATAACCCTTACCTAGAATCTCACATATCTTTCACAGACCTTTAAATGGAGATCATTAGTAGTATTTTATGCTACATTTAAAAGTGTCCTACTTCACTAAAATAATTAGGTGACGACTCCTTAAATAAAATTTAGGAATCAACCATACTTAGTACGCCATTTTTTACTCCGGTTAAAATGGGGTGTTACACATAATTTTAGTGTATTTTCTTGTACACAATGAGAACTCAAGTAGATATTACTCTATGTACGAAGTGCTTTCTTTTTAACATATTTATATTTTTTTGTTCGAAGGTTCCATTGTTGATTTCGATCGATTATCAGTTCCAGAACTCGTTTTGCTGTAATCGACTTAATTTTACAGCTTCTTTTCAACCTTCTAATGCTCATTTAATCTTCTTATTAAGAATTAATGTGCGATGAGTTTATTTGACATTTGATGTAAAATCCGGGGGAAAAAAATAATATATAGTTGTGGTTGGGTTAAAATATATATATATATATATATATATATATATATAAGAAAACAAAGAATAAATTGCATGGGATAGAGTTAGTGTTAAAGTTGGATAAATAGATAGATAAAATGAAAATAAGAAAACAAAAAAAACAAAAACAAAAAAACAAAAGAAAAAAAAAGAAAAAAAAGAAGAGAAGATGCATGCAGCAAAGTGCACGTCCTTCCCCCCTTCCCCCCTTTTCATTTCCCCTCCAACTCTTGTCCTTCCACCTCTCATATGTTATACAAACACTTCAACTTATATAGTGTATTTAGCACAAAATAAAGTACCTAGTACAAGGAATATAAATCAGGAAAATAATCAAGTGAACAAGAAGGAAAAAAATCAAGAAAATATCAAGGGAGGAAGGAGAACAAGAAAATTAGGGAACACTAAGGAGCAAGGACCACTTGTAGCAATCGAACCACAATCCTTTTTCACACTTACAAGGTGAGTTTTCTCACTCAGAAATTCTTGGTAACATCCTTTATTTTAAGTTCAATACATGTTAGAATAAGAATTGAGTGTTGAAAAGAAATATTGAACTTTGATTGTTTAGACAACTAGTTGCGTCATGAACTTTACGAACTGTTCTCACTGAGTTATAATTGTTAGAATTTGATGAAATTCGGAAGAATGGTACAACTCTCTATTATGATCATATAGAACCAAAAATGAGGTAAAATGAACATACGTTTTGAAAGTTATCATAGTTCAAAGTTTCTGCCTTAGATTTGGCCGAAATTCGGAAAGACATAATTACAGACTGTTTTTATTGAGTTTTACTTATTAGAACTATATGAAAATTTACATGGTTGTAAATATCTCTGTTACGGACAAATATAGATAAAGAGTTGTTAAAACGGACTTACGAGTTGAGAGTTATTGTAGTTTGAAGTTGCTGCCTCGGATTCATCGGAATCCAGAAGGGCAGGACGTTGAAACGTAAAACTGTACTAATCCGTTGGGAATATGAAAATTTGTGCTAAATGAAAGTTCTAGATCTCTGTGTTGTGGACATTTTGAGACCTTACGGGGGTCTATCCAACTTATGGACTGAGAGTTATCGCTGTTTCAAGTTTCTGCCTCGGATCTATCGAGATCCAGGAAGGGCAGCGAATAAAAGTGTAAAACTGTACCAAATGGTACAGAATATGAAAGGAGGGTTCACATGGAGACGTGTAGCTCTCTGTTCTCGTCGTTTTGAGATTTTATGGGGCTTGAACGGGTTTACAGATTAGGAGTTATGACTATTCAAAGATTGGGTTCTGTTTAATACAAATTCTGCCGAAACAAATTTCATGTGGCTGTTTTGAGGATAAATTTGTGTTAGTTACCCAAAGTAGTTTTAAATAAAATTTGGTACAGTGAAAGATCCCCGTCTTACCTTAGTTTCCCCTTGAGAAACACCTTGGTTGGAGTTATGGTTAAAAAGTTATAATCGTTACAAGTATGAATGACAGAATGTTGGGAAAGAGAATATTATTTATTCGATCTTCTGAAAAATATGAAAAGTGAATACGTGTTCACATAAATATATAAATATAAACATAATGGACCGGGTTGCACGCCGCAACAAAACGTAAAGTGAATACGTGTTCACAAATACGTAAATATAATGGATCGGGTTGCACGCCGCAACAAAACGTAAAGTGAATACGCGTTCACAAATACGTAAACATTATGGATTGGGTTGCACGCCGCAACAAAACGTAAAGTGAATACGTGTTCACAAATACGTAAACATAATGGATCGGGTTGCACGCCGCAACAAATATGAATGATGAATACATGTTCACCTATATATAAATATGAAAAGTGAATACGCGTTCACAGATATATAAATGTAATGAACATGTGAAAATGCAGGGGAATGTCTTAACATATAATACGAGATAAAATGAAGTGTTAGTTAAACCGAAAATTTCCTATGAGGAGTTGTTGCATATTTAAAATGTTGTAACCTGATATGTTTTTGCAATATGCTTATTACGTTATAAGGTGATTGCACTTGGAATATTGTGGTGTTACTTTGAATTGCAGGGTAAGGTTCTTTTCATTGCGGATGGTAGGGCTGACTCTTTATTTAACATGTTTCAGGAAAGCGTAATAGAGGAAAGACTCCACGCCAAGGCTAGCGATCGTCCCGCAGCCTCTTGTCATACCAAGTCCATTGCTTCGGGCTTGGTATTCGTCAGGTGCAGGATGTCAGTTCCAGTGTCTCGAAAAATGCCCGTGTGGAATGGTCTCCCTTCCAACATAGAATAATCTTTGTCAGTATGTCTATGTAGAAACAATATTTACGCGAGCATGGGCTTGCGTTATGTTTTTTTTATAAAGTCATAAACAGATTTCTTTATTGTTATTTTTATTTATCGCTCCGTATTTGAATATAAGTTCAAATTTCTAAATAAAGAGAATTAAAAGGTGCTCCTGGTGGAAAATAATTGGCCTGGTGCCATCACGCCCTAAGTAAAGATTTAGAAAAAATCGGGGCGTGACATTTGAGTGAGACTTATTTTCTATATATTATTGTAGTCGTTGCTGAAGATTGTTAGTTTCTGCTTAATTTGAGATTTAGTAGCTTGGTTTGTCTTGTTTCGTTGCTTATAGAGATAATGTCCTGTCTAGAATCGAGATTTAGTGCTTGAGCGTTCTTCTTGCATATATTCTTCTGTTATCATGGCCTTAAACTACTCCTTAAGTAATATGCAATTAACAAATAGATTACTAAAACAGAAAGTTAAGTGTGGTATGAAGACTTTCTTTGGGGCTCTTATTTTACTTAGTTTACTATGACTCATTTTGTATGGGATTTTCGTCAATCAGGAAACTATATAAGCAATGAATCATTTAGAGGTTTGAAAGATCATACAAATTGAAAAGTATTTTCTCAAAAGAATTCAAACCTCAATTACGTGAGCAAAAGAAGCGTGTCTACTGTAATTAATTCCATTTCGAACTGGTATCTACTGTAATTGTATTTTTATTATTGTAACACTTTAACTCCCTTAGTTCTCACTTCTCAAGTTTCTAATCTAATGTATATTATACATAATTGCATGTAGTAATTCTTACGATGGCTTGATAGTGTAAAAAGAAATTATATTGCAAGTATATAGAAGTTAAAATTCTTTATATGTATGTATTTAGCTTATATACATCACTTATTTTCTAGTTAGGTTTCTAATCACACTTGCTATGTATAGTTACATGTTAGTAATCTTTTTGATGACTTGGAGTGCAACGCAGGTGAATTCATTATGTATATACTGTACTTGATTATTCAGGAAAGCAACTGTTTTTATGTATAATCTTTTGATTTTCTTTTTGGTGTGGTTAGGGAGGGCAAATTGAAGTGGATGCAAAACAACTTAGAGAGAATGGTCACAAGATGGGTGAATTTCGTGACTGATTATTCTAAGAACATTGAAAACTTGTTCTAAGTCAAGCTCAGATTTTCATAACCCGTCAATTTTTCAGGCGACTTAGCTAGAGAAAACATATATTTTTACTATATGTTATCCTTAAATTCATAACCTTACTGTAATTCTCAAAGGACCAAACTCCATTACTTTTATACACTTGAAACCTCTCTAGGCCTCTACTACAAATTTATAGCACTCCTATGGATGTAATAACTTTTGGCATCATAATAGGAATAATAATACTTTTCTTTTGTGCTGTTTGTGTCATCACCATTGAATGAACTTGCAAAAACCGCAATTCTTGATTTTTCCCAAACACACCCTTATCACCTATCCTCCATATATTTAGGATTTGCCCATGATTTGGGGCTTACCCAAGTTGTCAAAATGTCAACTTTAGTGAAAAAGATGTGCCTTTTCTTGATATTGGGTACTACTTTTTTAGGGTTAGTGATTTTTGGATCTTGTATTGAAGGGAAGGTTCTAGAAGATTCACATCATCATCATCAGTGTAACCATGGTCATGGTCATGGTCATGAGAGGCATCATCATCATCATGGACATGATGATGGGATGAGTGAAGTTAAGAAGAGGAAGCTTCTTGAAGAATTGGCAGAAGAGGAGGATCTGAAACTGTACGGATTTGGTTTTCGTGATAACACGGATGAACATCATCATCATGATGGACATGGAGCCAAGGATCTTACTGGTCTTGGTAAATTGTATTCCTTTTTGAAAATTATACCCTTTCGCTTCGTATTTGAATATAAGTTCAAATTTCTAAATAAAGAGAATTAAAAGGTGCTCCTGGTGGGAAATAATTGTCCAGGTGCCATCACGCTCTAAGTAAAGACTTAGGAAAAGTCAGGACGTGACAAGTTGGTATCAGAGCTAAACCAGGTTAAGAGATTCTAGGAAGTTTTCTTCGAGTTGGGTGTTTGAACGGTTACTTATTGCGACGGTGTGCGCGCCACCTTAGTAATAAGTGAACGGAATAACATCCTAAAGTTTCCCTTCTTTCGTACTCTTCTCGTGCCTACCTTGAGTCTTTTCAAAGACTTGATTTCTCGTACTACCTCCTTCACACGAGTTAGAAAAGGGGATTGTACAACGTTATACTGACTAATATGATTTGTGTAGATAGCGATTATAAGGCGAGTTCCAACAAAGAGGGAAGTACTCATGGAACAGGCAAAGGGAATGAGAGCTCAGATGAAGTTCATGCGTCGTAAGATGGACTCAGAAGAAAATGGTGAATTCACAAATCCAGGGGGCTCGAGGAGGTTCATCACGGCTCATGTACCTCCGATTGGCGTAGTGGTGTATGCGAAGGAGCGGAGAAAATGTTGAAGAGCGAGAGTCAAATGGCCCAAGCGGTGGGACAAAAACTAGATAGACTCATGAGTTAATAGCGATTGCGATTCCACACATGGTTCCGCCGCGCTAGTGTCTGTCATAGCCGAACGAACGAGACGGCGGCGAGGGCCAGGTGCGGCGCACGGGCCAGAGTGTAGAAGCTCAAGCGATGACTGATAGGCTATGGACAAATTTTATGAGGAGAAGAGAACCATCGTACTCGGGGAAGGACCCCAGTAGGCAGATAGTATTCCTCGATGAAGTTGAAGACTTAATGTTCACATTGGGATGCGTGGAGGCAGGCGTCAACTTGGTAGCGCGCGACTAGTGGATGATGCGGGGTGTGGTGGAGGAATTTTAGGAAAATCGTCCCCAATGTCACCACCAATGACTCGGGAGGGTTGAGCGGCATTCATTGAAATTTATGCCTGTACGCGCAAGGATGCGCTCGACGGGAGTTTGAACAATTGAAGCAAGGTGACCGTAGTGTACAAGAATATGATACGATTCGTGAGGTTATCGGCATACAACACACATGCCGTCCCTACGAAATGGATAAGTCAGCGATTTGTAGAGGTTTAAACCCGAACATAGCAGAGAAGGTGGTGGCGTTAGCCAACGATCGAACTTATCTTCAGATTGTCGATATGGCTTTGAGGGTAGAAGGTTTCACTAAAGCAAAAAGAGAATATTCGCAGAAGAGATTTCGGACGTCAGGATCATTTAACCAGAGTCAAAATCAGAAGAAGGAGTTTAGTAAGGGATCTTGGGAAACCAATCAATGGGCGATCTTATTTCAAGCCTAAGGGGCACAGTTGGTCTAATTACCAATGTAGCAAGGACAAGGCCACCAACCCTAACACAGGAGGTGACAAACCGATTTGTAAGATTTGTCAAAAGAAACACAATGGAGAATGTCGGCTCTTAACGAAGACATGTTATAACTGTGGAGAGTCAGGCCATTATGTCAGGGATTGCAAGAAGAGGACCCAAACTCAATCTATTCAGGGGAGGTCAGAAGCAACCACGGCCACTGGAAATCGGGAAACCAACCCGCGAGTCAGGGAGGTCAACAACCCAACAATTCTAATCGGCTCTACGCTTTGCCCCAGAGGAATGAGGCAGAAGCATCTAATGCGGTGATCACATGTATTTTTCTAGTCTCGAGTATTCCTGCATTTGTATTATATGATCCCGACTCTACATTTTCATATGTGTCAATTGTTATACCCCGTGGTTCGGGCCTGGACCGCGGTCAGGGGTCTCAGCGTGCATGGCCGGGCCAGCGCGCCGCGAGTGATTGTAGGCGCGCGGAAGTCGGGCCGCGGCTCGAAAATCTTGGTCGCTGAAGTTTCAGCCATGGCCGGAAGCGAGGCCATGGCGCCAAAGATCCGAGGTCCGCAGAGTTCTGCAGCCATGGCCACAGGAAGCGAGCGCCGAGGCGAAATTTGGGCGGAAAAACTTAGAAAGTCGATTTTTGTTTTAAAAAGGCCATGGGAGGGTGACAAGTGTCCCCCATCGATTTCACTCATGCATTATATTGACCAAGACTTGGTCATTTCTTTCAACATTTCATCTCTACACTCCATCTCTCTCTAAGTTAAAAAGCTCATCCTTCTCTCTAAATTCCCAAGAGGAATTCTAGCCTAAGGGAAAAAAATCTGAAAAGTGTAATAGGAAGGAAAGGTTATTACAAGCTTGTGAAGACTATTGTGGTGGTGTTCTTGGAGAAAAGGCTAGCAAGGTGTTGGAATAAGTTTGGCTAAAACTTAAGGTAACATTTCTTCTCTTGTAGTTGGTATTGGGTGTTGCATGTTTAATAGGAAGAACTTGTAGTTGGAAAAATGCACTTAGAGTAGTTGCATGTAAGAAATGGGGTTGATTATGAAAGAATTGGTTAGGGGGATATTATGAGCATGTTGTTGCCTAAATACTACATTAGACTTGTTGGGTTAGTTGGTGTAACTTGTGGGGCTGAATTTTACACACCAAAGTTTAGGTGTGTAATCCCCTTGGTGTTGGTTGGTTGTTGAGCCTTAAACATGGCATTTGAGCATTAAAAATCGACCTTGGAAAAGGTGGCAATGTATGTAGAAACAAAGGAAACGCTGCCCAATTTTCCGTAGGAAATTGGTGACTTTAACTTGGAAAATTCTGCATTTGTAATTAGAGCTTGATAAACGTATTGTGGTCATTTTAGGTTGACATACTACGTGCGGTAAATTGGACTTAGCTTGTGGATTGACCGAAGAGGTATGTGGAGCTTTCCTATCTCTTGAGCATGATTAGTTGTACTATGTAGTACGGTGAGCGTCTGAGATTTGAAAATCTTCGTTTGTTATAAGCATTTGATACTTGCTTCGTTTTAACAGAAAAGTATAAAAATCCCCTGGACTTAAGGGAATGTGTTTTACTATTGTTAACTCTAATATAACGGCTTTATGGGGAGTTGGTTATATTAGTTGGTGAAAGTTTAATGGAGAAAGGTTTTGATGTTTTGAACTTGTGGAAGGAAAATGGTTTTAAGGCATGAATTGCCTAAGGTTTTACAAGAAATGAAGTCACTTAATTTAGAAGCTTGAGATAGTTTTAAAAGGGAAATGTGACTTGTTTTGAAAAGAAACCGTAACTTGATACTATGGTGATTAGTATCTTGGAATTGTTGGTATAAAAAGAGTTATTCCTTAAAAGGTTAGAGGTACATGATACTTGGGTTAAATTCCCGGATTTTTATTAAAAGACATGATCGTGCCTTAGGTATACTAAAATGAGAGGATGTATTAATACTATTAATAAGAAGTTAGGTGATTCTTAACTTGCGTAAGTTATGATAGGCCGGTAGTGCTTATGTTATGATATGATAGGCCGGTAGTGCTTATGTTATGATATGATAGGCCGGTAGTGCTTATGTTATGTATGATAGCCGGATGAGCTATGTTATATATATATTGTTACGGGTAAACCCCGGGTTATTGTTTATGCCATGGATTTGCTACCCATGATGCGAGTGCGGCGCTTGTACTCATGCGGATCTGGACCATAGGATCCATGCGGGTGAAATAGTCCCATGCGAGTACGCGATGGTACTCATGCGGATCCACAGGATCCATGCGGGTGAAATAGTCCCATGCGGGTGAAATAGTCCTATGACGAGGCGGATGACCTCATGCGGGTCCACAGGACCCATGCGGGTGAAATAGTCCCAGGAGTAGGATTGCTCGATGATACTACGGGCGAGGTACCCTGTTTTGATCGTGAGCCTCCTATTTTTACGCTATAAAACTTATACTTATTACTCTCATTGTTAGTAAGGCACAGTGCAACATAAATTGATTTTATCTATAACTTCAGTATATTTTTGGACTTATGATATTACTACAGTATTTTCCGGTTTTACATACTTGGTACGTTGTGTCGACCCGCTTCCTCGGCTGCGTTCAATCTGCGCAGTAAGGAAAGGCGGTGGTAGATCCTCATTCATAGGATCTTTACTCAGTGTCGTGAGCTCCATTTCTTGAGGCTCGACTTTTGGTATGGTTCTCCACGGTGTTGTTCTTTGTTTTGTACATTCGGGGCATGGCGGGGCCTGTCCCGTCATAGTGTTACTCATTCTTAGAGGCACTGTAGTCTTGTCGAACTTGGTTCGTTTAAGGATGTAAGTTCGGTTTTATGTACTTTTGGGTTAGCCATTTTGGGCTGAACTATTCTATATCTTATGGTTGTTTATCTTGAGTTTATATTCATTTGGTTTTCTCGATGTTGTGTCACTAGGGTGCGGGTTAAGGCAGGTCACGGATCGGGTTCGGTCGTGACAAAAGTGGTATCGAGCGATTAATCCTCGGAAAGAGTCTCTGAGCCGTATCTAGTAAGTCTTGATTATCGGTGTGTTGTGCACCACATCTATAATGAGGAGGCTGCGAGGATATTTAGGATTGGTTCCCTTCTTTTACTCTAAGATCGTGCAATAGAGGCTGTTATAGGTTGAATTTCCTCGGCGTATTTTCTGTATCGATTATGTCTCGCGCAAGGCAGCGCGGCCCGAAGGGCAAAGCGATGAGAACTACCGATAGGGCACCGAGGTCACGAGCACGAGCGGTCGCTTACGAGCGAGGTATTTGGACGGCGAGTTCTGACGTCGCCCGGCCCAGCGATCGAAGCGGCGGCAGCTGCGAGACCGCGATACACGAGCCCCGATCCAGCGGCGAGGCGGAGGATATGGGCTACTGAGAGATAGCCCGATTCGCCGAGATCGTGGCGAGCGGGAGAGATAGGTTGGAGGCAGCGATTCATTTGCACATAGTTCAACCAGAGCTGCTAGCTTCGAGGCGAGGACTTTTGAGTTGTAACCACGAGTTTCTGGTGAGACACGAGATGATCCTCGGGAGTTTATCAAACGATTCTGCGGATCATGGCGGTGATCGGGGCTTCGGATCGAGTCGATGGTCTTGAGTTCGCATCGGTGCGGAGATCTGGCGATTGGTAGTACGATTTGTGGAGATCGTCGGAGGGCATGCGCTTCGGCCGTTTGGGGCGAGTTCTCGAAGGCATTCCTTAGCCATTTCTTGCCTCCGCAGATGAGAGGGCTCGGGCGATAGATTTTTGACGCCCGAGACAGAATGGGCGGACGGTCCGAATACAACGTGGAGTTTGATTCATTGGCTAGGTATGTGCCGCATTGGTAGCGAACATGGAGGGCGGGTGCACCGCTATGTCACGAGACTCGATGATCACTTGGCCGAGAGTTGCTCGGGGTGGCTCTCGGCCGGCATGGACATTGCCGCGTCGACGCACACGTGCTCGGGTGTGAGAGCGGTAAGCGGATCGGCAGTATCGCAGAAGAGGCGGGACAGCGGTCCTCTGGTAGTTTTAGGGTAGGCAACCCCAAAAGAAACCAGATTTGCACCAATGCGGTCGAGCGCCTCCACCATCTTCGGGGCGTCTGAGTATTCGAGGCGGGGCGGGGTTCGTGGCTTCGGTTTCGGAGGACCGAGTTCCGGTCGGATGAGGCCACCTATGCCTCGGTGTGGTCGATGTGGTGATTGCCATTATGGGGTGTCGTGTTCCTCCGGGAGCTTGTTATTCTTGCGGCGGCGGGGCCATTTGAGAGAGATTGTCCGTCCAGTGGCGGGAATATGATGGCTCGGTAAGCGAAGTCGATGGCGGGTCTTATCGTCGTCGATGGCGATGCGCCCGAGGCGTGGTGTTCCGCGGACGAGCAGCCGGCGAGGGTCGTGGTAGAGTTCGATTCAGCCGGTCCTCGAACCGCATTTATGCTATGTCGGCCGCCAGACGGGGCGTCACCCGATGTCGTCACAGTACATTGTTGGTTCTTCTTTGTGATGTTTATGCTTTGATAGATCCGTGTTCTACCTTGTCCTATATATCTCCTCATATTCTTTGGTAGAATAGGGATAGAGCCCGAGTCCATAGAATCCTTTGAGGTGGCTCTGCAGTAGGTCTTCGGTGTTAGGCGGCGGGTATATAAGGCTTGCCCAGTGACTATAGATGGTCGTCAGACGCTAGCTGACTTGATAGAGTTGGATATGACAGACTTCGATGTGATTATGGGTATGGATTGGCTAGCGTCTTGCTATGCCAATGTGGACTGCAGAGAGAGGTTAGTTCGGTTCGGTTTCTGGTGGCCGGTTATCAGTGGAAGGGAATCTTTGCATCGTAGGGTAGGTTTATTTCTTACCTCAAGGCTAGGAAGATGGTACGGAAGGGTATATTTACCATTTGGTTCGGTATTCGAAATCGAGAGTGAGATCTGACCTTGATCGATTCCGGTGGTTAGAGAGTTTCCAGACATATTCCCAGACGAGCTTCCGGGTATCCCTCCTGAGAGGGAGATTGAGTTTTGTATTGATTTGGCGCCAGACACTCGGCCAATATCTATCCCGCCATACCGAATGGCACCTGCCGAGTTGAAGGAATTGAAGGACCAGCTGAAAGATTTGCTGGAGAAAGGCTTTATCAGGCCTAGTGTTTCTCCCTGGGGAGCGCCAGTGTTGTTTGTAAAGAAGAAAGATGGGACGTTGCGTATGTGTATTGACTGAGCGGTGAATAAGGTAACCATCAAGAATAGATATCCTCCCGAATTGATGATTTGTTTGACGATTGCGAGTGCGAGATGTTTTTCCAAGATCGACTGCGATCCGTTATCATCAGTGCGTGTTAGAGGCGGATATCCGAAAGATCGCATTCGGGACCCGGTATGGGCACTATGAGTTCGAGTAATGTCTTTTAGGTTGACAACGCTCAGTAGTATTCATGGACTTGATGAATAGGGTGTTCGAGCCATTCTTGGATATGTTCGTTATAGTTTTCATCGATGATATCTTGGTGTATTCGCGCGCAGCGAGAGCATCTGGTCATTTGAGGCGATCTTTGAGAGTCCTCGTGGCCGGTGATTGTATGCAAGTTCTCGAAATGCAAGTTTTGGTCGCTTCAGTGGCTTTCTTAGGACATGTTATCGGGCCGATGGTATTGGGTTGTCTGACAAAGATTAAAGCGATCGAACTTGGCCTAGACCAGCTACCAAGCAGTGCGCGGCTTTGGGCCTTGCAGTTATTATCGGAGGTTTGTGGAGAAGTTTGCTTATTTCAAAGACTTTGACTAAGTGACTCGGAAAGCGGCTATGTTCGTGGACGGATACTTGTGAGAAAGTTTTGATTGCTAAAGGAGAAGTTGGCGACCGCCCGTTCTTACTCTTCCGGAGGTTTAGATGGATATGTGGTTTATTGTGGCGCGTCAGTGTCGGGCTTGGAGTGCGTCTTGATGCGGCCGCAAGGTTATAACTTATGCATCCCGGCTTAGGAAACATGAGAAGAACTATCCCACACTGACTTGGAGTCGGTACCGTGATTCATGCCTTGAAGATCTGGAGGCATTATTTATATGGAGTTCATGTGGACATTTACAGACCACAAGAGTCTCCAGTACATCTTCAGCCAGAGGGAGCTGAACTTGCGGCAGAGACGGTGGTTGGAGCTACTTAAGGATTACGATGTTGATATTACGTACCACCGGGGAAAGCGATGTAGTGGCGGATGCCCAAGTCGCGGTCGATGGGTAGTCTATCGATGTTGAGACAGAGAAAAGGGATATGGTCAGAGCTACACGATTAGCAAGCCTTGGGGTTCGTTTGGTTGATTCCGTTAATGGAATTCGGGTTCGAAGTCGCCGAGTCTTCCATCGTCGAGGAGGTGAAGAGGCGGCGATATGAGGATCCGATTTTGGTGCATCGAGATCGACTCTCCGGGAAGAGAAGAGTCTATTTGAGGTAGCACGGATGGGGTGCTAAGATTCGAGGCGGTTGTGTGTTCCGATGTGACGGGACTTCGTCGTGGTGCAGGAGGCACACGGTGCTCGTTATTCGATTCATCCGGTCGACTAAGATGTACCATGACCTCAGTGCGTGTATTGGTGGGATGGTTTGAAGAGGGCGTTGCGGTTTTGTTGCCCGGTGTCTAATTGTCGTGAGTTAAGGTTGAGCACGAAGCGGTGGGCTATTACGGTATTGATATTCCGATGTGGAAGTGGGAGGTGGTCAACATGGACTTTATTACAGGTTACCTCGCACCCGGAGGAGACATGATTCCATTTGGGTTATTGTTGTGGTGTGGAAATCAGCCCACTTTCTTCGATCGGGGCGGCGTTTTGTGAGGACTATGCGGGTTATATATTAGAGATTGTGAGATTGCACGAGTCGGTGTCGATTATATCGAATAGAGAGCCCGGTTCACGGCTAACCAGAGGTCCTTCCGTAAGGATTAGGGACACAGTGAGTCTCAAGACGGCGTTCATCCTCGAGCGGACGGACGGGCGAGCGCACTATCCGCACACTCGAGGATATGTTGCGGGCTTGTGTTATTGATTTCGGGTAGCGGGAGGATCATTTACCTCTTGTGGAGTTTGCTTATAACAACGGCTACCATTCTAGTGTTCGGATGGCGCCTTATGAGGCCTTATATGGGAGGAAGTGCAGTCACTCATAGGTTGGTTTGAAGTGGGAGAAGTGCGATTAATCGGGCGGTTTGGTTCAGGCGATGGATAAGGTGAAGCTTATCCAGAGGCGGTTATTAGCAGCCAGTCGATGAAATCATATGCAGATCATCGGCCGACACTTAGAGTTTGAGGTTAATGATTGGGTCTTTCGAAAGTGTCACCCATGAAGGGTGTGATGAGATTTGGGAGGAAGGGAACTTCGGCCCAGTACATTGGGCGTGTCAGTTGTCAGAAGAGTGGGCAAGGTTGCCTATGAGTTGGATCTGCCGTCCGATCTTGTGGCGGTACATCCAGATTTTCACGTGTCTATGTTACGGAAATGCGTTGGAGATCCGTCAGAGTACACCCGTCGGGATGTCGGTGTGAGAGAAGTTATCGTATGAGGAGAGTCCCATAGCGATACTCGATCGTCGAGTTAGACGACTTGGACGAAGGGCGTGGCTTCCGTCAGGTCTTATGGCGGAGCGAGCGAGGAGGAAATGGCGTGGGAAGCGAGAGGATGACATGATGAAGAAGTATCCTCACTTATTCCCTACACCTCCGGGTAACCACTTTCCCTGCTTGTTAGTTTTGATTTAGTTGATTATGCTTGAGTAATGTTGTGGCTCGGGAGCATTCTTATTTGCAAAGGAATAGTTAAGAAGATATGTTTATATTGTGTTTTGTGTGAGGCTAGAAGGAACATTCGGGACGAATGTTTCTAAGAGGAGAATGTTATACCAGTGGTTCGGCCTGGACCATGATCGAAGTCTCAGTGCCAGCCGGGCCGACGCGCGCCAAGCGGGTGATTAGGGCCGGCGCCGAAGTCGAGCCGCGGCTCGAAAATCGAGTCGCTGAAGTTTCAGCGCATGGCCGGGAAGCAGACGCGGCGCCAAAAGATCCGGTCGCGAGTTCTGCGGCGCTGGCCACGGAAGCGAGAACATGGCGCGGAAATTTGGGCGGAAAAACTTAGAAAGTCGATTTTTGTTTTAAAAGGCCATGGGAGGGTGACAAGTGTCCCACGTCGATTCTACATGCATTATATTGACCAAGACTTGGTCATTTCTTTCAACATTTCATCTCTACACTCCATCTCTCTCTAAGTTAAAAGCTCATCCTTCTCTCTAAATTCCCAAGAGGAATTCTAGCCTAAGGAAAAATCGAAAAGTGTAATAGGAAGGAAAGGTTATTACAAGCTTGTGAAGACTATTGTGGTGGTGTTCTTGGAGAAAAGGCTAGCAGTGTTGGAATAAGTTTGGCTAAAACTTAAGGTAACATTTCTTCTCTTGTAGTTGGTATTGGGTGTTGCATGTTTAATAGGAAGAACTTGTAGTTGGAAAAATGCACTTAGAGTAGTTGCGTGTAAGAAATGGGGTTGATTATGAAAGAATTGGTTAGGGGATATTATGAGCATGTTGTTGCCTAAATACTACATTAGACTTGTTGGGTTAGTTGGTGTAACTTGTGGGGTGAATTTTACACACCAAAGTTTAGGTGTGTAATCCCCAGTGTTGGTTGGTTGTTGAGCCTTAAACATGGCATTTGAGCATTAAAAATCGACCTTGGAAAAGGTGGCAATGTATGTAGAAACAAAGGAAACGCTGCCCAATTTTCCGTAGGAAATTGGTGACTTTAACTTGGAAAATTCTGCATTTGTAATTAGAGCTTGATAAGCGTATTGTGGTCATTTTAGGTTGACATACTACGTGCGGTAAATTGGACTTAGCTTGTGGATTGACCCAAGAGGTATGTGGAGCTTTCCTATCTCTTGAGCATGATTAGTTGTACCTATGTAGTGCGGTGAGCGTCTGAGATTTGAAAATCTTCGTTTGTTATAAGCATTTGATACTTGCTTCGTTTTATGAGAAAGTATAAAAATCCCTTGGACTTAAGGAATGTGTTTTACTATTGTTAACTCTAATATAACGGCTTTATGGGGAGTTGGTTATATTAGTTGGTGAAAGTTTAATGGAGAAAGGTTTTGATGTTTTGAACTTGTGGAAGGAAAATGGTTTTAAGGCATGAATTGCCTAAGGTTTTACAAGAAATGAAGTCACTTAATTTAGAAGCTTGAGATAGTTTTAAAAGGGAAATGTGACTTGTTTTGAAAAGAAACCGTAACTTGATACTATGGTGATTAGTATCTTGGAATTGTTGGTATAAAAAGAGTTATTCCTTAAAAGGTTAAGTACATGATACTTGGGTTAAATTCCCGGATTTTTATTAAAAGACATGATCGTGCCTTAGGTATACTAAAATGAGAGGATGTATTAATACTATTAATAAGAAGTTAGGTGATTCTTAACTTGCGTAAGTTATGATAGGCCGGTAGTGCTTATGTTATGATATGATAGGCCGGTAGTGCTTATGTTATGATATGATAGGCCGGTAGTGCTTATGTTATGTATGATAGCCGGATGAGCTATGTTATATATATATTGTTACGGGTAAACCCCGGGTTATTGTTTATGCCATGGATTTGCTACCCATGATGCGAGTGCGGCGCTTGTACTCGTGCGGATCCGACCATAGGATCCATGCGGGTGAAATAGTCCCGTGCGAGTGCAGCGATGGTACTCATGCGGATCCACGGGATCCGTGCGGGTGAAATAGTCCCATGCGGGTGAAATAGTCCTATGACGAGGCGGATGACCTCATGCGGGTCCACAGGACCCATGCGGGTGAAATAGTCCCAGGAGTAGGATTGCTCGATGATACTACGGGCGAGGTACCCTGTTTTGATCGTGAGCCTCCTATTTTTATGCTATAAAACTTATACTTATTACTCATTGTTAGTAAGGCACAATGCAACATAAATTGATTTTATCTATAACTTCAGTATATTTTTGGACTTATGATATTACTACAGTATTTTCCAGTTTTACATACTTGGTACGTTGTGTATCGACCCTTCGCCGGGCCGCGTTCATCTGTGAGTAAGAAAGGCGGTGGTAGATCCTCATTCATAGGATCTTTACTCAGTGTCGTGAGCTCCATTTCTTGGAGGCTCGACTTTTGGTATGGTTCTCCCGGTGTTGTTCTTTGTTTTGTACATTCGGGGCATGGCGGGGCCCTGTCCGTCATAGTGTTACTCATTCTTAGAGGCACTGTAGTCTTGTCGAACTTGGTTCGTTTAAGGATGCTTGTTCGGTTTTATGTACTTTTGGGTTAGCCATTTTGGGCTAGACTATTCTATATCTTATGGTTGTTTATCTTGAGTTTATATTCCGCTGGTTTTCTCTGATGTTGTGTCACTAGGGTGCCCGGGTTAAGGCACCGGTCACGGATCCGGGTTCGGGTCGTGACATCAATGGACTTTGCTAAGAATTTACACGTAGAACCTTCTTATTTAAGTGAACCTTTTGAGGTTATGACACCAGTAGGGGCCTCAATTTGGGCCTCTCGGGTGGTAAATAATTTCCCATTAGAAGCGAATGGCAGGGGAACAATGGTGAACCTAGTACTACTTGATATGGTAGACTTCGACGTCATTTTGGGTATGGATTGGTTTTCGGCATGTTATGTCATGTTAGATTGTCGGCGAAAGATAGTGAGATTAACTTTTCCCGGAGAACCAGAAGTTGTTATAAGGGGTAGGATTGGAATATCCTCAGGTCAGTTTATTTCCTACCTTGGGGCTCAAAAGTTATTGAGAATTCACAGAGTGGAGTACGCATATCTGGCTAATATAGTGGATACCCAAAAAGAATCCCCAGCAGTGAATGATGTCCCTATTGTTCAAAATTTTCCGGAGGTTTTTCCTAAAAATCTTCCAGGTCTTCCTCCGGATCGAGAAGTGGAGTTTGCTATAGAGTTAATTCCGAGTACAAGACCCATTTATATCCCTCCATATCGAATGGCCCCAGCTGAATTGAGGGAGTTAAAAGAACAATTGAAGGATCTTCTGGATAAAGGCTTTATAAGACCTAGTGTTTCCTCAGTGCACGATCTGTTTGTGAAAAAGAAAGACGGATCGCTCCGAATGTGCATCGATTATCGGCAGCTCAATAAGGTCACGATCAAGAACCGATGATCTTTTTGACCAACTTCAGGGAGCTAGCTATTTTTCCAAGATTGATCTCCGTTCGGGATATCACCAGCTGAAAATAAATCCAGATGATATACCCAAAACAGCCTTTAGAACCCGATACGACCATTATGAGTTCTTGGTCATGTCTTTTGGGTTAACCAATGCCCCAGCAGCTTTTATGGATTTAATGAACAGAATATTTAAACCATTCCTAGATTTGTTCGTGATCGTGTTCATAGATGATATCCTAATTTACAGTAAGAGTGTTGAAGAACATGAAGAACATCTGAGGGTAGTGCTTCAAGTCTTTAAACAGGAGAAACTATATGCTAAATTTTCAAAGTGTGAATTTTGGTTGGAAAATGTAGCCTTTTTGGGCCATGTTGTGTCAAGAGATGAAATTATGGTAGACCCCCAGAAGATAGAAACAGTGAAGAACTGGCCAAAACCGACCACTCCGACAGAGGTTAGAAGTTTCTTGGGTTTGGCTGGGTATTATAGAAGATTCGTAAAAGGTTTTTCTAGTCTTGCTGCTCCTTTGACCCGGTTGACTCAAAAAGCGGTTAAGTACCAGTGGTCAGAAGCATGTGAAGCAACTTTTCAGAAACTAAAGGAATTGTTGACTACTGCACCAGTCCTAACCTTACCATCGGGACAAGAAGGGTTCACAGTCTATTGCGATGCCTCTAGAGTTGGGTTAGGATGTGTCTTGATGCAGTTTGGAAAGGTTATTGTGTATGCATCTAGACAGTTGAAGATACATGAGAAGAATTACCCAACTAATGACTTGGAATTAGCTGCGGTGGTGTTTGCCTTACGAATATGGAGACATTATTTGTATGGTGTGCATGTGGACATATTTACAGATCATAAGAGTTTGCAGTACATAAACACACAGAAGGATCTGAATCTCCGACAAAGAAGATGGTTAGAGTTGCTTAAGGATTATGACCTTAGTATTCTTTACCATCCTGGAAAAGCCAACGTGGTGGTGGCGCTCGATGGGAGATCAATGGGCAGCTTGGCCCATTTGGCAATACAAAAGAGGGGTATTGTTCGTGAGGTACAAAGATTGGGAAACCTCGGGGTTAGTTTAACTGAGATCGGTGAAGGTAGGGTGGTGGTACATGATACCTCGCAGTCTGCCTTAGCTTCAGAAATAAAAGAAATTCAGTTTGAGGATACGGAGTTTGTTGGATTTCGGGAGAGGATCCAACAGGGAAAACCTTCACAGTTTACATTGGGAGATAATGACGGAACCCTTCGGTATAAGGGTAGGTTATGTGTTCCTAAGGTAAAGGATCTAAGGAGGAAGATCTTAGATGAGGGTCACAACACAAGATATTCCATTCATCTAGGGTCAACAAAAATGTATCAGGACCTCAAGGCAAATTACTGGTGGGACGGGATGAAGAAAGACGTTGCGGAGTTTGTCGGAAGGTGTCTAATATGTCAGTAGGTGAAAGCTGAACATCAAAAACCTGGCGGATTACTTCAGGACATTGGAGTCCCCATGTGGAAATGAGAGGCGATTCATATGGATTTCGTAACCGGTCTACCGAAAACTCGAGAAGGGTATGATTCTATTTTGGGTGATTGTTGATCGGCTTACAAAGTCAGCCCATTTCTTACCGGTCAAGACTATGTATCGCGCACCACAATACACACAGATTTATTTGAAGGAGATTGTGCGGTTACACGGGATTCCCTTACAAATTATTTCAGACAGGGGTTCACAGTTCACCTCACACTTTTAGCAAAGTTTCCAGCATGGTCTCGGGACAAAAGTTAAGTTAAACACGGCTTTCCACCCGCAAACAGATGGGCAAGCTGAGCGAACAATTCAAACACTTGAGGACATGTTGCGATCTTGTGTGTTAGATTTTCAGGGAAGCTGGTTGGACCATCTATGTCTAATTGAGTTCGCCTACAACAATAGTTTTCACTCTAGCATACAAATGACCCCGTTTGAAGCATTATATGGACAAAAATGTAAGTCTCCACTTGGATGGTTCGAGGTGGGTGAGACGCAACTGTTCGGACCTGAAGTCATTCAAGAAACAAATGATAAGGTACAGATGATTCGGGAGCGGATCAAAACAGCTCATAGCCGTCATAAGTCCTATGCGGATCATCGGAAAAGAGATCTTGAATTCCAAGAGGGGGAGAAAGTATTTTTAAAAGTGTCCCCAATGAAGGGAGTGATGCGTTTTGGTAGGAAAGGGAAATTGAGCCCAAGGTTTATTGGGTCATATGAGATCTTGCGAAGAGTGGGGAATGTGGCTTACGAATTAACACTTCCACAAGAGCTGGAAGCAGTGCATCTGGTATTTCATGTGTCAATGTTACGAAAATACTTGCACGATCCAAGTCACGTCATCCTTCCCCAGGAGATAATTCTTAATGAGGAGCTTCAATATAAAGAAGTTCCGGTGGAAATACTTGATAGGAAGGTTAAACGCCTTAGGAATAAAGATATTGCTTCCGTGAATGTCCTAAGGAGGAACCACTCCACCGAGGAAGCCACCTGGGAAGTCGAGGACGCGATGAAAGTCAAATATCCATTCCTATTTTACTAAGGTAATAAAAAAAAGTGTTACATAGTACTTCATATGTGTTCCATTTGCGTGTCTATATGCATGTGTTACAACCTTATTTCATTCGAGGACGAATGCTTCTTAAGGAAGAGAGAATGTGAAGCCCCAAAAACTTGATGCGCGGTAAGATGCACACACTTTAAACGCAAGTGCACGTTATCGTGACAAGTAGTATAGTCTTGATAAGACCGAATATCGTCCTCAAGGATTAGGGTTCAAGTACCAACTATCTATTTTTTGTATCTATTTGGTAGATTGATATTTTGATTTGTTGTTTATAACTAAGAATTATAAAAGCTATTTAACTATAAGGGTTTACTTCAGTTGTGATGAGAATAGGGCTTCCACGTCTCCTCACTATCCGCTTATGTTACTTATTAATGCAATAACTTATGGTCTTTTTCTTTTGGAGAAAGCAGGTTCACTAAATCGTTTTATACTCCCGTTAGGGTTATATAAACACTCAACCCCAGTATTGCACCTTACCTACCTTTCGGTGATAAGGATAACTCTATAGGAGGATTAAGAACAAGAACCTAGTTAACCGTCACGCACAATGCGCAAAATTAGGGTTGTTAAGTCTCTCATTAACGCTACATAAATAATTGAGGTATTTTCATCCCCAATCCAAGAATGTCTATCCAACTTACAAAGATATTCACAATCCCTCTTTCTAATCGATTAGAAATCATATAGTGATAATTAGTTGTCAATTAATTACCAAGAATTCAACTCAAATATTGGATAGATCTCACAATAAGAAAAATAACCATAAGCGTGCATTAACTCATAACAAAAGTTTCTAGAGATTTAACATGGAAAGCCTATAGAGGAATTAGTTCCTAGCCATTGACATGACAAGAACTAATCCCATGTTCATCATACAAAAAGCAAATAAAGTAAAGAAAAGGAAAAGAAATTACTAGACTATGGTCTCGATCTCTAAGCGAAGCCTTGTGTTGTGCAAGAAAGGGGACCCTTAAAAGCGCCTAGGGTTCTCCTTTTATAAGTGAAAACCGCCTCCTCTTTTCCTTCATGCAGCCCAATTTCGTCCAAAACCTAATTTTCGCGTCGGCGCTGCGCCTGACAGCGCGCGGCCAAAGTTCTGCAATCCGTCGGTGTTTTGGCGCGCGGCCGATATCTGGCTGCGGCGCGCGGCCACTGCAACTCTATAGCTTCCGGATGTTTAGCGCCGCGACCTGCATCTGTCGAGGCCGCGTACTGGTCTTCGCAGCCTTCTGAATAGTGGCGCGCGCCGCTGATCAGTGCAGGAGGCGCCCTACTGGTGCAGATTTCACCCTCGTTCGCCACTTTCTGCATTTCCTCTTTTGCCCTCTTTTAGCTTCTTTTCCGTCATTTGGCCATTTTAACCACTTTGACTCAATAGAAAGGAAAACTATCCTAATACAACACTTATATGTGCAAAACGGGACAAAAGACTAACTAAAACTGACTCAAAATGTGTATATAAAATACACCGATCAAATACCCCCAAACTTAACCTTTGTTCGCCCTCAAGCAAAGATAGAAAGAAATAAAATAAAAGACTCAAAGAAACGAAAATAAAAGACTCACTGCCATTGATTACTTTTGCTGCATTAGTGTTAACTAGAAAAACATGAAGGTTAGCAAAATAATATGCAGGAACATATAGCATGACATTTCAGCACATTAAGCTAGATATTTCGCAAACTCCTATTCATCATGCTTTAATGGAAGTCAATATACTAAATCATGCATATAAATTCAAGAATTCCTATGGCATGCTTACTTGCTATTCTCCACTAATTCTGGATATGCATAAAAGAGATCTTCAGGACTTTTAAGGGTTGTAATGTAGGCTTAGGTATAGGTAGGTAAAAATAGGCAATTTAGGCTCATTTCGTGTACCATAAGCTCTTCAGCTTTTCAGTATTTCCCTTTTTCTTTTTGTTCTTTTCTTCATTTCGATTCTATCTTTCCCCTCTTTTGTTTTGGGGGAGTGAAGTATATAATAATGACAAATACCCCCAAACTTAGGCTTTTGCCTATTTCTTATTACTTTTGTATTGAGGTGCAACAGACTTATTCACTCTTTTTGTCTCTTTTTTAACACAATGTATTCCACTATTTCATATTTTCACTTATGGTACAATTTGTGGGAATATAGGGTGTCAAAGAAGAAGTTTCAAATTTAGGCTCAATGGGGCTGACTAGGGATATTTTTAAAGTACGGGATAGAAAAGAATGGTAAGAATTGGCTATCAAAGAAATGCCTGAGTCATCTCCCTAACATGCATATCCTAACTATTTCGCCTCAAATAGCAAGCAATCATAACACATAAGTATTTATCATTTAGCATGCATAACTCAAGCAAGAAACTCCAAATAGACATATTCTGTGAGTTTTTGACATATCTAACTTAGGTGTTTAGATAGTTGCTTCAATTCCGTTACATTATTCCACCTTACTTCACTAGGTTTTTCTAGCAACTACAACAATTATGATCTTTGACAGGCAATTATGACTCAAAAAGGGGGGAAAAAATTTGGTGACTTAAAATAAACATAAAACAATAAAAAAGACTTAAATAAAACATAACATGACACACAAATAAATAAAACACAAATAAAACACCCCCAAACTTAAATCACACATTGTCCCCAATGTGTGCAAGACTCAAAGAAAAATAAAAGAAATAGGACTTACAGACTTTGGTTAAAATGGTGGTGATGGCAGTGGATAATACTTTGAATTCCGTGAGGGGAGGAGAGCTCTTGGTGTTTGATTTGGCGATAGGGCCTTTGGATCAGGGTGTCTTCCAGATTTTATATTTGCCGTTGTGGCGCCGCGGCCCTGCAAATGGCGCGCGCGGCTGACTCTGTCTTTGGTTACGAACTTCTGCGTCGCGGCCCTGCAAATGGAGCCGTGGCGCTCAGTTCGAGCATCTTACGATTTATTGGCGCGCGACCACCTTACGGCGCGCGCCGAACCTGCGCTGTTCGATTCTTGTGGCGCGCCTGCTCACTGGCGCATGGCTACACTGCAAATTACGGCTTTTCTTGATTTTCGCCTTGATTTATTTCCACTGTACCTATCAATCACAAAGACAAACACAAGAACCCAAGACCGTGAGATTGTTAGACAAAATAAAATAAACTAAAAAGAGAAATTAAAATAACATAATTAAAAACATTGGGTTGCCTCAAGTAGCTGTCTTTAACGTCTTTTAGTCGGACGCAAGTTCCTTAGCCTTAATAACCTCAGGGTGGATTAAGCCCCAACCAATCCATTTCCTCGCATTTGGCGTTTTCTTTTCTTCTTCTTCTTAGCATTATCGGTAAGGGAGTTCGGGAATACTTACCTCCTTTAGTGGCATTTCAAGAAACCATGCACCTTTCTTGGGCTCATCGCTCTTTGGTTGACTTGTATTGGCTCGCATGGGGGTTTGATGGTGCTGATTGCAAAGCACCCACTCATTGTTGGTGGCTCAATGACGTGTTTAAAAACTTTAAACACCATTTCTTCATTCTCCACCCTTAATGTTAACTCTCATCTTTCAACATCAATCAAAGCTCTTCCCGTTTCTAGGAATGGCCTCCCCAATATGATAGGTATTTCCGCATCTTCTTCCATATTAAGAATGAGGAAATCTGCAGGAAAGAAGAATTTTCCTACTTTCACAATCACGTCCTCAATCTTGCCTCGTGGATGAACCATCATCTGTCGGCGGTGTGGCTACTTGTGGTTGGTTTGGCCTCACCCAACTCCAATCTTTTAAAAACTGATAAGGGCATCAGATTTATACTCGCCCCTAAATCACACAAAGCTCTGTTGCAGTCACCCCGCCCATGTGCAAGGTAGTGTAAAACTTCGGGATCCTTTAGTTTTGGTGGCAACTTTTCGCAAGATAGCACTACACTCTTACATTAGTGCTACTATTTCGTACTCTGCCGACTTTTCTTCTTCCCAAGATCTCCTTCATAAACTTAAAATAGGAGGCATCCGCTCTAATGCTTCTATGAAAGGTATGTTGATATGCAGCTTCCTGAATGTCTCCAAAACTTTGGAGAATTGTTTATCAACCGCCTTTCGCTGTAGTCTCTGGGGGAAAGGGATCTTCTCTGTATACTCCTTCTCTGGAGTTTTCTCTACTACTGGACTGGGCTCAATCACCTTCTTTTTTTCTAACTCGCTTCTTCTCAACTCTTTGCGGTATCTTTGCTCCAACTGTTTGTCGCTTCTCAATTGTACTGCCTGGCATTGCTCCTTGGATTCACCTCTGTGTTGCTTGGCAATGTCCTCGTAACTGCTTGTTTGCTGCTTTGCTAATTGCCAGCTTGAGTTTCAAGTTCTGAATGAGGATCTAGCTACGTCATGGCGGAGTGCAGGCATTGACAAGTGTTGTTATCCTGGCTACTTCGGCTCGTCGCTTTTCTTCTTGAGCTGGTGCGTTAATTTGAAATTTGTGGGGCTTGAATGAAGCGGTTGATTACGATTCTGCTTGGTTCCAGTGCATCGCCTGTATTGGTTTCTTGCCCTCAGTATTGGTTACATTGCCCTTGGTATTGGTTCTGCTGGTTAGTCTTTGGATTCTGCTGGTTACAGTCTTTGGATTCTGCTGCCCCTGGTCTCCTCTCCATGAGAAATTTGGGTGGTTCCTACACCCTGGATTATAAGTGTTGGAGTAGGGGTTGTTCTGTTGCCTCTGATAATTACCTATGGCCTGACACTCTGCCTGCTCTATTGGTATATTGTTGGGATCAGCTGAAGGACACCTATCAAATGTATGTGGGCCACCATATCTCCATGACTCTAGGCATCTGCACGCATTTCTCGACAATGTATGTTCTTTGCAATCGTTTCGCTAAAAGGGTCACTTGGGCATTCAAGGCAGCAATCACATCTATTTCGTGAACTCCCACTGTTCTTCTCCCACCTGTCGACCTCTCTTCTGTGACATGGTTGTTGGTGGCCATATCTTCTAATAGCTCATGAGCGTCGTGGGCTGTTTTCCTCATGAATGCTCCACCTGCTGCTGCATCTATAATGGTTACGGTTGTCTTTGCTCGGCCGTTGTAGAAGATGTGGACCAAGTTCCACAACTCAATGCAATGGTGTGGGCACTTTCTCTGTAGATCTTTGAACCTTTCCCAAGCTTCATATAAGGACTCTCCATCTGCTTGGTAGAAGTTGTTCAACTCCCCTCTTAGTTTTGCTGCTTTACACGGAGGAAAGAACTTGGCTAAGAATTTTTGTGCCAGCTCGTGCCAAGTAAAAATCGAATCGGCCGGCAGGGAATTCAACCATACTTTTGCTCTATCCCTGAGTGAGAAGGGAAAGAGCCTCAATCTGACAGCATCATCAGTAACGCCGTTATATCTGAAAGTTGCACATAGCTCCAAGAAATTAGCTATGTGCATATGTGGATCCTCCGATGGCAGTCCTCCGAATTGCACTGTGTGTTGTACCATGCTCAGAATTGCCGGTTTTATCTCGAAGTTGTTGGCTCCTATTGCAGGGAGCCTAATGCATGTCTGTGCTCCATTCACTCTTGGCAGCACATAGTCCCCCAAACTCATTTCTGGCTGGATTTGGACTCTCTCCTCCACGTCTATTCGCATTTGCCGAGGCATTCCTGGGTTATGTTGATTTTCACCTAACCCTTCTCTCATCATGTTATTGTTTTGACCTCCGTCCATTTCTATCAAAGTTGCAATCCGCTGATTCTTTCTGTTCTGTTTGCAGGTTTTCTCAATCTCTGGATTGTAGGGAACAAGAGTGTCTGCTCCTCTTCTCCTTCGCATAAACTGATTTCCTGAAATAGATCAAAAACAAACAATCAATCACCGTACCTCGAATTTTCCAAAAATAATAAAAACGTAAAAATAAAAATAAAAATTAAAAACCAAATTAGAAATTAAAAATAGACAAATTTGATATTGAACTATGCCTAATCCCCGGCAACGGCGCCAAAAACTTGATGCGCGGTAAGATGCACACACTTTAAACGCAAATTATGCGTTATCGTGACAAGTAGTATAGTCTTGATAAGACCGAATATCGTCTCGAGTTAGGGTTCAAGTACCAACTATCTATTTTTTTGTATCTATTTGGTAGATTGATATTTTGATTTGTTGTTTATAACTAAGAATTATAAAAGTTATTTAACTATAAGGGTTTACTTCAGTTGTGATGAGAATAGGGCTTCCACGTCTCCTCACTATCCGCTTATGTTACTTATTAATGCAATAACTTATGGTCTTTTCTTTTGGAAAGCAGGTTCACTAAATCGTTTTATACTCCCGTTAGGGTTATATAAACACTCAACCCCAGTATTGCACCTTACCTACCTTTCGGTGATAAGGATAACTCTATAGGAGGATTAAGAACAAGAACCTAGTTAACCGTCACGCACAATGCGCACAATTAGGGTTGTTAAGCCTCTCATTAACGCTACATAAATAATTGAGGTATTTTCATCCCCAATCCAAGAATGTCTATCCAACTTACAGCATATTCACAATCCCCCCATTTCGGAATCTGATTAGAAATCATATAGTGATAATTGTTGACACCCAATTTTGACCCTCCCGTCCAGCCATTAACCATAAAATTACACTAATTTTGTAAAATAATTTTTTAGGATTTTTATAATAAAATACAACAATAAAACATTAAATACAGGCATAAATAATTAATTTAATAATGGCGTCGCGTCTTACGTAGAGTTTTAAGCATTTAGAGTCCCGCACCCGCATTTATTAACTTTAAGCTTTGTCGTAATTCTTAAATAATTAATAAATGCATAAAATAAATAATTTAGCGATAACGTCGTGTCAGGTAGCATAGCCGCATTAATTAGTAATCATTTGTAATTTAAAGTCAATTTTTTAATCTAATATATGCATTTAATAGCGTCGCATTTATAAGGCTTTAAACAATTCTTAAATATCGTACTTGCATTCGGCATTTAAGTAATTTAATATAAACTCAATTCAATTTTAATTTTTGCAATAATGCATAATAATAAGATTTTTAATAGCGCCGCATTCTAAAATATTAAGCATTAATTAAATAGCGCGCCCATTTTTATTCTTGTATTAATTTTAATAAAACACCTAAATAATATAAGCAATTTATGTTATTAATTTATCACTAATTAACTCCTAAAGACTAACTAATTAAGAGCCTAAAACTATTATAACACTAACCTAAAACTAATACCTAAAAATAAATACCTAATTAAAATTAGCAACACACCTCTTCCACTCTTAGCCCATCCGCGACCCAGCTCCACTGAGCCCAATCCGCAGCAGCCCAAACCCGCGACCCGCTACCCGCATAAGCCCAGTCCCCTTTACCTTAACCCCCATCGTCCAAACAAAAGAAAAGAAAAACAAACGCAGCCCTTAAACCTAAACCTAAAAATCCGCCGCGCCTCGCACCTTCACCTCACACCTTCGTCACCGTGATTCTCGCCTGAGAATCCGGCGACTTTCCTTTCCTCACCCATGCACGAAGCCAGCTTTCCTTACCCAGGCACCTAACCAAACGAATCTTCCGCAAAATCGTTCTAAAATCAGCACCCAAATCTCACGATTTAAGCACGAAATCTCAGCACAAATCAGCCTTTATTGCTTACCATTATTAGAACCTAGGGTTAGGCTATATAAACACATGCAATAGAACTCAGTGAAGGCATCGACAGAGAGGGGGAGCACCTTCTGAATCCATAAAACTCACTCGAATGTTATAGAACATAGAGGGAGATAGCATAGCAGCAGTTAAGAATCACCACGACATAGCAAGAACACAGAGCAGAGCAAAGACGGGGAGTCCAGAGCATGGGTCGAGCACAGACCTGTGAGCAGAGGAGAGCATAAAGCGGGCGTAACTCGGTTGGAGTTGAGCAGAGTCAATCGATCGGTTAGGGCAAACCAGTGCGTGCATAAATATCAAACCCACAAAAGCTTTTACTCTCTAGAACCCCTCCGTTGTCAATCCAAGCTTCATATTCAGAGCAAAAGCTCATTCTATCCACTGCATTAACAATCCCTCCGAGTGGACCGACGACTTGATACGTCGCCCCGGGTCGCTGTCCGGAGAAGGTAAACTCATCACTTTTTCCAAACTTTCTGTTTAAATCTGTATTTTTATGGTTTTTTGTACGATGTTTGTTGCCTGTAGAATGTTGGTGTAATTTGTGTGTTAAACATGTGTTAGTTTGGTCCATTCGTATTGCTGTGTTCATTGACGCATAAATATGATGGAACAGTTAGTTTCAATCAATCTGGATATGTGCTTACCTTGAGTTGTTGATTAGATTTACGTCTAATACAATATGTTGAAGGTGACGATTAGCAAACTCAGTAAATCTATTTTAAAGCACTTCTCCCGGCTGAATGTTTGGAATGTTTCTTACGAGTAGCAGAATTAAGATTCTGTGGGTATACTTTAGCACGAATGGTCATACATGTTCAAAGTGTCATTGGTAACTATTGAATCAGGAATTTCAGAAGTTCACTAAGTCATATAAAAGCTCGTGCTATATATTGATGTGTTGAAACACTGCTTGAGTCATTTTGGAAATAATAAACGCATGTCTAAAACTTTAAAGGAATTTCAGAATGCTGCCCGCTTCACCTTTTGTTCTTAATTAATGACAAGGGAATACTCACCCGCTAGTTTGGTATGCTTGTATTGAAGATTACATAAGTAGTGACACAGTATCGTAGTTTGAGCGATCTGGGAGAATGTTTGTATATAGGAATCTGGGTACGGTTATATGCTTTGCCCTACGCATTACATCTGAAACTGAGAGATATTGGCCTGTCCAGGTTGAGATCTGTTTCCTGCCTAACTTGCTGTGTGCCCAGTTTCTGTGTATGAAGGGAGGGGCTGGTTAAGTTCATAATTTGTATTGCTAAAAGGATTAATGCATCATGTAGGCTTGAATTGTATCTTCCTGATATCTATCCCGGTATGCTATCTGAACCCCTTCAATTCACTAGCCTTAACATTCGTCTCCGAACCTTTCACATGAAACAGATATACTGTATGTATATTCTGAATATCTAAATGCACATCAGTCTCCCTAAAGGCATAAATAGGGGCCCGCGTACACATGAATAAAAAATATATTTATCCATATATATATATATACATGTATATTCTGAATATCCTGCACATATGTATCATGTCGCCTGCATATCGTTGTTGTATACCTGCTTTTCTTAAAATTTGGTAGTCGTATTACTACCCTAGCATATACTATTTGGACAGTAGTTTTGAGCTTTCCATTGTTTTGGATCTGTTTAGCTTTGATAAGTAGATCATAATGCATTATTTGAATATGTGACTATTTTATTTTTGAAAGAATAAAATAGGTACTAATCCTTATCTTTCTTGTTTTTTTTTATGGCACGCACCGGAGCAAAATAAAGAGTCTCACGGCAAGACTCATTGCAAGTCATTTCAAATGGCAACCCGCACCCGCATTTGCATTCCCGCTTCAGAAATTCCTAAGACAAAATAGGATAAGACGATGTCGCCACGCGTCTTGGAAGCCGCGATCATATCCACCTTTATCTTATTTGTTTAAATTGTTGCCTAATTATTTAATTTGTAATTAATAGGCTGTCTAGAACAATTAATCCTTGAATACATGAATTGGGGTGGGTAGTTTAAAAATTGGAAATGCACTTTTAATTATTTATCGTAGGCTTGTCATTTATATCTAACCTTTGCCTGAATTATTAAAATTGCGTATCTAAAACTAACGCTTCACTTCTTTAATTTCACAAATAAATCTATGGCCCATAAACCAAACTTCATACCATCTTTTTACAAATAATATAAATACCTTTAGTACCCTAGCATCTTTTCTATTTTAGCACCCCTTGGCATCTTAAAATCTTCAAGTCTTTTAAACGTTTAACATTTTAGTTTTATTTTTATTATTTTCTAACCCTTTTATTAAGCAGCAGGAGTTTAGAAAAGAAACGTCGCGGCCGAAATAGGGCGAAATAGCATCTTGCACCTTTAGCATCTTTTAAGCTTTTAAGCATTTTTAACACTTTTAGCATCTTCTTTAAAACTTAGCATTCCTGTGAGTACTTTAGCATTTTAATATTCTAGCACTTTTGCACTTTTAACCTTTTAACCTTTTAAACATTTTAACATTTTTAGCATTTTGTTAAGCAGGAAGAGCTTTTACTTTGCATTTTTAAAACATAATAATTACCCTAGGTTTGGCAGGACAACCGCAAGTTAGCGGATCTTAGAGGGTGCCTAACCCCTTCCCTCTAGATTAATAAAGAACCCTTACCCAGAATCTCACTAAGTTTAGCAGACCATAAAATGGAGTTAATGTTTTTCTTTAAACTAGTTAAACATTTAGGTGTCCTAATTCACCCCAATTAATTAGGTGGCGACTCCGCGAACCCTTAGCATTCTAGCAACCCTTTAGCATTTTAAATTTTAGCCTCTTTTAAACTTTAGCATCCTTTTAGCAATTTTAGCATTCTTTTAAAACATTATTAGCATTTATTTTATTTTATTTTCTAACCTTTTTTTGAGCAGGGCTCGCTATCTATTTAAAAAATGCCGCGGCCGGAAATGGGCGCGACAGAAATGGCGACTTCACTGGGGATTTTAGGTTCTTAACCACAACAGACCTAGGGTTATTATTTGGCAATTACTTTTGCATTTAATTTTTGTGTGCTGTATTTTGTTTTGTTTATTTTAAATTGCTACCTGCTTTACTGCTTTCCTTAAACTGGCATTCCGCTCATATTTCTTCCACTCTGGAAAATTCACACAATCACACACTCACACGCGGGTGTGCTTCGCGCACCTGCAAATTTCTTTCAAAACACCCACATTTAAGAGAGTTGGTATTCTGCGCGGAGAATCCGGTCCAACCGGTGGTCGCGTAGCCTTCTCACTCGAGTTGTCCGCTCGGGAACCTTGCGTCTAGAAAAGCCAAATCTTAGAAACTTAAGATAGAGCTATACCACCCTTTATTTTAGGGCATGCATGCATTTACCTTAGGTGGGTCGGTCCTTGGCATCGACACCACAATTAGGAAAACACCAAACTTGTCGACGGGTTTATGACCCAACGACCAACGGCGTATTATGTGTAGCGTGACAATGATGACAAATCCAAGCCCAATCGCGACATGCGAAATTGGAAAAAGTGCCGTCGTTTGGTCGCCATTTCCAACAAAGGCATTATAGTTGGGCGACTTGGACAAACGTCATAATCTCGCGTAAGTGGCGTTTAGGCTTACCTCGGCATAAAGAGGTCCCTTTGCATGTTAGGAAGCGTTTGAATGTACAATGTGTGATATATCTGCTACATGCCTGCAAATTATGTGTTTTATGCTAACACCGTTTGTTGCATTTTTAGAAGAAAATTTATCATCCTCCCCAAAGGGTCGGTTCGTATTTGACTCAACAATGTCGGAGCATCCACACTTCACTGTGTCGAGGCAAGAAATGATGATATGGCGGCTCGGGCGTCTGAGCCAAATGGTTTGGGAATTATTCTGTCGTAGCAGAACCTTGAAGGAGGAATATCACCGATCGGGAAGAATGTATTGCCGCAATTCTTTGACAAATTGTCGATATGCGAGTTGAGATGGAGTGGCTACGGAATCGACCAACCTATCCATTAGCCTGAATACCCTATGCGGATCAAAGGGCCACTACTTCACAAACCATCCCGGATCGACCTCCACGCACATATCTCCCAAAACTCTCCACAAAGGCCACCGATCGCGAACAAACCGCCCGCCTACCCGAACCTCAACCCCACCTTCAAATGACCGCCACTACTACCCATATACCTCGGCCCCGCTGCACTTCACCATAATCAGCCTAATCGCCAGCCAACCAATACCCACGCACCACACCCATTTACGGCCCAGAAACAACCTGCAGCTAACTTACGCAATGAAGCCCGGCCTTTTACCGTCCGTGCTTCCGCGAAGGGGATCATTACGAAGAAATAGAGAGGAAGTCCGAGCCAAAATGGGCGAGGCGTGGCCAAAAATTCATAGTCGAAAGAAGCGGTTGGGCATGCGATCGGACAAAGGTCACGAAGGACTAGACTACGAGGATCTTTGCGTCCGGGCGTGGAACCGCCATGGGTACAAGGTGCCAAGTTTGAACTATTTGATGGGAAAGGAACCCCGTGCACACACGAGGTCATATTGCGACAAGCTAATTGTCGGGGTAGGAAGAACCCAATGGTCATTATGAAGTTGTTCATTCGAGCTTGGCCGCGAGGCACTAGATTGGTATACCGGCAAATCGCGGAAATGGCATGGCTGGAATGCATTGGCCCAAGATTTTGTGGAGCGATTCAGGTTCAACACAGAAACCGTCGTGGACAGGTTCTACTTAATGAAGTTGGAGAAGAAGACTACAGAAACATTCAGAGAATACGCCATGAGGTGGCGTTCAGAGGCAGCGAAAGTGCAACCACCCATGGTGGAAGTGAGATGACCACATTATTCGTCTGATCTTTGAAGGATGCAACCTACTATGAGCGGATGATAAGCGTCATCGGGCGGAATTTTGCGGAAGTTATTAGAATGGGCGACTTCGTAGAAGAAGGTATTAAAACTGGTAGGATTACAAATCTGGCAGCATTACAGGCAACTAATAAGGCGATTCAGTCAGGGACACTTGGGAGTACTTCACAGAGGAAGAAAGAGACAGTTTCCCCTTCCATGTTTGTACAAGAACGGAAACCCGAAGCATTCATAACATACCAAAACCCATCATACTACCACAACTACCACACACAGCCTATATATAACACTTCACAAGCACCCGTTTATCACGCCGCGTAGATCGCCCATCAAGCCCGCCAATGAATAGAGCACCCAATGCGCGAGCAAATAAGAATTACGAAGGAAAACCACCCAAAGTCGCACCATTGAACCCATACCTCAAATATATGAAAGGTTGCGAGCGCGAGCTAATCCAACCGATTCGGGAAGGATCACGACCACATCCCAAGATGGTATGATGAGAACAAGCGCTGCGTATCACTCCAATAGCCGGGGACATGACAGAAGGTTGCCACTCCTCGGGGACGGGATCGGCGTTAATCGAAGAAGGGTAATCGGCTAACGGATCCTGCCCCAAATGTGCATGATAACCCCTTGCCAAACCACGCCACGTCAATGTGCACTGATAACCTTAGATGAGAATACACTCACTGCCATGCCCATTCGCCCTCGAATCGATCATTTATCCGGCATGCACCACGCAGAGGCGGAAGAGGAGATAGCGAGCATGAAGACCCGGCCGACCATGATGCGAGCGAAGGCGTATTGGTTGAATTTGCACCCTTGTCTTGGTCCGCCTAGAGCCTGGATAGGAAAAACGATTTATTTTAGCAGAATAATTTATAAACTCATTTAAGCTTTAATAATGTTTTCTTTCGTTTTGCTTGTAATGAACTACGTTTGACCTGATTCCCTTAGTGGATACGTAGGCGGCCGTCTCGGCTTCGGTCCCACACCTAGAATTTTAATTTTCCCAATATTCGCTTGTAATGAACTACGTTCGACCTGATTCCCTCATGGGGATACGTAGGCGGCCTAAATCGGCTTCGGTCACACCATTAGGAAACTTTCCCTTTGCTTTGAAAATGACAAGAATACACATAGCATACAAGCAACTACATTAAGATCCATTTTATGCCAGACACCTTTTTCAAAAGCGGGGCGGTCACGAGGAAACCAGACGGGGTTGCAAGTCAAACAAGCGAACACGCAGATATCAAGGAACAAGGCAGCAAAGTCAAATATGAATCGACCCCCCCCCAAAACTCACAAATTTTCTTTGAGCGCAGGTCTTTTTAACGAAGCGAAAGTCTGGCGGCAAAGCGGAAAATCGACGAAAGTCTCGCATGAAGCGGAAGCGACCAAAGCGAGAGGATGACAACAATCCAAAGTCGCGGCAAAGCGTGGCAGAAAAGGCATCAACAATCGGCAATCAAAGTTCAGAGTTCCGCAACAAAACCTAGCGCATCAACTCGGGCATAAAGTCAAATTGGCAACCCACGCATCGCACACAGCAATTCGTCAGCTGCAACGTTCAGCATGTCCGTGCAAAGACAACATCTCAGGGACGACATCTCTACCCATAAAATTGCACTCCTCATATGTATTTATCATTTTGTTTAAACAGGTATACACTAGCGTCTTTTCTCAAGCAGCTTGCGGGAGCATTCGTTACGGGAGCGGCCACGTCGCACAACGACGTAATCGGCAAGTCCACGCAACGGCGCGAGCAACACGTCGCATAACGACGTAATCGGCAAGTCCATGCAACGACGCCACGGAAGATCGCCCGCGTCGAACAACGACGTAATCAGCAAGTCCATGCAACGACGCCAGCAGCAACACGTCCAGACAACGACGTAATCAGCAAGTCCACGCAACGACGCCAGCAGCAACACGTCCAGACAATGACGTTATCAGCACCGCAAGTCCATGCAACGACGCCCGGCGGCGCCCGCATAACGACGTGTCGGCAAGTCCACGCAACGACGCCCGGCGGCACGTCTGACAACGGCGGCGTAATCGGCAAGTCCATACAACGACGCCAAGAAGAATACGTCCAAACAACGGCGTTATCGGCCGACAAGTCCACGCAACGACGCCAGCAGCAATACGTCCAAACAACGACGTTATCAGCACAGCAAGTCTACGCAATGACGCCAAAGAACACGCCCAACAAGTCCGCAACGACGCCATCATCAAAGATATCACGCAGGCGATTTCTATACTCCGAAATTGCATTTCTTACGCGTCTTTAATATTCGTCTTACGCGATTATGCGACTCTTTCTTGAGCTTTAGTCTACGAGGGCAATTGCAGCAGACAACGATCCGCATTCACAATCGCAACACGTCGCGCGGCGAAATCACGGCATTCTGATCGCGCATCAACCACGCAGCATCATATTTTTGCAGATAACCTTTTACTCACGGTTGCATTACTTTAAAATTATGCGTCATTATTTTGCCTTAACGATTTATGCACTAACCGCTTGCTCAAGTCTTAGCGTGCGAGCGGGAGCACAACGTGGATTTTCTCTTCAAATAACCGGCAATCTGTTGGGGCAACCTTCCAACGATTGGCGTAGCGACCTCAGCGTCGGTCCACTCGCTCACATCACCGCAGAACCAGACCTACAAGCCATAGCGATGCCCGTGTTCAAGCGCTTATTTTCTTTTACTTTTTGCACCATAACCCGATGTCATCATAACTCGACAGGGCGACTTTAAGTCGCGTTAGCCCGCCTTGTGTTTTGACCATGGTAACCCGATGTCGCCATAACTCGACCACGTGGCGGATTTGATTTTTGTGTCGGCGCGTCTACCTGCCCAACATTTTTGTAATTCTGAAGATCGAGACAAAATTGGCTATGAGTCAACGTCTTTGTCCGAAGATTCTTCCATCATCTCCATACAAAGAGGGACATCTGTTGACACCCAATTTTGACCCTCCCGTCCAGCCATTAACCATAAAATTACACTAATTTTGTAAAATAATTTTTAGGATTTTTATAATAAAATACAACAATAAAACATTAAATACAGGCATAAATAATTAATTTAACAATGGCGTCGCGTCTTACGTAGAGTTTTAAGCATTTAGAGTCTCGCGCCCGCATTAATTAACTTTAAGCTTTGTCGTAATTCTTAAATAATTAATAAATGCATAAAATAAATAATTTAGCGATAACGTCGTGTCAGGTAGCATAGCCGCATTAATTAGTAATCATTTGTAATTTAAAGTCAATTTTTTAATCTAATATATGCATTTAATAGCGTCGCATTTATAAGGCTTTAAACAATTCTTAAATATCGTACTTGCATTCGGCATTTAAGTAATTTAATATAAACTCAATTCAATTTTAATTTTTGCAATAATGCATAATAATAAGATTTTTAATAGCGCCGCATTCTAAAATATTAAGCATTAATTAAATAGCGCGCCCATTTTTATTCTTGTATTAATTTTAATAAAGCACCTAAATAATATAAGCAATTTATGTTATTAATTTATCACTAATTAACTCCTAAAGACTAACTAATTAAGAGCCTAAAACTATTATAACACTAACCTAAAACTAATACCTAAAAATAAATACCTAATTAAAATTAGCAACACACCTCTTCCACTCTTAGCCCAATCCGCAGCAGCCCAGCTCCACTGAGCCCAATCCGCAGCAGCCCAAACCCGCGACCCGCTACCCGCATAAGCCCAGTCCCCTTTACCTTAACCCCCATCGTCCAAACAAAAGAAAAGAAAAACAAACGCAGCCCTTAAACCTAAACCTAAAAATCCGCCGCGCCTTCACCTCGCACACCGTCATCGTGATTCTCGCCGAGAATCCGCGACTTTCCTTTCTCACCCATGCACGGCCGCCTTTCCTTACCCAGGCACCTAACCAAACGAATCTTCCGCAAAATCGTTCTAAAATCAGCACCCAAATCTCACGATTTAAGCACGAAATCTCAGCACAAATCAGCCTTTATTGCTTACCATTATTAGAACCTAGGGTTAGGCTATATAAACACATGCAATAGAACTCAGTGAAGGCATCGACAGAGAGGGGGAGCACCTTCTGAATCCATAAAACTCACTCGAATGTTATAGAACATAGAGGGAGATAGCATAGCAGCAGTTAAGAATCACCACGACATAGCAAGAACACAGAGCAGAGCAAAGACGGGGAGTCCAGAGCATGGGTCGAGCACGGACACGTGGCAGGAGAGCATAGAAGCGAGGCGTAACTCAGTTGGAGTTCAGGCAGGAGTCCAATCGATCGGTTAGGGCAAACCAGTGCGTGCATAAATATCAAACCCACAAAAGCTTTTACTCTCTAGAACCCCTCCGTTGTCAATCCAAGCTTCATATTCAGAGCAAAAGCTCATTCTATCCACTGCATTAACAATCCCTCCTAGTGGACCGACGACTTGATACGTCGCCCCGGGTCGCTGTCCGGAGAAGGTAAACTCATCACTTTTTCCAAACTTTCTGTTTAAATCTGTATTTTTATGGTTTTTTTTGTACGATGTTTGTTGCCTGTAGAATGTTGGTGTAATTTGTGTGTTAAACATGTGTTAGTTTGGTCCATTCGTATTGCTGTGTTCATTGACGCATAAATATGATGGAACAGTTAGTTTCAATCAATCTGGATATGTGCTTACCTTGAGTTGTTGATTAGATTTACGTCTAATACAATATGTTGAAGGTGGCGATTAGCAAACTCAGTAAATCTATTTTAAAGCACTTCTCCCGGCTGAATGTTTGGAATGTTTCTTACGAGTAGCAGAATTAAGATTCTGTGGGTATACTTTAGCACGAATGGTCATACATGTTCAAAGTGTCATTGGTAACTATTGAATCAGGAATTTCAGAAGTTCACTAAGTCATATAAAAGCTCGTGCTATATATTGATGTGTTGAAACACTGCTTGAGTCATTTTGGAAATAATAAACGCATGTCTAAAACTTTAAAGGAATTTCAGAATGCTGCCCGCTTCACCTTTTGTTCTTAATTAATGACAAGGGAATACTCACCCGCTAGTTTGGTATGCTTGTATTGAAGATTACATAAGTAGTGACACAGTATCGTAGTTTGAGCGATCTGGGAGAATGTTTGTATATAGGAATCTGGGTACGGTTATATGCTTTGCCCTACGCATTACATCTGAAACTGAGAGATATTGGCCTGTCCGGGTTGAGATCTGTTTCCTGCCTAACTTGCTGTGTGCCTAGTTTCTGTGTATGAAGGGAGGGGCTGGTTAGGTTCATAATTTGTATTGCTAAAAGGATTAATGCATCATGTAGGCTTGAATTGTATCTTCCTGATATCTATCCCGGTATGCTATATGAACCCCTTCAATTCACTAGCCTTAACATTCGTCTCCGAACCTTTCACATGAAACAGATATACTGTATGTATATTCTGAATATCTAAATGCATATCAGTCTCCCTAAAGGCATAAATAGGGGCCCGCGTACACATGAATAAAAAATATATTTATCCATATATATATATATACATGTATATTCTGAATATCCTGCACATATGTATCATGTCGCCTGCATATCGTTGTTGTATACCTGCTTTTCTTAAAATTTGGTAGTCGTATTACTACCCTAGCATATACTATTTGGACAGTAGTTTTGAGCTTTCCATTGTTTTGGATCTGTTTAGCTTTGATAAGTAGATCATAATGCATTATTTGAATATGTGACTATTTTATTTTTGAAAGAATAAAATAGGTACTAATCCTTATCTTTCTTGTTTTTTTTTTATGGCACGCACCGGAGCAAAATAAAGAGTCTCACTAGAAGACTCATTGCAAGTCATTTCAAATGGCAACCCGCACCGCGTTGCATTCCCGCTTCAGAAATTCCTAAGACAAAATAGGATAAGACGATGTCGCCACGCGTCTTGGAAGCCGCGATCATATCCACCTTTATCTTATTTGTTTAAATTGTTGCCTAATTATTTAATTTGTAATTAATAGGCTGTCTAGAACAATTAATCCTTGAATACATGAATTGGGGTGGGTAGTTTAAAAATTGGAAATGCACTTTTAATTATTTATCGTAGGCTTGTCATTTATATCTAACCTTTGCCTGAATTATTAAAATTGCGTATCTAAAACTAACGCTTCACTTCTTTAATTTCACAAATAAATCTATGGCCCATAAACCAAACTTCATACCATCTTTTTACAAATAATGTAAATACCTTTAGTACCCTAGCATCTTTTCTATTTTAGCACCCCTTGGCATCTTAAAATCTTCAAGTCTTTTAAACGTTTAACATTTTAGCTTTATTTTTATTATTTTCTAACCCTTTTATTAAGCAGCAGGAGTTTAGAAAAGAAACGTCGCTTAGAAATAGTAGCGAAATAGCATCTTGCACTTTTAGCATCTCTTAAGCTTTTAAGCATTTTTAACACTTTTAGCATCTTCTTTAAAACTTAGCATTCCTGTGAGTACTTTAGCATTTTAATATTCTAGCACTTTTGCACTTTTAGCCTTTTAACCTTTTAAACATTTTAACATTTTTAGCATTTTGTTAAGCAGGAAGAGCTTTTACTTTGCATTTTTAAAACATAATAATTACCCTAGGTTTGGCAGGACAACCGCAAGTTAGCGGATCTTAGAGGGTGCCTAACCCCTTCCCTCTAGATTAATAAAGAACCCTTACCCAGAATCTCACTAAGTTTAGCAGACCATAAAATGGAGTTAATGTTTTTCTTTAAACTAGTTAAACATTTAGGTGTCCTAATTCACCCCAATTAATTAGGTGGCGACTCCGCGAACCCTTAGCATTCTAGCAACCCTTTAGCATTTTAAATTTTAGCCTCTTTTAAACTTTAGCATCCTTTTAGCAATTTTAGCATTCTTTTAAAACATTATTAGCATTTATTTTATTTTATTTTCTAACCTTTTTTTGAGCAGGGCTCGCTATCTATTTAAAAAATGCCGCGGCCGGAAATGGGCGCGACAATAATTAGTTGTCAATTAATTACCAAGAATTCAACTCAAATATTGGATAGATCTCACAATAAGAAAAATAACCATAAGCATGCATTAACTCATAACAAAAGTTTCTAGAGATTTAACATGGAAAGCCCTATAGAGGAATTAGTTCCTAGCCATTGACATGACAAGAACTAATCCCATGTTCATCATACAAAAACTGAAATAAAGTAAAGAAAAGGAAAAGAAATTACTAGACTATGGTCTCCAGACTCTAAGCAAGAAGCCTTGTGTTGTGTGCGAAAGGGACTTAAAACTGCATAGGGTTCTCCTTTTATAGTCGAAACCGCCTCCTCTTTTCCTTGAGCTGGCCTGCATTTCGTCCAAAACCTAATTTTTCCGTGTTTGCGCGGCCTCGCACAGCGCATGGCCGGAGTCTGCAATCCGTCGGGTGGTTTGGCGCGCGGCCGATATCTGGCTGCGAGCGCGCGCTGGGTCTTCGCAGCCTCTTCAATAGTGGCGCCGCGGTCCTGATCGCAGGCTAGCGCCTGGGCCGCTTTCTCGATTTCACCGCTCGCCACTTTCTCTCGCTTTTGCCCTCTTTTAGCTCATTTTTCGCCATTTGGCCATTTTAACCACTTTGACTCAATAGAAAGGAAAATTATCCTAATACAATACTTATATGTGCAAAACGGGACAAAAGACTAACTAAAACTGACTCAAAAGGTGTATATAAAATAAACCGATCATACGTGTTCACAAATACGTAAATATAATGGATCGGGTTGCACGCCGCAACAAAACGTAAAGTGAATACGCGTTCACAAATACGTAAACATAATGGATCGGGTTGCACGCCGCAACAAAACGTAAAGTAAATACGTGTTCACAAATACGTAAACATAATGGATCGGGTTGCACGCCGCAACAAATATGAATGATGAATACATGTTCACCTATATATAAATATGAAAAATGAATACGCGTTCACAGATATATAAATGTAATGAACATGTGAAAATTCAGGGGAATGTCTTAACGTATAATACGATATAAAATGAAGTGTTAGTTAAACCGAGAATTTCCTATGAGGAGTTGTTGCATATTTAAAATGTTGTAACCTGATATGTTTTTGCAATATGCTTATTACGTTATAAGGTGATTGCACTTGGAATATTGTGGTGTTACTTTGAATTGCAGGTAGGTTCACCATTGGATGGTAGGGCTGACTCTTTATTTAACATGTTTCAGGAAAGCGTAATAGAGGAAAGACTCCACGCCAAGGCTAGCGATCGTCCCGCAGCCTCTTGTCATACCAAGTCCATTGCTTCGGGCTTGGTATTCGTCAGGTGCAGGATGTCTGTTCCAGTGTCTCGGAAAATGCCCGTGTGGAATGGTCTCCTTTCCAACTTAGAATAATCTTTGTCAGTATGTCTATGTAGAAACAATATTTACACGAGCATGGACTCGCGTTATGTTTTTTTTATAAAGTCATAAACAGATTTCTTTATTGTTATTTTTATTAATCGCTCCGTATTTGAATATAAGTTCAAATTTCTAAATAAAGAGAATTAAAAGGTGCTCCTGGTGGGAAATAATTGTCCAGGTGCCATCACGCGCTAAGTAAAGACTTAGGAAAAATCGGGGCGTGACATTTGAGTGAGCCTTATTTTCTATATATTATTGTAGTCGTTGCTGAAGATTGTTAGTTTCTGCTTAATTTGAGATTTAGTAGCTTGGTTTGTCTTGTTTCGTTGCTTATAGAGATAATGTCCTGTCTAGAATCGAGATTTAGTGCTTGAGCGTTCTTCTTGCATATATTCTTCTGTTATCATGGCCTTAAACTACTCCTTAAGTAATCTGCAATTAACAAATAGATTACTAAAACAGAAAGTTAAGTGTGGTATGAAGACTTTCTTTGGGGCTCTTATTTTACTTAGTTTACTATGACTCATTTTGTATGGGATTTTCACAATCAGAAACTATATAAGCAATGAATCATTTAGAGGTTTGAAAGATCATACAAATTGAAAAGTATTTCTCAAAAGAATTCAAACCTCAATTACGTGAGCAAAAAAGCGTGTCATGTAATTAATTCCATTTCGAACTGGTATCTACTGTAATTGTATTTTTATTATTGTAACACTTTAACTCCCTTAGTTCTCACTTCTCAAGTTTCTAATCTAATGTATATTATACATAATTGCATGTAGTAATTCTTATGATGGCTTGATAGTGTAAAAAGAAATTATATTGCAAGTATATAGAAGTTAAAATTCTTTATATGTATGTATTTAGCTTATATACATCACTTATTTTCTAGTTAGGTTTCTAATCACACTTGCTATGTATAGTTACATGTTAGTAATCTTTTTGATGACTTGGAGTGCAACGCGGGTGAATTCATTATGTATATACTGTACTTGATTATTCAGGAAAGCAGCTGTTTTTATGTATAATCTTTTGATTTTCTTTTTGGTGTGGTTAGGGAGGGCAAATTGAAGTGGATGCAAAACAACTTAGAGAGAATGGTCACAAGATGGGTGAATTTCGTGACTGATTATTCTAGGGCTGGCCAGTGGGCCGGGCCGGGCCCACCGGGGTCGGGTTTGGCGGGAGCGGGACGGGGTCGGGGGGGGGAAAATGGGCGGGGTCGAGCTGGGGCGCTGGAGGGTCGGGCGGGCGGGACCATACGTGTGTCGTCCGGTCCGTTGGGTAAGTCGGGTTGGGTCGGGTCGGGACGGGACGGGTCTGGCGGGTTTTGTTTTTTGTTTTTTGTTTTTTTTTTAATTTTTTCACTAAATTAAAAATACTAAATTACTAAGTACTAACAAAGTAACATTAACATATACTTGTCATATAGTCATAATGTCATATACATATACTATAATATTATAGACTTATAGTATTATAATTTATAATTATAGTATTATAGTATTATACTCATATATATAATATATTTATAAAGTATAAAGTATAAACTATAAAGTATAAAGTTATAAACTAAATAATTAAACAAAGACAAGAATAGTGTAAAAAAACATCCAAGGTTTTTTGCCTCTTATATTATTAATTTCATTGAAATATCAAATATACAAGATTCAAAATTACATTGTAAGTGTCTTGTTGTTGAAAAAATTGCAAAAGAGTGAAAGACATAGAAAAATTTAAAAATTGCAATGAAATAAATTACCAATTTGAAAATATTTTTCTAATTTCTTTATAATTTCTTGTGGTTCTTGGTTGGAATTGGTATATCTTGATCAAATTGTTCCACGCCGCTACTCATGCCTTCGAGATAAAATGTCGTTGTAGTTGTCGCCATCTTCTTCGTTAATCTCGGTTGTGCGCCTCCTTCGCTCCGCTCGTATCCAATCTCTGAATAGTACCGCCATCTCCAAGTGCCTCCGCTAATGAGTGTCCGGTTTCCTATTTGAAATCGCTGCGAAAAAGCGCTTTCGAAGCGATTGATGGCCAATGTTCAAAATATCTCGCCATCATTGAAAGTGTCGGAAATGTCTTCTCATTCGCTCCAATATTTCAAAGAAGTCTTCCTTTCTTCTTCATTGATAATCGCTTGGTAAGGTAAATTACCTGCAAAACAAAAACATCAAACTCACTAATTTGGTTAGCATCGCTACCCGCACATTCTATTTCGAGGCTTTCAATAGAATTAATACTAGGCCTAGCCACGTAACGCTTGTCTTTTTAGGTTGTGTTGAAGAAGAAGATGGTACAAAAGTCGGTTGGTTACTAGCACTTTCTTCTTTGGTAATGACGATATACTTTTTGCATTCATCTTACGCTATTCAACACTTCTTCTAGCGTTAGTTCAATAGGTGACTCAACATTTAAATTTTTGGGAGTTGGAGGTGGTAAATCGTCCATACAGTATAAATATTTTGAATAAGACTTTTACAACCCTCTACTTTAATAGTGGGTTTAATACAGACCAATAATATAAATAGGGAATAGGAATAAAATATTTCTTTAATTTCATAAACATTTTTTAATAGTGCAGATAAGCGTGTTTTTCCATATATTCTTTAAGAAGTAAAAATATTATAGCTATATAAAACAACATAGTTGAAATAGTAGGATAATATAAAGTAGAAAATTCTTTTGTTGCTCGTTGAAAATTTTCTAAAAATACAATAAGTTCTCTAATTTTCTCCCAATCGATTCACAATCATATCATTTGGATTTTGATTATGGGCGTTAAAAATAAAGTAATAGGTTTTCTATAGTCATAAGCAACAACTAGTTGGTCATATAAAGAATTCCACCTAGTTGGTACTTCTTCTGAATTTTTACAGAAGATAGTCCACAATCGTGGCAAGTTTTTTTATATTCTTTTCTCTGTTGAATTCTATTATTTTTAAAAATAAAATGTATAGCAAATTGTATTTTTCAAGAATATCTTAAAAAGTGAAAGACCATCCTTTACAACTAAGTTATAAATATGGCACACATTTGATATGAAAATGTTTTGGAAAAGACGGAGTTAAAACATCTCTTAAAATACTAATAGCAGAATTGTTAGAAGAAGCATTATCTAATGTAATACTCATAACTTTATCGGTTATTCCGTAATAATCACAGACTTAATAAATATTTTCAGAAATAAACTCACCAGTGTGACTACTATCTATATATCTATATGCTAAAATACGTTTTTGCATAGACCATTTATAATCTATCGATAATGATTCGTTAAATTATCATGGTAGATTAGTACTACGACCTATATCGAAGTTAAAGCGACTTTGCAATTTAAATGATATAATACATAACGTAAATCATTGATATTCATGTGCAAATTTAAATACATCTCTTTTAACAAATGATCTAGGAAAACCTTTATAAGCGAGATTATACATATCTCTAATATAATGAATAAAACCAGAGATTCGTGAAATGAAAAGGCAAACCCTCACAAAGAACTAATTTTGCTAGTGCTTCCTATCTTTATGTTTATCGTATTTAGCCTCTGACTCCCGTCATGGGGTTAATTTGACATGACTTTCTCCGGACGATGGTATGTGAACCTTGTCCGATTGAGAGGGCGTCTTCTCCTTCTTTTTCAATCATGTATTGAGCATGCGAGGCTTTGTGTTTTTGCAATAGGTGTCTTCCTAAACCCCGTCCACCATGACATTGTCGATTTAAAAGAATAAACATTTTTACAAGTTTTACATACAACTACTTGATTCGATGCGTCCACTGTCAAAATATTTCCATACAACTGATTTTAATGGTCGTTTTGCCGCACCTCGTCTCATAGTAGGGGGGACATGAGACATTTCACTAGTGGGTGTATCATCATCTTCATTAGTAGGTGTATCATCAACTAGAGTGTCATCTAAATTAAAATCTTCTTGATTTCGGGATAATCATTTGTGTCAAGATCATATGGTATTTCAGAAACATTTCGGGATCTATAAAATCATCTTGTCTAGAATAATTTGGAACATGAATACTAGAAGAAGTACCACTTGCATTACCACCCCTACTAGAAGAAAGCCAGACCCTTACTTTACCCAACACGCCTTAGTCCTTTCATTTTAATTATGCTAATAAATAGTTAAAGATAATGAAATTAAATGTGCTAAATGAAATAAAGACAAAATAATAATTTAATGAGAGAACGAATGTACCAAGCCGACGTAGAGTCGACGTGTAATCGAAGGTTGAAAATTGAAACTTTGCTCGATAGATAATCCTCGCTAGTTGAAACTTCACTCCCAATTCTCAAATTAATAAATAGATTGAATATGTAGACAATGTTGTATAGAGATTGATTGATAATTGATTGAGAGATTAAGTAGAAAGATTTGTGAAAATAATAAGATGAGGTATGAGGTATTTATAGTGGAAAATTTGAGTTAAAGTGTAAATATAATAACTTAGGGTTAAAAATAAATATAAAGGGGTAGGGGTTGGGGAGGAGGCCTAAAATGGCGTTGTCCAACGAAATGTAAAATGACCGTTGGACAACCGCTATTTTCTCGCAGTCGGCCAGGCGGGGCGAGGCGGGGTCGGGCGGGTCGGGGCGGGATCGGGGCCTGGCGGGGTCGGGTCAGGCGGGACCATACCCTGTCCCGCTCCGGTTCGAGCCCCGGTCCCGCTTTTTTTTTGTTTTTTTTATAGCGGGATCGTGTCGGGGTCGGGGTCGGGTCGGGACCGGGACGGAGTCGGGTCGGCCCGGCCCACTGGCCAACCCTAGATTATTCTAAGAACATTGAAAACTTGTTCTAAGTCAAGCTCAGATTTTCATAACCCGTCAATTTTTCAGGCGACTTAGCTAGAGAAAACATATATTTTTACTATATGTTATCCTTAAATTCATAACCTTACTGCAATTCTCAAAGGACCAAACTCCATTACTTTTATACACTTGAAACCTCTCTAGGCCTCTACTACAAATTTATAGCACTCCTATGGATGTAGTAACTTTTGGCATCATAATAGGAATAATAATACTTTTCTTTTGTGCTGTTTGTGTCATCACCATTGAAGGCACTTGCAAAAACCGCAATTCTTGATTTTTCCCAAACACACCCTTATCACCTATTCTCCATATATTTAGGATTTTCCCATGATTTGGGGCTTACCCAAGTTGTCAAAATGTCAACTTTAGTGAAAAAGATGTGCCTTTTCTTGATATTGGGTACTACTTTTTTAGGGTTAGTGATTTTTGGATCTTGTGTTGAAGGGAAGGTTCTAGAAGATTCACATCATCATCATCAGTGTAACCATGGTCATGGTCATGGTCATGGTCATGGTCATGGTCATGGTCATGGTCATGAGAGGCATCATCATCATCATGGACGTGATGATGGGATGAGTGAAGTTAAGAAGAGGAGGCTTCTTGAAGAATTGGCAGAAGAGGAGGATCTGAAACTGTACGGATTTGGTTCTCGTGATAACACGGATGAACATCATCATCATGATGGACATGGAGCCAAGGATCTTACTGGTCTTGGTAAATTGTATTCCTTTTTGAAAATTATACCCTTTCAAGCCGTTAGCTCCCGTGGTGGAGCTTCACTATGATGAAAATCACACGAAGAAGTCTAAGAAGATTCAACATTTAATATATATATATATAAATAATTTAACCTTGTATATAGTGTGATTTTCCGCTGAAGGGGTTCGGATGTATCCCTTGCTTCTAGATTGAGATATATGACAAAAAACCGTGGCGTGTTTAATTATTTATCTATGTTATTCTGATTTGTGCTTGGACTATAGCATACCCCCAAAATATTAAATGTTGGATTGTAAGGGTCCAAATGGAGTGAAATGAATAGTGAGGATTCGTAGAACTGATGAAACAAGCTTAGGTTTGAGGTAGTTGTTGTTGCTGGACAGCTCAAACTATTAAATATTGGAATGTATGGGTCCAAATGGAGTGAAATGAATAGTGAGGATTCGTAGAACTGATGAAACAAGCTTAGGATTGAGGTAGTTGTTGTTGTTGGACAGCCCAAACTATTAAATATTGGAATGTAAGGATCCAAATGGAGTGAAATGAATAGTAAGGATTCATAGAGCTGACTGGATAAGCTTAGGATTTAGGTAGTAGTTGTTGTTGGATTTTAGCATACATCAATTTTGCTAATGTTGTTTCCTATGGACTATGGTATTGCTTAATTTAAAGGGGTTAAAGAGAACCTTTTCTCATATTTAATATTGATAGCAAATATCTTTGTAAGTATGTTGCGAAGAAGGGTGTTTTTTTCCAAAACCAGAAGAGGTCGCCTGTACCACCTCATATTGTCTTGTAAAGGCTATTAATATCCCCAGTTTGAAGTGGGAGAGGCATTGAATGGGTCTGATAAGGTTTTTCTCTATGTATGGTAGGACAAATGGGTGCGAGCATGTTATCTTAGCTATGTATTTCAGTTGCAAAGAAGGCATCGATGGAAATGACTCACATCTAGAATATAGTGCATGCTGTAATGGGTTCCTGGGTTTTCCATAGGGCTGAACATTGCATTAGCTTGCAAAGATAGTTGCTTTTGAAAATTCGATCATAACATGATTATGTTTTCCAATAAGTTTTAATCAAAATGTTGATGTCAAGTGTCATGTTATTTAGAAGTCAACTTACAATGCAAACTTCAATAATTTATAATGGCATCCTCTTATCTTGTGCGTACTGTTGGATTTGTGAGATTCATAGATATGTAATTACTGTCATCCAATTGTGCTTATTTTTATGTGCTTGTTTTAATTGCCAGTTTGACTGGATGATAGACATCTATGTGATGTCACATCTCTTTGCTTGAACCTTTTTTTTTGGGTCTCTTTACTTTAAGTGTCATTGTTGATATGACTCTTGATCTCATCTGAAAAACATGATATTCTGCTTTAAGTAAATCATTCACAAGAAGGCTTTTAATTTTCCTGACATATACAGAATTGTAAAAATACCATGTAACACATAATATGCAAATTATTTTCAAAATCATTGAGCTCTCAGTCTCCACAATTGCTCCTATATATGCCACATTACTTTTTAATGGCACACAGCATATGGGACACTTGTTGATAGATCTCTGAAATGGGTGTCATTAGTTGTTACTGAGAGCTTTTCTCTGGGTTCATTGACAGGTCTATGGGTCAACGCAGTGGCTTGCTCACTATTGGTGAGCTTGGCTTCCCTTATCTGCCTGATTCTTTTGCCCATAATATTTAGTAAGTAGCTCAAATTCTTATAATTATGTTTTTGCCTTGTGCTTTAAGATTTATTGCTTATCTTCATTCTGAAATTTCTTTCTGCTAATGGAATCAGAATGTTTTCTCTCCATGCAGTACAAGGGAAACCGTCAAAAGCAGTTGTAGATTCTTTGGCGTTATTTGGGGTGAGATGATCTCTTTGTGATTAGAATTTCCTGAATATCTTCTGTTTCTTCGTGTTCAAGTTGAAAAAATGTTTGTGCGAGGTGAAATTGTGTTCGCACATAAACTTCACTAGGAAAAAGTTAGTGAAAGTTGAACATTTGTGAGCTAAACAAGTATTTTACTTGAAATACACCGTCAAACCAATATTTCAATGTTTTGGATACTGAAGTTCAGTCATTTTGCAAATACTCGCCAAACTAGTATTTGCAAATACTGAACTTCAAATTTGCAAATAATGAAATACTAATATTTATTCCATTGTTACTGTTTTCTCCAAATCGATAATAAAAATTAAGTACGCTGATTAACTTAACAATTAGAACAAGTTATGATTGCATAGATAGAAAGGTTTATATCCTATTATATTAGAAGTTGCTTTTCTTTTTTCCATAAGCTGCTTATTTTTCTACATAATTTTAACAGCTTAAATGGTATTATCACTTTATATGTCTCCTGGAATAGTTTATTGTAAGTTACATCCCAAGAGAATTTCTGTAAATTTCTTGATCAATTATTTGAAAATCACTTTCTTAAATAGTCAGAAGTAATTTTAGTCATGGTAATCAGAAAGGTCCTCCTGTTGCTCATATTCCACTCAATCCAATAATAATTGGTCTCATAAGGTAAAAAATATAGTTTTATTGCTTTTAAGAAAATACAGATAAGTTAACTTGTTTGTAGTTTAAAATTTTGAAATCATAATGTAGGCGATGTTTCTCTTTGTCCGGGGCTGATGTTGAAAAGCTATGTTGCTTTGGCTCTCCAAAAATGTTGCCGCACCCCTGTCGGATTCTCCAAAAATGCACTACTTTTGAAGTATCCGACCCGCACCTTTCGACATTTTTGAAGAGTCCGAGCAATATAGTTGAAAAGTATTGAAGAAGGTAGGAAAAATATATTTTTATCTGGAAATGAACTTTTCCAGAAACAGTTAGAAAGGAAAGTAGTAAAATTGATTTGTGACCAGTAAGTTCTCTGTTAGCTATAATTATATCTCAGTAGCTTATACTTTATAGTTATTTGAAACTAAATCTTCTCTAAAGGTTCTATGGAGCTTTAAAAGGATGATCATGCATCCACTTCCATCATAACATTGTACTGACATTTTGAATTTTATTTGCATTGTTATTTTCCATATATCTGAAAATGATCCTTAAATTATTGGGATATATGTCTTACCATTCATATGAATGCTGCCTACTAAATGGATTCTGTTCCTGATTTGGAACCAATACTACTTCATTTGTATATGCTTAGTACAGTTATTAGATGACTGTTCCTAAAATTATTTACTAGGATAAAAGTTACTCATTCTCTTCTTCATGACTTACACAGGCAGGAGCCATGCTGGGGGATGCTTTCCTTCACCAATTGCCACATGTTTTTGGTATGATTCTTTTTCTTAAATTAACGAAGAAGTAACATTGCATATTGCTTTTGGCCTCACTTACATTAAGTACCATAAATTGTTAGCTCTACTCTATAATAATTTAGTTTTACTTAGCTTAATAACTGTTAAGATGACATAAGCGAGATGTCTTTACATCAGGCATGCTTCTCACACCATCAAAGGCAGGTTTGCCTAACTTGCTGGCCCTGAATGCCTGGGTAACTCCCTTTTCCACCTTTCACTACTCTCAGTTCACTTGTCTAGTTCATGTTGGAGAGACTGAATAATGTTGTTGTGCTCTTGTCTGTGTCCCGATCTTGTGCTTATGCATATTAGCAGGGACTGTAAGTCGGTATGAGTATCGTTTTCTGAAGAATAAAACTCTCCTTCAATCCCAATTTACTTGGCACTATTTTCCTTTTTGTCCGTCCTTATAATATTGTGCTTTTCTATATTGAAATCCCTGTTATTTCCTACATTCCTATTTTGCCATTGTCATGACTCATTTGTGGACCCCACTGACTACAAGAACAAATTATTTGGTAAAAGGCTGCCTTTGGTATCTTATGAATATTTGTCGGATGCACCAAGGAGTCTTATTTCTTTCTTAAACTCGTGTAACATGTCAAACTATGCCAATTTCATTATTTAGACGATGTGCCAAAAGTTTTTTTTCTTGCAACTCAACGTCCAGTCAAACTATAGCAAACACATTGGTATGGAGGGAGTAATAAAGTAATAAGTAGGTATGGGCATCCTTAAAGATGCTGTTATAATATAGCTATTCAGAGGGAAGGAACTTGATAGATCAGAAATATATTCTGCCTATATCAGTATATCCCTCCCCCAAATATTATTGGCTTTAACTATATGTGCATTAAATAATCTTACCAAACAAATTACTTCTTTTAGGTGGTGGACACTCCCACTCGTGTGATCACCATGTGGAACATGATCATCTTCATGATCACTCCGGTCATTCACATGCGCATTCCTTGGAGGATCTTTCTGTTGGATTGTCCATTTTGGGTAAGTTCTTGGACATGATCTTGTTTTTAAATTTCATTGTTCGTTTTGTGAAGTTTATATGTTTTATTTTTGCATTTGCATGAATCTTATTGGAGAGGTTTTGCTTCCCATGGTTACAAAATTGGAAATATCGAAAAAATTGTGTTTGGGTATTCCAATGGAAGTAAATGCTTATTTCTTATTATAAATATCATGATTCCACCTAATACTATGCAAGATGCTCTCTGGGGTGAGCTTGATGATGCTGACTAAGGATGACATGATGGCAAATAAAAAAGGATCTGAGTGTCCAACCTAAATCTTTTTTTTTTTTAAAGCAATGTGTTGAGAGGCTCAAGACATATAAAACCCTTTTGGAAACCTTTACACCCCCTATCTAGGAAAAATATATATAACTCAAAAAGTTTTGATCAATTTGAAGAGGTGGTCTCTTTTTATCTTTTCTGGAGGGGGGCGGGGGCGTGAATTCTTATCTTCACAAGTTGGATTAACTTCCTTCTACTGTATTTTGGTTTCTTCAGATAACTCCTTTTTTTTTTGCTTTTTAACTTGTATTAAACATAAATTCATCTTCTAACTTCTAAGTGCCTGAGATTTGATTCACTTTTAGTAATGTCATTGACTGTACTGCTGCTGTTGCCACACTGCTGGATGTTTCATGATAGTTTTGTTTTGGCAGCTGGAATTGTGCTCTTTCTTATTGTTGAGAAGCTTGTGAGATATGTTGAAGAATTTTCTGGAGTCGGTGAATGGAGTCTTGGCCCATCATCATCATCGCCATACACACATCACAAAATTGAAGGATGATAATGATGCTAATGGCAATCTCCAGGAAATATCTCAGGAGAAGAGCAGAAGCCTATCAGATAAGACAGCTGGAGGAAGTGGAGTGGATGGAGAATCTGCTGACTCTCCCAGTGGGGGAAAACCAAGTGGAGGAGCTATTCTCCGGAAGGTAAAATCAGTACATGCCCCATAATTTGCTATTCCATATTTTGCCAGGCTGAGTTCCAGTGAAGTGTATTTCTTGTCAGGATGATCTGCACGTCTGAACTTTCACATAATACTAAAACAAATACTGGAAAATAATAAAATTATTCAGAAATTAGAGGGTCTTGTGACCCTTTCCTCAACATAACATGCTGTGAGGCACTGACCAAAGCACAAAACACTACTTTATCAAGACAAGGTTTCTCAATGTAATTGTTGTCCTATTGTTTCTTTCCACACCATACTTGACTTGAACTAAATTCAATCTTGTGATACAGTATTTCACATTAATAAGCAACGGCTAGTTGCATAGCTTTAATGTTGTAAACTTTTGCAGCTTAAATTGGTCATTTTAAACTAGGCTTCAATTTTTCATGCATTACATGCTCATTAGAAGTTTCATAAAATTATGTCTTTGCATCTGAAAATTTTCTAAACACCAATCCTACTTTTGTAATTAATTAACTACTTACATAAGATACTGGTTGACTTTTGCCGCTTGTTCTGATATGGTATCAGATTGAGTACGACTAGGGGTGTGTTTGGTATGAAGGAAAATGTTTTCTTGAAAAATAAGTGATTTTCTTGCTTATTTTCTGATATTTGGTAAGCAAGCAACAAAAATATTGTCTCAAGAGAATTTATATGTAATGTAAGAAAACACTACGGGGGTGGGGTGAGGTGAGGAGTGGGGGGTGGGGTGGTCAAAGGGTGGGGGTTGGGGGCATTGGAGGGTGGTGATGACTGATGAGATGGTGAGCTTGAAATGCCACTTATGGAATTTGTTTTCCCACTCCCACTAGGGAAGTCATTTTCCTTATTTTTTTAGGAAATTGTGTTCAGAGAATAAAAAAAGGGCAGCCCGGTGTACTAAGCTCCCGCTATGCGCGGGGTCTGGGGAAGCGCCGGACCACAAAGGTCTGTTGTACGCAGCCTTACTTTGCATTTCTGCCAGAGGCTGAAAATTGTGTTCAGAGAATGTTTTCTAAAATATTTTGGCCAACCAAACATTGGAAAATTGTAAAACATTTTCCAGAATATTTTCCTCCATACCAAAAACACCCATCTAATGATACTTTCATCCGTTTTAACAATTCTGCAGTGTATCTGTTCCCAAATTGAAAATCTCTTTTAACAGTTTGTCTTTGCAGCCATTTAAAATATTTTTAAAACGATATGCAGATATGAATTATTTATTTGCTTGCAGTTATTTGTTATTGCTATTTATCTCATATGCTAACTATGGCAGAGGAATACTGGCTCCGTTGCTGCTGAAGACAATACTGCTTTAGATGCTGCAAATTGCTGTACCAATTCTGGATCAATTGGAGAGGAACAGGCTAAACCACGGTCAATCCTTGTCTTTGGTTATCTCAACCTGTTCTCTGATGGTGTTGTATGTGCTACATATCTGGATGGCGAACATTGATAGATTGAGAGAATTTATGTTATGCTGCAGCACAATTTTACTGATGGAATGGCTTTGGGAAGTGCATTCCTTCTTTATGGATCGGTTGGTGGGTGGTCAAGAACTTTGTTTCTTCTCGCTCATGAGCTCCCTCAAGAGGTCTTGTTTATTTCTTTCTAATATTTCTACATTACCATGTCAATACTGTTGCATGTTTTCAATTAATTGCCCATATAAGCGGTTGTGTGTTAGCCGCCGGAAGTTACTCTCTTTCTTTGAATCAGCAAGTTCAATCAAGTAAAATGCGATTGCAGCATTCACTTCTGATTATCACTCTCTATTCTATGTCTCTTACCTGTGTTTTATTCAATTGTTTGACTCAATTTCTGTATGCAGTTTTCAGCTCATGTAAGAACTATAATTTATTATCTCAATTGGTCATTTTAGCAAACTAGCTCACATTTCTCCCTGATTATGTGGTAACATTTTCTGTCTTTTCGATCTGTAAATCAGTTAATCCTTTGTCAGGAAATGGAAGCCAGACTTGTGATTATTTTTTCCAAGACACCAACTGGATTATTTTTAGTGCTGCTTCATCATATTAAGTGCAATTGAAATTGGGAGAGAAATTAAAAACAATAGTAAAGTTTCTAACCTTTTCCTTTTTAATGGAACACTTCTTCTGGTCATGTTATTTTACCCCAACCATGAAAAAAACTCTCCATTATTTCAAGTTTCCGACATTTTAGCTTAGCAAAGCCACTCAAGATAAATTATCTTTTTTTTTTCACATCTCACATATATCTATCATGTGACATGACATTCTTTTTCCCTCTTGAAAATCCATGAGTATTTTCATTCTCATGTGATGTAATGATCCCTAAACCTTATTATGTGTTTGTCATGCAGATAGGCGACTTTCGAATCTTGGTGAGGTCTGGGTTCGGTGTCTCCGAAGCCCTCTTCTTTAACTTCTTATCTGCATTAGTGGCACTAGCCGGAACTGCACTGGTTAGTATTACGACCCAAGATTCTGCTATTCTTATCACATTTGATTGAACCAATTTTTTGTTATGCTATGTAGGCATTGACATTAGGACAAGATTCTGGTCATTCGTCATTGATTGAGGTGAGATGCTTATTCAAGCTATCGGTCAGATACTCTTTTGAGTTCGTAGAAGAGTGCCTCTCTTAATGCTAATATGACTTACAGGGATTTACTGCTGGCGGCTTCATTTACATTTCGGTTGCTGGAGTTTTGGCTGAAATGAATAATAGTGGGAAGACGACATTAGTGAATACAGTAATCCAACTTATCTCGCTGGTATCAGGGATGGCTGTTGCTCTTTGCATCTCCCTTGTTGAATGACGATATGCGCTACTTCTCGTATATGTCTATGATTCTTCAAAGTGATATTTTCTGGTTATTATGAAATATTAGAGTTGATTTTCTGGAATTATGATATTTTCTTGATTAAGCTTATAGACTGGTAGGGAGTTTAGCTGAACATTTTGTAGAGAGAGTATTTTTAAGAAGGCTTTTAGACATAGTTCAAGTATGAAACTAATACTACAAATAAGATAGTTTAGGGGAGGTTTAGCACCTTTAAAATTATAGTTCAAGAGTAATATAAATTACGCATAATTTAAGTACGAAATTAATAAAAACGTGATAATTTAGGAAGTGTCTATTTGATGTTCTATAGATTAATCATTTATGGATAAGCACACAAGGTAGCAAGTGTCATTAAGACATTCTCTTCGAGTCCTCGAAGGTAAAAAATTGCTGGATAATAAATATGCTTTTTTAGTCTTTTCTATTTAAATGACAAATTTTTATTTACAATAAAATTTGAACCTACCATATGTGCTTAGCCCACACAACAACACGCTACGGACACTATATATATATTTATATGGACGGTATTGTATTGTAATAAACTAGACTGTATTAATATATAATGAACAATATTAGAGTATTTCATATATAATAGACTGTATTTTTTTAAGATACTGAGAGACTCCATCTAGTAGATGGCAAAACGACAAATTGATTGTGTCTATTTTTATATGTATTTTTTAAGACAATCCAAGAGAGACTATCTACTTAGATTTCTAAAAATGAAAGTTGGAGTGTCTTATTTTTAAATAATATCTGATTCATCAAAGAACGCCCATCACATCTTGTATTATATTTTTGTCACGAATCCAAAGATAATAAAGTGTACCAACGCTCTTACAAGATATTTTCTTCGTATCTTTGACCATATCAACCGCTTTACTTTGAAGATAGACTGATAGAGTAGGTTAAGATAAAAACTAAAATAAATTTAAAAAACAGAAGCTTTTCGAAAAGTAAAAAGAGTTGTAGGGCCATATCTATTACACATCTTTGTTAGGGGGCTTTCAATGAATTAAAAAAAAATATGCCTATCAATAGACGACAATGCATAAATGAACTTGGAGTGCACGGCAGTCAAATCAGTCAATGTCATTTATCATTCAATTGAACAAATTTTAATATTATCCCAATTTGTTTGATATTATTCGTTTTTCAAAGTCAAATTTCTTAATTTTAATTATATATTTAAATATAGAATTTTATTTTTTAAAAATAAAATTTACATATTTAAAAATTACGTAAAAAGTACTATAAGTCACCATAATTAATAGTTTAAAATATTTAAAAGACATGAAAAATTATGATCAAAGAACAACTTATTCGACTTCGAAAGGCGAAAAGATTCAAACAAATTGAGAGTTTTACTCTCAAAAAGAAAAATATCAAATAAATGGAGACGAAGCTAATAATAGTATATGACGTAATGAAATACGACCTTGTACATGTGCATCCTTGGATAGTGACAAGAATAAATATCTGACAGCCTAAGCTGTTTATATTTGTATGTATATATATAACCCCTTCAAATACAAATTCCATGTAAGGCAATCATCAAAGTATTCATCAATTCACATTAGTTCAATATAATTCTCAAAACTTGTTTTTTTTTTCTTTTTTTAAATCCATGGATAACATCAATGAGCATCTTGAAAACTTGAAAAAACAAGAAAATGAAGTAGCTATAGTCATGGTTCCATTTCCAGCACAAAGCCATCTCAATCAACTTCTTCAACTTGCTTGCATATTCTCCTCATCATATAATCTTCCTGTCTACTATGTTGGCTCAGCTACTCATAATCTTCAAGCTCGGGTTCGAGCCAACGCTTTAAATCCATCAGACATAGCCAAAATCCACTTCCATGATCTCCCAACACCTGATTTTGCCTCCCCTTCACCTGACCCTAACGCTTCAAGCAAATTCCCGGCTCAACTCCTCCCATCTTATAATGCTTCCATGCTTCTTCGCGAGCCCGTTGCTTTGTTCCTTAAAGATGTTTCGTCTAAATCAAGACGAGTTATCGTCGTTCATGATGTTTTAATGTCCTTTAATGTTCAGGATGTTTATTCCTTGCATAATGCTGAGTCATATATATTTAACTGTGTTTCTGTGTTCTTTATGTATTGTAGTTTCATATGCACACCTAAAGGAATGCCTATTCCACTTGAAGAAGAATTACTTAAAAAGTTACCCTCACTTGAAGCTGATGCACCAGAAGAGATTAACAAGTTAGTAGCTTTTCAACTTCAGTATATGGATATTAGAGCTGGTGATTTATACAATTCAAACAAAGTACTTGAAGGTACTTCTCTTGATTTGATGTCACAATTTTCAAGTACACAGAACAAGAAACAATGGGCAATCGGACCGATTTTGCCTACTAAACTAGATCATGTATCGAATAAGAGAAACAAATGTTTAGATTGGCTTGACAACCAACCTCCAAGATCAGTTCTTTATGTATCTTTTGGATCATCAACTACATTTTCTGATAAAGAAGTTATGGAGCTCGCGATGGGATTGGAGCGAAGCAAACAGAAGTTCGTATGGGTGTTGAGAGACGCCGATAGAGGAGATATCTTTACCGGGGAAGCTAGAACATTTGAGTTGCCAGAAGGGTTTGAAGAAAGAGTAAAAGGGATCGGATTAGTGGTCAGAGAATGGGCGCCACAGCTAGAAATCTTGGATCATTCGTCCACGGGTGGGTTCATGAGTCATTGTGGATGGAATTCTTGCATAGAGAGTATTACTATGGGAGTGCCAATAGCTGCTTGGCCTATGCATTCTGAACAACCAATTAATGCTTTCTTTGTGACGGAAATGTTGAAAATAGGCCTGATTGTGAGGAAGTGGGAGAAACGCGAGGAGCTTGTGAGTGCATCCACCATTGAGAATGTAGTGAGGAAGTTAATGGCATCAGAAGAAGGCGATGAGATTAGGCAAAGTGCAGAAGAATTGGGAGCAGCAGTAAGGCAGTCCACACAGAAAGGGGGTGCTTCTAAACTGGAGTTAGATTCTTTCATTGCTCATATCACTAGATAGACTTGTTATTCACAATAATGTTGCAATGGTTCTTGCGTTTTTCTTCAATCAGTCTTTTTCATGTTCTTTAGTTACTTCTTCAAAATTTCTGTTTTTAGTTCAGACAAGTTCATGCCTAAAATTTCTTAAATGATCTTGTAATGCTCCAGACAGAATAATAGGAAACAAACATTGTTGTCTTACGGAGTACCTTATTTCATCATAAGTGAACATGAGTTTAAGGATTGCTTCCCAGACGAGGAAACCGGAACTAGAAGGAACCTAGGAGCTAGTCTTGTTGTTTAGAAATTGAAAAAATAAATGAGACTCTAATGTAATGATACGTATTATGTGAAGTTTTGGGGTCAGAATGTCATCCAAAGGAAGTTTGCAATGGCACAGTCTCCATGAGCAATGTCCGATAGTGAATCTATCGGTACCATAGCACTGAGTGGATATTCTTCTGCAGAGAGCCGGATGAGGGGAAGAAAGGGTGCACTTCTGCAATATATGTGTAGAAAAGATTTTGGCATTATCACAAGTCCAAAGCACATAGGTAAAAAATTTAATCATGTTTATTCGTAAGAAGTTCAAGAGGACAAGTATCAAAACTGCTTCATAGTAAACATTTAGACAGACATAGGAATCAATGAACAAAGTCTTTTGTCATAAGAGTCTAATATAGGACATATGGATACAACCAATTTAGCATATGCAAACAACTAAGAAATGTATACAAAGATCATTCTCCACATCCACACTGTATTCTGCATAGTTAGAACAAAATTGATTAATAATCTATTAAGAGAGAAACACAAAGCACTGATAGCCATAAAAAAGTTTCAGATACTGAACATTCCAAGATCAAAGAAATATAAGGTAGTAATAACTAGTCTGAGCCAAGAAGAAGATAAATGACAGGCAGCTTAAATGAAAAATAACCAAAATACTTGAAAATTTTGGTGAAAAGCAAGTCTATCTTGTGTTATGCGCGATAAAAGAATCCAACTCTATTTGAGAAGCACCCCCTTTCTCTGCGGAATGCCTTACGGATTCTCCCAATTCTTCTGCTCTTATCCTAATTGAAATACCTTCTTCTGATGCCATCAACTTCCTCACGGCATTCTCAATGGTAGATGCACTCACTAGCTCCTCACGTTTCTCCCACTCCCTCATGATCAAACCTGTTTGAAATATTTCCGTCACCAAGAAACTATTGTTTGGTTGATCAGAGTGCATAGGCCAAGCAGCTATAGGCACCCCCATAGTAATAGCCTCTATGCAAGAATTCCATCCACAATGACCCATGAACCCGCCTGTGGACGAATGAGCCAAGATTTCTGGTTGTGGTGCCCAATCTCTCACCACTAACCCGACCCCTTTTACTCTTTCCTCAAACCCTTCTGGCAGCTCAACTTTTCTAGCTTTTCCAGTAAATATATCTCCTCTATCGGCATCTCTCAACACCCATATAAACTTCTGTTTGCTTTGTTCTAATCCCATTGCGAGCTCCTTGATTTCTCTGTCAGAAAATGAAGTAGTTGTTCCAAAAGATATATAAAGAACTAAGATTGGAGGTTGCTTGTTCAGCCACTCCAAACATGTATTGTTCCTATTTGAGACATGATCGAGTTTAGTAGGAAGAATTGGTCCAATCGCCCAATTTTTCTTGTTCTGATTAATTTCTGCATGTGCCAGCAAATCAATAAACTTGCCTTCAATTACTTTGCTTGTATTATGGATATCACCTGATCTAATATCTATATACGGACTATGAGAAGTTGTAAAGTCTCTAAATTCATCTGGCATAATTCCTTCAGGGGAAGGTAGTTTCTTAAGCAATTCTTCTCCAAGTTGGATAGACATCCCATAAAATAAGCATATGAAACAGTAGAAAGTGAAAGCTGAAATGCAATTAAATATATAGGATTCCGCACTGGGCAAGGAAGAAACATCTTGAACATTGTAGGACATTAAAGAATCATGAACAACAACTACTCGTCTTGATTTTGAGGAGATATCACGTAAGAAAGAAGCAATAGACTCGCGAAGAAGCATCCCATGATGGCTGAAGATGTAATGGGAATTTGCTCATGGCATTCATGTCAGGAGGTGGTGAGAAAAATTCAGGTGTTGGGATGTCATGAAAATGGATTTTGTCTATGTCTGCGGGATTTAAGGCGTTAGCTCGAACCCGAGCCTGACGATTATGTGTAGCTGAACCAACATAATAGACTGGAAGATCATATGATGAAGAGATTAAACAGGCAAGTTGAAGAAGCTGATTGAGATGGCCTTGTGCTGGAAATGGAACCATGACTATAGCTACTTGGTTAAGTTGTTTCGAATTGGTAAGTTCATGGTTTGGTAACTCACAGCTACACATGGAAGAAGAGAAACCAGAGTTTTGTACTGCTGTTGAATCCTCACTGTCTCCTGATTGAGCTTGTGTCATGGTACATACAAGGGTATATGTTAGAACCGTTTTGTATTTCTTCAAGGTAACGACTTTGAAGTCTATTGAAAATGTATGGAGGTAAGAGAGGATAGATTGTAACTACTAAGAGTAAGTATTTTTGTTTAATATTGAATCTTGGTTATAAAGGACCAATTATATGGCAAAACTTTGGACGTATGTCAAGAAAGTATGCGGTGCAGAAGTATTTAGATTCTTACATAGTTCACATCAAAAGACTTTGCTTCAGCACAAAACTCCATCCGTCCCAATTTATATGATGTAATTTGACTCGTCACAAAGTTTAAGAAATAAAGGAAAACTTTTGAATCTTGTGCTCTAAAAGACTAAAACAAGCCAAAGATATTTGTGTGATTATAGATCATCTCGTTAAGCGTAAAAGTAAAGCTTAAAGTTAAATTATTGTCAAATAAGAAAATGTGTCATTCTTTTTTGGATTGACTAAAAATGAGAGTGTATCATATAAATTGGGACAAATGGAGTAAGAAGAAACAATTATATTGAAGGCAACCACAACATTGTTGAAACTATATCTATGCACTCTGAGCTACCAATTGTACAATTCTGATGCTTTTTCTCATAGAATGATTTTGTCCACATTTCTAAATTGTTTGCATATGTTAAATATTTCTGTTTCTTTATGTCCTACATGGGATTGTTTTATGAGAAAATATTTTGTTTATAGATCCTGTTCACTGTTTTGGTTTTTTTTTTAAATTTTATAAACTCTTGAATGACTATAGATTTTGATGTACCATGACTACCGTTTACATAGAGAGGTTAAATAACAGTTCTGTTGTTCTTTACAGAACCTTTATGTGCTTTGAACTTTTTAATATTTCCAAAATAACAAAGACATTGATTGTCTTATAGAGTACCTTAATTCATCCTGTGTTTGTAGACAAACTCTACGCATATGTCTAATAAATTAGACGAACAGAAACTGAACAAAGTCTTTTATTGTAGACAGCCCTATGTAGAAATACAGCTAATCATATGCTAAAAATATAGATGTACAGTTCAGATAGTGAACATTCCAAGATAAATGAAATCTAAGCTATAAACTAGTCTGAGCCAAGAAACAGATAAGTTGGTTAAAGAAATTGTGAAGTAACCAAAATACCTGAAAAGAGGAAGAAAATGGAAAGATCTAGAATCCTAACTACCATCTGGTGCAGAACAAGTCTATCTTGTGACATGCGCGATGAAGGAATCCAACTCCATTCGAGAAGCACCTCCTTTCTCTGTGGATCGCCTTACGGCTTCTCCTAGTTTTTCTGCTCTTTTCCTAATGACATCGCCTTCTTCCGATGCCATTAACTTCCTCACAACATTCTCAATGATGGATGCACTCACCAGCTCCTCACGTTTCTCCCACTCTCTAACAATCAGGCCTATTTTCATAATATCTGTCACCAAGAAACCATTTTTTGGTTGGTCGAAGCGCATAGGCCAAGCGGCTATTGGCACTCCCATAGTAATGCTCTCTAAGCAAGAATTCCAACCACAATGACTCATGAATCCACCTGTGGACGAATGAGCCAAAATTTCTGGCTGTGGTGCCCATTCTCTCACCACTAAGCCAACCCCTTTCACTCTTTCCTCAAATCCTTCCGGCAACTCAAGTCTTCCAGTTCCAGTAAAAAGAACTCCTTCATCAGCATCCCTCAACACCCATAGGAACTTCTGTGTGCTTAGCTCTAATCCCATCGCGAGCTCCTTGATTTGTTCATCAGAAAATGATGACGTCGTTCCAAAAGATACATAAAGAACTGATTTTGGAGGCTGTTTGTTCAGCCAATCCAAACATATATTGTCCCTATTTGAGCTATGATCTAATTTAGTAGGGAGAATCGGTCCTATTGCCCATTGCTTCTTGTTTTGTATGCTTGCTAGTTGTGCCATCAAGTCAAGATAAGTACTACCTTCAATCACTTGGCTTGTATTATAGATATCACCGACCTTAATTCCCGTATATGGGGACTGCAAACGTCCTACGTGCAAGATTTCATCGGGATAACATCCTTTGAGGGAGGGCATCCTTTTAAGTTGTTCTGATTCAAGTGGAATGGGCAACCCTGCTGCCGTGCAAATGTGACTACAGTACATATCAAAACTAGAAGCACAGTTAAAGATATATGACTCTGCATTATAAAAGGAAGAAACATCCTGAACATTGTAAGACATCATAACATCATGAACAATGACAACTCGTCTTGCTTTAGATGAAATATCATGTAAGAGGGAAGCAATGGACTCGCGAATTTGAAGAAGCATGCAGGCATCCCAAATCGACAGGACTTTGCCTGAGGCAAAATCAGGACTACTTGGGAGGTCATGAAAGTGGATCCTTGCAATGTCCGAAGGATTTAAGGCGTTGGCTCGAACTTTGGCCTGATGGTTATATTTGGCTAAGCCAACATAGTAAACAGACAGACCATAAGAGGAAACTAGACATGCAAATTGGAGAAGCTGATTGAGATGACCTTGAGCTTGAAGTGGAACAATCACTACAACTACTTCATTGTCTTGTTTCAAATTGCTACTGATTAGTTCAAGATTTTCACTGTTAATATCCATGGAGCAAAAGGAGTTTGAGGATTCAACTCTTTTTAAGGATGAACTGAAGTCTTTGAGAATCAATTATAGTAGTTAGAGAGAAATGGATACATGTGATGGTGCACTTCCCAAGAAGATAAAAATACATGTGATTGTGCAATTCCCAAGAAGATAAAAATATTATGCAGATTGTTGATTTTTTACTTTGCATAGTCACCATATTTTACCTTTTTTTTTTTACATAATCACATATTGTCTCGTGAGGTTCATGTGCAGTCTTCCCAGCTGGCATATTCAAATGGACCATTTCCTTAGACCATCTCCGACGTGACATTGTTCCCGATAATTATACTAGGAGATAATTTGAATGACATATTGACGTGAAATTAATTGAAAATTATTGAATATATAGAAGATAATTTTGCACGTGTAGACAATATTAGGTGAAATGGCAAATTAATCTGGCAGCACCATGTGGGAGCCAGCGATTGGATGCCAGAAATTCATTTTCCATCACTATTTTAATTGCTATTTTGACCAATAATTTGATCGAATTAAAAAAAATCAATTTTTTATTTGTCAAGATCTATAAAAAGAGACTAAGTTTACTTCATTTGGACACCGAAATATTTTGATTATTTTCTCCAAATTTCTATCTTCTTCCAAATTATTTGCTATATTTTTTTAATATGGATCCTAATCAAAATTTTATTCCATATAACTACATTTCATATGATTGTATTACATATGACTACATTTCATCAAGCGTAAGAATAATTACTAAAATTCTACCGAAAACAATTGAATTTTTAGAACTAAAATTGACTTAAACTATGCTAAATAACAAATTATGCAAATATTTCAGATCCATATATATATAGTCATATTTGCAATGCTCTATCTGGTACTACGAGAAGAAAGACAATTGGCAACGATATTTTTGTTTTCATATGTTGGTTGTTGTTGTCAAAAGTATTTTTCGCAATTACAAATATTGTTGCAATAACCTTCGATGCGAAAGTTTTTCGCTACAACAAGTTATTTTTTGTTGTCATTTACATTTTTTAGCAATAATATTAAATTCTCCTAAAAAAAGTATATATTCATAATTTCAAATTATTTCCACGTCAATATCTCATTCGAATTATCTTATATTGTGTATAATTATCTGGGACAATATCTTCTGTTGGAGATGGTCTGCAAAGGTATGCCAACTTTTTCGTTGAAAATTTTACTTTTGAATTTCAATTTTTAAAGTATTTTCTTAGTTTTGTCATTTATATTTTTTTACTAACATTATATTTATTATTACTAAAGTTTTATTTTGACTTCTATACTTTTTTGTAGCGTGGAGCTCAGTTGCAATCATAGTATCATATGTCCATTTAGATCATGTGATGTGTCACGTTGTAATTGTTAGTTGAAAAAAGAGGTTCACGAGGGAGCAAATCATAGTGTCTTTTTCTTTTTGTTATTTTGTACAATTTCTTCCTTCAATAGGGACCAAAAAGTGACTTGGATCATCATCTTGACTCCCTTACAGTGTAAAGGCACGCATGTGACATAATGGATGAAATGAATGCTTTCGAGATGAAGAAAATGTTTGTGAATTTCTTTAGTTGTCCTTTCTTCTTTAATAAGTTGCCCATATGCATGTGGAATTTTAATCAATGTTTTATATGCTCATGCTATATAATACATAATGTACCCACTACACCAACTTGGTTGAGTCCTGATGCAACCCATATTTCATCTTCTAAAGGTTTGTTAGTGATTAATTGGTTGTGACTAAGTTTGTTTTTTTAGATATTTTACCCAAATGATACTTTACCATAGGTTTCGATCCATACACTTTTATAGTGTTTTGAGTAAAATAAAAAAGTGTTTTTAAGCACTTATTTTTAAGCTAAAATAACAAAAATAAGTCAAAAGTCATATGCTAAAATTCTTAACTTATGACATTTACTGATACAAACAAGTTATTACACTTGTAGGCTGATGAAACTGAAATTGAGGCCATGTCCCTTCGGTTTTTGGTTATTTTACTGATTTGAACATAATACTACATGACCCTTCGGGAAAGGTTGTCCCTCGGTTAGCTTTCCTTCGGAAAAAAGGCGATGATGACACTTATGGATTTATTACATATATACCGGATACCAACATGCTTGGGGGCGACTAGATTGACTGACAAGTCACTAGGACACACCCATGACTTGTTTGAGATGTCCCTTTACGAAATATAAATCTGAGCCTTCCGTAATTAAAATTCCTATTGTTTTATTTTGGATCCGAAGGTTTTACTCGCATTTATTTATTTACTAACTCTTTTACTAAGTATTTTTTGCAGGTACTCGGAGGCGCATCCCGAAGTTAAAGCATTCGCAGAAAGGGAAAATAAAGTGAAATACCGCTAAGTTCTCTTCACCCCCTCTTTATATGATTATTTGTTTTCGTTACAATCTTGTTAAATACATATCTTATTTAAATATCTGCATGCATAGTTTAAATATCTATTGGATAGTTTAATAATTGTAGAACGCCTTTAGAATTGTAGAATACATGTTAGCACAATAATACCAACCTAAGTTTGACCGGACAATAACGGATCATATAGGATGCATGACCCCTTCCCTTTAGGATAATAAATAACCCTTACCTAGAATCTCACATAGCTTTCACAGACCTTTAAATGGAGATCATTAGTAGTATTTTATGCTACATTTAAAAGTGTCCTACTTCACTAAAATAATTAGATGGCGACTCCTTAAATAAAATTTAGGAATCAACCATACTTAGTACGCCATTTTTTACTCCGGTTAAAATGGGGTGTTACACATAATTTTAGTGTGTTTTCTTGTACACAATGAGAACTCAAGTAGATATTACTCTATGTACGAAGTGCTTTCTTTTTAACATATTTATATTTTTTTGTTCGAAGGTTCCATTATTGATTCCGATCGATTATCAGTTCCAGAACTCGTTTTGCTGTAATCGACTTAATTTTACAGCTTCTTTTCAACCTTCTAATGCTCATTTAATCTTCTTATTAAGAATTAATGTGCGATGAGTTTATTTGACATTTGAGTGAGCCTTATTTTCTATATATTATTGTAGTCGTTGCTGAAGATTGTTAGTTTCTGCTTAATTTGAGATTTAGTAGCTTGGTTTGTCTTGTTTCGTTGCTTATAGAGATAATGTCCTGTCTAGAATTGAGATTTAGTGCTTGAGCGTTCTTCTTGCATATATTCTTCTGTTATCATGGCCTTAAACTACTCCTTAAGTAATCTGCAATTAACAAATAGATTACTAAAACAGAAAGTTAAGTGTGGTATGAAGACTTTCTTTGGGGCTCTTATTTTACTTAGTGTACTATGACTCATTTTGTATGGGATTTTCGTCAATCAGGAAACTATATAAATCACCGCTAGTGCAATGAATCATTTAGAGGTTTGAAAGAACATACAAATTGAAAAGTATTTCCTCAAAAGAATTCAAACCTCAATTACGTGAGCAAAAGAAGCGTGTTTATTATAATCAATTTCATTTCGAACTGGTATCTACTGTAATTGTATTTTTATTATTGTAACACGTTAACTCCCTTAGTTCTCACTTCTCAAGTTTCTAATCTAATGTATATTATACATAATTGCATGTAGTAATTCTTATGATGGTTTGATAGTGTAAAAAGAAATTATATTGCAAGTATATAGAAGTTAAAATTATTTATATGTATGTATTTAGCTTATATACATCACTTATTTTCTAGTTAGGTTTCTAATCACATTTGCTATGTATAGTTACATGTTAGTAATCTTTTTGATGACTTGGAGTGCAACGCAGGTGAATTCATTATGTATATACTGTACTTGATTATTCAGGAAAGCAACTGTTTTTATGTATAATCTTTTGATTTTCTTTTTGGTGTGGTTAGGGAGGGCAAATTGAAGTGGATGCAAAACAACTTAGAGAGAATGGTCACAAGATGGGTGAATTTCGTGACTGATTATTCTAAGAACATTGAAAACTTGTTCTAAGTCAAGCTCAGATTTTCATAACCCGTCAATTTTTCAGGCGACTTAGCTAGAGAAAACATATCTTGGCCATCATATCACATGTCATAGTTCACATGATAATTTTTTTGGTTTACTTCGATAAGAATTTGAGTTTGTATTGTTTGTCACTATGGTTATTTTTAATGGAATTTGGCTTATATATTGTTCATTAATATTTGCTTAGTCCGAATCAAAATATTCAAATAGGAAAAAAAAATCAATAACAAAAGCATCGTGGCAAAAATAAATTGCCAATAATTATTATTTTTAAATCATTAACATCATATTGTGGGGGTCATAAAACCCCCCCACATAATTGTTTGAGAAAGAATTGAAATCATGTTATGGGGTTTATAAATCTCCACAACTATTTTTTTTTAATAGTAAAAAATATATTTTGGGGGTTATAAACTGCCACTAATATCTCGAGAAAACCTCCACAAATTCAAATTTTCATTTTGTGGAGGTCGTCGTAGAGGTTTTAAAAAACCGCCGCAATAACAGCTGTGACAACAATAATTGTGACGTTTTTCAAAACCGCCACAATTCATTTTGTGGGAGTTGGAAACTGCCAACAATTGACTAAAAAACCTCCACAAAATAGGTGTTTTCTTGTAGTGTTAAATTCTTTTGAAGACAACTTAACAAGCTCAATCTTCAATCAACGCCATTATTTGCTATAATCATGATAGGAAGAATCATAGTTTGTGCTGCAGTTTTCCTAGCTACACTTTCAGTCATTCTCTTAGCAATATTCTCAACAAGACCCCAAGAAAACAAATCAAAAAATCTCCCTTGGGTTGATTTATCCCTTTATATCTAACAACCACGAGTTTCCGCTTTCAATTTTCCCCTTTAAAAGCGTCAGGAGACGTTGGCGCTTTAATTTCCATCGCGGCCCGGAAAACACGTCTCGAGTAGTTGAAAGAGCGCAAAGTTTCATCACCCCAATTCAAGATTTCGCGAATTCAGCGTTTAATATTATTTATCTTACGTTTAATTCAAAAGAATTTAGTGGAAATCTTAGTGTTGAGGCGAAAAGTTTGACAAGTGATAACAAAGAAGAGTTGAATGTTTCTATTTTGCATTTGCTCGTGGCCTAGCTATTTTTGAACAAACAGAAAAGGAAGCTAATTATGATAATTTGGAAGCTACTTATTATTTAAAGCTTCAATTGAAATTCCCCAATAGATCACAAACAATTCCAGGATGAATTAGCAACTTGTTGAATCATCTTTTTTATTTTTTTATCATGACTTTTTGTTTAAATATGGATACTATATTTTTTTAAGAAATATTTTCTTCATATAAGAGAGTCAATCATATAAGAAGCCAGTGAAAGAGAATAATTCATTGATTATTTTTATTAATGCAATTGGTTTATATACATGATATACAATAGTAAATCTAACCTATAATTATGAAAATCAAATATACATTTTTTAATACAAAAGATTACTACCATAATTAAAGATGTATAAGATCTCTAATAATATCACAGGAATATATGGTGTATATTCTATTACACTCCCGCAGTAGTAGCGGCGGTCTTCAGACGCTGAGAATGTCCCTAAAATATTCAAATAGAACTAAGGGAAGACCCTTAGTAAATATGTCAGGAATTTGATACAATGAAGGAACATGCAATACACGCACTTGTCTACGAGCTACCTTTTCACGAACAAAGTGAATATCAATTTCGATATGTTTAGTGTGCTGATGTTAGACCGGATTTTCATAGAGATATATCGCACTAATATTATCGCAATAGACTAAGGTAGCTTTCCGAATCGAAAAATGAAGCTCTAAGAGGAGGTTACGCAGCCAACAGGACTTAGACACCACATTGGCTACCCCTCGATATTCGACCTTCGCGCTGGAACACGACAAAGTAGCCTGGTGTTTAGCCGACCAAGATACAAAGTTATCACCTAGAAACATACAATAACCATATGTCGAACGCCTGATATCTGGACATCCACCCCAATCAGTATTTGTATAACACATGAGAGTAGATACCGATGATGGATATAAGTGTAAACCATAATCAAGAGTGCCCTGAATGTAACACACAATGCGTTTGAGAGCGTGCATATGTTCTTCCCTCAGATCATGCATAAATAGACACACATGGTGTACTGCATAAGTAATATCAGGCCTCATAAACATAAGATACAGAAGAGCCCCCGTAAGACTACGATTGTGGGAGGGATCCGCGTAAGGTGTTCTAGAAGTAGCACTCAACTTCAGTTTAGTGTCAACCGGCGTAGGAGATGACATGTCAGCCTGTTCAACAATCTCTGTTGCATACTTCCTTTAGGACAAAAATAGGCCACCTGCATGACGAGTTACAACTATACCAAAAAAATAACTCAAAGGCCCCAAGTCTTTTAATACTAATATTCTAACAAAATGTATATGCATCGAAACATGGTTAGAGCGGAAATTGAAATAAGAATAAGTATTAATTAACTATAATTAAGTAATACATTTTATATGAAAATACATGTGCATATACACTTATTTCGGAACATCTATCGTGAACAAATATTTTGGTGCGAGAAAATCCATAAAAGGTAAATGTAAATATTGCAGTTGTTGTTTTATTATAAGGTAAAGTGGACTTCAATGTCACTCCATATAAGGATATTATTAGATTAATAAGACCATATTACTAACTCCATTATATAGTTTACCATTAAATAATGATCACATGATGTTTTTGAATTTTTAAACCAAAAACCTTCGCTAAAGCAGAACTATTTAAACAAAGCAAAACCTCTGATCCCAGAAATTTAGAATTTCTATTCTCTCTGAACCCTTTTTGTCTGCCACTTTCAAATAAGAAGAATAAGTATGAACTAGACATTGTTGCATAATACATGGGAGGTATGGGCACCTGACACCTCTCTATTTTACTTTTAAGATCAAAATTCTTTGACATTGTTGAAAATTATTTAGTTTTAACATCTTTACTTTACCCTTGATTTATTGAGACTTTATTATACTGAAAAGGCATGTTGAACTTTAAGAACCACTCATTTAACATCTTTAGTTTACCCTTTATAAAAAAATCGAGTTCTTAAATTTTTAAAATCTTGTGTCCATTTAAACACTACCACATAAAATAAAATGGAGGAAGTATAATGTCTCCTTTTTTCTTGAATTAAGGTATATAAATGACTCGTAATAAGATATTGACTATAATTGAGAATGTCTTATCAATACAATTTTCATTTATCCTTGATATAGGTATAGTATAGATAGCAATTCCTTCTAGAATTTTTCTGGCGACCTCTCATGGGAATATGGGATAGAGTAGCCAAAAGCCATTAGAGTTTTTATAAAAATACATTTTTCTTTAATAAACTAGAAAGGTGGATAATCTCATATCATGAAATAAGTATTTCTTCAATCATAAGGACACAATTATTCTTGTATCAGCTCAAAACTTCGCTAATTAGTTAACTCTATCAAAAAATGATGATTTAATTCGATGTTGTTCAAGAAGGAGTTCGAACGTAAATGTGGACTAAATAAATCATTGAACAATCTTGATCGGAACTAAAAATGATTTTTTTTAAAGATTATCATATAATACATATTACGAATTTACGATATAGTTCAAACAAAATATTATAATAAGAATAAATACTTTAAATACAACGATAAATATGCAAAAAAGAATTCAATCGGCAATTTGTGCTGACAGAATGAGAATCCCATGAACACAAGGAAATATGGCAAATAGTATTTTAACCAAAAGTAGAATTTTTCCAACTAAAATATTGATAACGTTAACTTTTTTAATGACGTATATAGATGCAAAAGGCAGAATATCAAGCCTGTCAAAGACCCAATCTTTATACTATACAACCACTAAAACTAGCTATTACTCAGACAAGGTGGGGATCACACCACCGAGGCACCGATCAACCCAAAATTGTGGTCTATTTTCAAAATGATTGTTCCTTCAATATATAATTGAATATATTTTGTATAATAGATCGACATTATTCTTATAATATGTTCATGTACATACCAATAAAAATTTTACTTAAAAATGTAAAATATAACTTAAAAGTTCTTCGAATCAACCACGACCATTGATCATATTGATGAATTTTCTTCTCTCCTGCATGGATGATGACTGATCTTCTTATCAGAATGCTTTTTAATCGAAGAACCTCCTTTTTACTAGTAAGAACGATGTTCTTGCCATTTATTTAACATATAGGAGCTCTCCTAGGAATGCCTTTCCTTTTATGCAAGTTCTTCTTGGGTTTCAAAGTTGAAATGCACCACGTTTGAATTACCTCTGAGGACTCATTCAAAGAGATGCAAGATTCATTTTCATTTGAGTGATCAAATTTTGTAATTTGAGTGGAGACGAAGTTCTTCTGACGTTCTTTACAAATATTTGCATCTATCGATACCTAACATGAATTTTTAAGGAAATGAATTTCGTTAATAAGCAAATAAAATTGATGAAAATAAAATATGGTAAATAAAGATAATTACTTTGCAAGCGATGGAGCAAAATCTATTTGGCAAATCTTGAAGGTGTCTCCCACAAGCTTCACAAGCTACAATGCCCTTTAGCTTTAAAGTTTTGCTATCTTTAGATTGAGGACGTGGATTTAGATGTATAGCTTTTTCACCATTAATTTTGTAAGTCTGCAAATCAATAATTTGATATAGTTATGTAAAAGTATACAACACTCTAATTAATGAAAAACATATAATTGAATTGTATAGGACTAACATTAAGAGGCCGCTTATAAAACCACCGTATTATGTTCCGTACTAATTAATGCGCTATTTGGTTTCTTTTTCAATATATTTTATTTTATACTAGATAAAGTGTGGAATATAAATACCATTTTCCTTAATATAAATATTGCCATATTATTAGCATGTACCAATCAATATTTATCATAGAAATTTACATGAAATTACCTTATAAGACTTGATTCTATAGTTTTTTTAAACTATTAGCGGATATTCTCCGAATATTCAGTATTTATTATAATTAATACAGTAAGAATCCTAAGTTACCTTAAATACATAACAAAATAATTACAATATATACTGTGAATATTCGGAGAACTATGACGCAAATTTTACTATGTGATAGCAAGTTAGATTACCATTTTAAGTCACCAATTGATACTTATAATAGAAATTTACCTAGTTACCTTATCAGACTTGATTCAATAAATATTTTTTTGAAATATTTGAGAGAGTTAGTAATGTGTAGAACAAACTCTTTTTTTCAAAGACAAAAATAGAAGAGAACTACAAATCCGCAATTGCTTTAGAACGAAGTGATCATAGATCATTAGCAAAACTAACATGCATGAATTGATTAATTAATTCAACAAAATTACTAATTTGATCATTCCAATTTATGTCTTCTCGACAGTTAATTTAACTAATATTTGAAGCTGAATGGAATTAGATCGAACTTAATATTTTAAAATTCAAATTTAGATCTATACCAAAATTTTTATAAATTATATTTTTTCTCGTGTCAATATTATTAGAAAAATATATATTTTAAAATAACATTAAAAGTTTACATAATTTGAATCTCGAAAAGCAATCCAACGAAAACATTACGAACAATGAAGAACTGACCTGTATTTCAGAACAATTAAGATGTTTTTGAATGTCGTGGAGCCTGACAACATCATGATATACATATTTGCAAATTTGAAGCCATTCATGAAAGCAGTGTGAGGAAGAAGTTACACAGTGCTTGCAGAAACACAGATTACAATCAATACAAAACATATTCTTCTCGTTCCTTCTCAATTCTCTATGATACCCACACGATTCAAAAAACTTGCTATTCACCAAATTTTCAACCCAATCTACTCTCTTCTTCATTCGATTTTTAAGCTTTACAAAAACAACAATCACATCATTAAAATCCAAATAATTATGAAGACATATAAATATGAAAATGAAATTATTAATGTACTAACCATTTTTGTGGCGTTTAAGAAGAAGATGTTGAGGAATTCTTTGAGTAGAAGTGGAAAACAGAGGTTTTCTTTATAAAAAACAGGGAGAAAGTGAATAAATCATGGCCGTTAGATCTTTAAAATGGGGGCCCACGTGAGGCGTAGTTGTTAGGTATCAACTGTTGGATTTTCCCTCCAATTTCGGAGTTATGGAGGCGGCCGTATCTGTCTTTTGAAACTTTTGTTTATATTTCTTTTTGGCTAATTTCGTGGAGATTTTGTAGTCAACACAGTTACTTAAAAAGGAAAAATAATATTTGGGGATAAATATCAAAGGTCATGGTTATAAGGAAAATCATAATTTGAATATTAAGGGTTTGAGTTTGAAATTTTATCCTAACTTTTTGGGTTAGAATTTTATTATTTTTACATATTTAGCGATTTAAAAAAAAAAACATATACCAAGTGTGAGCTAAATTTAATGAGTTTGGGTGAACCTTGGGGTAATCTATCACCCTGGAACCAACTGAGCTATGCTCATGCGGGCTAATTTGGGTGAACCTATTAGTTCTTTAACTACGTTCGCCATGAGCTTTTAGATTACTAGTCAAGTGCTTATAGGCTAAAATCAGTTAACGTCGTGTGTTGATCATCTACAATCTATGACTTTTTTTTAACTTATAAACAAATTTAATTTGACAAATATTTTTAAAAAAATTATCCATTATTGTGTTCCGGTGAAAATGACTTTAACCAAAAATACAGTTAGAAATTCGTATTCAAGGATTTAAAAACAAGTAGGTTGTATCTGATCCGGAGACCCTCTTAATTGAGTCCAAATTTGATGTCTAGGTTACGAATATGTGAGATTAAAAACACAAATAGAAGTATGATAATAAGCAAATGAAGAAAAATGATAGATTAGATCTAAAAATAAAGCAATGAATCAAACAAGAGTCAAAGTTGAGAATGTTGTATTAGCTTGAGAGAGATTTAGGTTACAAGTGTGAGCACTCTGACGTCATAATGCCTATGCGTGATGTGACACACTGATTTAGGAAGGCTGATGTGACGGAAGTTGTTGGGAGTAGAAGATAACTATAGAGACCCGAGACCCGTTGAGGTTTCAGAAACTTCCTGACTTCCTGTGTACGTCAACGCTTCCAGAGGCAATTCTACACAATACAGATAGTCCCCCACATTCCAGATCCTTCATTTCATGAGTCCAGAAAGTGAAAACGTCTGCGTGGCCTTTTCAAAACTTTTTGCGGGAACCCAAAACATCACACCTTTCCATTGCAAGATGTTTCGTCAATTAATTATTAAATGTATTCACCCACTCAACCTATGGCGCCCCCTCTGAGACATCGATTGACGTCTACTGACAAGGCACGCCTCTTCGAGTTCCGAGAGGAATGATTACCCCTCGGCTATATAAACTAGCATCCCCGATTGTTGTTCATCACCTTCATCTTTATCTTTCATTTTCTAGCAATTTTAAATCTCCGGCCGTTCAATTTCTATTTCTAATTTATCTACTTGCTCTTCTTCATATTCTTCCGACACTTCTAACAGTCTTATCCTCTCCAGGATGAGGGCAGAGCTTGGCATCACTAATTGACGGTCGCCGTCCTCGGGTATTACTCAAGCCATCGACCTGGGCTCTTTAGCCTCTAAAATCGTCCCCCAAATTTCTATTTTAAGAGGAATTTCTGTGCAAACCTTCGCCTCGAGTTAGTGGAAGACATGGTCTCGCTAATTGATGATTATGTTATCCCTAAAGTCTGTATTGACTGCGGATGGGGCTTGTATGTAGATGTTTTCCTCCTTTATTTAATACTAGCATTACCCAACACATCACAAGGATGTCGCTTGTTTATACCTAACCATTTATTATCGATTTTGGCCTCCCAATGGGTGATGGAGGACTTTTGTCATAGATACGACGTCTATCTGGGGCAGTTGGCTTCGCAGGCATAAAGAACAGTTTGATGTTTGTTGCACTTGGCGGAATTCGCCTACCTTCCATTCACTTTGGATCATCTGATCCATCTTTATTCCCCCGGATACTTCATAGGGAAATACATAAGTTAGATTTTGGGGCTCTAGAGCCCCTTATTACAAATGTCGAGGACGATCATGACCTTTGAAGTGGGGTTGCAGTGGTGGGCTTTTATGTAGATATTTTGGCGGATCTCGCATATAGGATGTTTTTAAGGGAGAACTGGGGTTGCGGTGGTGGAGTTTGTACTTTGTATGTGGCCAAACTCTTGAATTGGAATGTGATGACCATTTCCGACCATTTATTAGTGAGGTGAGACGTGACGCCCATATCAATATATCACACATCATCAGGTTGTTAATTTTTTAAAGAACCAAAAGCATGGTCCAAATCCATTGGATTGAGGCTGGGTGGTTGTTGTTGGGCCGCTGTGTAGTGGGCCTGGTGGCTGGAAAGGATCTCGGTGGTGCTGGGCCGATGTGTAGTGGGCCTCAGCGGTGCCCATTGTTTCTGTCATGCACTGGGCATGTGGCCGATTATTTTTGACACCGGATGTTGAGGAAGAAGAAGTGAGGGAAGCTATGTGGGCCGCAGGTGAAGCCATTAGGGTAGTCGAAAAATGGCGGAGAATATTGGATTTGGTGCTACCGTATATCAGCTGTATAACAGTGGTATACATGTTTGGTTGGGCGAGAAAATGGAATACGAGGGGTGGGTGGGCTGTATATCTCAGTATATCAGTGGTATACAGGGTTATTTTAGAAGAATATTAGAGATGGGGGCTGTATATCTTGGTATATTTTGGGTATACATGCTTGTTTTTAGAGGAAGATGAGAGATTGTATATCACGAAGGAGCAGTGTATACGTGCATGTATATCACAGAGGAGTAGTGGTATACGGGGCCATTTATCATGGAGGAGCTGGGTGGGATGTATATCTCAGTATATAAGTGGTATACATGCTTATTTCAAAAGGAAAAGGAAATGTTGTATATCATGGTGGATCGGTGGTATACAGTGAGTTTACGACTGATATTTCGCCGAAAGAGGGGGGCGGAGAAGACTAGTATGGCGGCCAACACTAGGGTTTATGGTAGGGAATTTTTTTTAGTTCTTGATACCATGTAGAATACTGTAAATCTCCTTGATTGGAGTTCTTTTATTAATACAATATATAGAGAGTATATAATTGTAGTCCTAATGGAATTATGATCTCTATTTTACATTAATTATACTAAAATATTAATTACAGGAATATATAGAATATATTCACTATCAATATTCATTCGATATTCCATGTTTCTATGCTCAAATATTGTATTGGTAAGCCGGCTGAGCAGTACTTCACTCCATTACAACTCTCCGAATTCGAGCAGCCCATGGAATCACAATCTCATAACCTTGAGGACAAGGTTCTTGTGCAGGAAAACAGTATTGTTATGAACGATACAACTGATGTGGCAAATAATGACTTGGCTGTTGATGTCGAAGCTGAGTTGGCGGAGGATGTGGCAAGTATTTCTGTTTCTCTTCTCATCTCCTCTCTTAGGGTTATGTTAGCAATATTTCTATTTGGTTCAGTTTCTTGTAATTCTTCTCTGTAATTCATCTGAATTCTACTGTTCAATATTGGGTTTGTTTCAAAGCTAAAGCATAAAATAATTATTATATAAAACGAATTCTTGCATGCACTTTACGACTTGTGTTACACTGTTTTTCTGTTTCAAGACAATTTACAACTTGTGTTACACAATTAGTAATAAGCTTAGTAATTAGCCGGTGAGTCTTAACTATCAACAGGCTTTAATAATTATTAGTCAAACTGATTTAACATTCAATTCAGCTAATTATTACGTTTGAAGAAAAATTACATGCTTCAAATGTCTTTATTGTCGTTTAGTCGACTTGCATAAATAGATTGAAAAAACATAGGGTAATAACTAATAATATCTCAGGGGCGTCTTTGGATCCGTGCGAAATATGTTACCGCACAGGGCCTCCCAAAAAATGAAAAAATTTAGGGCCTCTTTTTCATTTTTTATTAAGTAGAATTAACCAAAATTTAATGTAAAAACTCATAATTCGCATGTCTTAACTCAATTAAGGATCCACTTTTATGAATTAGAACAGAACTCCAAATATTTGAGACGAGCCTGATATCATCATAGTACTCTTTGGGTTAATTCAAAATAATATAAAATGTGTCTATCATGTTCATATTCCGTTGTGCATATAGCACAAATTTTTATGCTAGTATATTTTAAAACGAAATTAGAAATTAATATCTATTTTCTTTAAACTTGTTAGCTTTATGGATCATATATAATCCAGCAAAGCAAATCTTGGTTAATGATGACTTCAACCCAAGAAAAATGGGAATGTTCCTTAGCAATAAGACCATCTCCGACAGGGGACATTGTCCCCGATAATTACATACAGCAGGAGATAATTCGAATGACAGGTTGACGTGAAAATAATTATAAATTATTGAATATATAGGAGATAATTTTGTCACGTGGAAACAATGTCTCCTGCTGTGGAAGGTTGTCTCCTGCAGTGAGGCTGCCAGAAATTCATTTTCCATCAGTATTTTAATTGCTATTTTTGACGAATAATTTAACCGAATTTAAAAATAAAAAAAATACCAATTTTTTTTATTTTTTCAAGATCTATAAAAAGAGACTAGGTTTACTTCATTTGGACACCAAAATATTTTGGCTATTTTTTTCCAAATTTCTATCTTCCAAAGTATTTGCTATTTTTTAAATATGGATCCTAATCAAAATTTTAATCTTCCTCCAAATTTTATATTTCCTAACCAACTACAAAATCTCAAAATTCTCAAAATATGTCATCCAATTTTCAAATGTCATATATAATGTACCATTCAATAGCGTTCTTGCTCAAATTCAAAATGTTGATGCGAGAATTCATCAAACTAGGTGGTATAGTACCAGAAATATTGTTACCATCAAGATTTAATGTTGCAGGAACGTGCATATTTTCTAGATATGGAGCAACCGAAAATTAATTTTCAATTTGTGATTTTTAATATTATCAATGTTTTAGTGTGTTTTTGATAAATTGTACGATTAATTTATCTTCATTAATAAAATCATGTATTGTTGTGTTGTAATATTATAATAATATTTGATAAGTATCAAAATTAAAAGAATATAAGTAATTTATAATTTTTGTTATTATATGTATAATAATATGAATTATAAGAATAATATCATATACAAAATAGAAAATGAGATAGAATGAATATATATGGTGGAGTATATGTATTGATGTGGAGGAAAGAGAAAATGAATTATTTTTTGAAATATCTTTTACTGTGGAGTGTATGTGATAAATTATTTATCTGATGTGGCAGAGAATTATCTCATGTCTGGTGGAGATAGTCTAACAGCTAATTTCATCATTAGCATTTGGTATGATTTTCTTGATGGGATTGGCCCCTTTTTTTTCTCTATATGTTTTTCTTTTCTTTAGCTTTTTCTTGTTAATTAAACGTGGGGAATCTTGGTTACACAAAGTGCCGAAATTATCATCAAATGCTTTTTTTTTTTGAGTAATTATTAGTCTTTATAAAATAATAAATCGATCAATTTATACATTTAACGGTCTGAAAAATCGTCCATATGTAATCCAAACTTATCGGTTACGCTGAATAAAACAGGTAATTTGTAATTTGCACTCTTAACGTATGCATTCTTTTATGACTTACACTTTAATCTATCATTTTTATAGAGAAAAAAGAACGAACGAATCTTGTAAGATTTCCAAAAAATTCTTCGATTTCTTCTGAAAACAGATGATTAATCATCTGCTTCTCACGTTCCGTGAATAGTCGGGACATTGAGGAATATCAAGAAAGACATTATTTGCACCCTAATTTCCTTGATTCTTTGCAAAACCTTAAATAGTCCCCTTTTTCAAAATTTACAAGGTTAAAATAGGAAAACAACATATTATTTTATTTGTTAGGATTTAAATATAAAATAACAATAACCAAAAAGCAATTTTGCTTTGTGCCAACACATAACTGATCAGTTCTAGTTTTCTTTCTTTATACACAGAGCAAAACAAAGACGGAAATTAAAAAAATTCACAAAACCAAAGAATTAAGGAGATTAGGGTGCAAATTATAAAAAAAGATAAGTTAAGGTGTAAGTCATAAAAAAACGAATACGTTAAGGGTGTAAATTGTAAATTACTCGAATAAAACTAATTGGTTGTGTCTATTATTTTACTCTGATTGTTACTAAAAGTAAAATCACAGATTTGAATGAGTGGTTGGATATCATGAGTTCTATAAATAGGCCCGGATTTTTTTTATAAATGCTTGATTAATAAGAGTTAAATATAACAATACCTCATTATGATAATGATATTTTTCTCAGAATTGATTTTTATGTTATATTTTATCTCCATATAAGAATTATCTTCATTTTTAGTAATATTAATAATTAATGATCTTTATAAAAATAGTGAAAGAAATAATCTCTTGATTATTCTTATTAATTAAAAGCATATATATACAAGTTATAAGGAAGATCTTCATATTCTACCTAGGAATCTCTATTCTATAAGAATACTAACTTTACAAGTAATATTACACTACTAATTAAGGTATAATTCTAAGTCTAATATTTACCAAATATACAATTGAAATCAGCCCATTGATGGGCCCCACTGCTGGAACGTGTATTGTTTAACACACCCCGCAGTCATAGCGGGAGGTCTTCGTATACTGATACTGTCTCTAAAATCTTCAAAAAGGGCTGAGGGAAGACCCTTTTGTAAAGATGCATGCAATCTGATATCTCGAAGGGACATGGCAACGCGTACTTGTCCTTTAGCTACCTTCTCTGGAACAAAGTGAATATCAATCTCTATGTGTTTAGTGCGCTGGTGCTGAACTGGATTATCAGAAAGGTAGATGACACTTATATTATCACAATACACCAAGGTAACTTTCTCAATAGGACAATGAAGCTCTAAAAGTAGATTGTGTTATCAACATGAATCGGAAACCACATTGGCTACCCCTCGATACTCGGCCTCTGCACTTGAACGTGAAAGCGTAGATTGACGCTTGACAGACCATGAGACCAAGTTATTACCCAAAAACATACAATAGTCGACATGCATCGCCGGTGTCGTGACAACCACTCCAATCAACATCTGTATATGAGACAAGTGTAGACGTCGATGAAGGGTACAAATGCAAACAATAATCAAGTGTTCCCTGAATGTACCTAAAGATGCGTTTGAGTGCATTCATATGTTCAACTATGGGATCATGCATAAACAAACACACATGCTGGACTGTATATGTAATGTCTGGTCTTGTGAACGTAAGATACTGAAGGGCGCCTGTAAGACTACGATAGCGGGTCAAATCCTCATACGGAGAGTCAGCTGCAACACCCAACTTGGATTTAGTATCAACTAGAGTGTAAGTGGACTTACATGATGACATCCCAGCCCTCTCAATGATCTCTATTGCATACTTCCTCTGTGTTAAGAACAATCCGCCTGCATGACGTGTGACTGCAATTCCCAAAAAATAGCTCAAGGGTCCCAAGTCTTTCATGACAAACTCAGAAATGAGCATTGTCATAATATACTTTCTCAAAGCATTAGAAGAGGCAGTCAAGATAATATCATCAACATATAACAATTTATAAATCATGGAAGAACCCCGACGATATATGAACAATGAATTATCAGACATGTTGTGAGAAAAATCCATGCTCGAAACAAAATCAGCAAACCACTTATACCAAACCCGTGGAGACTACTTAAGTCCATACAAGGACTTCTTCAATAGACAGACATGATTAGGATATCTAGTATTCCTGAACCCCAATGGCTGATGAATATACATTGTCTCCTGAAGATCACCATGTAGAAAATCATTCGTTCACATCTAGCAGATGAATAGGCCATGATTTTGAAAGAACCAAGCTGAGCACAATGCGAATGGTAGCCGGCTTGACCACTGAGCTAAATGTCTCACCACAATCCACATCAACCTACTAAGTCTTACCAACACCTACAAGTCTAGCCTTATGCCTTGCAAATGAACCATCATAATTTTCCTTATGAACAAAAATTCACATAAACCGAATAATATTAACAGCAGATGGACGGGGTACCAACTCCCACGTCTTATTATCAATAAGAACATTATATTCGTCGGTCATGACAATTTTCCAATTAGAGTCATTTAACGCAGACACATGATTACGTTGTAAGAGGGATTTTAGAACAATAGAATTCAAATTGAAATGTCTTTTTGGTTTAAAAATACCTCGTTGACTGCGAGTGACTGGACCAAGACTTTGGGCTGGATTGGGTGAATTTTGGAAATTTTTGGGAATTTTTGGAATTACCTGTCACGACTTTGCCGCATGACCGTACTTACCGGGTACTGTCGTGTATATGTCGAGAATAGCAATGAACATACATAACACATTACTTAGAAAAAAAGGGTAAACATTACTGGTCAGCCGATAAGGCTGACTTCTATAAAACATACTTAAACAAAAGTGTAGTAATACAACTGGTTCTTATAGCCCAAAACACATCGGTGACCACGCACTTAAAGATAACAATCGTATGACAGTGGCCCCGTCATACCCCGAATGTACAAAATACCTATAGCGTCGTGGAATATCCGTACTAATAAACAAGCTTCCGGAGGATGGAGCTCGACATCGGAGTAGTGATCCTAAGAACGAGGATCCTCAATCGCTTACCCTTACCGCGCAGATTTAACGCAGCCCCGAGGAAGGGGCGCGACACAATATGTACCGAGTATGTAAAGTCGGAAAATACTATAGTAATGATATCATAAGTCCGAAAGTAAGCCGAGTCATGGAAGTCAATAAAATACCTTTTATCGCGGCCTTACTAACAATGAGTGACAAGTATATATATACAATCTTGCATAAAATAGGGGCCTTAGGATCAAAACGGTACCGCCTGCAGTAGTATCAATAAGCACCCTACTCGGGACTATTTCACCCGTGATAGTCCCGCGACCCGCATGAGGTATTCCTCGTGATAGGTCAGACTACCGCACGGGACTATTTCACCCGCATAAGCCCATAAGGACTCGCATGAGGTATTCCTCGCATCATGGGTAGCAAATCCACTAACAGGTGGTATAACGATCTGGGACTCACCCTCGATATACTCTTACCCCGGCAGATGGTATAACGATCTGGGACTTTCCTCGTGATATACTCTTACACCAAGCAAATGGTATAACGATCTGGGGCTTGCCTCGATATACTCTTACACCAAGGTGGTATGACGATCTTGGCCGCCCTCGACATACTCTTACCCCGGAGAAGGTGGTATAACGATCTTGGGGCTTGTCCTCGATATACTCTTACCCTAGCTCAAATCACATCATATCATAATCATAATAAGTTAAGAAAACTTATAACTTCTTATTAGTCTTGTTCATATACCCTCTCATTTTAGTTTACTTAAGGCACTTAATCATATCTTTAATAAAAGAAAACCGGGAATTTAACCCAAGTACTACATACTTTAACTCTTTTAAAAATGACTCTTTATACATAAAACTCTTGGGCAATTGATGCCTTAAACCAATTTGCCTCTTCATATACTTATCTTACTTTTTAGAGTAGATCTCTTCTCATTAACCTTTTATGAAGCTAATAAACCAACTTCCCATAAAGTTGTTATATTAACTCTATACTTTAGTAAAATCATACTTTTTCCCTAACCAAGGAATTTATACATTCTTAAAACGAAACAAGTCATTATATACTTAAACAAGTAAGAATACCAAATCTTGTACGTCTACCGTACTACATAGTTTTATCTATTCATGCTCAAGAGATAGGAAAGCTTCACATACCTCTTTGGTCAATCCACTTGCCAAGTCCAAACCACCGCAAGTAATATTTCAACCTATAATAGTCATGATACGCTTATTAACCTCTAATCTTAATGTAGAACAACCCAAGTTCAAAGTCACTAAACTTATGGAAAAATTTGGGCAGCATTTCCTTTGTTTCTACTCACTTTGCCACCTTTCTCAAGGCCGAATTTATCATCAAAACACCACATTTAAGGTTCAACACTCCAACATTTAAAAGGGGATTACACACCCAAATACCAATTCTGCCCCATAAGTTTACCACAATTCACTTAACAATTCTAAGGTAGTTTTTAGGCTACAACATGCTCATAATCTCTTCTTAACCCATTCTTCATATCCAAACCACATTTTCTAGCATGCAATGACTCTAAGAGCATTATTTTACTACCACAAGTTCTATCTTCTAAGCATGCAACACTAGAACTAATTCTAAAGGAAGAAATGTTACCTTAAAGTTGTCGCGCCCATTTTCGGCCGCGGCATTTTTTAAATAATAGCGAGCCCTGCTCAAAATGCAAATGTTAAAAAATAAATAATAAAATAAAATGCTAAATAGTTTAAGAGGCTTAAAGGTTTTAAAAATGCTAAAAGGGGTGCTAGAATGCTAAAGGGTTCGCGGAGTCGCCACCTAATTAATTGGGTGAATTAGGACACCTAAATGTTAACTAGTTTAAAGTAAACATTAACTCCATTTTAATGGGCTGCTAAACTTAATGAGATTCCGGGCAAGGGTTCTTTATTAATCTAGAGGGAAGGGGTTAGGCACCCTCTAAGATCCGCTAACTTGCGGTTGTCCTGCCAAACCTAGGGTAATTATTATGCTATGCATGTTTTTGAGGTATTTACGCAAAGGATATTTATAAGCATAAGTGTAATTTAGCCTGCATAAATATAAGATTTATATAAAATGGATCTTAGTTGAAGACATGCATTTAAAATTAGCTAGAAGACATATGAAATTATTCTTTGTATTAATCGGGATTTTCTCAAAGCAGTTTTAAAATCACGACTAACCATATTTATCATGCTAGTATAGAGTATTACGCGATTCATTATAGCTTTTTAAACAGGGCGAGCCTAAAGTAAAAAGGGGATTGGCTTCTAGAAGTTCAAGGTTTAGATATTCTAATATTCCTATTAATTAATGTAACGTTTAGACAAATAATTTACAATAATAAATGAATGGGGAGGGGGCAGGATAAAAATAATGATATGACTCGAGGACGCGAAGTCGCTTTGCCTTTCGCCTAGAACTTCTTCTCCTGACAATGACCCGGCAACAGATCAAGTCGTCGGTCCGCTCTAAGGCTAGCTAATGCAGGAACGAGATGGTTGCGAAAATTGCCGACTTCGGGTTGGGTTCTTTTCTCGATCACTCGACTAGACTATCGCTTTCGAATCTCTTCCGAGCTCTCTCAGATACGCCATCGCGCTCGCCTCGTAAAGAAAAACGATTGCTCTCGACTCATCGCGGCCCGACCGCTCGATATCACGCGCTGTCCCTTGATCGTCTATCAGACGTGCTTATATAGCCTAACCCTAGGTTCTAATATTGGTAAGCAATTAGATGATTCTAGCCGAGATTTCGAAAAGATTTTAGTGCGATTGGTGCTGATTCGTATTGATTCTTACCATTTGTTGACGAGATTGGGGTAGGGATATGGTAAGGAATCGTTGGCTGGGGGGTGTGGATAAAGGAAAGCCCGGATTCTCGCCAAAGCCCGGATTCTCCGGCGAGAAATCCGGGCTAGGATCTTGGCGACGATGGGGGAAGGCTTCTTCAGGTTTTGTTTTTAGGGCTATTCGTAGTGGGAGAGACGATAGGTATAAGGGGCTGCTAGGCTTATGGGCTGCTGAATGTAATAGGGCTGGGCGTTGTAAGGGATTAAAAGATAAAGGGGCTTCGCGGGTTGGGCTTGCGGGTCGCGAGTATTGGGCTGATGAAGGGTAGTGGGCTAGTGAAGGGCAGCCTTTAATTAGTTAAGTTATTTAATTAGTATTAGTTTTAGGTATTTAATTAGTAGTTAATTAATTAATTAGCTAGTTAATTCTAGGTAAGTGTATTATTAATTAATTAACAAATGTGATTAAAATAATTAGGTGCTTTATTATAATTATCTAGGTGCTACATTAGTCTAATTAATTAACAAATGTATTTAACTCTTGATATTAGAAATCGTGAGGGCAGGGTGAAAAATGTTCTTATCAGCCATAGGGAATATAATAACAAGATTCAGAGAAGAGAATTTGTGAGAAAGGTTTTTGGAAGAGAAGATACTCGGTTTTTGTGAAAGAGGAAGAACACAAAAAATCGAGAATATAAAGCAAAATTTCGAGAGAAAAAAATGAAATTTTGAGGAGCGGAAGTAGGGTAAAGAGAACCTAGACTCTTGATACCATGAAAGAAATAATCCCTTGATTATTCTTATTAATGAAAAACATATATATACAAGTTACAAGGAATATCCTCTTCCTATTCTACCTAGGAATTTCTATTCTATAAGAATACTAATTTTGCAATTATGGTAATATTACACTACTAATTAAGGTACAATTCTAAGTCTAATATTTACCAAATATACAATTGAAATCAGCCCATTGCTGTCCCCACTGCTGGAACGTGTATTGTTTAACAAATAGAATCCTTAGGATTAAAAAATATAGGCCTAGAGATTTTAATTAAATATTTTGATACTTTAATACACTATTTATGACAAAGAATTATATAAATATATATTTATATCATTAAAAAATTTCTTCTTACACAATGTGATTTAAGTTTAGGATTTGTCCTTAAAAAAAATAGATTTTATGCATCTTTTTTGCTTATAACAACCAAATATTATTTAAATGTCAATAATGTTATAAGTGTATAACAATTAATCACTATAACAATTAAAAAATCTCGGGACCAACAATATTGTTATAGAAAGGTTTTACTGTAATTAGTTATCTAAATAAGCTCCTAACACCATCGCCAATCGGCTAGCATTTTATTAACAAGTATATATATATATATATATATATATATATATATATATATATATATATATTATTGTACCTATAATATGTACTATACATTTTTTTTTAACATGTTCAGAATTATTGTATATTTATATTACGTATATACCATGCAATATTATATTCATATATTAGGTTGATTGTAAAATTGTATAAGATACATAATTTTATATGCTAGGTACACTATACAAAAGGTATTATCTGGTAGAACAATTAGTACATAGTCATATATTATGTATACATTGTATATTATACATAATATACAAACTTATAAATGTACTAGTTCCTAGTTTCCTACTTCTTTACCCATAAACATTCTGCCACCCTTATATGTATACACCCGTCTTTTTTTTTCTTTTTATTATATAGGGGTAGGGGTAAGGGAAATGGGGAGGGAATTATAACGTGAGGATTCAAACCCTGAAATTTCATGTAGTTAATCAATTGAGCTAATAGATTCCTACGTATACACCCGTCTTCAATGTCAAGCTCCTCAAGTAATAATTTCTCTCCTGTTTTGTCAAAGACAATAACATAAAGGGCTGTCATGAGGTTGGAAGAAGTGCACCAATATCATTTAAAACATGAGGAAAAATCTGAAGCCCTAGCCAAGTACAAATTTTGAAGATGAATTTATCATACTATAAGTAAGCGATATTCAAATCGTTATAATTGTTTAATAGCACAGAATCATGGGTATCACATGATAATGTATGTGCGGGCAAAACTTCTACACTTTACCCTTTCAAAAATCCATGGCCGCAAATGAGTACGAAGATAAGAAAGGAAGTTTTTTTGGAAAATTATAAAGAATGAGCACAAAAAAAAAAAGGTATGTTTTATGCTGTATTTTTTTTTGGGTAGAGGGTGTATCAGAAACAACCTTTCTATTCTGTAAAAAAATAGATATAAGATCTGCGTACATTCTAACCAGGATCGACTAGAATGTATTGACTTCTAAGGCCATTGTAGGCCCCCAAGTTTTGGGGGGCCATTTTTTTTTTTTAAAACTATAATACGTGTAGATGTTATTTAAAAAAAATTAATTAAAATTAATAGTGTAGAAAACTATGAAATATTTACTCCTTCCATTCCAAAATAATTGATATCTTTCACTTCTCAAGAGTTAATTTAATTAATATTTGAAGCTAAATTAAATTTGATTAATTCAATATATTAAAAGTTAGATATTCAAAAAGCTATATGAAAAATATTGTAAGTTGCAATTTTTCTCATATCAATATGATGAAAAAAATATATGTTAAAAACAACTGTTGAAAGAAATGTATATGATTTGACTCTTTAGAAACGACATATGACAAGTATATCGGGATGGAATAAGTATAAAAAGGAAAATTTTGAAATTATGATTGATATTAGTGTTGAAAAAAACTCATTTAGATCTTTACATTACCTCTTAATATAGATCTTTTTGGGTCATCTATATTTGTCATTGGAATAAATGGCACAAACAAAATTAAGGCCTCCTATTGAAGTTTAGTTTTAGACCACCAAATTTATTAAGCCGTTTTTAATCTTATCTTTTCCAGATCCACTTATGAGATTACAGTCGGTTTGTTGTTGTTGTTGTTTTTAGGCTAGACATGGGCTATTCGTTTGAATCTCTATTTCAACGGGATTGAGTAGTTCTAACTTTTAAGTGAGATGTGGAAAGTTGTATTAAAACTAAATTTAAAAGGAAATAAATGTAATAAATCGATTTTGTGAAATTTCCGGAAGTGGGTTTAATTTTTTCAAATTACTTTTTTAATCTGTCGCAGTGTAAATTCCTCATGAAAAAAAACATTGCAACGTTGTTTTCTTATAAGTAAAATTTTACAGAAATTGCTTAAAGGAAATCATTATGCCAAGCTCAACATCAACAATTCACAGGAATATCTTATTTGGGGACGTTCTTTTATTTTTTCCTTCGCCTAAAACTTTTGGGTTCTTAGTTCAAACCCCGCTTAGTCAAAAAAAAATTTAAAAAATCACAAGACATAGTTTGAATTCGCAAGGCAGACAGAGTTTGCCTTAAAGATAGCAAACTCTACCTTAAGGCAGACAGAGTTTGCCCTCGGGCATAAGACGACAAACTGTCTTGCGAATTTAAACTCTACCTTTCGATTTTTTATTTTATTTTTTACTGAGCGGGGATTTGAACCCGAAATCTTGAGATATTTTAAGCAAACAACAAAAATTAAAAACTCCAAATTTGTGGGGAGAAATTTAAAATCAATACTTTTGAAGGGGAATCCACCCAAAAAATGAAAAACTACTGAGAATGAAAAAATTATTGTAAAATATTTGGAAAGTAATTATGGATGACAATTAAATGAACTTGGAAATCAAATTTACATGGTAACCAATTTACTTGGCCATCAAGGGTACTTGGCCTCCGAGCCATTTCCTGGGCCTTCACTCAAATTTAGGACTTTTAGGACGTTCATTTATACATTTGAATATCGGTTTGAAGTTAAACATTATATCAATCACTCTCTATATTTTTTTTTTTGGTGTATTTAATTTATAGTCTTAATTTTATAACATGTTATCAGCAGACACTTTGCCATCTGCAACAAATACTTTGAAAGTCTCGAAGATATTGACTTTCTTTTCCTCATTAATGGTTAATATTGTAAAGAATGGATGTTGGACCTAACTCAACCCCAAAACGCTAGCTTGTAGAGTGAGGATTGTACAAGTCCATATAGGAAGTCAATGCTTTCATTCCATATCCGATGTGAGACTCTTAACAAATATGTCTAAACGTGAATTTGTTGCCCTAGATATATTGGGCAAAAGCTACCTGTCTTGGCTGCTTGATGTAGAAATTCATCTCGATGCGATGGGTCTGGCAGACACCATCAAAGATAAAAATCAGGCATCAAATCAAATCGTGTCAAGGCAATGATATAAGGACCTTGTAGAATAGTGTAATTCTCCTTGGTTGGAGGTTTTTCATTAATGCAATATATATATATGTTTACAATTACAAAATCTAATTGGAGAAGATCTACTTTACATAATTACACTAGAATAATAATACAGAATATATGGAGAATATTTATTTACTTTCGGTTGTGTAGCTGAAAGTAGGGAATTTTTTAGGGGAGAGAAATTTTAGAAATTTTAGGGTTTGGCCTCTGATAGCATGTAGAATAGTGTAATTTTCATTAGTTGGAGACTTCTCATTAATGTAATATATATAGGTGTTTACAATTACAAAACCTAATTAGAGAAGGATCTATATTTTACATAATTACACTAGAATAATAAATTACATAACATATGGAGAATATTTATTTATTTCTCTATCAAGCCTAAAATTGGAATATCTCACTATTAAAGATCCTCTTATGTTGTGGAATAATTTAAAAGATAGATAGGACCACTTGAAGATGATCATACTTCCACAAGCACGTTTTGATTGGATTCATTTGAGGCTACATGATTTTAAATCCATCAGTGACTATAATTCCTTCATGTTCAGAATTATTTTTCAGGTAAAATTATGTGGTGAAAATATCACTAATCATGATATGCTGAAAAAAATATTCTTCACTTTTTCTACCTCGAGTATGCTCCTGCAATAACAATATCGAGAGATGAGGTTCTAGAAATATTCTAACCTAATTGCACATCTTTTAGTGGTTGAACAATAATGATTTATTATTACGACATTTAAATCGTGGTCTTCATCAGGGGGAGTAGAATACGCGATGTACTCTTTTTATCTTAGTCAAAGTTTTGTTCCATTGGGTTTCTTGATAAGATTTTTAATGAGGCAGCTTTAGATATGTGTACTTTTTTTCCTTCACTAAGACTTTTTCATGAAGTTTTTTTTAATAATGTTTTAACAAGACACACTATATAATTAATGGACATTCAAATGGAGTGTTGTAAAAATATTTGGAAGGTCATTATGGATGACCATTAAATGAACTTGGAAACCAAGTTTACTTGGTAACCAATTTACTTGGCCACCAATTTACTTGGCCTCCAAGTCATTCCCCGGGCCTTCACTCAAATAGGAAGTTAATTTATACATTTATATAACGATTTGAAGTTGAATAATATATCAGTCTCTTTTAGGGATGACAACGGATATGATCTGGACCGGATTCTACTAAATCTAGATCCATTTTTCATACATGTATCCAGATTCGGATCCAGATCCATCAGATCCATAAAAATCAGATCTAAATCCAGATCCATCGGATCCACCAGGTCCACGGATCGGATCTGAATCCACATCATAGAAAAATAAAATTACAAGGGCCTAATTTCTTATATAGTTCATCACATATAAGGTTGTCTCCATATCTTGTAGCTCGGTAATGTCAAAATTTGGGAATTTGAGACTCAAACAAATGCCAAATTATGAAGACAAATAACAGTACTTTATATATGGGACCTTGAAGCTCAACAGATTAGTACTAAACAATTTGAAGAAAAAAGATTACACCTATTAAGCAAACGACATGAATAAATTTGATTAAGAAATAAAGATTTTAGCACTCTCAGACATCCCATGTAACACATCTGAAAAAGTATAACAAACACATAAGCAAGTATGCATATGTATAAAATTAAAAATAGAAATAAAGAAGACAAAATTATAATCTGCTGCAATTGGGGAAGACCCATTAGTTTTTTTGGTTTTTTTGGATGTTTTAAGTCGGTCAGCGCTCGGATTAAAAAGGAAAATTGAGTTAATATAATCATACAAACATATTTAAATTACTATAATAGAGAAACTATACATTTAACATGTTGCTATACAAACATAAGAAATCTAATCTAAATTAATATAATCATCTCTTATGGATGTATAAATGTATAATATATTTAATAAAAAACGGATTCACGGGTCGAATCTGGACCGGATACAGATCTCAAAGACAAGATCCATATCCAGATCCGATCCGTCATAAACGGATCCGTCGGATCTAAATTTTAAAGATCCATATCCTATAAAATGGTTCCGGATCCACCGGATCCAGACCGGGTTCAAGATCCGTTGTCATCTCTACGTCTCTATATACTTGTTCTTGGTGTATTTACTTTATAGTCTTTATTTTATAACATATATCATTAAAGAATAATGCTTTCAATTTTGTAAGAGGATTTTAGTAATTACAAATTAAATCACCTTGAGAAAAGCTGAATCTCTTCATTTAAGATTAGTTACACTAAGTAGGAGTTCGATCATAAATTTCAAATACTTTTCACTTTATTTGAATTTTATAACGTTGGATTAGAAGATGGAGTTGTGTTTGTTTATGTTTTTTGCAAATGAGAGAAGAAAACACTTTATTTGGAATTATGAAGAACAGAAGATGACGTTGGAAAACAAGTTATAAACTGTTTTTTAAATTTTGGATCCAACTTCAAATTTGATTTGAAATTTTCATTGCCAAACATTAATTTTGAAATAAAGTGAAATTATTCTGAAAAAAAGTGAATAATTATCATGGCCAAACGAATCCTAAATAGATTGAATATGACATTCATTCAGAAGAATTTCTAGTATCTTATCAGGCCTCAAGGATCGGAACAATGTTTGTTTCCTATTATTCTGTCTGGAGCATTACAAGATCATTTAAGAAATTTTAGGCATGAACTTGTCTGAACTAAAAACAGAAATTTTGAAGAAGTAACTAAAGAACATGAAAAAGACTGATTGAAGAAAAACGCAAGAACCATTGCAACATTATTGTGAATAACAGGTCTATCTAGTGATATGAGCAATGAAAGAATCTAACTCCAGTTTAGAAGCACCCCCTTCCTCTGTGGACTGCCTTACTACTGCTCCCAATTCTTCTGCACTTTGCCTAATCTCATCGCCTTCTTCTGATGCCATTAACTTCCTCACTACATTCTCAATGGTGGATGCACTCACAAGCTCCTCGCGTTTCTCCCACTTCCTCACAATCAGGCCTATTTTCAACATTTCCGTCACAAAGAAAGCATTAATTGGTTGTTCAGAATGCATAGGCCAAGCAGCTATTGGCACTCCCATAGTAATACTCTCTATGCAAGAATTCCATCCACAATGACTCATGAACCCACCCGTGGACGAATGATCCAAGATTTCTAGCTGTGGCCCATTCTCTGACCACTAATCCGATCCCTTTACTCTTTCTTCAAACCCTTCTGGCAACTCAAATGTTCTAGCTTCCCCGGTAAAGATATCTCCTCTATCGGCGTCTCTCAACACCCATACGAACTTCTGTTTGCTTCGCTCCAATCCCATCGCGAGCTCCATAACTTCTTTATCAGAAAATGTAGTTGATGATCCAAAAGATACATAAAGAACTGATCTTGGAGGTTGGTTGTCAAGCCAATCTAAACATTTGTTTCTCTTATTCGATACATGATCTAGTTTAGTAGGCAAAATCGGTCCGATTGCCCATTGTTTCTTGTTCTGTGTACTTGAAAATTGTGACATCAAATCAAGAGACTTGCCTTCAAGTACTTTGTTTGAATTGTATAAATCACCAGCTCTAATATCCATATACTGAAGTTGAAAAGCTACTAACTTGTTAATCTCTTCTGGTGCATCAGCTTCAAGTGAGGGTAACTTTTTAAGTAATTCTTCTTCAAGTGGAATAGGCATTCCTTTAGGTGTGCATATGAAACTACAATACATAAAGAACACAGAAACACAGTTAAATATATATGACTCAGCATTATGCAAGGAATAAACATCCTGAACATTAAAGGACATTAAAACATCATGAACGACGATAACTCGTCTTGATTTAGACGAAACATCTTTAAGGAACAAAGCAACGGGCTCGCGAAGAAGCATGGAAGCATTATAAGATGGGAGGAGTTGAGCCGGGAATTTGCTTGAAGCGTTAGGGTCAGGTGAAGGGGAGGCAAAATCAGGTGTTGGGAGATCATGGAAGTGGATTTTGGCTATGTCTGATGGATTTAAAGCGTTGGCTCGAACCCGAGCTTGAAGATTATGAGTAGCTGAGCCAACATAGTAGACAGAAAGATTATATGATGAGGAGAATATGCAAGCAAGTTGAAGAAGTTGATTGAGATGGCTTTGTGCTGGAAATGGAACCATGACTATAGCTACTTCATTTTCTTGTTTTTTCAAGTTTTCAAGATGCTCATTGATGTTATCCATGGATTTAAAAAAAGAAAAAAAAACAAGTTTTGAGAATTATATTGAACTAATGTGAATTGATGAATACTTTGGTGATTGCCTTACATGGAATTTGTATTTGAAGGGGTTATATATATACATACAAATATAAACAGCTTAGGCTGTCAGATTTTTTTTTTTTTTTTTTTTTTTTGACGAAGTAACCCGCAGCCGCTACTCTTTCGAAGTACAAGACAGCAGAAACCCGGCCGACGCAATAGCCTTCAAACCACGCCGGTTAACCACACTTGGCAAACCATGTGTGATGCAGACTCAACCAAGAAGGTTTATGCAGGATCGAACTCGCGACCATGGCCCCGCGCCATCAAGCACTAACTTGGCTACCTCGCGTAGGCCGCCGATATTCTTTTTTTTTTTTTTTTTTTTTTTTGACGGCGAACCCGCACCGCCACTCTTTCGAGCGCACAGGTAAACTCCCGACCGACGCAGAGCCGCAAACCACGCCGCCCAGTAAACCACACTGGCAAGCCACGTGTGACAGACTCAACCAAGGTTTATGCGAGGATCGAACTCGCGACTTGCGCCCCGCGCCATCTGCATACATTAACTCACCATGCGGTGGTCAGATATTCTTGTCACTATGCAAGGATGCACATGTACAAGACTACAAGGTCGTATTTCATTACGTCATATACTATTATTAGCTTCGTCTCCATTTATTTGATATTTTTCGCCTTTTGAGAGTAAAACTCTCAATTTGTTTGATACTTTTCGTCTTTCGAGAGTCAAATAAGTTGTTCTTTGATCATAATTTTTTCATGTCTTTTAAATATTTTAAACTATTAATTATGGTGACTTATAGTACTTTTTACGTAATTTTCAAATATGTAAATTTTATTTTTAAAAAATAAAATTCTATATTTAAATATATAATTAAAATTAAGAAATTTGACTTTGAAAAACGAATAATATCAAACAAATTGGGATAATATTAAAATTTGTTCAATTGAATGATAAATGACATTGACTGATTTGACTGCCGTGCACTCCAAGTTCATTTATGCATTGTCGTCTATTGATAGGCATATTTTTTTTTAATTCATTGAAAGCCCCCTAACAAAGATGTGTAATAGATATGGCCCTACAACTCTTTTTACTTTTCGAAAAGCTTCTGTTTTTTAAACTTATTTTAGTTTTTATCTTAACCTACTCTATCAGTCTATCTTCAAAGTAAAGCGGTTGATATGGTCAAAGATACGAAGAAAATATCTTGTAAGAGCGTTGGTACGCTTTATTATCTTTGGACAGACGGACAAAAAATAATACAAAGACGTGTGATTTAACGCTTCTGATCGGATCAATTATATTATTTCTAAAAATAGTACACTCCAATTGCCATTTTTTAGACCCGTCTACTAGATGGGTATCTCCTGGACTGTACTAAAAAAATACAATCTATTATATAAAAATAGTACACTCCAACTGTCATTTTTTAGACCCATCTACTAGATGGGTCTCTCCTGGACTGTACTAAAAAAAATACAGTCTATTATATATTAAATACTCTAATATCGTTCATTATATATTAATACAGTTTAGCTCATTACAATACAATACCGTCCATATAAATATATATAGTGTCCGTAGCGTGTTGTTGTGTGGGCTAAGCACATATGGTAGGTTCAAATTTTATTGTAAATAAAAATTTGTCATTTAAATAGAAAAGACTAAAAAAGCATATTTATTATCCAGCAATTTTTTACCTTCGAGGACTCGAAGAGAATGTCTTAATGACACTTGCTACCTTGTGTGCTTATCCATAAATGATTAATCTATAGAACATCAAATAGACACTTCCTAAATTATCACGTTTTTATTAATTTCGTACTTAAATTATGCGTAATTTATATTACTCTTGAACTATAATTTTAAAGGTGCTAAACCTCCCCTAAACTATCTTATTTGTAGTATTAGTTTCATACTTGAACTATGTCTAAAAGCCTTCTTAAAAATACTCTCTCAACAAAATGTTCAGCTAAACTCCCTACCAGTCTATAAGCTTAATCAAGAAAATATCATAATTCCAGAAAATCAACTCTAATATCGTTCATTATATTAGCAGAATCTTGGGTCGTAATACTAACCAGTGCAGTTCCGGCTAGTGCCACTAATGCAGATAAGAAGTTAAAGAAGAGGGCTTCGGAGACACCGAACCCAGACCTCACCAAGATTTGAAAGTCGCCTATCTGCATGACAAACAGATAATAAGGTTTAGGGATCATTACATCACATGAGAATGAACATTAACTCATGGATTTTCAAGAGGGAAAAAGAATGTCATGTCACATGATAGATATATGTGAGATGTGAAAAAAAAAGATAATTTATCTTGAGTGGCTTTGCTAAGCTAAAATGTCGGAAACTTGAAATAATGGAGAGTTTTAAGAAGTGTTCCATTAAAAAGGAAAAGGTTAGAAACTTTACTATTGTTTTTAGTTTCTCTCCCAATTTCAATTGCACTTAATATGATGAAGCAGCACTAAAAATAATCCAGTTGGTGTCTTGGAAAAAATAATCACAAGTCTGGCTTCCATTTCCTGACAAAGGATTAACTGATTTACAGATCGAAAAGACAGAAAATGTTACCACATAATCAGGGAGAAATGTGAGCTAGTTTGCTAAAATGACCAATTGAGATAATATATTATAGTTCTTACAAGAGCTGAAAACTGCATACAGAAATTGAGTCAAACAATTGAATAAAACACAGGTAAGAGACATAGAATAGAGAGTGATAACAGAAGTGAATACTGCAATCGCATTTTACTTGATTGAACTTGCTGATTCAAAGAAAGAGAGTAACTTCCGGCGGCTAACACACAGCCGCTTATATGGGCAATTAATTGAAAACACGCAACAGTATTGACATGGTAATGTAGAAATATTAGAAAGAAATAAACAAGACCTCTTGAGGGAGCTCATGAGCGAGAAGAAACAAAGTTCTTGACCACCTACCAACCGATCCATAAAGAAGGAATGCACTTCCCAAAGCCATTCCATCAGTAAAATTGTGCTGCAGCATAACATAAATTCTCTCAATCTATCAATGTTCGCCATCCAGATATGTAGCACATACAACCATCAGAGAACAGGTTGAGATAACCAAAGACAAGGATTGACCGTGGTTTAGCCTGTTCCTCTCCAATTGATCCAGAATTGGTACAGCAATTTGCAGCATCTAAAGCAGTATTGTCTTCAGCAGCTACGGAGCCAGTATTCCTCTGCCATAGTTAGCATATGAGATAAATAGCAATAACAAATAACTGCAAGCAAATAAATAATTCATATCTGCATATCGTTTTAAAAATATTTTAAATGGCTGCAAAGACAAACTGTTAAAAGAGATTTTCAATTTGGGAACAGATACACTGCAGAATTGTTAAAAGGGATGAAAGTATCATTAGATGGGTGTTTTTGGTATGGAGGAAAATATTCTGGAAAATGTTTTACAATTTTCCAATGTTTGGTTGGCCAAAATATTTTGGAAAACATTCTCTGAACACAATTTTCAGCCTCTGGCAGAAATGCAAAGTAAGGCTGCGTACAACAGACCTTTGTGGTCCTGGCTCTGCACTTCACAAGATAATGAGCTTAAGACACACGCTCTTTTTATTCTCTGAACACAATTTCCTAAAAAAATAAGGAAAATGACTTCCCTAGTGGGAGTGGGAAAACAAATTCCATAAGTGGCATTTCAAGCTCACCATCTCATCAGTCATCACCACCCTCCAATGCCCCCAACCCCCACCCTTTGACCACCCCACCCCCCACTCCTCACCTCACCCCACTCCCGTAGTGTTTTCTTACATTACATATAAATTCTCTTGAGACAATTTTTTTGTTGCTTGCTTACCAAATATCAGAAAATAAGCAAGAAAATCACTTATTTTTCAAGAAAACATTTTCCGTCATACCAAACACACCCCTAGTCGTACTCAATCTGATACCATATCAGAACAAGCGGCAAAAGTCAACCGGTATCTTATGTAAGTAGTTAATTAATTACAAAAGTAGGATTGGTGTTTAGAAAATTTTCAGATGCAAAGACATAATTTTATGAAACTTCTAATGAGCATGTAATGCATGAAAAATTGAAGCCTAGTTTAAAATGACCAATTTAAGCTGCAAAAATTTACAACATTAAAGCTATGCAACTAGCCGTTGCTTATTAATGTGAAATACTGTATCACAAGATTGAATTTAGTTCAAGTCAAGTATGGTGTGGAAAGAAACAATAGGACAACAATTACATTGAGAAACCTTGTCTTGATAAAGTAGTGTTTTGTGCTTTGGTCAGTGCCTCACAGCATGTTATGTTGAGGAAAGGGTCACAAGACCCTCTAATTTCTGAATAATTTTATTATTTTCCAGTATTTGTTTTAGTATTATGTGAAAGTTCAGACGTGCAGATCATCCTGACAAGAAATACACTTCACTGGAACTCAGCCTGGCAAAATATGGAATAGCAAATTATGGGGCATGTACTGATTTTACCTTCCGGAGAATAGCTCCTCCACTTGGTTTTCCCCCACTGGGAGAGTCAGCAGATTCTCCATCCACTCCACTTCCTCCAGCTGTCTTATCTGATAGGCTTCTGCTCTTCTCCTGAGATAGTTCCTGGAGATTGCCATTAGCATCATTATCATCCTTCAATTTTGTGATGTGTGTATGGCGATGATGATGATGGGCCAAGACTCCATTCACCGACTCCAGAAAATTCTTCAACATATCTCACAAGCTTCTCAACAATAAGAAAGAGCACAATTCCAGCTGCCAAAACAAAACTATCATGAAACATCCAGCAGTGTGGCAACAGCAGCAGTACAGTCAATGACATTACCAAAAGTGAATCAAATCTCAGGCACTTAGAAGTTAGAAGATGAATTTATGTTTAATACAAGTTAAAAAGCAAAAAAAAAAAGGAGTTATCTGAAGAAACCAAAATACAGTAGAAGGAAGTTAATCCAACTTGTGAAGATAAGAATTCACGCCCCCGCCCCCCTCCAGAAAAGATAAAAAGAGACCACCTCTTCAAATTGATCAAAACTTTTTGAGTTATATATATTTTTCCTAGATAGGGGGTGTAAAGGTTTCCAAAAGGGTTTTATACAGGTCTTGAGCCTCTCAACACATTGCTTTAAAAATAAAAAGATTTAGGTTGGACACTCAGATCCTTTTTTATTTGCCATCATGTCATCCTTAGTCAGCATCATCAAGCTCACCCCAGAGAGCATCTTGCATAGTATTAGGTGGAATCATGATATTTATAATAAGAAATAAGCATTTACTTCCATTGGAATACCCAAACACAATTTTTTCGATATTTCCAATTTTGTAACCATGGGAAGCAAAACCTCTCCAATAAGATTCATGCAAATGCAAAAATAAAACATATAAACTTCACAAAACGAACAATGAAATTTAAAAACAAGATCATGTCCAAGAACTTACCCAAAATGGACAATCCAACAGAAAGATCCTCCAAGGAATGCGCATGTGAATGACCGGAGTGATCATGAAGATGATCATGTTCCACATGGTGATCACACGAGTGGGAGTGTCCACCACCTAAAAGAAGTAATTTGTTTGGTAAGATTATTTAACGCACATATAGTTAAAGCCAATAATATTTGGGGGAGGGATATACTGATATAGGCAGAATATATTTCTGATCTATCAAGTTCCTTCCCTCTGAATAGCTATATTATAACAGCATCTTTAAGGATGCCCATACCTACTTATTACTTTATTACTCCCTCCATACCAATGTGTTTGCTATAGTTTGACTGGACGTTGAGTTGCAAGAAAAAAGACTTTTGGCACATCGTCTAAATAATGAAATTGGCATAGTTTGACATGTTACACGAGTTTAAGAAAGAAATAAGACTCCTTGGTGCATCCGACAAATATTCATAAGATACCAAAGGCAGCCTTTTATCAAATAATTTGTTCTTGTAGTCAGTGGGGTCCACAAATGAGTCATGACAATGGCAAAATAGGAATGTAGGAAATAACAGGGATTTCAATATAGAAAAGCACAATATTATAAGGACGGACAAAAAGGAAAATAGTGCCAAGTAAATTGGGATTGAAGGAGAGTTTTATTCTTCAGAAAACGATACTCATACCGACTTACAGTCCCTGCTAATATGCATAAGCACAAGATCGGGACACAGACAAGAGCACAACAACATTATTCAGTCTCTCCAACATGAACTAGACAAGTGAACTGAGAGTAGTGAAAGGTGGAAAAGGGAGTTACCCAGGCATTCAGGGCCAGCAAGTTAGGCAAACCTGCCTTTGATGGTGTGAGAAGCATGCCTGATGTAAAGACATCTCGCTTATGTCATCTTAACAGTTATTAAGCTAAGTAAAACTAAATTATTAGAGTAGAGCTAACAATTTATGGTACTTAATGTAAGTGAGGCCAAAAGCAATATGCAATGTTACTTCTTCGTTAATTTAAGAAAAAGAATCATACCAAAAGCATGTGGCAATTGGTGAAGGAAAGCATCCCCCAGCATGGCTCCTGCCTGTGTAAGTCATGAAGAAGAGAATGAGTAACTTTTATCCTAGTAAATAATTTTAGGAACAGTCATCTAATAACTGTACTAAGCATATACAAATGAAGTAGTAATGGTTCCAAATCAGGAACAGAATCCATTTAGTAGGCAGCATTCATATGAATGGTAAGACATATATCCCAATAATTTAAGGATCATTTTCAGATATATGGAAAATAACAATGCAAATAAAATTCAAAATGTCAGTACAATGTTTCATAATAACAAATAAGTTAATTCACAAGCAGAAGATCGTCTATTTGTAATCAACAAACAAAAAATAATCCTTTCAGACCTTCCTCGTATAGAAGCTCTATATCCATCTCACCAACTGAAGCCATTTGTTACATTACATAAATGATCATAACTTAAATGGAAGTGGATGCATGATCATCCTTTTAAAGCTCCATAGAACCTTTAGAGAAGATTTAGTTTCAAATAACTATAAAGTATAAGCTACTGAGATATAATTATAGCTAACAGAGAACTTACTGGTCACAAATCAATTTTACTACTTTCCTTTCTAACTGTTTCTGGAAAAGTTCATTTCCAGATAAAAATATATTTTTCCTACCTTCTTCAATACTTTTCAACTATATTGCTCGGACTCTTCAAAAATGTCGAAAGGTGCGGGTCGGATACTTCAAAAGTAGTGCATTTTTGGAGAATCCGACAGGGGTGCGGCAACATTTTTGGAGAGCCAAAGCAACATAGCTTTTCAACATCAGCCCCGGACAAAGAGAAACATCGCCTACATTATGATTTCAAAATTTTAAACTACAAACAAGTTAACTTATCTGTATTTTCTTAAAAGCAATAAAACTATATTTTTTACCTTATGAGACCAATTATTATTGGATTGAGTGGAATATGAGCAACAGGAGGACCTTTCTGATTACCATGACTAAAATTACTTCTGACTATTTAAGAAAGTGATTTTCAAATAATTGATCAAGAAATTTACAGAAGTTCTCTTGGGATGTAACTTACAATAAACTATTCCAGGAGACATATAAAGTGATAATACCATTTAAGCTGTTAAAATTATGTAGAAAAATAAGCAGCTTATGGAAAAAAGAAAAGCAACTTCTAATATAATAGGATATAAACCTTTCTATCTATGCAATCATAACTTGTTCTAATTGTTAAGTTAATCAGCGTACTTAATTTTTATTATCGATTTGGAGAAAACAGTAACAATGGAATAAATATTAGTATTTCATTATTTGCAAATTTGAAGTTCAGTATTTGCAAATACTAGTTTGGCGAGTATTTGCAAAATGACTGAACTTCAGTATCCAAAACATTGAAATATTGGTTTGACGGTGTATTTCAACTTTCAAGTAAAATACTTGTTTAGCTCACAAATGTTCAACTTTCACTAACTTTTTCCTAGTGAAGTTTATGTGCGAACACAATTTCACCTCGCACAAACATTTTTTCAACTTGAACACGAAGAAACAGAAGATATTCAGGAAATTCTAATCACAAAGAGATCATCTCACCCCAAATAACGCCAAAGAATCTACAACTGCTTTTGACGGTTTCCCTTGTACTGCATGGAGAGAAAACATTCTGATTCCATTAGCAGAAAGAAATTTCAGAATGAAGATAAGCAATAAATCTTAAAGCACAAGGCAAAAACATAATTATAAGAATTTGAGCTACTTACTAAATATTATGGGCAAAAGAATCAGGCAGATAAGGGAAGCCAAGCTCACCAATAGTGAGCAAGCCACTGCGTTGACCCATAGACCTGTCAATGAACCCAGAGAAAAGCTCTCAGTAACAACTAATGACACCCATTTCAGAGATCTATCAACAAGTGTCCCATATGCTGTGTGCCAATTAAAAGTAATGTGGCATATATAGGAGCAATTGTGGAGACTGAGAGCTCAATGATTTTGAAAATAATTTGCATATTATGTGTTACATGGTATTTTTACAATTCTGTATATGTCAGGAAAATTAAAAGCCTTCTTGTGAATGATTTACTTAAAGCAGAATATCATGTTTTTCAGATGAGATCAAGAGTCATATCAACAATGACACTTAAAGTAAAGAGACCCAAAAAAAAAGGTTCAAGCAAAGAGATGTGACATCACATAGATGTCTATCATCCAGTCAAACTGGCAATTAAAACAAGCACATAAAAATAAGCACAATTGGATGACAGTAACTACATATCTATGAATCTCACAAATCCAACAGTACGCACAAGATAAGAGGATGCCATTATAAATTATTGAAGTTTGCATTGTAAGTTGACTTCTAAATAACATGACACTTGACATCAACATTTTGATTAAAACTTATTGGAAAACATAATCATGTTATGATCGAATTTTCAAAAGCAACTATCTTTGCAAGCTAATGCAATGTTCAGCCCTATGGAAAACCCAGGAACCCATTACAGCATGCACTATATTCTAGATGTGAGTCATTTCCATCGATGCCTTCTTTGCAACTGAAATACATAGCTAAGATAACATGCTCGCACCCATTTGTCCTACCATACATAGAGAAAAACCTTATCAGACCCATTCAATGCCTCTCCCACTTCAAACTGGGGATATTAATAGCCTTTACAAGACAATATGAGGTGGTACAGGCGACCTCTTCTGGTTTTGGAAAAAAACACCCTTCTTCGCAACATACTTACAAAGATATTTGCTATCAATATTAAATATGAGAAAAGGTTCTCTTTAACCCCTTTAAATTAAGCAATACCATAGTCCATAGGAAACAACATTAGCAAAATTGATGTATGCTAAAATCCAACAACAACTACTACCTAAATCCTAAGCTTATCCAGTCAGCTCTATGAATCCTTACTATTCATTTCACTCCATTTGGATCCTTACATTCCAATATTTAATAGTTTGGGCTGTCCAACAACAACAACTACCTCAATCCTAAGCTTGTTTCATCAGTTCTACGAATCCTCACTATTCATTTCACTCCATTTGGACCCATACATTCCAATATTTAATAGTTTGAGCTGTCCAGCAACAACAACTACCTCAAACCTAAGCTTGTTTCATCAGTTCTACGAATCCTCACTATTCATTTCACTCCATTTGGACCCTTACAATCCAACATTTAATATTTTGGGGGTATGCTATAGTCCAAGCACAAATCAGAATAACATAGATAAATAATTAAACACGCCACGGTTTTTTGTCATATATCTCAATCTAGAAGCAAGGGATACATCCGAACCCCTTCAGCGGAAAATCACACTATATACAAGGTTAAATTATTTATATATATATATATATTAAATGTTGAATCTTCTTCGTGTGATTTTCATCATAGTGAAGCTCCACCACGGGAGCTAACGGCTTGAAAGGGTATAATTTTCAAAAAGGAATACAATTTACCACCAGTAAGATCCTTGGCTCCATGTCCATCATGATAATGATGTTCATCCGTGTTATCACGAGAACCAAATCCCTACAGTTTCAGATCCTCCTCTTCTGCCAATTCTTCAAGAGGCTTCCTCTTCTTAACTTCACTCATCCCATCATCATCCTAACCACACCAAAAAGAAAATCAAAAGATTATACATAAAAGCAGCTGCTTTCCTGAATAATCAAGTACAGTATATACATAATGAATTCACCTGCGTTGCACTCCAAGTCATCAAAAAGATTACTAACATGTAACTATACATAGCAAGTGTGATTAGAAACCTAACTAGAAAATAAGTGATGTATATAAGCTAAATACATACATATAAAGAATTTTAACTTCTATATACTTGCAATATAATTTCTTTTTACACTATCAAGCCATCATAAGAATTACTACATGCAATTATGTATAATATACATTAGATTAGAAACTTGAGAAGTGAGAACTAAGGGAGTTAAAGTGTTACAATAATAAAAATACAATTACAGTAGATACCAGTTCGAAATGGAATTAATTACAGTAGACACGCTTCTTTTGCTCACGTAATTGAGGTTTGAATTCTTTTGAGGAAATACTTTTCAATTTGTATGATCTTTCAAACCTCTAAATGATTCATTGCACTAGCGGTGATTTATATAGTTTCCTGATTGACGAAAATCCCATACAAAATGAGTCATAGTAAACTAAGTAAAATAAGAGCCCCAAAGAAAGTCTTCATACCACACTTAACTTTCTGTTTTAGTAATCTATTTGTTAATTGCAGATTACTTAAGGAGTAGTTTAAGGCCATGATAACAGAAGAATATATGCAAGAAGAACGCTCAAGCACTAAATCTCGATTCTAGACAGGACATTATCTCTATAAGCAACGAAACAAGACAAACCAAGCTACTAAATCTCAAATTAAGCAGAAACTAACATTCTTCAGCAACGACTACAATAATATATAGAAAATAAGGCTCACTCAAATGTCACGCCCCGATTTTTCCTAAGTCTTTACTTAGGGCGTGATGGCACCTGGACAATTATTTCCCACCAGGAGCACCTTTTAATTCTCTTTATTTAAAAATTTGAACTTATATTCAAATACGGAGCGATTAATAAAAATAACAATAAAGAAATCTGTTTATGACTTTATAAAAAAACATAACGCGAGCCCATGCTCGTGTAAATATTGTTTCTACATAGACATACTGACAAAGATTATTCTAAGTTGGAAAGGAGACCATTCCACACGGGCATTTTCCGAGACACCGAATGCACATCTCGCACTGATTTAATACCAAGCCCAAGAATGGACTTGGTATGACAAGAGGTCATGGACGATCGCTAGCCTCGCGTGAGTCTTTCCTCTATTACGCTTTCTCAAACATGTTAAATAAAGAGTCACTCTACCATCCAAATCGAGTGAGAACCTTACCTCGCAATTCAAAGTAACACCACAATATTTCAAGTCAATCACCTTATAACGTAATAAGCATATTGCAAAACATATCAAAGTTACAACATTTTAAATATGCAACAACTCCTCATAGGAAATTCTCGGTTTAACTAACACTTCATTTTATCTCGTATTATACGTTAAGACATTCCCCTGCATTTTCACATGTTCATTACATTTATATATCTGTGAACGCGTATTCACTTTTCATATTTATATATAGGCAAACATGTATTCTTCATTCATATTTGTTGCGGCGTGCAACCCGATCCATTATGTTTACGTATTTGTGAACACGTATTCACTTTACGTTTTGTTGTGGCGTGCAACCCGATCCATTATGTTTACGTATTTGTGAACGCGTATTCACTTTACGTTTTGTTGCGGCGTGCAACCCGATCCATTATGTTTACGTATTTGTGAACGCGTATTCACTTTACGTTTTGTTGCGGCGTGCAACCCGATCCATTATGTTTATATTTATATATTTATGTGAACACGTATTCACTTTTCATATTTTTCAGAAGATCGAATAAATAATATTCTCTTTCCCAACATTCTGTTATTCATACTTGTAACGATTATAACTTTTTAACCATAACTCCAACCAAGATGTTTCTCAAGCGGAAACTAAGGTAAGACGGGGATCTTTCACTGTACCAAATTTTATTTAAAACTACTTTGGGTAACTAACACAAATTTATCCTCAAAACAGCCACATGAAATTTGTTTCGGCAGAATATTTATTAAACAAAACTCAATCTTAGAATAGTCATAACTCCTAATCTGTAAACCCGTTCAAGCCCCATAAAATCTCAAAACGACGAGAACAGAGAGCTACACGTCTCCATGTGAACCATCCTTTCATATTCTGTACCATTTGGTACAGTTTTACACTTTTATTCGCTGCCCTTCCTGGATCTCGATAGATCCGAGGCAGAAACTTTAAACAGCGATAACTCTCAATACATAAGTCGGATAGACCCCCGTAAGGTCTCAAAATGTCCACAACAGAGAGATATAGAACTTTCATTTAGCACAAATTTTCATATTCCCCACGGATTAGTACAGTTTTACGTTTGAACGTCCTGCCCTTCTGGATTCCGATGAATCCGAGGCAGCAACTTCAAACTACAATAACTCTCAACTCGTAAGTCCGTTTTAACAACTCTTTATCTATATATGTCCGTAACAGAGAGATTTACAACCATGTAAATTTTCATATAGTTCTAATAAGTAAAACTCAATAAAAACAGTCCGTAATTATGCTTTTCCGAATTTCGGCCAAATCTAAGGCAGGAACTTTGAACTACGATAAATTTCAAAACGTATGTCCATTTTACCTCATTTTTGGTTCTATATGATCATAATAGAGATTTGTACCATTCTTCCGAATTTCATCAAATTCTAACAATTATAACTCGGAGAATAACAGAAAGTTCATGACGCAACTAGTTGTCTAAACAATCAAAAGTTCAATATTTCTTTTCAGCACTCAATTCTTATTCTAACATGTATTGAACTTAAAATAAAGGATGTTACCAAGAATTTCTGAGTGAGAAAACTCACCTTGTAAGTGTGAAAAAGGATTGTGGTTCGATTGCTACAAGTGGTCCTTGCTCCTTAGTGTTCCCTAATTTTCTTGTTCTCCTTCCTCCCTTGATATTTTCTTGATTTTTTTCCTTCTTGTTCACTTGATTATTTTCCTGATTTATATTCCTTGTACTAGGTACTTTATTTTGTGCTAAATACACTATATAAGTTGAAGTGTTTGTATAATATATGAGGTGGAAGGACGGGAGTGGGCGGGGAAATGAAAAGGGGGTATGGGGGGGAAGGACGTGCACTTTGCTGCATGCATGTTCTCTTTTTTTTTTTTTTTCTTTTGTTTTTTTTCTTTTCTTATTTTCATTTTATCTATCTATTTATCCAACTTTAACACTAGCTCTATCTCATGCAATTTATTCTTTGTTTTCTTATATATATATATATATATATATATATATTTATTAAACCAACCACAACTATATATTATTATTATTTTTTCCTGATTTTACATTCTCTCGCTTCCTTACAACATTCGCCCTCGAATGTGAATAAGATCGTAACATAATCACATAGACCCAATAATGTTTATTGTTATTGTAACACTAATTGGGGCTTCACATTCTCTCTTCCTTAAGCATTCGCCCGAATGAAATAAGGTTGTAACACATGACATAGACACGCAAATGGAACACATACGTAAGTACTATGTAACATTTTTTTATTACCTTAGTAAAATAGAATGGATATTTGACTTTCATCGCGCCCCTGGCTTCCTGCGGCTTCCTGGAGTGGTTCCTCCATAGACCTTCACTAAGCAATATCTTTATTCCTAAGGCGCTTAACCTTCCTATCAAGTATTTCCACCTAACTTCTTCATATCAAGCTCCTCATTAAGAATTATCTCCGGGAAGGATGACGTGACTTGGATCGCAAGTATTTTCGTAATATCGACATACGAAATACCGGATGATCGCTTCCATTCTTGTGGAAGTGCTAATTGTAAGCCACATTCCCACTCTTCGCAAGATCTCATATGGCCCAATAAACCTTGGGCTCAATTTCCTTTCCTACCAAAACGCATCACTCCCTTCATCGGGACACTTTTAAAAATACTTTCTCCTCTCGAATTCAAGATCTCTTTTCCGATGATCCGCATAGACTTATGACGCTATGAAATGCTTTGATCCGCTCCCGAATCATCTGCACCTTATCATTTGTTTCTTGAATGACTTCAGTCCGAACAAATCGCCTCACCCACCTCGAACCATCCAAGTGGAGACTTACATTTTCGCCCATATAATGCTTCAAACGGCCATTTGTATGCTAGAGTGAAAACTATTGTTGTAGGCGTAACTCACTAGACATAGATGGTCCAACCAACTTCCCGAAAATCTAACACACAAGATCGCAAATACGCCCTCGTGTTTGAATTGTTCGCCACCTTGCCCATCCGCTTCATGCGGGTGGAAAGTCGCGGCTTAACTTAACTTTTGTCCCGAGACCACGTTGGAAACTTTGCCAAAAGTGTGAGGTGAATCGGGAACCTCGTGCAAATAATTTGTAAGGGAATCCTGTAACCGCACAATCTCCTTCAAATAAATCTGTGTATTGTAGTGCGCGATACGTAGTCTCGACTTAAGAAATGGGCTGACTTTGTAAGCCGATCAACAATCACCCAAAATAGAATCATACCCTTCTCGAGTTTTCGGTAGACCGGTTATGAAATCCATATGAATCGCCTCTCATTTCCACACGGGGACTCCAATATCCTGAAGTAATCCGCCAGGTTTTTGATGTTCAGCTTTCACCTGCTGACATATTAGACACCTCCCGACAAACTCCGCAACGTCTTTCTTCATCCCGTCCCACCAGTAATTTGCCTTGAGGTCCTGATACATTTTTGTTGATCCTGGATGAATGGAATATCTTGTGTTGTGACCCTCATCTAAGATCTTCCTCCTTAGATCCTTTACCTTAGGAACACATAACCTACCCTTATACCGGGCGGTTCGCCATTATCTCCCAATGTAAACTATGAAGGTTTTCCTTGTTGATCCTCTCCGAAATCCAACAAACTCCGTATCCTCAAACCGACTTTCTTTTATTTCAAGCTAAGGCGCATCATGAGGTATCATGTACCACCACCCTACCTTCACCGATCTCGCTTAAGCTAACCCCGAGGTTTCCTAATCTTTGTACCTCACGAACAATACCTCTTTTGTATTGCCAAACGGGCTAAGCCGCCATCGATCTCCCATCGAGCGCCACCACCACGTTGGCTTTTTCAGATGGTAAAGAATACTAAGGTCATAATCCTTAAGCAACTCTAACCATCTTCTTTGTCTGAGATTCGGATCCTTCTCGTGGTTATGTATCGCAAACTCTTATGATCTCAGAATATGTCCACATGCACACCATACAAATAATGTCTCCATATTCGTAAGGCAAACACCACCGCAGCTAATTCCAAGTCATTAGTTGGGTAATTCTTCTCATGTATCTTCAATCGCCTAGATGATACACAATAACCTTTCCAAATCGCATCAAGACACATCCTAACCCAACTCTGAGGCATCGCAATAGATCGGAACCCTTCTTGTCCCGATGGTAAGGTTAGGATCGGCAGAGTCAACAATTCCTTTAGTTTCAAAACTTGCTTCACATGTTTCGACCATCGTACTTAACCGCTTTGAGTCAACCGGTCAAAGGAGCAACAAGACTAGAAAACCTTTACGAATCTTCTATAATACCCACCAAACCCAAGAAACTTCTAACCTCCGTTTGAGTGGTTTGCTTTGGCGCTTCTTCACCGCTTCTATCTTCCTGGGTCTACCATAATTTCATCTCGACACAACATGACCCAAAAAGGCTACCTTTTCCAACCAAAATTCACACTTTGAAAATTTAGCATATAGTTTCTCCTGTTTCAAGACTTCAAGACTACCTCGACGCTCTTCATGTTCTTCAACACTCTATCAGAAATTAGGATATCATCTATGAACACGATCACGAACAAATCTAGGAATGGTTTAAAGATTCTGCTCATTAAATCCATAAAAGTCATTGGGCATCGTTAACCCAAAAGATACGACCAAGAACTCATAATGGTCGACGGGTTCTAAAGGTCGCTTGGGTATATCATCCGATTTATTTTCACCGTGATATCCCGAACGAGATCAATCTTGGAAAAATAGCTAGCTCCTCGTTGGTCAAAAAGATCATCGATTCTTGGTAATGGGTATCGCTTCGATCGTGACCTTATTGAGCCGATAATCGATGCACATTCGGAGAGATCCGCCTTTCTTTTTCACAAACAGATCGTGCACCCTGGGGAAACACTAGGTCTTATAAAGCCTTTATCCGTAAGATCCTTCAATTGTTCTTTTAACTCCTCAATTCACCGGGCCATTCGATATGGAGGATAGACGGGTCTTGTACCCGAAATTAACTCTATAGCAAACTCCACTTCGATCCTAGGAAGACCGAAGATCTTCAGAAAACCTCCAAAAATTTCAACAATAGGGACATCATTCATCTGGGATTCTTTTGGGTATCCACTATATTAGCCAGATATGCGACTCCACTCTGTGACTTCTCAATAACTTTGAGCCCCAAGGTAGGAAATAAACCGACTCGAGGATATTCCAATCCTACCCTTATAACAACTTCGTTCTCCTGAAAAGTTAATCTCACTATCTTTCACGACAATCTAACATGGCATAACATGCCGACAACCAATCCATACCCAAAATGACGTCAAGTCTACCATATCAAGTAGTACTAGGTTCACCATCGTTCCCCGCCATTCGCTTCTAATGGAAAATTATTTACCACCCGAGAGGCCCAAATCGAGGCCCCATCGTGTCATAACCTCAAAAGGTTCACTTAAATAAGAAGCGTTCTACGTGTAAATTCTTAGCAAAGTCCATCGACACATATGAAAATGTAGAGTCGGGATCGATAATACAAATGCAGGAATACTCGAGACTAGAAAATACATGTGACCACCGTGATTAGATGTTTCGCCATTCCTCCGGGCAAAGCGTAGAGCCGATTAGAATTGTTGGGTTGTTGACCTCCCGACTCGCGGGTTGGTTTCCGATTTCCAGAGTACCGTGGTTGCTTCCGACCTCCCCGAATAGATTGAGTTTGGGTCCTCTTCGCAATCCCCGCATAATGACCGACTTCCACGCTATAACATGCCTTCGCAAGAGCCGACATTCTCCATTATGTTTCCTTTGACAAATCTTACAAATCGGTTTGTCACCTCCTGTGTTAGGGTTGGTGGCCTTGTCCTTGCTACCTTGGTAATTAGACCAACTGTGCCCCTTAGGCTTGAAATAATACTGGCCCACAGATTGGTTCGGTCCTGAAGATCCCTTACTAAACTCCTTCTTCTGATTTTGACTCTAGTGAAATGATCCTGACGTCCGAAATCTCTTCTTCGAATATTCTCTTTTTGCTTTAGCGAAACCTTCTACCCTCAAAGCCATATCGACAATCTGAAGATAAGTTCGATCGTTGGCTAACGCCACCACCTTCTCTGCTATGTTCGGGTTTAAACCCTCTACAAATCGCTTGACTCTATCCATTTCTGTAGGGACGATACGTGTGTCAGATGCCGATAACCTCACGAATCGTATCATATTCTCAGTACACTACGGCCACCTTGCTTCAATTGTTCAAACTCCGCCCGAGCGCATCTCGCGCGATTAGGCATAAATTTCAACGAACGCCGCTCAACCTCCCAAGTCATTGGTGGTGACATCGGGGACGATTTTCCTAAAATTCCTCCGCCACACCCGCATCATCCACTAGTCGCGCGCTACCAAGTTGACGCCTGCGTCTCCACGCATCCCAACGTGAACATTAAGTCTTCAACTTCATCGAGAAATACTATCGGCTCGGGGTCCTTCCACGAGTACAGGTTCTCTTCTCCTCATAAAATTTGCCCATCGCTTATCGTAATCGCTGAGCTTCTACACTCTGGCCCAGTGCGCCGCAATCGGCCCCCGGGCCGCCTGTTCGTTCGGCTACGATCGAGACACTAGGCGCGGCGGAACCATGTGGAATCGCACTGCCATTAACTCTACGAGTCTATCTAGTTTTTGTCCCACCGCTTGGGCCATTTGACTCGTTTTCCAACATTTTCTCCGCCTCCTTCGCATACCACTACGCCAATCGATGTATACGAGCTTCGTGATGAACCTCCTCGAGCCCCCGGATTTGTGAATTCACCATTTTCTTCGAGTCCATCTTACGACGCATTTAACTTCATCCGACCGCATTCCTTTGCCTGCTCCATGAGTACTTCCTCTTTGTTGAACTCGCCTTTATAATCGCCATCTACACAAATCATATTAGTCAAGATAACGTTGTACAATCCCCTTTTCTAACTCGTGCGAGGTAGTACGAGAAATCAAGTCTTTGAAAAGACTCACGTAGGCACGGTAAGAGTACGAAAGAAGGAAAACTTTAGGATGTTATTCCGTTCACTTATTACTAAGGTGGCGCGCACACCGTCGCAATAAGTAACCGTTCAAACACCCAACTCGAAGAAAACTTCCTAGAATCTCTTAACCTGGTTTAGCTCTGATACCAACTTGGCACGCCCCGACTTTTCCTAAGTCTTTACTTAGGGCGTGATGGCACCTGGACAATTATTTCCCACCAGGAGCACCTTTTAATTCTCTTTATTTAGAAATTTGAACTTATATTCAAATACGAAGCGAAAGGATATAATTTTCAAAAAGGAATACAATTTACCAAGACCAGTAAGATCCTTGGCTCCATGTCCATCATGATGATGATGTTCATCCGTGTTATCACGAGAACCAAACCGCATGCTTTCGTGATCCTCCTCTTCTGCCAATTCTTCAAGAAGCTTCCTCTTCTTAACTTCACTCATTCCATCATCATGTCCATGATGATGATGCTGCCTCTCATGACCATGACCATGACCATGACCATGGTTACACTGATGATGATGATGTGAATCTTCTAGAACCTTCCCTTCAACACAAGATCCAAAAATCACTAACCCTAAAAAAGTAGTACCCAATATCAAGAAAAGGCACATCTTTTTCACTAAAGTTGACATTTTGACAACTTGGGTAAGCCCCAAATCATGGGAAAATCCTAAATATATGGAGGATAGGTGATAAGGGTGTGTTTGGGAAAAATCAAGAATTGCGGTTTTTGCAAGTGCCTTCAATGGTGATGACACAAACAGCACAAAAGAAAAGTATTATTATTCCTATTATGATGCCAAAAGTTACTACATCCATAGGAGTGCTATAAATTTGTAGTAGAGGCCTAGAGAGGTTTCAAGTGTATAAAAGTAATGGAGTTTGGTCCTTTGAGAATTGCAGTAAGGTTATGAATTTAAGGATAACATATAGTAAAAATATATGTTTTCTCTAACTAAGTCGCCTGAAAAATATATTGACTTAGAACAAGTTTTCAATGTTCTTAGAATAATCAGTCACGAAATTCACCCATCTTCTGACCATTCTCTCTAAGTTGTTTTGCATCCACTTCAATTTGCCCTCCCTAACCACACCAAAAAGAAAATCAAAAGATTATACATAAAAACAGCTGCTTTCCTGAATAATCAAGTACAATATATACATAATGAATTCACATGCGTTGCACTCCAAGTCATCAAAAAGATTACTAACATGTAACTATACATAGCAAGTGTGATTAGAAACCTAACTAGAAAATAAGTGATGTATATAAGCTAAATACATACATATGAAGAATTTTAACTTCTATATACTTGCAATATAATTTCTTTTTACACTATCAAGCCATCATAAGAATTACTACATGCAATTATGTATAATATACATTAGATTAGAAACTTGAGAAGTGAGAACTAAGGGAGTTAAAGTGTTACAATAATAAAAATACAATTACAGTAGATACCAGTTCGAAATGGAATTAATTGCGGTAGACACGCTTCTTTTGCTCACGTAATTGAGGTTTGAATTCTTTTGAGGAAATACTTTTCAATTTGTATGATCTTTCAAACCTCTAAATGATTCATTGCACTAGCGGTGATTTATATAGTTTCCTGATTGACGAAAATCCCATACAAAATGAGTCATAGTAAACTAAGTAAAATAAGAGCCCCAAAGAAAGTCTTCATACCACACTTAACTTTCTGTTTTAGTAATCTATTTGTTAATTGCAGATTACTTAAGGAGTAGCTTAAGGCCATGATAACAGAAGAATATATGCAAGAAGAACGCTCAAGCACTAAATCTCGATTCTAGACAGGACATTATCTCTATAAGCAACGAAACAAGACAAACCAAGCTACTAAATCTCAAATTAAGCAGAAACTAACAATCTTCAGCAACGACTACAATAATATATAGAAAATAAGGCTCACTCAAATGTCACGCCCCGATTTTTCCTAAGTCTTTACTTAGGGCGTGATGGCACCTGGACAATTATTTTCCACCAGGAGCACATTTTAATTCTCTTTATTTAGAAATTTGAACTTATATTCAAATACGGAGCGATTAATAAAAATAACAATAAAGAAATATGTTTATGACTTTATAAAAAAAACATAACGCGAGAACATGCTCGTGTAAATATTGTTTCTACATAGACATACTGACAAAGATTATTCTAAGTTGGAAGGGAGACCATTCCACACGGGCATTTCTCGAGACACTGGAACTGACATCCTGCACCTGACGAATACCAAGCCCGAAGCAATGGACTTGGTATGACAAGAGGCTGCGGGACGATCGCTAGCCTTGGCGTGGAACCTTTCCTCTATTACGCTTTCCTGAAACATGTTAAATAAAGAGTCAGCCCTACCATCTCAAATGGTGAACCTTACCCTGCAATTCAAAGTAACACCACAATATTCCAAGTGCAATCACCTTATAACGTAATAAGCATATTGCAAAAACATATCAGGTTACAACATTTTAAATATGCAACAACTCTTCATAGGAAATTCTCGGTTTAACTAACACTTCATTTTATCTCGTATTATACGTTAAGACATTCCCCTGCATTTTCACATGTTCATTACATTTATATATCTGTGAACGCGTATTCACTTTTCATATTTATATATAGGTGAACATGTATTCATCATTCATATTTGTCATGCGCGCAACCCGATCCATTATGTTTACGTATTTGTGAACACGTATTCACTTAACGCTTTGTTGCGCGCAACCCAATCCATTATGTTTACGTATTTGTGAACGTATTCACTTTACGCTTTGTTGCGGCGCAACCCGATCCATTATATTTACGTATTTGTGAACACGTATTCACTTTACGCTTTGTTGCGTGCAACCCGATCCATTATGTTTATATTTATATATTTATGTGAACACGTATTCACTTTTCATATTTTTCAGAAGATCGAATAAATAATATTCTCTTTTCCAACATTCTGTCATTCATACTTGTAACGATTATAACTTTTTAACCATAACTCCAACCAAGGTGTTTCTCAAGGGGAAACTAAGGTAAGACGGAGATCTTTCACTGTACCAAATTTTATTTAAAACTACTTTGGGTAACTAACACAAATTTATCCTCAAAATAGCCACATGAAATTTGTTTCGACAGAATTTTTATTAAACAGAACCCAATCTTAGAATAGTCATAACTCATAATCTGTAAACCCGTTCAAGCCCCATAAAATCTCAAAACGACGAGAACAGAGAGCTACACGTCTCCATGTGAACCATCCTTTCATATTCTATACCATTTGGTACAGTTTTACACTTTTATTCGCTGCCCTTCCTGGATCTCGATAGATCCGAGGCAGAAACTTTAAACAGCGATAACTCTCAATCCATAAGTCGGATAGACCCCCGTAAGGTCTCAAAATGTCCACAACAGAGAGATCTAGAACTTTCATTTAGCACAAATTTTCATATTCCCAACGGATTAGTACAGTTTTACGTTTCAACGTCCTGCCCTTCTGGATTCCGATGAATCCGAGGCAGCAACTTCAAACTACAATAACTCTCAACTCGTAAGTCCGTTTTAACAAATCTTTATCTATATCTGTCCGTAACAGAGAGATTTACAGCCATGTAAATTTTCATATAGTTCTAATAAGTAAAACTCAATAAAAACAGTCCGTAATTATGTCTTTCCGAATTTCGGCCAAATCTAAGGCATGAACTTTGAACTATGATAACTTTCAAAACGTATGTTCATTTTACCTCATTTTTGGTTCTATATGATCATAATAGAGAGTTGTACCATTCTTCCGAATTTCATCAAATTCTAACAATTATAACTCAGTGAGAACAGTTCGTAAAGTTCATGACGCAACTAGTTGTCTAAACAATCAAAAGTTCAATATTTCTTTTCAACACTCAATTCTTATTCTAACATGTATTGAACTTAAAATAAAGGATGTTACCAAGAATTTACGAGAAAACTCACCTGTAAGTGTGAAAAGGATTGTGGTTCGATTGCTACAAGTGGTCGCTTCCTTAGTGTTCCCTAATTTTCTGCTCTCCTTCCTCCTCGATATTTTCTTGATTTTTTTCCTTCTTGTTCACTTGATTATTTTCCTGATTTATATTCCTTGTACTAGGTACTTTATTTTGTGCTAAATACACTATATAAGTTGAAGTGTTTGTATAACATATGAGAGGTGGAAGGACAAGAGTTGGAGGGGAAATGAAAAGGGGAGAATGGGGGGAAGGATGTGCACTTTGCTGCATGCATCTTCTCTTCTTTTTTTTTTCTTTTTTTTTCTTTTATTTTTTTGTTTTTGTTATTTTTGTTTTCTTATTTTCATTTTATCTATCTATTTATCCAACTTTAACACTAACTCTATCCCATGCAATTTATTCTTTGTTTTCTTATATATATATATTTTTTTTTTAACCCAACCACAACTATATATTATTATTATTTTTTCCCGGATTTTACATCAAATGTCAAATAAACTCATCGCACGTTAATTCTTAATAAGAAGATTAAATGAGCATTAGAAGGTTGAAAAGAAGCTGTAAAATTAAGTCGATTACAGCAAAACGAGTTCTGGAACTGATAATCGATCGAAATCAACAATGGAACCTTCGAACAAAAAAATATAAATATGTTAAAAAGAAAGCACTTCGTACATAGAGTAATATCTACTTGAGTTCTCATTGTGTACAAGAAAACACACTAAAATTATGTGTAACGCCCCATTTTAACTGGAGTAAACAATGGCGTACTAAGTATGGTTGATTTCTAAATTTTATTTAAGGAGTCGCCACCTAATTATTTTAGTGAATTATGACACTTTTAAATGTAGCATAAAATACTATTAATGATCTCCATTTAAAGGTCTGTGAAAGCTATGTGAGATTCTTGGTAAGGGTTCTTTATTATCCTAAAGAGAAGGGGTCATGCATCCTATAGGATCCGTTATTGTCCGGTCAAACTTAGGTTGGTATTATTGTGCTAACATGTATTCTACAATTCTAAAGGCGTTCTACAATTATTAAACTATCCAATAGATATTTAAACTATGCATGCAGATATTTAAATAAGATATGTATTTAACAAGATTGTAACGAAAACAAATAATCATATAAAGAGGAGGTGAAGAGAACTTAGCGGTATTTCACTTTATTTTCCCTTTCTGCGAATGCTTTAACTTCGGGATGCGCCTCCGAGTACCTGCAAAAAATACTTAGTAAAAGAGTTAGTAAATAAATAAATGCGAGTAACCTTCGGATCCAAAATAAAACAATAGGAGTTTTAATTACGGAAGACTCAAATTTATATTTCGTAAAGGGACATCTCAAACAAGTCATGGGTGTGTCCTAGTGACTTGTCAGTCAATCTAGTCGCCCCCAAGCATGTTGGTATCCGGTATATATGTAATAAATCCATAAGTGTCATCATCGCCTTTTTTCCAAAGGAAAGCAACCAAGGGACAACCTTTCCCGAAGAGTCATGTAGTATCATGTTCAAATCAGTAAAATAACCCAAAACCGAAGGGACATGGCCTCAATTTCAGTTTCATCGGCCTACAAGTGTAATAACTTGTTTGTATCAGTAAATGTCATAAGTTAAGAATTCTAGCTTATGACTTTTGACTTATTTTTGTTATTTTAGCTTAAAAATAAGTGCTTAAAACACTTTTTTATTTTACTCAAACACTATAAAAGTGTATGGATCGAAACCTATGGTAAAGTATCATTTGGGTAAAATATCTAAAAAAACAAACTTAGTCACAACCAATTAATCACTAACAAACCTTTAGAAGATGAAATATGGGTTGCATCAGGACTCAACCAAGTTGGTGTAGTGGGTACATTATGTATTATATAGCATGAGCATATAAAACATTGATTAAAATTCCACATGCATATGGGCAACTTATTAATGAAGAAAGGACAACTAAAGAAATTCACAAACATTTTCTTCATCTCGAAAGCATTCATTTCGTCCATTATGTCACATGCGTGCCTCTACACTGTAAGGGAGTCAAGATGATGATCCAAGTCACATGATCTAAATGGACATATGATACTATGATTGTAACTGAGCTCCACGCTACAAAAAGTATAGAAGTCAAAATAAAACTTTAGTAATAATAAATATAATGTTACTAAAAAAATATAAATGACAAAACTAAGAAAATACTTTAAAAATTGAAATTCAAAAGTAAAATTTTCAACGAAAAAGTTGGCATACCTTTGCAGACCATCTCCAACAGAAGATATTGTCCCAGATAATTATACACAATATAAGATAATTCGAATGAGATATTGACGTGGAAATAATTTGAAATTATGAATATATACTTATATAGGAGATAATTTTGTCACGTGGAGATAATGTCTCCTGCTGCACATAATTATCTCATGTTTTCTCTCTGCTCACGTCATGTGGCAGCCAACGACTGGCTGCCACAAATTCATTTTCCACCACTACTCTAATTGCTATTTTTTACCAATAATTTGACCGAATTAAAAAAAAATCAAGATCTATAAAAAGAGACTAAGTTTACTTCGTTTGGACACCGAAATATTTTGGCTGTTTTCTCCAAATTTTTATCTTCTTCCAAATTATTTGTTATTTTTTTTAATATGGATCCTAATCAAAATTTTAATCTTCCTCCAAATTTTAATTTTCCGAAATCTTCATTAATAGAATCATGTATTGTTGTGTTTTAATATTATAATAATATTTGATAAGTGTCAAAATTAAATGAATATAAGTAATTTATAACTTTATTATTATATGTGTAATAATATGAATTACAAGAATAATATCATATACAAAATAGAAAATGAGATAGAATAAATATATACGGTGGGGTATATGATATGTGGAGAAAATAGAAAATGAATTATTTTATGAAATATCTCCTGTTGTGGATTGTATGTGATAAATGAAGATATTTGATGATGTGACAGATGAATAATCTGATGTGGCAGGAGGAATAAAATTTTGATTAGGATCCATATTAAAAAAAATATAGCAAATAATTTGGAAGAAGATAGAAATTTGGAGAAAATAATCAAAATATTTCGGTGTCCAAATGAAGTAAACTTAGTCTCTTTTTATAGATCTTGACAAATAAAAAAATTGATTTTTTTTTTAATTTGATCAAATTATTGGTCAAAAATAACAATTAAAATAGTGATGGAAAATGAATTTCTGGCAGCCAATTGCTGGCTGCCACATGGCGCTGCCAGATTAATTTGCCATTTCACCTAACATTGTCTACACGTGCAAAATTATCTTCTATATATTCAATAATTTCCAATTAGTTTCACGTCAATATGTCATTCAAATTATCTCCTAGTATAATTATCGGGAATAATGTCCCCGTAGTAGATGGTCTAAGGAAATGGTCCATTTGAATATGCCAGCTGGGAAGACTGCACATGAACCTCACGAGACAATATGTGATTATGTAAAAAAAAAAGGTAAAATATGGTGACTATGCAAAGTAAAAAATCAACAATCTGCATAATTTTTTTATCTTCTTGGGAATTGCACAATCACATGTATTTTTATCTTCTTGGGAAGTGCACCATCACATGTATCCATTTCTCTCTAACTACTATAATTGATTCTCAAAGACTTCAGTTCATCCTTAAAAAGAGTTGAATCCTCAAACTCCTTTTGCTCCATGGATATTAACAGTGAAAATCTTGAACTAATCAGTAGCAATTTGAAACAAGACAATGAAGTAGTTGTAGTGATTGTTCCACTTCAAGCTCAAGGTCATCTCAATCAGCTTCTCCAATTTGCATGTCTAGTTTCCTCTTATGGTCTGTCTGTTTACTATGTTGGCTTAGCCAAATATAACCATCAGGCCAAAGTTCGAGCCAACGCCTTAAATCCTTCGGACATTGCAAGGATCCACTTTCATGACCTCCCAAGTAGTCCTGATTTTGCCTCAGGCAAAGTCCTGTCGATTTGGGATGCCTGCATGCTTCTTCCAATTCGCGAGTCCATTGCTTCCCTCTTACATGATATTTCATCTAAAGCAAGACGAGTTGTCATTGTTCATGATGTTATGATGTCTTACAATGTTCAGGATGTTTCTTCCTTTCATAATGCAGAGTCATATATCTTTAACTGTGCTTCTAGTTTTGAGATGTACTGTAGTCACATTTGCACGGCAGCAGGGTTGCCCATTCCACTTGAAGCAGAACAACTTAAAAGGATGCCCTCCCTCAAAGGATGTTATCCCGATGAAATCTTGCACGTAGGACGTTTGCAGTCCCCATATACGGGAATTAAGGTCGGTGATATCTATAATACAAGCCAAGTGATTGAAGGTAGTACTTATCTTGACTTGATGGCACAACTAGCAAGCATACAAAACAAGAAGCAATGGGCAATAGGACCGATTCTCCCTACTAAATTAGATCATAGCTCAAATAGGGAAAATATATGTTTGGATTGGCTGAACAAACAGCCTCCAAAATCAGTTCTTTATGTATCTTTTGGAACGACGTCATCATTTTCTGATGAACAAATCAAGGAGCTCGCGATGGGATTAGAGCTAAGCACACAGAAGTTCCTATGGGTGTTGAGGGATGCTGATGAAGGAGTTCTTTTTACTGGAACTGGAAGACTTGAGTTGCCGGAAGGATTTGAGGAAAGAGTGAAAGGGGTTGGCTTAGTGGTGAGAGAATGGGCACCACAGCCAGAAATTTTGGCTCATTCGTCCACAGGTGGATTCATGAGTCATTGTGGTTGGAATTCTTGCTTAGAGAGCATTACTATGGGAGTGCCAATAGCCGCTTGGCCTATGCGCTTCGACCAACCAAAAAATGGTTTCTTGGTGACAGATATTATGAAAATAGGCCTGATTGTTAGAGAGTGGGAGAAACGTGAGGAGCTGGTGAGTGCATCCATCATTGAGAATGTTGTGAGGAAGTTAATGGCATCGGAAGAAGGCGATGTCATTAGGAAAAGAGCAGAAAAACTAGGAGAAGCCGTAAGGCGATCCACAGAGAAAGGAGGTGCTTCTCGAATGGAGTTGGATTCCTTCATCGCGCATGTCACAAGATAGACTTGTTCTGCACCAGATGGTAGTTAGGATTCTAGATCTTTCCATTTTCTTCCTCTTTTCAGGTATTTTGGTTACTTCACAATTTCTTTAACCAACTTATCTGTTTCTTGGCTCAGACTAGTTTATAGCTTAGATTTCATTTATCTTGGAATGTTCACTATCTGAACTGTACATCTATATTTTTAGCATATGATTGGCTGTATTTCTACATAGGACTGTCTACAATAAAAGACTTTGTTCAGTTTCTGTTTGTCTAATTTATTAGACATATGCCTAGAGTTTGTCTACAAACACAGGATGAATTAAGGTACTCTATAAGACAATCAATGTCTTTGTTATTTTGGAAATATTAAAAAGTTCAAAGCACATAAAGGTTCTAACCATGTTCCTCTTATGTAGTTGTAAAGAACAACAGAACTGTTATTTAACCTCTCTATGTAAACGGTAGTCATGGTACATCAAAATCTATAGTCATTCAAGAGTTTATAAAATTAAAAAAAAAAACCAAAACAGTGAACAGGATCTATAAACAAAATATTTTCTCATAAAACAATCCCATGTAGGACATAAAGAAACAGAAATATTTAACATATGCAAACAATTTAGAAATGTGGACAAAATCATTCTATGAGAAAAAGCATCAGAATTGTACAATTGGTAGCTCAGAGTGCATAGATATAGTTTCAACAATGTTGTGGTTGCCTTCAATATAATTGTTTCTTCTTACTCCATTTGTCCCAATTTATATGATACACCCTCCTTTTTAGTCAATCCAAAAAAGAATGACACATTTTCTTATTTGGCAACAATTTAACTTTAAACTTTAATTTTTACGCTTAACGAGATGATCTATATCACACAAATATCTTTGGCTTGTTTTAGAGCACAAGATTCAAAAGTTTTCCTTTATTTCTTAAACTTTGTGCCGAGTCAAACTACATCATATAAATTGAGACGAATGGAGTTTTGTGCTGAAGCAAAGTCTTTTGATGTGAACTATGCAAGAATCCAAATACTTCTGCACCGCATACTTTCTTGACATACGTCCAAAATTTTGCCATATAATTGGTCCTTTTGTATTGTGACAGGGTGGAAGGTACATAACCAAGATTCAATATTAAACAAAAATACTTAACTATTAGTAGTTACAATCTATCCTCTCTTACCTCCATACATTTTCAAAGGTCTGGATTTGCTATCCTATCCTCTTACATACATATACACTGACACATGAAACACAAGATTCAAGTAACTCAAAAGCAGTGGTGAGTTAAATTGTAATCAATTTTCAAGTCCGCCTTCTGTTTACTTTTGTTCAATTCTCATAGACTTCAAAGTCGTTACCTTGAAGAAATACAAAACGGTTCAACATATACCCTTGTATGTACCATGACACAAGCTCAATCAGGAGACAGTGAGGATTCAACAGCAGTACAAAACTCTGGTTTCTCTTCTTCCATGTGTAGCTGTGAGTTACCAAACCATGAACTTACCAAGTCGAAACAACTTAATAAAGTAGCTATAGTCATGGTTCCATTTCCAGCACAAGGCCATCTCAATCAGCTTCTTCAACTTGCCTGTTTAATCTCTTCATCATATGATCTTCCAGTCTATTATGTTGGTTCAGCTACACATAATCGTCAGGCTCGGGTTCGAGCTAACGCCTTAAATCCCGCAGACATAGCCAAAATCCATTTTCATGACATCCCAACACCTGAATTTTTCTCACCACCTCCTGACATGAATGCCATGAGCAAATTCCCATTACATCTTCAGCCATCATGGGATGCTTCTATGCTTCTTCGCGAGTCTATTGCTTCTTTCTTACGTGATATCTCCTCAAAATCAAGACGAGTAGTTGTTGTTCATGATTCTTTAATGTCCTACAATGTTCAAGATGTTTCTTCCTTGCCCAGTGCGGAATCCTATATATTTAATTGCATTTCAGCTTTCACTTTCTACTGTTTCATATGCTTATTTTATGGGATGTCTATCCAACTTGGAGAAGAATTGCTTAAGAAACTACCTTCCCCTGAAGAAATTATGCCAGATGAATTTAGAGACTTTACAACTTCTCATAGTCCGTATATAGATATTAGATCAGGTGATATCCATAATACAAGCAAAGTAATTGAAGGCAAGTTTCTTGATTTGCTGGCACATGCAGAAATTAATCAGAACAAGAAAAATTGGGCGATTGGACCAATTCTTCCTACTAAACTCGATCATATCTCAAATAGGAACAATACATGTTTGGAGTGGCTGAACAAGCAACCTCCAATCTCAGTTCTTTATATATCTTTTGGAACAACTACTTCATTTTCTGACAGAGAAATCAAGGAGCTCGCAATGGGATTAGAACAAAGCAAACAGAAGTTTATATGGGTGTTGAGAGATGCCGATAGAGGAGATTTATTTACTGGAAAAGCTAGAAAAGTTGAGCTGCCAGAAGGGTTTGAGGAAAGAGTAAAAGGGGTCGGGTTAGTGGTGAGAGATTGGGCACCACAACCAGAAATCTTGGCTCATTCGTCCACAGGCGGGTTCATGAGTCATTGTGGATGGAATTCTTGCATAGAGGCTATTACTATGGGGGTGCCTATAGCTGCTTGGCCTATGCACTCTGATCAACCAAACAATAGTTTCTTGGTGACGGAAATATTTCAAACAGGTCTGATCGTGAGGGAGTGGGAGAAACGTGAGGAGCTAGTGAGTGCATCTACCATTGAGAATGCCGTGAGGAAGTTGATGGCATCAGAAGAAGGTATTTCAATTAGGATAAGAGCAGAAGAATTGGGAGAATCCGTAAGGCATTCCGCAGAGAAAGGGGGTGCTTCTCAAATAGAGTTGGATTCTTTTATCGCGCATATCACAAGATAGACTTGCTTTTCACCAGAATTTTCAAGTATTTTGGTTATTTTTCATTTAAGCTGCCTGCCATTTATCTTCTTCTTGGCTCAGACTAGTTATTACTACCTTATATTTCTTTGATCTTGGAATGTTCAGTATCTGAAACTTTTTTATGGCTATCAGTGCTTTGTGTTTCTCTCTTAATAGATTATTAATCAATCTTATTCTAACTATGCAGAATACAGTGTGGATGTGGAGAATGATCTTTGTATACATTTCTTAGTTGTTTGCATATGCTAAATTGGCTGTATCCATATGTCCTATATTAGACTCTTATGACAAAAGACTTTGTTCATTGATTCCTATGTCTGTCTAATTGTTTACTATGAAACAGTTTTGATACTTGTCCTCTTGAACTTCTTACGAATAAACATGATTAAATTTTTTACCTATGTGCTTTGGACTTATGATAATGCCAAAATCTTTTCTACACATATATTGCAGAAGTGCACCCTTTCTTCCCCTCATCCGGCTCTCTGCAGAAGAATATCCACTCACTGCTATGGTACCGATAGATTCACTATCGGACATTGCTCATGGAGACTGTGCCATTGCAAACTTCCTTTGGATGACATTCTGACCCCAAAACTTCACATAATACGTATCATTACATTAGAGTCTCATTTATTTTTTCAATTTCTAAACAACAAGACTAGCTCCTAGGTACCTTCTTCTAGTTCCGGTTTCCTCGTCTGGGAAGCAATCCTTAAACTCATGTTCACTTATGATGTAATAAGGTACTCCATAAGACATTAAAATTTCTTCAAATGTTCTTTAACTTTAACTGAAGTAAATAGCAAATACTTGGCAAACCAACACATAAGATAACGATATCACATTTTGGTTTAGCAGAACACTTTGGTCCTCCATTTACATATCAAAGTAGACTTCATAGCATCTTAGAAGAAGCAATTGACACTATAAGACAAAACCAATGTGAGTTCATAAACAAGTGAACTGGAGATTGACAATCTGATAATGGACCTCAGAAACCAAAATGTGGCTGCCAAAAGTTTCTCCAATTTATCTGTCAACTGTGAGTAGCAAGCAACTGAAGCTTCTCGTTGCGGTACCTTTTTCCCGTATTGCTCTTGACTGATTTTCTAGGACTAGTGCAACCATGTAAAAGAAAAAAGATAAGAACCACTGTAATAATGATCTAAAGCTTATTTCTGAGGAACTTGTGCTTGAAGCTATATCATATTTTCAAGTTGAAAACAAAGATGATGTTCTTGTGGAAGTCCTATGTAGCACGGACACGTGAGAGGTGTCCGATAGGACACGGACACGTGGAAACGACAATTTTGAAAAATAGGGGACACGGACATGCGGAAACGACAATTTTGAAAAATAGGGGACACGACACGGCAGGGACACGGCTGTAAAAATAAATTAAAAAATATTTTTATATATATATAATATAATATATAAAATACTAAAATTAATATTATTAAAGCTTCACATTCATAAATAAATTATAAATTTAATTCAAATTTGTTATATACCAAATAACCAAAATACCAAATTAAATATGTACCAAATTAAAAAGAAACATTCATAACAAATTGACAATCAATCAAATATTCAATACATAATTCATAAGACCATAGTCCATAAACTAATACATAAGTATGTCCCAAGACCCAAATTCAAATAAATATAAATTTACTTAAAATAAATCAAATAAAATTAAAACTAAATTTATTCTAAAAAAAATAAAAAAATTGTCCCTGCCGTGTCCGATTTTTATTTTTTATTTTTTATTTTTTATTTTTTGCTGGGTCCACTCGAAAACGTCCCGGACACGTGTCCGAGGCGTTTCGTGTCCGATGAGGTGTCCGTGCTTTGTAGTGTGGAACTATAGGCTAATTGTTAGAAACTAAAGTGTTAAGCTCAGAACCTTCTAAACAATGGAGCAACCATTTGCCGATACAGAAAAGAAGTAAAATGGAAAACCCAAATTGAACAATAGAACGTCCAATTAACGAGACCAAGAGGTTCAAATGACAATATTTTAAATCAAGAACACCCACGACTTATCAACCTAAGCAATGAACACAAGAAGAAATCTTACCAGCAAACTGAACAAAATCTAAAACTGCTTCTAGGGTAAAATACCATATTATGTATGACTATTTCCCAGTATTTCAAGAATATTACCTCTCTATGTATATAATTCATATGCGATCATTGCCTTTGTTGTCAGAGATTCAACCTTTAACAAGCAGCAAACATGGATTTTTTCTTACAGTATTTAGAAAGATGCATTATTGACAGAACATAACAAATCAGTTTGTACAACGAAATACACATACTAAGTTCTTAGTTTCATTTCAACTCTACGAAAGCATGAAATTTTCCTCAACATCTGATAGCTAACAATATATATGCATATATATCAGTCAGAAAGTAGAAATTATCTTTTGATAGGTAAAAAGTGTCAGTCAAAAGGTAGAATATAAATATCAAGCAGAGGTAAAAGCAGTAGTGAGTCTAGTGACAGATGATGAGTAATTATTATAATCAAAATGTCAAATTGTTCAGTAAATTCAATCCAAATAGATTAGAAAAGAAACATCTTCGGACTATTTGAAAACATTAATAGTAATTGATCATGAAAATAAGTTCGTAGAATACTTGAAAACATTCAAATTGTCCCCAGAACTCTGAGGAAATCTAATTAGATCCCTGGTTTACTTATCATTAAATATAATTGTCTACATATCAGGCATCTCCACAATTAACAACACAAATATATAGAAAAATAAATAAAAACAAACAATATTTGGCCTTATTTACCATAACGTAAAGGATATGTAGAAATCACATAAGTCAAATTTATATAAAAAAAAACTCCAGTATAAGCAACTGATTTTAGTAGTAAAATTTTTACTAACCCATTTGATAATTTTCGCGATGCAAATGAAAACTTTACAATTTCAGAAAGGTGCAGAAGGCAAGAACTTAAGTCTATTATTGATTCATTCCGTGTTTGTTTCATGGCTGATTCAAATGGCTTTACAATAATGTGTAGTAATCTTGCTTCTACTCTTAATTTTTCTTTTCTTCATGTAAATTATATTCTCTTGAGAAAATATACTTAAACAATCCAAGGCTTGAAGTATATCTTACATGTATCTTTTACCTAGGTTTAGTGGCATGTTTGGCTTCTTTATCAGCAATTCAGCATGTAGCAGAAACTCCTAACTTTGTAGGGTGGGAAAGGAAAAAGAGCAGTGTGAGTTTCCACAACTTCCCATTAATTTCATGATATTTGCCGAAGAAGAGACAATATCATTTAAAATTACTTTCTACGGTGAAACAGAAATGAAAACTCTGACTGTTTTTGCTGCTCTAAGTTAATAATTTTTGCCTTGGTGTGAACAATGACATTCTTGTTATATTCCAGCTTCACACTTCATGTGCCACTCAGAATGTAGCTGGTTATTTTTCTCTTTTAGTTGAATATAGTTGCAGCTTTTTGGTTGAATGAAGATATGCTTTGAAGTTCTATGGGTGTTTTGAGTCAACTAGGTTAACTATGTAACTTTATGTCACTGCTTCTGATATTTTAGTTGTATCCAGTTGTATCTTCTATTACAAATTGCACGCTACATGGAGAGCTGGTGCTTCACATAGACAAGAAATAATTACATGTATGATTAGGGTGTAAGAGACATTTTGGATTTGAGTCAACATGAAGATAAAGGAGGTTATCAAATTGCATTTGAGATCGATAATTGATTGTACATATATGGAAGCCAAATGTGGTTTTTTCATAAAATTTCACTCATAGGTTTTCTGGTTTCCCAACATGGAAACTGTGGCTTTCTCGGCCACTCGCCACATGAGTATTTCCCAGCTTGACTAGACTCGACTCGACTCAACTGGAGGCCAAGTCTGTTTGGAAGAGATATGATTTTCATATTCCCCCACATAATTTCATATAATTATCATTTTTCTTCAATAAACCTGCGCTTCAGTTGCGTTTTGTGCATTAAGATCCAACAGGCAGTTGTAGCATTTTGCATTTGACAACACTAATATAAAGAAGCAAGCATGAGTACAAAGACAAAATGGAGTTATGCACAGTTTATACGGGCCATTAAGAGAGTCATCAATCTATCAATAAGTTCTTATTACCATTTCCAGTCCTTAATGGATACAAAATGTTCCTTTCACAAAATAGTACACCATTTCATGTCAATTTCATGACAAATGTTATTGTATATTGCAGGTGCCTTAAATGCATCACTTTCTTATTATTATTATTTGTTTTGATAATCATAGTGTCCGGGCCAGCTTGACCCGCACCTCAATTAATTCCAGGGGTACCTTCTACCTCCCACCAGAACAAAGTACGGGTAACTCTGTCCACCCACGCTTGGACATATGGGTAGAAATCACCTAGTATTTTTTGCATCCGCTAAGTTAAATGCATCACATTATTAAACCATCAATAGGTAATTTAAGCTATTGCATTCACATAAATACTTCATCTAGAAGGAAATCGCAAAAATTCACTCATAAGAATGCGGAAAAATCCAAGACCTTACAATTGATTAGCCAAAGTAAATTTTACAAGTAATTACCGGGATCATTTATTATCCGCCAATTCCTGTTGATTTGTGCCTTCATCATTTAGGTTTCCAAATTTCTCCTTGAAAGAATGTTGCCTCTGCAACCACATCATATGCCCCTGCCCAAAAATTTACACAATTTGGCATCACGATTTGTGGAATTACAGTACCATAGCATAGTTGAAATTGAAATTACCTGTAGACCAGCTGCCCAGATAATGAGGAATGAAGCGAACCATAGTTTCTTGTCCTTGAGGAGTTGATTCAATACGAATTTCCTCTTCTCCATTGATGAGTACCCACAAAACTCTTAAAACACTGTATTTTGAATTGGATTCACCTGTTGTATTTCTCAATCGGGTTACTACTATTATTGTAAATTGTTACTTCAGACCCCACAAGTTTTATTTCCCATTTTAGCAACCATTTATCCCGTCTCAAATTATTTATCATTTTTTCATTTTACAGATTTTTAAAAATATATTAATTAGGAGGATATTTTACCTACTTCACTCTTATTTATATCTAAGTTATAAATTTTTGCCATTAAATATTTAGTCTATTTTATGTGTCATCTTCATTAATGACAAAATTCTATTAAGGGCGAAATGAAGAACAACAACAACATACCCATTAAAATCCCATCACGCGTAAGTGCAGGAGGAGTAGAATGTCTGAATCTTACCTTTATCTTGGTAGGTAGAGCGGTTACAGGAGACCTACCAAGACCTGCGTAATCACAATCAAAGCAAACGTTGCATAGCAAGATAAACGGTTACAGACAAGAAATTAAAGCTATAGGAACATGCTGGTAACAAAAATCGAATATGTTATGGTAGCACATTCTGTCAAAAGAAAGCAGTAGGTAACACAAATAAATAATTAATATGGTTCAGTGGTGTCGAATTTACATGAGTCCTTCCAGTCCCAACCTAAATCATCCCAACTGAAAGAATGGATCTCAGACCTAACTGAAAGAATGGATCTCGGACCTAACTCAACCCTACAAGCTGGGGTGAGGATTGTCCAAATCCATATAAGGAGTTCATGTTTCATTCCATTACCGATGTGGGACTCTTAACACCGACAAATCCTAAATGGAAACATTAACTTATACTCTAAAGGTTCACAACATAATTTGTGATGGAGAAACAAAGGGGTAAGTTGTCACACAAAGTCACTAGGACAATAGACCTTTTCTTACACCATAAATTATATTTATCTTCAGCACAAACTTCTATTCATGAAGTAAAAAAAGTATACGAAGTTACATAAATCAAAAGAATAGTCAGAACTTCTTTAGTCCTTGTTCAATTTTGTACACTGACAAATGGAAAAACTGTATGTATACACATATCGAGTACTAAACCAAGGTTCAAAATGGCCTTTTTAGGTTCTTCAAGTCCAAAGAATCAATACACTCTACCCTACCTCTATGCAAATTCAACAATTTCAACAACTCACTAGCATTGTCCTTAGTATTTTCACTACAACCAACTTGTATTAGCAACAATAGCTTCTGAAATGCACCAACTTGAAGTGCTTCAATAAGCACAACATTTTCCCTTTTCTCATTCTTCCCAATCAGCTTCCACAAAATTGAGACAGAAAATTCAGTTGCCAAATCTGAAACTCTCAACAATTTCTTGATCAAAACAGGAATAGTGAGTGCATAGTTATTAGCCCTTTTTCTCCCTTCCTCTGAGTTGCAAATTCCAACCAAAATACCTAATGCTTTTTCACATATGCTCTTATCACAATCCACAAGTGTCTCTATAAGCAATTCAACTAACCCCAAATCAACAAATTTGTTTCTTGCATTCACATTTGATAATTGTGATGAATTAACCATATGGTAAATAGTTAATAAAGAAGCTTTTGTAGTAGTAGGACAAATTGGCTCTTTCACAAGCTTCACTAAAGATTCCAATGCTCCATCAATTTTTAATAATTCTTCTACTCTCCGTGTTTCTTCCATTCTCATGATTTCTTTTAACAAAAACACTGAATTTCTCCTGCTTGATAAACTCCCACATTTCAAGAACCAAACCATGCAATTCAAAGATGATTTTGATCCAAGAATTGACTTGGACTCACCATCTAGAGGCAATACAATTGTCAAAGTTGATAAAATTTCTTCCATTGTCTCAACATCATAAACGGGTAATTTCTCTGAAAAACCAAGAAGTATAGACGATAAGATCTTCCCCGCTCCATTGTTAACAAAACAACGTTTATTCCTCGCGCTTTCCTTTATCATCTTCCTCATTTTCATTACTAGTTCTCGACCAGATTTTGAGCCTTGCTGCAATTTGCAACAAGACTCTATCTTCTTTAGAATCTCTGTTACCTCAGATGAGGTAACGGGGATTCTTGGAGTTGGGATCCTCTCGATCCCATGATCTTTATTCTCAACACACCATTCTTGGATCATTTTCCTCATGGTATGATTGGGAATTGGCTCAAGAGTCTTCAACACTTTTTTGGTGATTGGACATGTTTGATTCCCACTTTCAATCCATGTTTCGATACTCACTCGATCGTATGTGATCCCGGTTGACAAAGTCACTGGATCCTTCATTATGTCTAGAGAAATCGGACACTTGAATTGGTTAGGAATCATCAACAATTCCATGTTTTTTTCTTCTATTTGTTTCTTTGAGTTGCTCTTCCTTGCTGATCTTCGCTTCCTCCATGTTGAAATCATTGTTTACTATAACAAAAAGAAACTTAACTTGAACTAGAAATCTTTCGAACAATGAGTTTAGTTTTATGGTTTTATGATTTCCTTGTTTGCAAGTTTATAGGAATTAATGGGAGTTTGGAAGGTAAAGGGTGTGAAGGATTTAATGTGTATATATATGTTGATGTCACGCGGTTCAACTTTCAACATTAAATAGAATATAGTTCTAATAACTATTATAATATTCAAGAACGTGTGAGCTAGGGAGAGAAGGGAACAGCCAAATTGAATATTGACTAAGAAAAATTGTTATGTGTTGAATAGGAACGGGGTTGGTTTAATTTTGACGGAGAAAAGAGACAAGGCCTACAACAAAAGACTGGTAGGTGGACTCATTTGAGAACAAAATAAATATATTTGATTAATTTCTTCTTCTTTTATTAGCACTTTATATATATATCTCCAAGTTTTGTGTGTGACATATTACTATTTGCTTTTAAATTTCGACGTATTCTTATAACCCTTTCAATTTTTTGGTTAAGTGATCTCATCACATCAAAATAATTAGTTGGAATAAATATTATTTTTCAGTTCCATTTTATGTGTTTTGTTTGACTAGACATTCCGAATTTTAAAAAATGAAAGAATAATTCTAAAACTTGTGATCTTAAATATGGTATTGATATTTTTATAATTATAAAAACATGTCATAAAAGGTAAAATAAAAAATTTAAAATTAATTTACTAGCAAATACAAGAATAATTTTTTTTATTTTTATAATTATACTACATAAAATGAAACAGATGGAATAGGAAAGTTATATATGAAAAGATTAGAGAATGTCAAAGAAAGAAACTTATATACGCTTTGTTTTTTGTTTACAAGGACTCGTTTTACAGGTAAATTTTAGTTGTTAAAAGGCTTGCAGCGAACCTAACGCGCAGGCTATGAAGTTGTATGGTCATATAATAATAATAATGAATAGTAATATATGATTAATGAGTCCAACATATTACATATATTGTTATGTTATTTTCTGTGAAAGGTCCCAGCAGAAACGAATTTACAGAAATTCTTCATTTTTGTATGGTACGCGTTACAGCGTTAGAATGGATTACCGAGTAAAGGAAATCTGGTTATCTTTTCCTTTTGGCTTCGACAAACATGCATATGTACTGTTCAAACATTTTTATAACAAAAATTGTAATTGATTTTCGCGCCGAGTAGAGCCCATTTATGAGGGAAGCGCACCCTGCGAAAGATTTTTCCGTACTCAGGGCTTGAACCCGAGACATCTCATTAAGGAAGAAACAACATCATCCACTGCACCAAATCTTTTGATCGTAAATTAGTAATTCATAACCTGGCTAAAATAGTACTCTCTGGTCCAATTTATATGGTCCTTTCCTTTTTAATTTGTCCCAAAAAAATATCGCATATCTATATGTAGAAATAATTTAACTTTACAGCCACACAAATACTTAAGACTTGATTTGAATCACATATTTCTTAAACCCTATATCTTAAATGATGTCACATAAACGGAATGAATAATTACTTACATGCTATCTGTCGTGGACTGCTTTTCATGTCATGCCTCATGACCCCCGGGTCGTTCCCATGGAACCTTACCTGCAGGCCTCTCAACGCCTAACCCCATGAATCGTCTCATGACCTTGGTCTCGTCAACTGACAAGTGCACATGCACTTATGTTACTCCATTGGTAGCCTGCGCCTGTCGGCAAGAAGCATCTTTAGCGCTCACATACTGTTAGCGTCAACCAGCAGATTGCCCAACATCCCGTACATGTATGCATCGGGAGCAGGGTTGGAGCTAGGTAGCCTCCAGGGGATCATCCGATGATCTAGAGTAGTGAACACTTGGTAAAGATAAATTGAAGAACGTGGCCCCTTCAAGTGTTGCACACAACACCAGCTTGCCTTTGTGACCTCACCACTAAACACTACCGAAAAAGCTCTTCTTCCCCAAAAGCGAAAATCGAAGCTGTCAACCCTCGAAATTTCATCAACTTCCGTCTTAACATTCAGGCTAATCCAACCTACTAATCGCGTACAAGAATATTAGAAATTCTTGAACTTTATGTGTTAATTGATACTTATATGGTTCTAAGTCTTTCGTCGACATATAAATGTCTAATCGACAGTTGAATTTCTGCAAATTTTTATTGTTGGAAGATTGAATCCAGCGTCTTATATATATGGTTATAATGTTTGGTTCATCTGGTCGCTAAGAAAACAGTGAATTCAATCGTCGACATAGGCATATTTTTTCGGACTTGAGAACTCAATGTCGACTTGTCGACTGGTATTAAATCGGTAGTTGATTTTATTAGATTTGGTTGTAGAATTTCTGTGATTCTGATATGTTGTAGATTGAAAACCTGTCTAGATTGAAAACCAGTCGAGATAAATTATGTTCGACAGTGTTTATTACTCGAGATAAACCAGTCTATGCTTCTTATTCTACTTTCGAAAGTGTAAATTTGATTCGTCGATGAGTTTTGACAGTCTTTATTTCGATTAAGTTATAGTCGATAGTGTTTGTTTAAGTTTATTAGTTAATACAATTGTGTTTATGTTCAGCAAGTAAGAAATGTCTCAAGTTAGTTGTTCTTCACAAAGGAGGTGTCATTGTGGTATGACTGCGAATCAATTTATTTCGAGGATTACTTCAAATCTCGGAAGGAAATTCTTCAAATGCCCCAAACCTAAGGTAAGTAATTTTAATGTAATACTTTGACGACATTTTTTGTTTGTTTGATTTTGTTTTTTTTCTTTCTTCATTTTTTGCTTATAGAGAAGTTCTTGTGGATATTGGCAATGGGAGGATGAAGAACATATTGAAAGTTTCTCTGGCGAATTAATGTCGTCATTGGATGTGTTTAAGAATGTAATAGCAGATTTGAAGAGTGAAAGAGATATGTTGAAAGCAGAAATCGTTGTGTTGAAAGGTATAAATCAAGCTGAAATGAACAAAGTTTTGAAGATGCACGTGTTTATGATGATTTCATAGGCGTTATTTGTTGGATTTGTTGCGGCATCGATTATGAAATGATTATGTATTTGTAGATGTGTAAGAACGTTTAATGTAATGTTATGAATCTTCTTTTATGCAATTTCAGTTGGATGTATCTAAGTCTTTTATATCACTGTTAGAAAACTAATTCCTTAGCATCCATATGAAGAAATTGTGTACACATTTCATTTTCAATTCGGCTGTTAGCTTCCCACACCAAACACTTTTCAATATCCCATTGCTAATTAATAGTGTCAATGTTTAAGTACTTATAAGCAGGACCATGGACACCGTTTACATAGCTCTAGTTTTAATTGAACCAACATGCATAATGGCTCGAAGGACTGAGGACCATATTGTCCTGTCACTACATATATGTATCTTCCATCAGTAGCCACCCCTAACTGTACACATCAACATGAGAATGCACCTATACAAGCTATGATGATAAAAGCTACAAATCCATTCGCTGTAAAGAACATTACACAAAAAAACATGTCTTCATCATCTCAAAAAAAGCCGATACATTACAAACAAAAAAATTACACTGTAAAGAACATTACACAAAAAAAGTTTGATGGACTTCGAAGACAAACACAAAAAAAGTTTGACAATGGCCAAGGCATCAATAATTCATGTCTTAAATCGTGTGTCTGATTGCTATTTCTCTTCCATGTCTTCAATTTCTCTCTTATAACAAGAGCCTTGTTTGGTGGTTGATAAGGCAAGTTGGTTGGCTCACTCATTGAAGTAGAATCACCAACGATGGAGATTTTTCTTGTTGGTGTAGCTAATCTTTGTTTCATCCTTTCAAGTATTCTAGTATTTGCCTCAGAAAATGACCTTGGCCTTAATGATGGTTCTGCTTCTATCATAGTGGCGGTGCTGCTGTATTGAGTTAGACGTTCTTCTGGTTCTACTGCTACAAAACTTTCTTCTGGTTCTCGTTCTGCTACCGGGAGTAAATATGTGCTGCTGCTGCTGTTTTTATTCCTTGCAAGTTGTTTCCCTTTACTAGCCTGTTGTTTAAAAAATAACACTACGTCAAGACAAGGAAAAAAACACCACAGCAGCAACTAAAAATTGAAAAAACGGGACAGCAGCAACATATTTGCAACTAAAAAAACACCACAACAGTAGCAACTAAAAATTGAAAAAAATGGACACCAACAACAGCTAAAAAGGGGCATATTTGCAACTAAAAAAACATCACAACAGCAACAACTAAAAATTGAAAAAACATGACACCAACAGCAGCTAAAAAGGGGCATATTTGCAACTAAAAAAACAAAGAAGAATAACTAAAAATTGAAAAAAGCAGACACCAAAGAACAACTAAAAAGAAACATCAACAATGTTACCATATGTGTAGAGTGTTACCTTATCACATCCCCTTGCATTGTGTCCACTGTGATGGCATGTAGAACATGTCATAGGTTTTCCTTTCCTTGAAGCGGACCATTCACCTTGTCTTTTCAAGTTTTCATTCCTCACTCTTCCTCTCTTAACTTTGGGTCGACCCACCATCTTACACATTTCTGGTAGTTCCATATCATGACTCTTTTCATATTTCCAGAATTTAGACCCTCTAACTGGTTGAAGTTTGTGTGAATAGATTGACAAGTAAGTTGACTTATTATAATATGAGTGAAAGACTCCATCGGCAATAGGATCCTTGTGTCTATGTTTGTATGCTCTTATAGCATGAAGACATGAGCTATTGTGTCACAATCTACTCTTTTGCATTCAAATGTTGGTGGACAATTGTGTTCATTAACCAATGTTTTAACTGAAACCCCGATCCCGTTCTTGCATTTACTGATGGAACATTTAAAAGGACATCCCTCAACACACTTGTACGTAACCCTAGATTTGTCGCTTTTCAACAATACCAACCCTTTATTTTGCGACAAGTCATAAAGCTTCATAAACATTCTAGCCTCAATGATATCTTTGAAAGACATTCTAGGATATATAGTTTTGAAATGCTCTAACTTTTGTGTAATCACTCTTTTATTCTGAAGTCTAATAAGCTCTAATTCTTCAGCATCAAAATCATCATCACTAGACTCATTACCAGAAGAGTTTAATGATTCATTGGCACTGTCACAGTCTGTGTCAGTCTCAACATCAATACAATATGACTCAGAATGTTGTGCAATGTTAGTCGTATCAAAATCATCAACATCTAATTCACATTCAGCTACGACATCAACATCTAATTCACATTCTACAAGTCTTTCCATGACAATGATCTGCAAAAAAGAATACAACACTCGCGTAAAAAAAAATTGTTGGTTTACTGTCGATTAGAGATTTCAATCGTCGTCGGCATCGTCGAAATATAATATCGAACAAATACAACAAACAGCAACTAAAAACAAAACAAAGTCGTCAAAGTCTAATAACGTCACAGTCTACAAGTCGATTTCAGAATTATTATTTTTGCATAAATTCGAATTTCACAGAGAGAGATTAGAACCATATAACTATCGTTTAACACATAAAGATAAGAAATTTCTAACCTTGAACGCGATTTATATGTCGACGAAAGACTTAGAACCATATAAGTATCGATTAACACATAAAGTTCAAAAATTTCTAACCTTCTTGTACGCGATTAGTAGGTTGGATTCGCCTGAATGTTAAGACGGAAGTTGATGAAATTTCGAGGGTTGACAGCTTCGATTTTCGCTTTTGGGGAAGAAGAGCTCGCTGAAGTGGACGATTACTGATTGAATTCGAGGAAAAAGCTTGAAATATTGATTTTGGAAGAATGGAATCCGTGTGACTGTTGCTGGAGAATGAAGATAGCTGAAGATGATGAATTTGAGGGTACAAAATTGAAGAACAATTGGTGGGTATTATCCTTTTAAATTGCTGCGTTTTGGGTTTTTTAGGGAACGGGTCGGGTAATCCATGTGTCGGGTCGGGCCATCCACATGGCGCACAGATGGCGTTCACGTGGAATCCACATGTGCGTCGAAGTTAAATATGGGCAAATGGTGAAAGTTTATTAACGGAAGGGGTATATTTGTCCCCCAACTTTGACGGAGGGCAAATATGCCCCTTTTCTCAAAGTTGGAGGGCAAATATGCCCCTTTTCCCTATATTAAAAGACTAAGGGTTTTAAAAATGTTGATTAAACTTTTTGTCCTTTATTAAAAGATTTTACAATTCAAAATTATCATTTACTATTTTTCTTCAATTATTATTAAATTATATTTATAATATTCCACCTAATTTTTGCAAAAGAAAAAAAATATCATTACTTTTAGTAAAATAATAACTGCTATAGAGATCATTTAGGTCAAGTTTTCAAGCACTTTCAACTCCCTTTAGGTTGAGGAGTATTTAGGTTATAAAATATTAGGTTTTGAAGTTTTATGCGTTATTTTTTTTTGTTATAAAGAGTTGGTTTAGGAGTCCTTAATTTTCTTTTCTTTACTTTTTCAATTGTAGGAGTCTATCCGGAGCCGTCTCAAACATTTTGGGGGCTTGTTTTAATTCGTAAAAGTGGTCCTTAATTGGGATAAGACTTGCGAATTATGGACATTTACAGTAAATTCTGGCTAATACTACTTAAAAAAAATGAAAAAAGGGACCCTAAAAAATTTCATTTTTCGGGGGCCCTGTGCATACCTCGCACGAATTCAAAGACGGCCCTGAGTCTATCTTTTAGGTTTTCGAGTTTTCTGGTTATAACACTTTGAGCAAAAATATCTTATATTTATTTATGCTTGGTTTGTCTTTACAATTGTGATAATTACTCTCTAAGTTGTGTTTAATTATGATATATGATTAGCATTGTTATATAAAATTTCGTAGAGGTTCATTCGCCTATTTTTCTTTTATTTATGTGTTACACCCCGTATTTTCGGGTCTGTATGAGTCGTAAGTAAAGTAACGTAAAGCCCGGTGAAGTTAAGATCTCATATTTAGAAGAAAATAAGTTTAAACAAGTGTTACGAAAGTTTCGTAAGAGCTCGAGGTCAAACGAATAAAGATATTAAGTTCGTCGAAACACGGAGAAATTCAGGCAGAATTTTTGGCCCAACTTGGCACGGTATTTCTCATAATGTATATGGTGTTATGGGGGTGAATAACCTATATAAATGCAAGCTCAGCGAGTCGACTTTCCAATGCAACAAATTGTTCCTCAATCGAAGCTCTGTACAAAACGTTATGTCCGTTTTAAGAACACGATGCAAAGCAGCCCGTTTGGGACCCACATGGCCCACGTGGTATAAATTGGTGGATTTGCCTCCAAACGTCATTTTCGACCAAAATTGAGTTCCTACAACTTCTAAGCTCTCTCTAAACAGTCTCCCATGGTTCGTATGTAAACCTAAGGCCAAATCACCCAATTCCAAAACAAAATGTCTTATAGATGTTGCGGAGATCACTATATGATAAGTTGGTGAGTTCTATCAAGTTGAAGGAGAGTTATTCTTGTTGTTTAAAGGTAAGTTTTTCCTCTCCTCTATGTATTTTATCATATATAAGTCCTAGATAAGTTGTTTGAATGGAAAAGTACAAGATAAGTACCTGGAGAAATAGCAGTGTTGTTGAATCTTATTGGACTGTTTTCTTATTATTTTTGTGAGATATAAGGCTGGAAAAATATATGAATATACTTATCATCATGTTATACATATTGTTGAGTCAAAGTAATAAATTCATAAGGGGGTGACAATGGTCGTATGGGTTTCAATCCGAATTTGCCGCTCGTTGTGCTGTGTTGATGGCTTGTTAATGATATATTGTACCTTTGTTGATGTTGTTCTTGTTTCTCTGGTTGTTGTTGATGATGTGTGGAGTTGGAGGAAGTCAAACTTATAGGAGAGATACTGCCCGAATTTGTATAGACAAATTACTAACTTAGAGATTTAAACTAAGTTTCTTCTTGACATTAATCATGGCCCTTGTTGTATTAATGTAGATTGAGTTGTAGTTGTGATGGTTGAATTGGAATTGAAAAGAAATGGGTACGGGAGCGGTGTTGTGAATAATGAACTTGTCAATTTTTTTGAGTTAAATTATTGACTTTAATATTGCTATCATTCATTGTAGAATGACGGATAGAAGAATTTGAACTCGATACCACACGATAGAGTGTCATTTGATATGTAAGGCTAATTTCCTTCTTTGGCATGATTTGGTATAAGCACTTCCTTAAAATGATTCTCCTCTTGTTAAGCTTGAATAACCATATTCTGCTCTTGTTGAAGTTGTCCATATCTCTTGTATATTATTTATCAGATGTATTTTTCGTATTCCATATGTCTTAAGATGATTAGCTTAAAAGAACGTGGCGACAATAATGATAGTCGGAAGATAACGACTATAGGTCACTCCTACTCTGTTCATGATGTCTTTCGAGATGTGTCTTTCATTTCACCTATATATATACCTATTTTATTTCCGCGTTGCTCTATAGACATTAGACATGACACATTAAGTTAGTACTCCCTCCGTTTCAAATTCTTTGTCTGGTTTTGACTTAGCACAACGTTTAAGAAAGTAGAAAAGTCTTTTGAAGTTTGTGTACCAAAATGTCATTTAATCTTGTGGACTTAAACATGTCAGGCGGAAAGTTAGAATTAAAGAATTGCCAAAAAAAAGACATTCTTTTTAAAATAGATTAAAAAGGAAAATAAGACGAATATTTTAAAACGGAGAGAGTCTACTTTAATGTAAACGCTGAGCGCAGATAAATTTTTATGCTGACGAGATGGCTAAACACCGGGTGGAGAAAAAGGAATTACCAGAAGGGTCTACGGGAAACCTGTAACATAGAAAATCAACTGATGTGTTACACTTATAACCAGTGCCTGCACTAATTGTATTGTATAAATATTATTTACTGTTGGTATATACTATAAGTTAAAAATCCATAAGTTTAGGATCATTGGAGATCAAGACTAATTGCTTGTTTCAATTTCTTATTTTGCAATTGTTCCCACCAATCCATCAATATTGCTTAGATTTCTCTGCCACACATACTGCGTACTGATCACAGAAACCTCAGAAGAGAACACGCGAGAACTAGAAGAAGAAAAAAAAAAGACAACTCTGTGCACTAAGCTTCCGCTATGTGCAGGGTATAGAACTGCAAAAAAAAAAAACTGTATCAGTGCAGCATGCACATGCACTTGAAGCTATAAGCTTAAGCCAAATGTAGATGAGAACAAGAAAAATTTCAAATGAAAATAGTTATACAAATCAAGGAATTGGTAAGCTTCTCAATCGAAAATATCAAACAAAACCATAAAAAGCAATAAAGATAATACAGCTTCGACTTCTCCTCTCCTTTTAAATGTACATACAAAGAGGTGACGGAAGATCTATTGCAGTATACAACAATATATACTTAAGAAGATGATCATGTCAAAGGTCTAAATTTGTTAGGAAGCTAGTCACTTGCTAAATGTGTCATTGTCCATTCATTAGAAGAAGTCAAACAAGAATGCACCAGCAGGATACTGAAAATTTGCTGGTCATCTATTTCAGCCGAGAGGTGCAGAATTAGTAGAATAGGAATTTAGCTATTGGTCCAAGTTAGGCTTGGATTCAAAGAACTTAGACACAGCTTGATAAAGATTATTTTCCTCGAATGGTTTTGAGACGTAACCATCCATTCCACACTTGAGGCATTTCTCCAATGTGGCATGAATTACATCAGCGGTCATGGCTAATATCGGCATGTGCCACCTGTGCCTCTTTGTAGCTCCATCAGAGTTCAACTCTCTACTTTGTTGTTCATTTGCAATGCTCTCTAGTTCCCTAATTCGACATGTAGCCTCAAACCTGCAATTTCAAAAGAATTAGACTTGGACCTTTGTTCTTTTACTTCTTTGGATGTTCAGTGTTTCAGTTACTCTTCTTTCCCCTTGGTACAAGGGCACATTATCCTAAAGACAATCTTTCTATTTAGTAAAACCTGTTTTACAACTGGAACTAACGTTCAACTTGCACTGAATCTCAACACTAGAATTGCAGCTTTGAACAAAGAGGTGTATAAATGAGTGGGATAGCATGTCCCATACAAGTGAAATCTGATCAACATCATTGTCCTGGAAAGTAGGTCGACATGAACCAACCAGTAGCAACAGTTTCTGAGAAGTTTATAGAACTGTGACAAATAAGGAAAGCTATGCAGACAGTAGACGTGGTCAACATGTACATAAACTAATATTGATCATCTCTGCTGCTGTTTACACAACAAAGAAACATACTACACCGTGAAGGGTCACAGACAAAGATCGAGAGTATATTTGTGAGGGTATTCTTAAATGTTGGAACTCCCAAATGACACCAACCATCTGAGGTATGGTAAACAGATAACATGCTGATTTTGGACTTAAGCCCTTGAATAATCTTTCAATTTCCAACTTCGACTCAAATCAAACAATTGTCTCCCTTTGGATTATTAAGCCAACCCATTTCCTTAAGGCATTACTGACTATACAAAAAGTTCTATTTTGTCAGTTTAGAAGAGATGTTTTAGTGATGCACAGAGAGTAAATTAAAAAGAGAAAAGCAAACAACTGAATTCCACCATGGTTAGATCATATAGATGATACAAGTCTTGACAGTCTTGTTGGGACTAGAACTCCAGATTGTAATAGTTGAAAAGAACGTTTGAGTTCCATTTTACTCTATCTCATCAAAGTAATCTTTCTGAATCTCGAACCGGGTTATTATTCATTTTTTATTCGTGGAAAATTCGAAATTGTTCGAATTGTGTAATCATAAATTGTTGACATTGGTAAGCGACCCAAATATCTGGGGGAGGGAGGGGCCACTATAAGAATTTTTAGAGCTTTCCATCCAAAATTGGATTCTTAAAAGTTTAAAAAAAACATTTATTTTAAAAAAATGAAGCATTTTCCTGCTCTTCAACTGTTTAAAAAAACATTTACTTTGAATGAGTATGCTTCTATTCATTAACTGTTTCGACGACCTCAAAGATTTCTAGCTACTAAGCAAATGTTAGTCATAATTGGCCCAGAAAATCTCTACGGTTCCTACATTCAGTAGTTTTCTAGCAATTCAGCAACTATTAGTCTTATTAGGCCCAGATAACCTCTTATGAAGCTCCTTCATACCCTTTTAAAATCCATGTTCTTCTTTAGCATTATGAACACTAGCATCATTCGTGTTATAATCATATGGTAAAAAAGTAAAGAAGCAAAAAGAAAGTATCATTCGTGTTCACTAAGGGACAGGATATGTATTAAAGAAGAGAGCTAAAACTGATAAGCAACAGTATTGACTTATAAATCTGCATCTTGCTAAAGTTTTTTGTTAAGAAGCTCTTTCACATCAATTTGAAATCCTAAAGTTTTTTGTTAAGAAGCTCTTTCACATCAATTTGAAATCCGAAAACTTCTGACTACTATCACCGTTTATATCATTGCAAGTTACTGACCAGTCAGTAGATATCATATGTTAGCAGACTGCTAAAACTGAACTTTGCAATATATGATTCGTGAAGCATCATAATTTCCTTTCATAATAGAAAAAGTTTGGAGTCTAGCAACAATCATCTTATCTCAGACCCGTTAATTAAAGATAAAACTTGTCAATATACTACAGCAGGGGACCCAAATTTCTATACTTAGGGTGTATAAGTAGCTAGAACTTAGGTACAAGAATGGGTATTAGTTTAAAACTTGTGCTACTTTATAAAGCTAGAATGAAAAAAAGAGAGACTGTTTTAACTGTGGATAATTAACACATTAAAATCTTCTGCAATCAAAAGCACCTTTTACCTTCCATAAGTCCTGTAGAATTTTATTTGGTCTGTATACAGAACAGAGTTTGTAGACTGTTATTGATAGTGCACATTTTGAATTTTCTATTGCCAAACAATACACAATTATACTGATGCTTCAACTCAGAGATGGCACAATTCAAATTTACTCATCGCAAACTCATAGTGAACGTCATTAGATAAGGAAAACGAAAAGTGTAGCACTTACCCATCCATTTCTGGCATCTGAATATCCATAAAGCAGGCATCGAAATTGTGTGGTAACTGAAGCAATGCAAGAGCAGCTTTACCACTCTCGGCACACTCTACCTCGGCCCCAAACTTTTTGAGTGCACCAGCAGCAACCCTGCGATTTACTCTATTATCATCAACCACCAAAATTTTCTTACCAAATAATAGGCCACGAAGGGAAGAAGATCCATTGCACATATCTTTTCCTTGCCTCTTGTTGCCTATTCCAGTTAGCTGCTTAAGACACGCAGCCATCATACTTGCTCTAAGAGGTTTCATTATCACTGAAAACCCTACTGCTTTAGCCTTTTCATCTTCAGTGTTGGTGATATTAGTCGCCAGAAGGATCATCTTAGGTAACTTGTACACGTGTCCATTTTGTTTGATGTCTGGAAAGTGTAAATTTAGGTCAACATCTTCAGATATCCACAGCTCCTTCTCCACCAGAATCATGTCCAGCTTCCTGTCACCGAGGTAAGATAACAAAATGCTTATTTAAATTAATGCACTCACTCGTAACAGAATTTTATTTAGGCTATTCTCCGATAGATTTGAACATCTTGCTAAACACTGAAAGTTCTCATGCAGGGAACTGAATAAGAAAAAATTGGTATTCTAGTGGCATTTTGAAGATCATCATTCCACAATGACATATTTGGATATATTTCTACATCTAAATATTTTCCTCTATGTTGCCTTCTGCTACTTCATATTTTAGGTGATAATAGCTGGTAGGCGAAATGTGCAGAAATACAAGAATGAAATCATACTAGTAAATATATTTCTGAAAAATTGTTGAACACGAATACTTTTATCGCTGAAAAAGATATGAAAAGTCAAACCTCAGTATTTATCAATCCGGAAACACCTGTTTTTTATTATAAATTATGTGGAATTTGGATCTCATTTTTCTCCTCTTCTTGTCGATCAGTATAAATGCCCACTATATTCTATTTTCAGTAAACAAGACAATAGAGGACTTAATGTGGTCAAAGGTATTAGCTTAAAGTTGGTCTGAGATAAAAATACTAGAAATACTTGACATCCTCAAGGATAGTTAATCTAAGCAATACATGCTTGATGTTTTGAATCACTTACAGAGTATATAAAGCAAAAAGGAAACACTTACTTGGAAACAAAAGAACCATTTCTCCCAAGAGTGGCTGCTGCTCTCTTGATGCTACTGACAACTTCTGCCCGAATACCAAGTCTCTTTAGATGGTATCCTGTTACAGCGGCTCTTACGGGCTTTCCATCAACTATAATAGCACTTAGTCCTTTAAATGCAGTAGGTAAATCATCAGAATGAGATTTTTTCAGATCGCCAACAGCATGTTTCTCGCATCTTAGGAAGCTAATATTGAAAGAAAATGTGCTTCCAATCTTAGGACGGCTAATGAAACTTATTTGACCACCCATCAGCTCGACGAGACACTTGCTAATGCTTAATCCAATACCAGTTCCTCCGTAGTTTCTAGAAGTTGAACTGTCTGCCTGCATGAATGGCGTGAAAACTTGATCTTGTGCTTGTAAAGGGATCCCAATCCCTGTATCCTCAACACTAACCATTACAGTGACACCCCAAGGGAGATCATCGTTCACCACCTTACTTGCAGATTCATAGTACAATCCATTGCCAGCATTTATAGTCTTGAAGGTGTCCCAAGTGTTTTGGCTATCAGCAGTTTCGTAACCACTTAAGGTCTCGTAATGATAACCACTAGCAGAAATAACACTTTCAGATCCTGCTTGTCCATTCAAGCAGGTATCATTTTTCGCACCGTCCTTTTTTTGTTCAGCCAGATGAACTTGAACAAATATATGGCCTTGTTCAGTGAACTGTCAAAGAAACAAAATTTGGTAATCATAACAATTCAAGTAAGCACAAACAGCGAAGCTCTAAAGGTTACCATTTCCTTGTTTGAATGCAACATTAAAGGAGAAAAGACATAAAAAGAGGAATATTTCTCTTCAGCCTACTTCTTTTCTGTACAAAGAAGGTAAATCTTGAATTTCTCTGAACTTTCTCACTCCACCAATTAAAGGAAAATTTTATAATTTATTTCTCCATTTTTTCCTCTTTCCTTTCCCTTCATTTCTTTTTACCTCGTAGTTTCCTATACTGTAAGGTTCAGGTATGAGAAGACTGCCTGTTTTACTTACTTTGACCGAGTTTCCCACCAGATTTGTTATCACTTGTCTGAATCTTCCTGGATCCCCCATAACAAATTCAGGCACTTTATCAGAAACAAAGACGGCCAACTTCAGTTCCCAATAAATCATTTTGTGTCAGGAAGAAACACCAGGAGCGATTGAAATCCAGAGGTAACAGGTAGCAGAAACAGAAATGACAGAAGAGCAAGAAATTAGCAGTTGAAACAATAAACTAATTTGTGTATGAGAATAAAGGAAATTATGAATCTTCAAGGACGTACTTCAACACCTTTGCGCCTTGACTCGTCAGAGAATAAAGAGAGAACATCATCCAGTATTGAGCGAAGGTCAAATGGAACCGCCTCAAGTTCTAACTTACCAGCTTCAATTTTGGCCCGATCAAGCACTTCATTTATCAATGTTATCAGTGACTTTCCACAAGCTTGAGCAGTTTGAGCATAATCTCTTTGAGTTGAATTCAGATCCGTATCTAGGAGCAGAGCTTGCATTCCTGTAGTAGCATAATTAATTAAATAGCTGTTGAGATAATTTTGCAAATCAATATTGAGAAATAGCTCCTTACCTAGGATTCCGTTCATAGGAGTTCTTATTTCATGTGAAACAGTAGCCAAGAACTGGGTTTCGCAAAAGAGAAAATACATGTCAACATCTCAAAATCAATGAAATGGAATAAAGAACCTCAAACTGGACAAGATGTTAGGAAACCTGGGATTTGGCAACATCAGCTGCTTCAGCTTGAACCTTTAGCTCCTGCATTTTATGGAAATCATCCTCTACTTTGTTAATGTGGCTTGCAGATTTGTAACCCGTGTAGCCAATTAAGAGGAAGATGGTAAAAATAAAAACTGCAGTAGTCACTGCACCCCAAGATACAGGAGCCTCATAAAGATACCTGCAAAGGCACAAACTAATTAAGGATCCACGCCAAAGATAAAGCTTTGTTACACGGAGCACTTGCTACAAAGTCAAAGAAGGATGAGTACTTACCTACAAATCATCTCGTGCTTACGAAACGGATCACCAAAATCAAGCTTGCTTACATGCTTTAGTGAGGCATCACCATTTGGGTTCTGGTGTCCGTACATGATTAAAGGATCAGAAGAGTTTGTAACATCATAGACATTTACAACAATTGGATGATTTGCAGCAAGTTTCCCAAGTAGACACTCAACGAGAGACTCAACATCAAAGGCTCCACCAAGATACCTGCTTTGAGTTAAGAGCATATGATAGCTTCAATTTTCAGACGTGGAAAACAAAAATTTAGAAGACAAGGCAGGAGCCTGACAACAAGTATTCATTATCACGATATGTACTAAAACACTAGTAATAACTAAGTCAAAGGGAAAAAACTTTACCTTAATCAATAATCTATCAACAAACATTAGCTCCATTTGATTGTAGATAATATCAAATTAGAATACATGCAGCCAAATGATGTCCCTCATATTATTAGCTATCGTTAGCACACAAAACAACATATTTAGTTACGTATTTAGAAATTTTGCGACTTTAGAATTAAGAAACATAAAAGTATACTATATGTTCATTGCTAAATAGTCATTTAAAGGAAAAGAGAACCTAAAGATTGAATCGTAATAGCCAGCAGTAAGTGCGGCTTGACAAGGCTACTTCCAAACAATCTCATTTAGTTTCTAATATAAAACTACACACTAGTTATAACGGCCCAAATGCATAGCTGGCTTTAACTAAAAGCTTCCAGTCAGTTCCTTTGTTAAAAGAGCTAGAAAAAACTATTACCAAATAGAAACAGAACCTGCACTGTTTTCACCCAAAACATATGTTCAAGTACTATCCGCTAAAACAAATGCACATAATGATGGGGCTACTAGTGAGCATCTTGCAAGACCCAAAGAATGGAATGAACCGTCCCTTTTATGTGGTTAGTATTGCGAATAGGGCGTCGCCTTCACATCTTCAAGAAATTAAACCAAGCTACATATATTTCCATTAGCCAGCTTGTGGGAGCGAGAAGCAGAAGGAGCAAACAGCGCTAAGTTTGAGACTAAAAACGATGACTGGTATTTGACCGTGCAAACCAAATGAATGGAACTTTTCTAAAGCAAAAGATGATAAGCAAATATCTTGAGACCACCGAGCATGCAAGAACACATCCAACCAGAAAACGTTATTGACACAAGCTTACCCTGCAGTGGCTTCAACCCGTTCATGCTCTGTCGGATTTTGCGGAAGCTTGGATTTGTAAACAGGGAAAGTCAAAACAACACCAAGGTGATGAGAACCCAAAAGCCTGAAGGGGCTCGTAAGAACTGCCTTCCCACTAGCCCTAGCTCTCAAGATGTTTTCACGGTCTTCCTGAATAAACCAGTAAAAGAACAGTCCAATAGAATAAGCTAGAAGAACCAACCAGAATTTAAAATCCATATAACTTTGAAACTAATTCATTACCTCTCCAGACATCATGTCAAGTGATTCTATGTAGGAAACAGTTTCTTGAGAAAATATAACTGGAGAATACTCATCTCTGAGAGGTGAAGGCTCTCTTTCCATTGTTTTAATAGTCCATCCATGTTCTCTCTCAAATTCTTCCCTCTCTGAATTTAAAACTCTCTCTGCATATGCCACCCCACTTAATAGTGGCCTCTCAAAGGCTGTTCTAGCAGTGTACTCAGCAAAAGTTTTCTGCATTGTTAGTAAAGAGTATCAGAGTCCAAATGGGACAAAATAAATATTGAGATTCATATAGCTGAAACTAAGGATGTGTTCAGTACGGAGGAAAATGTTTTCCAATTTTCCCATGTTTGGAAATATTTTCTCTAAGGAAACAAGTTTCTTAAAAATGAGTAAAATGACTTACCGGGGAAGTAGAGAAAACAAGTTCCTAAGGTAGCATTCTAAGTTTATTGTCTACTCCCACCACCCAATGCCCCCAACCCCACCCCTTGACCATCACACCCCTGCCACCTCCGAACCCCCACTCCCCACTCTTACCACCCAATGCCCCCGAACCCCCAATCCACGTATTTTTCAAGAAAACATTTTCATTCATACCAAACACACCCTAAACTAGTTTAGGATTAAGCGATAGTTGTTGTCATTGTTAAAAGATTGACCCAAACAAAAAATTGTTCATATGAACAACAGCAGGTAAAGAAACAGAACTTGTCACAATTGCAAAAGAGAAAGCAATACACCAAATACCAAAAGGAATCAAATTGTCCCTCATTAAACTAACCAATTTCACAACTTATTTCAGTCCAAAAAAGAGAAATTAAGACTATTAAGGGGCACAAACCTGATCAATTGCAGATGGTTTCTTCTCATAATGGAAAGTTGAGGCAAGTATAGCAAGGGCATGTACATGGTTCACACTAACACTAAATTGATCTTGTAACATTCTTGCCCTTTGATCACACATACTCACAAGCCCTTCTTTTCTTTTCTCTTTCTGATTAGCATCCATAGAAAAGTACAAAGCAATGCTAAAGAATGTACAACAAATAATCCAAAAAGCAAATAGCTTTGGAAGCAAACACTGTGAAGGAACAAATCTATGCTTTCTCTTTGAGTTAAATTGCTCATTCACCTTCACAGCTACCATATGGTGACTTTGGCTTTGCATCTTCTCACCCATATCACCGATTCACCACACCAAATTTTCAAGATTACTTCAAAATTTTACCAACCATAAAGAAACAAGAAACCCCATATAAAGAAATGAGCTAAAAGTCATTACTTTACTGCAAAATCATAGGGAAAATCAAAATTTTCACTACCAATGTGTTAAAGATTTTCAAGATAACTTCAAAATAATCACGACCATAAATAAAAAAAACAAGAAACCCCATATAAGGAAGTGAGCTAAAAATCATTGCTTTACTGCAAAATCATAGGGAAAATCAAATTTTTCACTACAAAGGTGTTAAAGATTTTCAAGATTACTTCAAATTTTTCACTACAAATGTGTTAAAAGATTTTCAAGATTACTTCAAAATTTTCACCACCACAAAGAAACAAGAAACACCATTTAAAGAAATGAGCTAAAAATCATTGCTTTACTGCAAAAATAAAGGGAAAAGCAAAATTTTCACTACAAATGTGTTAAAGATTCATTGATTTGTGTACTAATAAGGCAAGAACCAAACCAAGAAAATCAAGAAAACAAATCATTTCGCCACACCCCCTTCTCTCCTATCTTATCATTATAATGGAAAGAAGAGAAACCCAAGAAAAAGAAATGATTTTTCTTTAATAATACATAGCATGTAACAAGCATGGCTTGACTGAATTCCTAAAAAGATGAAAACAAATCCCAAATTCCAAGAACTCACACAGTGTTTGTCTGTTTTACTTGCAATGTGCCTTTTTGCTCTCTTGGTTATGTGCAAGCGTGGAGTTGTTTAGTTGAAGAATCAAGAAAATGAAGAGCATGTTCACTGTTTTATATGTTACATTATTATATGTAAAATATTAGTACTAGTACAGTGGAAACACTGAACTCAAAAGAGTAAAGCAGGCTAGCTAGCTTAAGCACAAACATACAAACAAAAAACAACCAAAGAATCCAAAGATATGGCGAAGTCGCCATTAGTCAAATTTGTGGTCTTAGAGTCACAAGTTCGATTTTCGGCGGATATATTCTTCGGGGCATATGCCTCGTATTAAAGTCCGGTAGCTTAATCGCGCGGGCATGTTGCAGTGTGGGTTTGATACTCCCTCAGACAATCCCTGTTGGGGGGGTCGGTCAAGATCTTCTCATCTCACCCGTTTTGGCTCTCGCTCGAATCGGACTATAACAATACCTTAATGAATTGAAGGGAGCAAGGACTTTGTAGCATTGATCCGTTGGTGGCGATCAATGCGGGGCGCACATCCCGCGATTTACCTGACGGTGGCGGCTAAGAACGAGTTCCATTCGTCTCCAGGAACATAAGATGCAAGTCTTGCAAGAGTGCATCTTAGCGATATGCACTAAAGCCATCACGAGACCTGAATTATCAAAAAAAAAAAAAAAACAAAGAAAGAGAAAGAGACGAGTATAGATAGATAGAAGACACTTTTTCAATATTAAAACAGTGAACTGAAAGAATATTACTAATTGCAGGTTTGGATTGGTTTTTGATACACATAATCACTTCTGGATATCTATTTTTGTGAAAATCAGAAAATTTACATGTTTAGATTGTCAGAATCAATTCTGATTCAGAATCAATTTTGTTATTTATTTCAATTTGAATTTTACCATTTCCTTTATTATCCTCTTTAATTTTCATCAACAAATCTATCCACTTTCATTACTTTCTTTAAATATCTAAAAATAATTACTAAAAAAATTCAAATATACAACTTTCATTACCCTCTTTAAATATCTAGAAATAATTACTAAAAAAAATCAAATATACAACTTTCATTACCCTCTTTAAATATCTAAAAAAAATCAAATATACTACTCATGTTATGTTTTAATTAAAAAAATAATCAAATATACTACTAAAGTTGACATTTGTTTATGTGTAATTGCAGATTGGAACTTTAAACTCTTCAAATATCCTAACGTTGTACGATTATACAAGAATTATCCTTCTCTTTTTCTTATTGTCTTATTTCAAATACTCCGAATATTATTACTATAATATATTATATTTTGAACAAACAAGAAATAAATATACTCAAGTTGAAGTATCGAAAAGTTTTATTATTTTTGAAGAATTGCCTGAAGCGCCGCGGCGCCTCCTCCCAATTGGGTACATTGGTCCGTACAGATGTGAACACTATCATCTTCCAGATTTTAGACGTTCTAACGAGTTTGCAAATCATAATGAAGTATTCAATTATTACCACTCAAGTTTAAGGTCCACAATAGAAAGAACTTTTGGGTATGGAAGAACAAATTTACAATTTTATGTCGCATGCTCACGTTCAATTTTGAAACACAGGTTCAAATAGTCGTCGCAACAATGACTATACACAACTTTATCAGAAAGAATGCAGAAACGAATATTGATTTTGATCTTTATGAAGATGAAAACACAATCATTCACTATGATGATTATCATAGATCATCTAACTTGGATCAATCATATGTTTTTAATGTAGCTTATTCATCAGAGATGGATCACGTTCGAGACTTAGTCTGCAATCAAATTATAGAGTACATGCAAAATTAGTATTGTAATAATATTTAAATACTATTTACACTTTAAATTAGTATTGTAATAATATTCTACTAATATTTAAGTACTATATTGCACTTTAATTTCAATTATCTATTTGTAATTTTTATTTACATACTTTCATTTTTTAGTAATTTTTATTTATATATATTGACTAAATGTCCATTTTGGTAAATCTACATTAAAAAGCAATTTTGATCAAAACAATCCAAACATAAATCAATTATAACAATCACTTTTACATTGTTGCATCCAAACATAAATCAATTCTGTCAGAATCAATTATGTCCCGCTAATCCAAATATAGATATTATTAGTTACTCCTGGTCCAAATCACGTAGTATCACATTTTCTTTTTAATTTGTTTTTAAGAAATGCTTAGTATTTTTTATATTTAAAATTTATATTTCAATCGTAATGAAATAATTTATAGTTATACAAATGTGTGACGTTTATTTTAGGTCACAAATATTAAAAAGGAATATTTTTTTCTTGATTTTCATACCTAATTAATATGTGTTCGCATAAATTAATTTCAATAATTTCTATTTATGTTCTGTATTTATATTAAAAAATTATTAAAAGTATTTAAGTGCAGACCTAATAACTAAAATGAAATATGAATTTAATGACAAGTTCAAAATCTATAAACTTCAAGTTATGAGTCTATCTCTTACCTTATCATATCTATAACATGAGTTGAAGGCTTTTTTATAATGACAAGGGAACCATAATCAGGTAAACGATGCTTCTGTGCAATAATCTGCAAATCACATAGGAGAGTTAACTCGCACTAGATAAGCCTTGTGCGACGCTCGACCCAGAAGGCAAATCCTCTATTATAGTAGGCATGGGGTTCGAACATGAAACCTCGTTCATGAAGTCTCAAGCTCAACCAACAGAGTCATCCCTGTCGGTTGAGTTGAAGTTTACATGTGAATTTGATTTTTTTGATTTTTAAGCAAAGGGAGATAAATTAGATTCAAAAAACAATAAGTGAGGTTAGAGCAATTGTTCAATGAACTGAAAAAGCATCCAAAGTTACCATTCATTTTCTTTAAATAATTTCTAAAATTGAGCAAATACAATTATAAAAATTTGAAACCTTTCTCATTTTCCTAACTTTTTAAAAACGTTTTAATCAAAGTTACATTATTTCTCTTTCCCTCTTTTTATTTTTTTAAAAAGAAATCCAATCTTTTGGAAACTCAGATCAAGCATTTTTTTCCTTAGTCTGTCTCTCTACTTTTCACCTCCACACGGGTCTGTGATAACCTTTACTATTTTTTTATTTTTTTTATATATTCAGGTTCCCGACTTGCATCAGATTAGTCCTGAAAGTAGTAGTACCGACTCCTCAACATTACTATCAGTAAATCGCGGGATGTGCTTCAATAATCAGGGTTTGAGAACGGATAATTAATAGCATCTACAAAATCAACCTCAAAAATATCTCACTGAAAATTGATCTTACGTTCTAAGTGTCCAGAGCGCATTAAATCTTAATCGTTTGTCATTGGACCCCGGGGGACACATTTACTATTATTATTGAAAGGAAAAAGTGACTCATGTGCTTCACGTTATTTTTTCAGGTCGTAGGGGCAATCCAAGCATTTTGACCTGCAGCAGGGGCTGATGAGTTGGAGACTTGGTTACCACGAAAAGTTATACTCACTCCGTTCTAATTTATTTAATTTACTTTCATTTGACACTTGCTTTAAAAAATAAAATAAAACTTTTGAATTTTATGCTCTAAAATAAATTAAAGATATTTGTGTGTTTATAGATCATCTCGTTTTGCGTAAAAAAATAAAATTTAAAGTTAAATTATTATCAAATAAAGAAATATGTCAATTTTTTTTTGGATATGTTAGTTTGGATAAAATACTAAAGAAGAAAAAATGTTTTTGTTTATTTTATTAACAACAACAATATATTCAGTGAAATTCCACAATGTGGGATCTGTCTTTTATTTATTTTACTAATTTTTTGGAAAAGAAAATGTAGAAGTAATAAGAACTCCATTACTATGATTTATTTTTTAATAAAGAAAAGAAAGCTTTCAAATATCTTTGAGAAAATGACGTTGCGACAAGGATCAGATCTTATTCCTGTTTAAATTACGTCAATCTCAAAGTGTTTCATGCTCATAATTTCTGTTTTATTCTCTTCTCTTTTCCTTTTTATTTCTTTTTATTTTTATATCCTTTTTGACAATTTTTTAAATTTAGCCTTCTAGTCTTGTTTTATTAAGTATTATTTCACTCTTGACTATTTTTAGTTGGTTCGTTGCATAGACTAGTCTGATTTCTACTCCGTATTATTTAAGGGTTTATATTTTGGTCCCCATGTTATTGGTAAATTTTAATTTTAGTTTTGTGATATATTTAATTAAGCACATTTAATTAAATAAGTTAGAGCTAACAATTACAATTTCTATATAACATGCTTGAAATCTAACATGTCACAACATCAACAAGTGTTGATGATCTTGATCTTCGGTCTTTGATCTTTTCTTGAAGTCTTGAGATCTTGGTTGAAATTGCAGCAATCCCCTTGAGAACAACAACAACAATATGTTTAGAAATCTGGAAATATAACAAGGTAATTGGCTTGCTGAGTCGATTGAATTCTCAATCTATCCTTAAGATAATATTGTCACGTATATCTTTTCAACGGTGTAATGACAACTTATCTCTCAAGATAAAACATCAATCAAACAAATGAGCAAAAAGAACTCAAGTGTTCGCTAGAATAGAAGGATCTTTGAGTGTGTAAGATTGCAAGAAAGGAAGAGATTTCATCAAATCTGAAATCATCCAAGTGTAGAGAGTATTTCTCTTATGTGTTCAATGTGTATCTCCAAATCTGAAAGTAAGGCTTGATTATATAGTGTAAGGAAGAGAGGAGGTGTTAATGACTATTAAGAGGGTTATTTAAGAGGCTCAATGAAGAGCCAAAACGTTCAGGAATAATAGCCCAACGTTCCAACAACTTAATGACATTAAACTGCTGATATTACCGTTGCTGAGAGCTCACTGGACACGCAGAACCGCGGTTCAAATCATGAGGCACCGCGATGCTTGCCTTCCAGAAACTCCTGGGATCAAACTGTAATTAATCAAAGTTTGGGGTCCAAAAGATAATATCAGTAAAAGCCCAACAGCCCGACCCGGGCGGGTGAAGGCGGCGCGCGTGTGGGCCTAATGTCGAACCCAAGCACACCTAGGTCATCCCTCCTTCAAACACATGGGTTCCCCACCCAATCCCTTATTCAGTTTAGAGTCTTATAACATGAACAATTTTTCTTTTTCCTACAGATGTGGTATATTGTCTCACACCACTCTTCCATGTCTCAAACACCTTACTTCGTGGACCAATATCTCTTTAATTTCTTAATGGAATTTGTCAATTCTTGGCCCAACGCTCATTTACTCACTTAGTAGATTAAGCACATGTGAAGAACCAGGTTATCCAACATGTGGAACCATTATGTTTAAGTCATTGAAGATGGGCGGACCCAACCTCCACCAAAGGCAAATTTCCAACAATTCCCTCTTGGAAGAGATTTTAGTGCACACACATGGTGCCTTCTTTCAGCAATCCTTTTGGCGTATCAATGTTGCATCTGGAGAGGTAGCCGTAGCTTTGAACCTTCCATAGTATAATACCATAGGACATATTTACTGCGCGGTGAACGTGATGTCTTGAACCGTCAGTTTTTAGTATATGCCAAGACAATGGTATCAACACACCACCTTTCCTACTCAATCCTTCTTTATATTTTGTCCATCGTGGGCCGGGGACACCCTTGGATTCTTAAGTGCGTTCATTTGAGGCGGTCTGTCCTCGCACTTAAATAGGTGATCTCCTACAAGGTAACTTGCGATACCCCACTTCACAAGTGTTAGACACCATTAAAAGTTTTCCAAACCTAACATCAACTGTTGAAGATCATTAAAGGTTTTGGAAGCTTAACCTTTACCCCCTCTGCAGGTAGCACTTAATGTATATCACGGGAATGGCCTTGGATTATGTTTTTTAAGAAACATCGAAGCGCTCAACAGAACCTTTACAGTTTAGTTTTTCCATTGAACCTTATTTCTGGGATCTCCGGTCTGTAAGGTTGGGTGTCCACTATATCAGTTCTTATTGATTGGGTTTTAAGCCAATTCCCCTAGACAGACAAAACTCTTGATCTGTGAGGGTCTACTATATTCTCCTTTGATTAGTAATCAAGAAAGTGTTACCCGTGAAAATCAATTGTCATTCGGTCTTATGTCTGCGACATATATGTCCAGACGCCGTCATTCGTGCTCTCTGATGCGCGAAAAGATGCACACACTTTAACGCAAGTTCACGTTATCGTAACAAGTAATATAGTCTTAGTAAGACCGAATATCGTCCACAAGGATTAGGGTTCAATTATCAACTATCTATCTTTTGGTATCTATTTGGTAAATTGATATTTGGATTTGTTGTTTATAACTAAGAATTATAAAAGCTATTTAACTATAAGGGTTTACTTCAGTGGTGATGAGAATAGGGCTTCCACGTCTCCTCACTATCCGCTTATGTTACTTATTAATGCAATTCTTCTTTTGGAGAAAGCAGGTTTACGAAATCGTTTTATACTCCCGTTAGGGTTATATAAACACTCAACCCCAGTATTGCACCTTACCTACCTTTCGGTGATAAGGATAACTCTATAGGAGGATTAAGAATAAAAATCTAGTTAACCGTCACGCACCATGCGCAAAATTAGGGTTTTTAAGCCTTTCATTAACGCTACATAAATAATTGAGGTGTTTTCATCCTCAATCCAAGAATGTCTACCCAACTTACAGCATATTCACAATCCCCTCTTTCGGAGTCTGATTAGAAATCATATAGTGATAATTAGTTGTCAATTAATTACCAAGCATTCAATTCAATTATTGGATAGATCTCAACAAGAAGAAGAATAACCATAAGCATGCATTAAATCATAACATAAGTTTCTAGAGATTCAACATAGAAAGTCGTATAAGAGAATTAGTTCCTAACCATAGATATGACAAGAACTAATTCAAAGTTCATCATGCAAAAACTGAAATAAAATAAAAGAAAAAGAAAAGAAAATACTTAAGAATGAGTCTCCAAGCCAAGCATCCAAGGGTTGTGTTGTGGAATATTTACAAGATGGATTGGTGGAAGGATGGATGTAGAATGGTGAATGGTGGAGTGGAGAATGAATAATTCTTCTAATGATGTAGAGTATTTATAGCCAAAGAATCCTTTTGGTGAAGGGTTAGAGATTTTGTAGGTAGGAAAAGTTATCAGAATCTTTTTAGGTAAGGGTTTTAAGGTAGGAAAAGTTATCCCTTTAGGAAGGAAAAGTTATCCCTTTAGGATTCTGAAAACAAGTCAAATTCGGCCCGACTTCATAATTCAGCGTCGGGCGCGCAGCTGGCGCCGGCTGAAGATCAAGAACTTTCGGACTTCCGGATATTGGCGCGCGGCTCTGCTGGCGCGCTACGTGGACGTTTTCGCGGTCCGTTTCGTCGTCCTTTTTCGTCCGGACTTGTCGATCTCTCTCTAATTTCGAACTTAGACTTTATTTCTTGGCCCTTTTAGTGTGCAATTCCATCTCTTTTATGCTCATTTCATCTCCTTTTCGTCATTTCTCCATTTTTGACTGCTGTGACACAAAAGAAAGGAAAACGACTCTAATACTGTACTAAACATAAATGAAATAAGTAAAATACTAACTAAAAATGACTCAAAAAGTGTATATAAAATACACCGATCAAATACCCCCAAACTTAACCTTTATTCGCCCTCGAGCAAAGATAGAAAGAAAGAAATAAAAGACTCAAGAAACGAAAAATAAAAGACTCACTGACATTGATCACTTTTGCTGCATTTAGTGTTATCTAGAAAAACATGAAGGTTAGCAGAATAATATGCAGGAACATGTAGCATGAAATTTTTCAGCACACTAAACACATTGAGCTAGATATTTCGCAAACTCATATTTATCATGATTTAATGGAAGTCAATATACTAAATCATGCATATAAATTCAAAAATCATATGACATGCTTACTTGTTATTCTCCACTAATCCTGGATATGCATAAAAGAGATCTTCAGGACTTTAAGGGTTGTAATGTAGGCTTAGGTAGGAGTTGGTAAAAATAGGCATTTAGGCTCATTTTTGTGTACCATAAACTCTTTAGCTTTTCAGTATTTCCTTTTTCTTTTTGTTCTTTTCTTCACTTCAATTCTATCTTTTTCCCTCTTTTGTTTTGGGAGAATGAAGAGTATTATAATAACAAGCACCCCCAAACTTAGGCTTTTGCCTCTTTCTTATTACTTTTTTTTATTGGGGTGCAACAAGCTCATTCACTCTTTTTGTCTCTTTTTTAACACAATTGATTCCACTACTTCACATTTTTACTTATGGCACAATTTGTGGGAATATAGGGTGTCAAAGAAGAAGTTTCAATTTTTAGGCTTAATGGGGCTGACTAGGGATACTTTTAAAGTCAGGGATAGAAAAGAGTGGTAAGAATTGGCTAACAAAGAAATGCCTGAGTCATCTCCCTAACATGCATATCCTAACTATTTCGCCTCAAATAGCAAGCAATCATAACACATAGGTTTTAATCTTTTAACAATGCACAAATCAAGCAAGATACTCCCAATAGACAGATTTCATGAGTTTTTGACATATCTAACCTAAGTGTTTAGATGGTTGCTTCTAATTCCATTACATTATTCAACCTTACTTCACTAGGAAATTCAAGTAACTACAACATGCATGATCTTAAAAAAAAATTATGACTCAAAAATGACTCAAAAATACACAAAACAATTCAAAAAGACTCAAAAATAATAAAACATCCCCCCAAACATAAATCACACATTGTCCCCAATGTGTGCAAGACTCAAAGAACATAAAAGAAAAAGGACAACTTACTAACACAACACATCGGTCATAACGGAGGTCTAGGAGGTTTTTTTTTTTTTTGGAATTTGCACGGAAATATAGCTCTCTGAAGTTCCGGTCTGCCACGATATTCGGCGCGCTACTGCTATCTTGTGGACCTCTGAGTTCGGCGCGGCCCGATTTTGGGAGCGCGGCCACGACTTTTCCTCTTTTTTTCAGCGTTTTTGCTCATTTTTCCTCGGTTTTAGCTTTCAATCCACATGTCATCCAACAACACAAAACAAAAACCCAAGACCGTGAGACTGTTCAAAGCAAAATAAAATAAAGACAGAAATTAAAATAACATAATTAAAAACATTGGGTTGCCTCCCAACAAGCGCTGTCTTTTACGTCTTTTAGCCGGACGCAATTAACCTTTCCGAGTGCCCATTGGATCCTTCTGCGAACTGCTTGCAATCCGCAGAGTTATTGTTGTAGGTCTCAATTTCCCTACGACCATTTGTTCAAACAAGAGCCTTACATATCCAATTATCCCCCAAGTAGGCTTGTCTTTTATGCTTTCTATAATGTAGGAATCCGTGAACTTCTCTACATCTCTCAACTCTACTGGTACCACTTGATGGTATGGGCTTCCTAATTGGAAATCGGTACCGTGATAGCTAGTGGTGTTTCTTACGTAATAGGTGCAAGAAAAGAATTTCCACGTAATCCAAGAAGGTAAATAATTGGATCTCTGCAATCTTTTCCTTCTCTACACCAACTATCTCACCAGATTCCTCAAGAGTTGGGTGTGGGTCAGGCTCCTCAATTTGCTGTTCGCTGTTCAAAATCACCTCGATTTACGGGTTACGCGCGCGGCCCTGCTCTTTGGCGCCGCGGCTCTCACTCTCCTGCGCTGTCTCAGAATCTTCGGCGCCGCGACCCTGCTCATCGTCGCTGCGATGCTGCTGCTGCTGCGAACTCTCTATCTCCCCTGATTCGGCATCCTTCAGGTCAATTGCCTGACATCGTGTTTCCTCATTGCCTACCCCAGGTGCAGATTGCTCTTCTTGCGTTTCGCTGTTGAATATGATCGCGAGTTCTGCTATTTGTGTTTCCAACTTCTTCATGGTCATTCTTGTTTCGTCCATGAACTGATTTTGGTACCTCGTGAAACTGAGTATAGCCTCTCGCAATTCCTCCCTCTCTTCCTCTATGGTTGGAGCTCGATCATATTGACAGTAGAAATCCATGTCTTAAGGATCCCTGAGATGAATCAAAACCAACAACGAATCACGGCACACTTGTTTTTTTTTTCAAAAGAAAATAAAATAAATAATTTAAAGAAACAAAAATAAAAACCAAATTAGAAATTAAAAATAGATAAATTTGATATTGAACTATGCCTAATCCCCGGCAACGGCGCCAAAAACTTGATGCGCGAAAAGATGCACACACTTTAACGCAAGTGCACGTTATCGTAACAAGTAATATAGTCTTAGTAAGACTGAATATCGTCCACAAGGATTAGAGTTCAATTATCAACTATCTATCTTTTGGTATCTATTTGGTAAATTGATATTTGGATTTGTTGTTTATAACTAAGAATTATAAAAGCTATTTAACTATAAGAGTTTACTTCAGTGGTGATGAGAATAGGGCTTCCACGTCTCCTCACTATCCGTTTATGTTACTTATTAATGCAATAACTTATGGTCTTCTTCTTTTGGAGAAAGCAGGTTTACGAAATCGTTTTATACTCCCGTTAGGGTTATATAAACACTCAACCCCAGTATTGCACCTTACCTACCTTTCGGTGATAAGGATAACTCTATAGGAGGATTAAGAACAAAAACCTAGTTAACCGTCACGCACCATGCGCAAAATTAGGGTTTTTAAGCGTCTCATTAACGCTACATAAATAATTGAGGTATTTTCATCCCCAATCCAAGAATGTCTACCCAACTTACAGCATATTCACAATCCTCTCCTTTCGGAGTCTGATTAGAAATCATATAGTAATAATTAGTTGTCAATTAATTACCAAGCATTCAATTCAATTATTGGATAGATCTCAACAAGAAGAAGAATAACCATAAGCATGCATTAAATCATAACATAAGTTTCTAGAGATTCAACATAGAAAGCCCTATAAGAGAATTAGTTCCTAGCCATAGATATGACAAGAACTAATTCAAAGTTCATCATGCAAAAACTGAAATAAAAGAAAAGAAAAAGAAAAGAAAATACTTAAGAATGAGTCTCCAAGCCAAGCATCCAAGGGTTGTGTTGTGGAATATTTACAAGATGGATTGGTGGAAGGATGGATGTAGAATGGTGAATGGTGGAGTGGAGAATGAATAATTCTTCTAATGATGTAGAGTATTCATAGCCAAAGAATCCTTTTGGTGAAGGGTTAGGGATTTTGTAGGTAGGAAAAGTTATCAGAATCTTTTTAGGTAAGGGTTTTAAGGTAGGAAAAGTTATCCCTTTAGGAAGGAAAAGTTATCCCTTTAGGATTCTGAAAACAAGTCAAATTCGGCCCAGCACTTCATAATTCTCGCGTCGGCCATGCCTGAATCGGCGGCCATGGCTCAAGATCAAGAACTTTCGGACTTCCAAGATATTGGCGCGCGGCTTTCTGCGCGCCACGGCCGATGACGTTTTTACGCGGTCCGTTTCGCCGTCCTTTTTCGTTCGGACTTCGTCTGATCTCCTCTCTAATTTCCAGAACTTCTTAGACTTTATTTCTTGGCCCTTTTAGTGTGCAATTCCATCTCTTTTATGCTCATTTCATCTCCTTTTCGTCATTTCTCCATTTTTGACTGCTGTGACACAAAAGAAAGGAAAACGACCCTAATACTGTACTAAACATAAATGAAATGAGTAAAATACTAACTAAAAATGACTCAAAAAGTGTATATAAAATACACCGATCACTCTCACAGAGTCAAACTAGAGCAGACACGAGTTACTCCCAAGAAGGGACATCCTCTAAGTAGTTGTGAAGTTATTTAACTTCTCATCATCCTTTGTGCGAAGCGATGAACTCCGATTCCATCATGAATCGGCTGATGCAAGGTTTGCTTATAGGATTTTTCTAAGACACACCATGCACATTGGTGTTCTTCAAGTCTTATGTCCAGTTTGCATCATTTTGTTCTCCCAAACTAGGCATCCAGAATATCATAAATCATAGATAAACGAATAATTCAGATGTCGTCACATCCGACTTAACGCCTTTTGTTGATCATTTCCAAAATCACGAGTGAACCTTAGTTCAACTGATCTTCTGTTATGAACCAATACCAGGTCAATTGCAGTGTGACCTGAGCATATCTCTCCTGGCATATGGGTGCACCATGATTCCAATCAATTTTGTGATTCAAATTCATTGGTGACTTCAACGAGACTGTCAAGCTCCTCATAGAGGAGTTTGGAATCAGACCAGTCTGTTAGATGTCTTAGGGATTCCAACTCCTAAGATGTTATCTGCAATACCCATATCCTTTCATGTTGAAACATATATTTCAGAAGAAATGTTTTGTGCCAAAATTTTAGGCCTGTTTCAGCCCGCACAAAGATTTGACAATCCGACAGACTTTCTTCTCTCTCATGGAACCTCAGACCCCTCTGGTTGTTCCGTATTACTTTATTTTTCCTCTTTCGGACTTTTGGTTTTCCAATTGTTGGCTTTCTAACATCAGAGTCAATGTTTTTGTAGTCAGATTCATTATTTACGTTCTATCTAAAACTTCCAGGACCAAAATATAGACATTTCCGGGACCATAAGGAATTTCAAGAAGAAGCTCAACAATCCTCAAAACCAACTCTCCGGTTAGGAAGATGATCTCAACATCCATGTCACGTATCCTTATGCGGAGTTCTAATAAGAATCGCATTAGCGGTAAGGATCGCCTTGCCCCACATGTCTTGGGCGTACGAATCGGCGCTTGGCTAACACCATTTAGTCTGAGGTGAGTAAGGAGCAGTCGTTAGATCAACAATGCTTTGCATTCTCCCCCTCTATCACTATGAATTTCTCAATCCGTAGACTTTCCAATTTTCCCCCGAAGCACCGCGTCGATCGAGAGGCACCGCGCGATGCGAATTTCGATAGCTCTTTGGAACACGAGCGGTATTTAGAGTCGCGGTCCTTCGGAGAGGCACCGCGGTGCTTAAGCTCCAGTAACTACTGGAACTGTAAGCATCAATTTCCAGGATCCAATCCCGTCGCAGGCACCGCAGCTCTTGGTCGAGGCACCACGATTCCGACGGGTTGCACCGCGGTCCTTCACGGTTCCGCGGCGGTTTTCGACTCGTTTCATCTTTATTCTACAACAAAGGATACAGTACGTTGTACTATCATCAATTCACACCGTACTTGTCTTCCCCCTCTATTTGTACAAACTTCAAATCGTCCATGTAGGTGTTACTAAGTTGTAGAGGAGTGGTGCTTCTTTTTCTATTCCTTCGACGGAACGGAAAGGTGATTTTGCCTCTTCGCCTACCTCACATTAATTTGAGGGTTTATGTCGACAGACGACAACAATCTCAACTTCGTTAGCTTTTGAATGACTTTCTTTTTAACGTGTCTTAGTCTATGATGACATAGATGCACAGATTAAAATATATCATCCACTTGGCTACAATTTTACCGTACCACTTTTGGTTATTATCGACCTGTGGGACATGAGGCGAAAAACTCAAGCCATATTGTCCAATAGAGTCCTTGACACCAAGTTAGGACATGTATCACCTCGTTTAAGAGTGATCACATTCCTTAAGTCCTTTTGAGGACAACATCTTCAACTTATTCTATTTTGAAGGTAGCGTTGCGTCACATAAACAACCTTTTGCCCGTGGTTAGGGCGTAACCGGATCATATGTGATCTAATTTCTTTTCTGCCTTTCTTTTGTCCTTCAGATCTATTGAGATCTGGTAACTCTGAAACACTCCAGTCGCCCGTAGGCTTTGTATGACTGAGTGTCTGCTACTATCCTGTCAAAGACGGATCTTCTATCGTAAATGGTGACAGAATTGTCACTAGTCCTCTAATCCTTGTCTTTAGTCCTTTAGTCTTATTTCCTTGCTTAGGATTGTCCATAAATTTAATTTATTACAATCTAAGTCCATATCTTTTAGGCTGTTGTTTATAACAGTCCAATATTTAAACGGGAAGGTAAGTGAGATTAAATTTTCTGATTTTAAGGCGTAGGGAATATAAAGATATACTTTCATATTTGTAGCCTTATTCAGTTCATTTTAATCAGACATCTTTTAATCTCAATTTCCAAGGAATAAATAATTAACTCATACCTTTGGGATCTGGCCCACGTTTGGCACATGTATAAACCCTCCTTACCATAAGATGAAGGCTTCTTCTTAGAAGATGTAGCATTATTTTAGTCTTCTTCTTATTTTCCAGTTGATATCTTAAACCTTTTGTGGATACTTGTTTACACCACTCTTGGGAGCGGTGACAACAACTCTTCCTTGATCCTTACAAGCATGACTATCATCAATGTCTTCAAGTTTCAAGATCAACAACAGAGATCTCACTTTGACAACAATATATTTGTAACTATCGTCAAAGAGAACACACATCTTTCTAGCACTTAGTATGATATTATCTTAAGACTGGAGTATTACAGTGGATGTATGAGAATAGTATACAACTATCACTAGTTCTTTGAAAGGATAATCAATTACAATTTCTATATAACATGCTTGAAACCTAACATGTCATAACATCAACAAGTGTTGATGATCTTGATCTTCGATCTTTGATCCTTCATTGAAGTCTTAAGATCTTAGTTGAAATTGCAGCAATCCCCTTGAGAACAACAACAACAATATGTTTAGAAATATAGAAATATAACAAGGTAATTGGCTTGCTGAGTCGATTGAATTCTCAATCTATCCTTAAGATAATATTGCCCTGTATATCCTTTCAATGATGTAATGGCAACTTATCTGCCAAGATAAAACAACAATCAAACAAATGAGCAAAAGGAACTCCAGTGTTCGCTAAAATAGAAAGATCTTTGAGTGTGTATGATTGCAAGAAAGGAAGAGATTTCATCAAATATGAAATCATCCGAGTGTATAGAGTATTTCTCTTATGTGTTCAATGTATATCTCCAAATCTGAAAGTAAGGCTTGATTATATAGTGTAAGGAAGAGAGGAGGTGTTAATGACTATTAAGATGACTGTTTAAGAGGCTCAATGAAGAGCCAAAACGTTCAGGAATAATAGCCCAATGTTCCAACAACTTAATGACATTAAACTGTTGATATTACCGTTGCTGAGAGCTCACTGGTTCGCGACCCGGTCCGGGCGGGTGGTGGTGGCGCGCTTGTGGGCCTAGTATCGAACCCAAGCACACCTAGGTCATCCATCATTCAAACACATGGGTTACCCCTTGGGGTCACAATCTCTTATTCAGTTTAGAGTCTTATAACATGAACAATTCTTTTTTTTCTACCGATATGGTAGATTTGTCTCACATCACTCTTCCATGTCTCAAACACCTTACTTCGTGGATCAATATCTCTTCCATTTCTAAATATCATTTGACGATTCTTGGTCCTACGGTTATCTACTCACTTAGTAGATTAAGCACATGTGAAGAATCAGGTTCTCCAACATGTGGAACCATGATGTTTAAGTCATTGAAGATGGCGGACCCAACCTCCACCAAATGCAAATTTCCAACACTAAATTTGAATTCGTGCCAGGAAGTCCCACATTGAGGAATAAAGTGCTTCATAACAAAGGCAACTTCATACACAGAGGAACTTAAACCCGAGACCTATGAATAAGGATGAAGGGATTCTTAAGTGTAGTTAGTACAATCACCTCTCCGCCCCATGCTCCAACCCCCACCCTGCTATGCACATCCGCTCCCATACTCCCCACACCACACCACCTCTATAATGTTCTCCTAAATTATATATAAATTCTTTTGGAAGAATATTTATTTGCTTACTTATCAAACACCATAAAATAAGTAAGAAAACTAGTAATTCTTCGGAAAAATATTTTTTATGTAAAAGATTTTTTCCTTCGGACCATAATATTAAGCAAACACTATTGCGGTGATGTGTGGGTAGGAGGGTAGGGGGACACGAAGTTGGAGTGGGGGTATATGGGTGGAGTGCGTGAGGTGTTGGAGGATGGAGAGGAGCTAACCATTGTAAAATGTCATCTATAAAACTTGTTTTTCGTACTTTCAATAAAAAGATTATTTTCATGATTGTTGATTGTTAATTTTTTTCCTAGAGAACTTATTTTTACAAGATTATAACAATCAAACATGACAAAATTAAAAGTACTTTTCAAAAGATATTTTCTTCTTACCAAACACACCCATAATAAGTCAAGTTTTCGTAAATTAAAGTTATTGGGGTGCTTGCAGAAGATGAAAACATCTACATTATGATTTATGATTATAAGTGATATAATATTTGTGATTTGTGAATATTACATAATTTTTCAGTACATTTTGTATATAATATGTGTATATTTAGTTATTTATTACCTTAATTCTAGCATAGGATGATGCTTGTATCATGGGTATATTTATTACCTCTTTGGAATGAAATAATCAAGGAAGATAATTCTTACATGGTATCAGATTCTAGGGAAAGTTTCATATCCAAAAATTCTTCCTCCTTGTCGTCGGCTTCTCTTTGTCGCCGTACACTAAAAACCATCCTTCATCTTCTTTGTCCCATCAACCATGTCTGACTCGAAATCAATTTTCCCTAGATGTTTCAAACATTAAGTCACATATCTCCATCACTCTTGAGATGAAAAATGTTCATTATGCGACATGAGCGGAGCTTTTCAAAATTCATTGTAAGTCACATCGGGTTATCCATAACATAATTTCACCGGAAAAAATAAGAAGAATGTGCCAAAACTGATGATGAAAAAGAATTGTGGTTGACCCTCGATGCAACGGTTATCCGGTGAATTTATGCCACAATTTCGAGTGACTTATTGCATACGATTCTTGAACTTGACTCCACGACAATAGAGATTTGGGTTCGACTACGTGACATATTCTAGGATAATAAAAATTCTCTGGTCGTCACAATTGAGAAATAATTATCTACTACTTACATGACAGATTTTCCCAATGCATCCACATATTGTCAATGGCTTAAGGTTTTATTGGACCAACTCAAGAACGTCGATGCGCCGATAACTAACAATCGGCTCATTTTACAAATGGTTGTCGGTCTCACTAACGTGTATAATGGTGTTGGTACACTCATCTGCCAAAGCAACCATCTTCTGTTATTTTACCAAGCATGTTCTATGTTCATACTAGAAGAAGCGAGTTTTACCAAAAAGACAGCCACCGTATCAAATTCTGCCATGGTTGTCGCTCTGTCTGATGATAATTCTTCACAATTTGAAAATATGTCGCCAAACCGTGGTCAAAGGGGGCGAAATGACAATAATTACGGTAAAAATTACAGCGGTTGCCGCGGAGGTGGCCATCAAAGTGACAGAGGTAGCGGCGGTGGAGGTAAAGGCGACAACCAGCAGTAGAGGTTCGGCCATGCGTGGCCTCTCCGGGCCCAATGGGGCAGTAGACCACCACAATGGGCCTGACAATGGCCTTGGGTTGTCCTCGCCCATTTCTTCGAACTGGTCGCCCAGCCCGAGGCACACCTGGCTAGCGACAATTATGTATTAAGGCCACACCTTCAATCGAATCAGTGGCAGCAGACTCATTCAACAATGGCTACACCAACCGACATCGAGATCGCGATGCACACCCTTGGGCACAATCTGCCTGACACAAACTGGTACATGAACACCAGAGCAACGTCCCATATGATGTCCTCACAAGGTAATCTCTCGTCCTATTTTAATTTTAGCAATAATTGTGGTATAATTGTCAGAAATGGTCATTCAATTCCAATCCGTGGTTATGGTAATGCAAACTTGTCTCCCCTCCCTCGAACCCACCGTTAGCCTTAAATAATGTCATTTATGCTCCTCAATAAATTAAAAACTTAGTTTCAATTTGAAAATTTACCACTGACAATTCAGTTTCTATTGAATTGGATCATTTTGTTTTTTTCGTGAAGGATTTTCAGACGGAGATGCGTATAATGATATATGATAGACTGGGTGAGCTATATCCAATCATCCACTACCACACATCAAACCATGTTACTTTCCACTTTTTAAAGCTTTAGCACCTTCTTTATGACATGAACGTTTGGGTCATCCGGGAGCACTTGTTTTTACCTCTCTTAAGCAAAATAAATTTATTGAGTGTCATAGAACTCGTAATTCTCATGTCTGTCGCTCATGTCCTCTTGAAAAATATGTTAAATTTCCTTTTTTACTTCTAATTTATGCATTGGTATGCCTTTTGATATTATCCATAGCGATATTTGAACATCTCCCATTTTGAGCTATTCGGGCCATCGATATTATCTTATTTTGTTGGATGATAACTCTAATTTTTTGTGGACATTTTCTTTGCCTAAAAAGTCGCAAGTTTTTTTTCACGTTTCTCTTCTTTATAGCATTCATTCACACTCAATTTGAATTAGACATTAAAAATATTCAATGTGATAATTGTAGGGAATTTGATAATGGACCATTTCGGAATTTTTGCAAAGCTAATGGTTTATCTTTTCGTCTCTCTTGTCCACATACCTCATCTCAAAATGGAAAAACATAAAGAAAAATCTGAATCATTAATAACATTGTTAGAACCTTACTTGCCTATGTTTCTCTACCACCATCATTTTGGCATCATGCATTACAAATGACAATCTATCTCCTCGACATACTTCCAAGCAAACAATTAGCCTATCAATCCCCTCTCAAAATTCTATATCTAAGGGACTCATCTTACTCTCATCTACGTATATTCGGGTGCTTATGATATCTTTTTATTCCTCCGACTACCATCAATAAACTTCAACCCCGTTCTACTTCATGTATTTTTTTGGGAATATCTGTCAAACCATCGTGGTTACAAATGTTACAACATATCCTCTAATAAAATCATCGTGAGTCACTACGTAGTCTTTGATGAATCAAAATTTTCCTTTTTCAAAATGCATTCTTTCGTGCCTCATATCTACGAATTTATTGATGATAGCATGCAATCGGCCTGTTAGGCGTATTTTGTATACGTTTTTTGAGTCATTTTTAGTTAGTATTTTACTCGTTTTTATTGTGTTTAGTATGATATTTGGTTTGTTTCTTTCTTTTGAGTCACATCGGTTTTAAAAGGCAAAATGACGAAAAGGAGCGAGAATTGGGCAAAAAAGGTGTTCCCGAGGCAAAAAGGACGAAAATTGGCATATCAGGACGAAGGATTTTCAACACCGCGGTGCCAATATGCAGAACCGCGGTGCCATATTTACTGAGAATCCACGGGACTTTCAGCACCGCGGTTCCACTAAGCAGAATCGCGGTGCCATATTTGCTGAGAAGGTGCAGAGTTTCAGATCGCGCGCGTGATGCAGAATCATGTGCATGGAAAATCTCGCCCAAGAAGAATTGGCTAAGGGCAGATTGGTCCATAAGTCACAAAATTTGGAACATATTTAGGCCCTACGGATTAATGCTATGAGAGGGGGGTCATTCTACAACATATCACAACACAAGACAACAAGAGAGACTACAATTGGAGACTTAGTTCGCAGTAATTTCTTTTCTTTCGTTTTTAATTCAGTTTATGTATGGATTTTGTGTTAGTTCTTAGTGTGACTATGACTAGGAGCTAAACACTTTATTAGGGTTTTCCTTATGAATCGTTTGAAATTTCTATTCATGAATTAATGCAGTAGTTTGAATTCTTCTTTACATGATTAAGATGTAGTCAATAATTGGTATGAATGTTTGATAATTAATTGATCACTAATTATCATAATATATATGATTTCGAATCAAGAACCGAGAAGAGAGATTTGGATATGCTGCAATTGACTAGACATATGTTAAAATTGCGGACGACAATACCTCGATACTTGTGTAGCATTATAGGTTAATGTTATTAATCCTCCTATGTGGTAAATCCTATCATAGAAATATAGAAGGGTTCTGCACTGTGGTTGAATGATTATATGTCTTAATCGAAATATAAGACAGTTTAGTTAACCGCTATCTTAACGTAGAAGAAGAAGTCATTCTAGTTGCATTAAGGATTTAATAGAGTGGATAGTCGAGGATTTTGGAAGCTCTAATTCATTCATAACTGATTACAACTTAAATAGTTCAGTAATTCTTGCAATTATTCTAATAGTTGAACAAAAACCCAACTCAAATATCGATTGCCAAATAGATAACATAGAATAGATGAACGGTAATTAGAAACCAGTCTCTGAGAATGATATTCAGTCTTATCAGACTATATTACTTGTCAACGATGCGTACGCTTGCGTGAGCATTCGAAATATCGCTAACACGGCCCAACTTCTCATCCCGGCTTGCCTACAATTTTGGCCAGCCCAAATAATTCCAGCGACTTAGGCCAATCAACATGGGCTGCCAACTCGAGCCCAGTGGTTGCCAGCCCAACGACACCTCTCGCTGGCAGTCCACTGTATAAAGGCCCAACGCCATACAACCTACTAGCTGGTGGCCTATTCTCGGGTTGTGGCAACCCATCGACTGGAAGCCCACTCCCAGGCAGTCCACTCCCCTCTCACTCGGCTCCGGACCCATAACAAGTTATCCCAATACCACTTTTCATATCCAACCAACTCCAATTCCGGCCCAACGTCCAATCACTCGTACTCAACATGAGATTTTCAAACCAAACAAAAAATATGGTCTTCACATCCATGTTACCAAATCACATCTACCTCGTAATTTTGTGTTTGCCCTTAATGACCCAAATTAGAAAATGGATATAGATGATGAATATAATATTTTTATTAATAATAAGACTTCGGATGTAGTGCCTCGTCCTCCTGATGTTAATATGATTTAGTCTGTGTGGATTTTTAGTCATAAAGAAAAATCTGATGGTATATTTGAGAGGCATAAAACCCGTATTATAGGTGATGGAAAGACTCAACAGGTTGGTGTAGATTGCGGTGAGACTTTCAGTCTGATGGTCAAACCATCAACTATCCGCATGGTACTAAGTCTGTCACTTTCTAAGGCATGACCTCTACATCAACTTGATGTGAAAATTACATTCTTGCATGGAGAACTCAATGAAATGGTATACATGTATCAACTCATGGATTACAGAGACCCCACTTATCTTAATCATGTATGCTTAATGAAGAAATCTTTGTATGGGCTCAAACAAGCCCCTCGGGCCTGGTACAAAATGTGTGCAGATTATATTTCTACTATTGAGTTTTCTAACAGTAGGTCTGATCATTCTCTCTTCATATACTGTCACGGTAATGATATAGCTTATATCCTTCTGTATGTGGATGGTATTACTTTAACTGATTCATATGATGCTCTTCGCAAGTCTATCATGTCTCTTCTTAGCTCATAATTTGCTATGAATGATGTAGGGCCATTGAGTTATTTCTTGGGAATAATTGTAACACGTCATGCAAGTAGTTTATTTTTATCTCAAAAGAAGTATGTAGAAGGGATCATTGAACGAGCTGACATGTCCTCTTGTAAGTCGTCCTCCACTCTGATTGATACTAAACCGAAGTTGAGTGCTACTTCCAGCATACCATATGCTGATCCATCACATTACCGCAACTTTACAGGAGCCCTGCAATAACTTACTTGCACGAGGTCCGACATATCTTATATTTTGCAACATATTTGTCTATTCAGGCATAACCCGATAGAGGATCACATGCATGCTCTCAAGCGCGTTGTACGCTATATTCAGGGCACTTTCGATCATGGCTTGCATCTATATCCGTCTTCGACAACCACTCTTATGTCTTACACATATGCAGATTGGGTGGATGTCCAGATACCAGACGCTCCACGTCTGGTTATTGTGTCTTTCTTGGTGACAATAACGACAATCTACCTTGTCTAGGTCCAGTGCCAAAGTCGAATACTGGGGAGTTGCCAATGTGATTTCTTAATCTTGTTGGCTACAAAACCTTCTTATGGAGATCCATTGTCATTGGTTTATTGTAATAATATTAGTGCGATTTATCTCTCAGGGAATCTGGTTCAACATCAACGCACTAAACATATTGAGATGAATATTCACTTTGTTCGCGAAAAGGTTGTTCGTGGACAAGTACATGTCTTACATGTTCCGTCACGCTACCAGATCACCGATATTTTTACAAAAGGTCTTCCGTTAGTTTTGTTTGAAGATTTTTGGGACAGTCTCAGTATACGACGACCTCCTGCTTCGACTGCGGGGATATGATAGAATATTAGATATAATATTTGTGATTTGTGAATATTACATAATGTTTCAGTAAATTTTGTATATGGTAAATGTATATTTATTTATTTACTATATTAATTCTAGCCTAGAATAATGCTTGTATCATGAGTATATTTATCACATCTTTAGAATGAAATAATTAAGAAAGATAATTATTACAATAAGAGTGCATGGATATTCACATAGAGAATAGTTTCCTTATGACAAATGATTAAATTAGTAATAGATGCGAAATAGGAAGAGAACTTTTAAATTCAAAATGGAGAATAGCTATTTAGGTGTTCGAAATCAATTTTTTTTATTACTCTTGACTTTTTTGTCAAAAATATAATCACGTACTTAATGGACGAGTGGGGCTGGTACTTGAATGAATGATAGACCATTAGACCTTTATCTTAATGAATAATAAAAGGAAGTAAATATAGGTGATAGTTTTAAGTCGCATCAATGGTTCGAGTACAAACTTCAATCAAATAAGAATTAAGATAATTTTTTGAAGTGTCAATTCATTTCTCCACTTTCTTTAAGTTAAGAAAATAAAAACGTATTTGTAAGAAATGACTTTTTATGTGGTTAAAGAACTATAATAAGTATTAGCGAATATTCTTCAAATATTCACAGTATATATTGTATTTATTAGTATCATATATTTAAGGTAACTTAGAATTCTTAGTGTATTATAAATTATCTTTGTACAACTATATACATTGTGATTAATGAAAGAAATCTCTAAGGGAAATGATTCCCTCAATCCCTAAACCCTAAAGTCTTCTCCTTAAAAAAAAAAGCCGCACCCCACCCCCCTTTCCCTCTCGGTCGCGGTTCTTCACTGACTTTTCAAACCTGTGGCTACCATGTCTCCTCCTACCTCTCCTAAATCTACTAGTTCTACCTCTGGCTTAGTTGACACCACCCCTCCTTCCTCAAAGTCTTCTTTTCATCCGCCATTTGCTGTCACAAACATCAAGAGTTTTGTCTTTATTATTCTTGATCAAGAAGACTGTCAATATTCTATGTGGGTAGAACTGTTTTATATTCATGCGCGTACAACGTGCTCGACCATATTGATGAGTCAATCCCTCGCCCCTCTGACATTGACGATTCAACATGGCGTCGTCTTGACGTCATTGTCAAACAATGGATCTATGTTACCATCTCAAAGGACTTGTTGTGTACTATCCTGAAAACAGGTGCTTCAGCACACGAACTTTGGGTACGCCTTGAAGAAATATTTCAGGATAATAAAAATACTAGGACGGTGTATTTAGAGGAGCAGTTCAACAATACACGCCTTGAGAATTTTAACATGACTGGATACTACAAACAACTGAAACTTGTTGCTGACCAACTTTCTCATGTTGGGACATCTGTTTCTGAAATTAAGATGGTACTACAACTCGTTGCAGGATTACCGAAAGGAAAGTATGATACTCTTGCAACACTGATTCAACAGGCTGATCCACTATCATCTTTCAACAAGGCGCCTTCACAATTGTTGTTGGAAGAAACACGACGTGCTAAACATGATGAACACAATAAAAAAGTATTAGCCGTTGAAAACTTGCAGTCGCCGGCTATCACCACTGCTCCACCACCGCAGGACCACCAGCAACAGCAGACCCGCAGTGGAGACAGAGGCAACAGAGGTCGCGGGCAGGGAAAAAAGGGGAAAGGCCGCGTCAAAGGTAAACATCGCAAAGAATAAAGTTACGCCGCAACAAAGAAGCAGACTCTGGCAAAGAAGAAGAACAATTCCAGTGGTCGCAACAACAGTTCCATGCAAACTTGGCCTCACCTGCTTGCCCATTCCCGATAGCAGGGTCCCAGTTTCAGCAGCAGTGGCGGCCCAGTATTCTCGGTCCAGCGCCAACAGGCCCATCTGATGTCAGCCCAGCAGATGCAACCCACTGATTTGGGCCAAGCTTTCAACACTCTCACTCTGCAACCGCCCGATAATAATTGGTATATAGAATTCGGAGCCACATCACACCTGATCAACTTTCAGGTAATTTTTCCCAACTGCTTCGGTTAAAGTATCCTCAATACATTATTGTTGGCAATGGTCTCCGCATTCCAATTGCAGGGTATGCCAATACACACATTAAAAATTCGCATCCACCCTTTTCACTCAACCATGTCCTTTACGCCCATCAAATTATTAAAAAAAATGATATCTGTTAGGAAATTCACTCATAATAATTGGGTGTCTGTAGATTTTGACTCTTTTGGTTTCTCTGTGAAGGATCTCAATACAGAGAAAATTCTTACGCGATGCAATAGTGTGGGAGACCTCTACCCTTTCACAAATTCTTCCGCTGTTAGAACTCAACAACCAGTCTCCCTTGCTACATTGTCTCCATCGATCTGGCATAATAGGCTCGGGCATCAAGGAGATCATATTTTTTCTTTTCTTAGAAACAATCACGTATTAAATGTAATAATGAGAAATTTGCCCAAAATTGTTTTTCTTGCCCGCTTGGCAAGCACACTCGTCTTCCTTTTATGTCTTCAATGAGTATTAGAGTTTCACCATTTGATATTGTTCATGCTGACTTGTGGACCTCTCTTGTTGTTAGCTCTCTAGGTCACAAATTCTATCTTGTTTTATTAGATGATTTTTCACATTTTTATGGATTTATCCACTCAAATTCAAATCTGAAGTTTTTGCTAAATTTCTTGAGTTTCACAGATTTATTAAAACTCAGTTTGAGAAATCCATAAAATCGTTTCAATGTGATAACATACGTGAATTTAATAATTCGGCTTTTCATAATTTTTGCTCCCAACAAGGCATGGTGTTTCGATTCTCTTGTCCTCACACCTCATCTCAAAATGGTAAAGCTGAACGAATTATTCGTATTATTAATAACATGGTCCATACCCTCCTCTTTCATGCATGTCTGCCATCATATTTCTGGGTCTATGCTGTCAAAATGGTAGAATACCTCCTAAATATTTTACCTACTAGCACACAACAAAACATGACACCCACATACATTCTATATCGTAGGACTCCATCTTATACACATACGGATCATTGACTATCCCAATCTTACCTCCACCACCCCTCATAAGTTGGTTCCTCGAACTACATCTTGTGTATTCCTCGGTTTTCCACCCAACCATAGGGTTTATCTGTGCTATGACTTGTCCACTCGTTAAATTCACATTTCCCGCCATGTCACGTTCGACGAGTCGATATTTCCATTTTTGAACCCTCAGAAATATCAAAAACCAGACTACTCATTTCTTGATGAACCAGTCATATCTCTCAGCATTCGTAGTCACCACTAAATCCAGCCTTCGCCATGGCCTCAGGGATGCATCATGCTGCACCATCTAGTGAGTATACTGTTTCTGCCTCACCTTTAGCGCTGCGGTCCGTTGGGGATGCACCACAGTGCCAGTATTCCAGTGAGTCCACTGTTTCTGCCTCACATTTAGCGTCGCGATCCCTTAGGGATGCACCGCGGTGCCAGCCTTCCAGTGAGCATTTCATCTCGGATCCAGCCACTCCACCAATGCCATCACCCACTGTCCCCTGTCACCAAATGGAAACTCGTGCCAAACACGGGATTTTCAAACCTAAAGTTCAGTTCAACCTGTCTGCCCAAACCATTTCTCCACTTCCAAAGAACCCCAAATTGGGTAAACTTGACCCTAATTGGAATGCGGTCATATCTGAGGAATACAATGTTTTAACTAAGCAGCATACTTGAGATCTTATACCTAGACCAGAGGGGGTGAATGTGATCAGATGCTTGTGGCTTTTTCATCACAAATTCAGAGACAGTGATGTTTTGGAAGGCTACAAGGCTAGACTTGTGGCAAACGGCACTAATCAGCAAGAGGGCATTGACTGTGGTGATATTTTTAGCCCGGTTGTTAAACCTGCTACGATTCGTACTGTGCTTAGTATTGCTATGGGTAAAAAATGGTCGATTCATCAGCTGGATGTCAAAAACGCATTTCTTCATGGGGATTTGAAAGAAACTGTGTACATGCATCAACCACCTGATTTTGTTCATCCAGTTGTTCCCCAGCATGTTTGTCGTCTCAAGAAGTCACTCTATGGTCTAAAACAGACACATCGTGCTTGGTATGACCGTTTTGTCATGTACATTATGCAGATTGGGTTTATTTGCAGCAGGTGTGACACCTCTCTGTTCATTTTTCATCATGGTAGTGGCATTGCTTACTTGTTATTATATGTTGATGACATTGTTCTCACTGCCTCATCTGACAAGTTGAAAAATGATATTATTGCTCTTCTCAAAACTGAATTTGCTATGACTGATTTGGGCAAACTGAGTTACTTCTTGGGTATATCAGTTACTAGATCTACAGATACAATGTTCTTGAGTAGCGTAAGTATGCAGAAGAAATTGCGTTCAGAGCTAAGATGTAGAATTGCAAGGCTATTCCTACTCCTGTTGATTCGAAATCCAAGCTCAGTGCTTCTGAGGGTGATCCAGTGTCTGATCCTACTCTCTATCGAAGTCTCGCAGATGCTCTTCAGTACCTCACATTTACCAGGCCCGACATTGTATATGCCGTTCAACATGTGTGTTTGTTCATACATGCTCCGAGGGAACCCCATTTTGCTGCTCTTAAGCATATTATCAGATACATTAAGGGCACTCCTGACTATGGGTTGCATCTCTACCCCTCAGCTCCGAACAAATTGCTCACTTACACAGATGCTGATTGGGCAGGATGCCCGGACACGCGACGCTCTACTTCAGGCTATTGTGTGTTTTTAGGGGATAATCTTATCTCTTGGTCTGCCAAGCGACAAACCACGTTATCCTGCTCCAGTGCCGAAGCAGAGTATAGAGGTGTTGCTAATGTAGTTTCCGAGATCTGTTGGCTCCAGAATCTTTTCTTTGAGCTCAGTTGTCCATTGCGTAAGGTATCTATAGTCTATTGTGATAACATATCTGCTATCTATATGTCTCATAATCCGGTCCAGCATCACCGGACCAAACATATTGAGATGGATATTCATTTTGTCCGTGAGAAGTTCGCACGTGATCTTGTCAAAATTCTACATGTACCCTCCTCCTATCAGTATGCAGACATCTTCACAAAGGGCTACCCAGACAATTGTTCACAGACTTCAGGTCCAGCCTGAGCATTCAGCCTCCTCCCGCTCCGTCTGAGGGGGAGTATTAGTGAATATTTTTCAAATATTCACAGTATATATTGTATTTATTAGTATCATATATTTAAGCTAACTTATAATTCTTACTGTATTAGGAATCACCTTTGTACAACTATATATATTGTGATTAATAAAAAAAATCTCTAAGGAAAATGATTTCAACATATTACAATAAGTAATTACTAAGATTATACCGTATATGTTTCATAATTGCATAAATACCAAAAACTAGAATTTACAAATTGATTAAAAAGGTAAAACGTACCAACATATATTTATTCAATAACTATGCTTTAATTTTGAGCAAGTTAAGATAGATTGTTATTCATTGTTCATTTCATTACATTTAAATTAATCTCATTTTAATATAATTCTCTATAAAATTGAATCCCTCAACTATTTATTAACAAAGGTAAATTGTCACTTCAAAGGTTTTCTAGATCCGAAGTCCTAGACCAGTTGGTCTCGAAGGCAGAGGGTATCCTCATTGGGTGGTGTGAGAGAGCTTGGCCACAAATTCGAAACCCCATGGTAACGCCTGGCTTGCCTTCGCCTCTTGGGGGAGCCTGTCACACCTGACTTGCCAAGTGTGGTTTAACTGACTTGCCAAGTGTGGTTTAACTGACTGACGTGGTTTGCAGGCTATTGCGTCAGTCCGGAATTTACTCTGTGCGCACTCAAAAGAGCAGCGGCGGCGGGTTCTTTCGTCAAAAAAAAAAAAAAAAAGGTTTTCTAGTTTTTTGCCCATAAAGGGCTATTTTGTGCTTTCATTTATTTTGACTGCTTTCTGGAAGACTATTTAGTTTTAATAATAGTAGTATTACTATTTAACTTGTGTAGAGTCATGAGTGTTTCTTTAATTATTTTGAGTGTTTTTTTTTTTGATAATTCAGGTCTCGGGGCCTTAAGACTTATATCGCTAGTACTGCATAAGCATCGTACTATGCTCCTGGAGGCGAATGAAACTCGTTCTTAGCCGCCACCGTCAGGTAAATCGCGGAATGTGTGCCCCGCATTCAGTATCTGATCGCCACCAACGGATCAATGCTACAAGGTCCGACCCCCCAATAGGGATTGTCTGAGGGAGTATCAAACTCACACTGCAACATGTCCGCGCGGTTAAGCTACCAGACTTTAATACGAGACATATGCCCCGGAGAACGTATCCGTCGAGAATCGAACTTGTGACCCTAAGGCCACAAATTTAACTATTGGCCACTGGGCCACTATCTTTTCAATCCATTAAGGTGATGTCTTGTAATCATTGTTGGATAACTTCTGAAAGATTAGGCCATCTTTCATGTATTATGTATATGATGATGGTCAATCAAAGCGTATGAATAATTTTTCATCATACTAATGTTCTTATTATCCACTATTGTTTTACAAGCAAGCAAGTGAATCAAAAGAAAATATGAAAAAACTTAAATTGCCAAACCATTTATTCAAATATATGTTATTTCCAAAAATGAAGAGTGCAGCACCAAAAAAATAATATTTACTACTATTTATCGTTTTAATCATAAGTTATAATTTTAAGCATCTGGACTGAGCACTCATTTATTATTCAGGTACGACGCTAGAACTTTGAATTTACAGAATTTAAATTCTACAAAATATAATTTATTGAGTTCTTAATAAAAAAAATTATATATATTTAGTAAATTTTTAAATACAAATAAAATTTGAGTTAAAACGATTGAGTTCTGCTGGGTAGTCGAAGCTTCAGCTCTGCCCGAACTCCACAGCTCAGAATTGCTAGACTTGCTATGACAGCTGAAAAGTTTTCAAGTTACTGACATGTCCAATAAATATCTATGTCTAATTCTCACAATTCGTCTCACTCAAAAGGGATTATCCAACCTAATTTGTCGTTTTGCATCGCCACCAATTAATTATGAGTTTAACCACAATCTAACATAGGGTTTTGCCTTACCACCAACTAACTGTTGTGTGAGACAGTGTTACTTTTAGCCACGTGACATATTTGCTGGTCCCACCTGCTCAATCGGTGTCCGTGCAAGATATCAGCCTGATCGGTGTAGATGGGTAAAGTGAAATCCATAATCAAGAGTGTCCTTTACATATCGAATGATACGTTTTAGAGCTGTAAAGTGAGACTCTCTGAGGGCATGCATGAATAAACAAACCTGCTGAACAACATGCAATATCAGACTTGGTGAATGTAAGATACTGAAGTGCACATGCAAGAATGTTGTAGAGAGTGAGATCGGACACTAAATCACCATCAACAACACTGAGTTTCGACTTCGAATCGATCGGAGTAGACATAATTTTGCAATTTATCATTTTAGCCCTTTACACAATTTATTTCGCATACTTACATTGCATAGGAACATGCTATTTGCGGTTCTAGTCACAGAAATTCCCAAGAAGTAACTCAACCTCCTTAAGTCAGTCATGACGAATTCGGATTTGGGCAGCCGAATGATCTCATTTTACAATACATCAGACGAGACAGTCAGAACAATATTATCCACATATAATATTGCTGCACACGAACCCAATGAAAAGTGAATAAGGAATTGTCACATTTGATGCACATGAACCCAATCCGCATAATCTAAGTAACGAAGCGCTCATACCAAGCCCGGAGGGCCTGTTTCAAACCATACAGAGACTTACAGAGACGACATACATAATGAGGAGCCTTTGGATATACAAAGTCTAGCGGTTGGTGCACGTAAACTGTTTCTTTCAAATCTCCATGTAAGAGCACATTTTTCACATCAAGTTGATGAATCGATCAGTTCTTATCCATAACTATGCTCAAAACAGTGCAGAAGATGTCTACCAGGGAAAGCATGCTACACCAGATGAATGAGAACGATAACCCTCTTATGTAATACTTTTCGTTGAGTTTTTTTTTTTTTTTTTTGAATTTTGTTGTTTTTCTTTCTAGAATTAAAATACGAAAATATACAACTCTTATTATTGTTTTATTCACATATTCCGTTAAAAATAATGTACGCCTTTTAATTACTTGAAATAATATGTTAATAAATCTCAAGCTATGTGACTTTCGTTTTACCTGCATGCACATTAAACTTGTGGGTTCTAATTCACATCAATAGTCTACCTAATTTCTCCCTCTAATATAACCTTTGGCCTTTGGGTCATCTATGTATTCTCTCATTTACCTATTAAGCTTGTTGTACTAACTTTCTCTTGCATACTAGAGCAACTTGGAATAATTAATAGACTTCCGGTCTTAAGTTATTGATATGGAGTAATACTTTAGTATTAAAGAAAACAATTCTCACCTTCAAAAGTTTATCTAGTTTCCACATGACTTAGGTTTTTCAACGCCAACGTAAAAGTTATTTTAAGTGAAAGTTTTGCTTCAAATATACAGGAAAACAAACAACTAAAGCGAGGAAGAGGTGCATCATCATTTAGTTAGCAACAAAAAATGATGAAATTGACCTCAATAGGTAGGTTTTCCTAAAAAATAAGATAATCTTAACTTTTTACTTTTTTGGCAATAATTACTAAGAAAGAAAAAAAAAGATTTTAATTAAAAAAGAAAATTCTCCCAAATAAAATATTGTATAAGGGGATTATAGTTCTCATTCAATATGTGAACGGTGTATCTTTTTCCAATCTTTAAATGTTATGGGGTAAAGCGGGATTAATCCATTTGTTAAGTACTTGTGCTTTGACAAACTATTCTCCTCTCCCCTCACATGAAATGATGAAACTCACTCCGATGAAAGACATTCATTCATTAATATAAACACAACCCTCAAAGATTAGTTTTGATTACCTTGTTAATATGTTGAAGGACCAACAAAATATTGGGGTGTTGAAGGGGGGATAGTGATATAAAGTTAGATTGCATGTTTTCTTAGAAAAGGGATATCTTTTTGTAGAGAAGATTTGGTTCGGATCATGGGGACCACTATATTTTATGTATAACATATGAGATGAAAGCTTAAAATCTACTCACAAAGCAAGTGTACATGTAGATGTAGGGTTGTTTGTCTTGTTAGTAGCTAGAGTATGCCCCTCAACTAGGAAAATCTTTTTTTTTATTACTATACTATATAATATAATATAATTTTTCTGCCACTCAAAGTGTATCTATCCATTTTGTGTCTGTGTGCCGGCCATGTTTGGCTTAGTCAAGCTATCCATCAATTTCCTTGCACAAATCTTTGTTCATTTAATGATCATTATAGCCTCACATGGAAAGATATGCTTGTACACACTGTACTAGCTACTAAGAATATTCCGCTGCTTCAAGTTTAAAATTGATCGAGATTAACTTAATATAAGGCCAGCTGAATATATTTACCGTTTTTTAAATTCGTAAATAAATTACATTTACAACAACAAGTGTAATTCATAAGTAAAGTTGGGAAAAAATAGAGTGTACGCATACTTTATTTCTACCTTGAAAGGTAGAGATATTTTCGATAGACCTTCGGCTAAAAGAAAAACAAATCAAATCCGTCGGAGAAATACATAACAGAAGGAAAGTAGTAATGACAAAATATGATATAAAACATGTCAAAACAGTCTGAAAAAATAATACTGTAACTATCATAAAATCATACGATAATCGGATTACAAAAAACACACATAATAACAGAAATCTAAGGACATACTATAAGAGTAATACTATAACTATAAGTAGGAGTTGAGAAACGTGACAACACTCAACTACCCATACTAAATATGTTCATCAGCGTCCATGACATAAATAAGTTAATCACATAAAATGTCTTCCCCCTTTAATTATATACATTAGTATCAACTGAAACATACACAAAATTTTATAACTTATTGAGGTTAATATATATAATTAATGAGATGACATATTTTAAGTGATCAACTTGTCTACGTAATGAACGTTTGAAAACATACGCAAAACCATATAAAATTTTGATGGATCGAAAATATATAATAGAAACACTTTATCTCCAAGTACTCAATTAAAACATGTCATAATTTGAATTTCTAACTAAAATTGACATAATTTTAAAGAGATGTCAAGCATTCTGCCTATAAAAAAATATATCTCAAAAGATATCTACTAAAAACTTTTCAAAAGAAGTAAGACTTGTAATTTTAAAAATAAAAATACATCATCAAAATAACAAATAAAAATGACTTAATCATGTAAATCTTTAGTGTTTTTTGACTGGCTCAAATAGATCATTTACAAGTTAATTAAAGACTCATATTTATACTCCATTAAGAGAAAAGCAAAAAAATCTAAAAAAGGCAATGTCAAAATGTTACATTAGAAATTTGAATCTCCAACCTAGAGTAATTTTTTAGTAGCCTTGATACAATATTTTTGCGGAATAGAAAAAAAATAAAGAATTACATAAAAGATGAAATCAAAAGCAATCAAAACTATATTAAAACTAAGACCTCAATTGATTAACCATAACAAGAGCACTTAAGCTATTAGGAGACCTAAGGGAATTGAATTCCCTTGCAACCTTCCTTTCGAAACAAGGTTCAATACACTAGCTTCAACAAGCTCTCATAAACTCTCAAAGAGTATCAAATTGTCAATAATCAAAATAGTCTAAACCTAAGACAAATAATAAGTCTACTATTTATACTACTAAACTAGAATAGTAAAGGGAGATTAGATTAGCTATTACAAATATACCCTTAGTGAAGTAAGAGACTTCTTTGGTTGGTTTTCCTTGGGGTAAAAGGCGAAATCTCTCACCCACAGAGCCCTTACCTTCCGGCCCGACAGAGATTGATGGAGGGGGTAAATCATGGTGACTCAGCAGCCCACTAGGTGGGAGGCACAGTGCCTGGTGCCCACAAAGAGTCATCCCCACAAAGGAGGAATGAAACTCCCACACTGCGGCTGTCAGGGCTCGAACCTGCCTACTTGGGGGCAATCTACCACCCTGGATTGGTTGGTTTTCCTTTAAAGATGAAGAATTGCATTTGTGGAATAGCCACTTTGCATGCATAACGATCTTCTTCACTCATATGGCCACCTTGATGCTCTTTCTCCCAAGCAATCTTTCACACTTGGGATCCCCGAGACAGTGCCAAGGCATGCTCACGAATGCCCATCTTCATGCATAACCCTTGTGATATTTGGGGTTCCTTGACTTGACTCCTTATAGATGATCTAGGGGCAACTTGAGTTGTATCACACCTTTAGCGTTGTTTTAGAAGCCTCCCTTATGCTAAGGACTAGATGGTTGGTGTCCGTGCAAGGCACGAGCCTATGCCCGACACCATTCTTTGTATTCTTAGTACTTCAATAAGATTGATAAAATAAATTCAATATCAAAACACTATAAAAGGAAGCAACCCTGTCAAGTAAATTAAATGTTTACAACATATTAATATTTCATAGTGTTATTCTTCAATTTAGAAGAACTCTCTACAACAAAGATATTCAATATTATGTAATGGAGGAACTCATATCTCTTGAAGACTTCGGAATTAATCAGATGATAAGCAATTTGAGACTTTGGATGTTGTTTAAAATGTAACAAAACAGCATTACCAATTGCCCTGACGCATGTTTAGCACTGGAACACGCAAGGTTACAACCTTTTTAAGCGAGTGTTTTTACCATTTTACCCTTGGTCGTACCACTTTTATTAAAAAGTTAAATATTCGACTATTCATATATACAAAAAGATTTTTTTTTTTATTACAGAAGAACCTCCTTCATGCAATTTAGCATCATCCCTTATTTAAGATTGTTATTAATCACGCAACATTGAATTTATTGCATAGTCAATTAACAATTCAAATGATTGGAAATTAGGTAATATAGTTCAATAAACCACCACCGATAATATTGACGTTCTTGCGTCCATAAGCAAAGTATGTTTTGGTATTGGCTAGTACGGGGGTTATCGGTTCGGTTCGGGTATCTGGATATTCGGACCGGACCGATAAGGTTTCGGTTCGGAGTCCAGATCCGGGACCGGATCGAAACCTTATCGGTCTGGACCGGTAAGAATTTTTCGCGTCGGGTGCTGGGGTCCGATTTTTTTTTTAAATTGAATTTCCAATACTGAAATTGACATTCTCGGATACATTACCACGAAATTTGAACGTTGAAATCTATTGTATAATATTTAGCTTTGAAGAGGGAAAAACATAACGATTTGGGGAAAAAGTGAAATTGATTGGCAAGATGGACGTTTTTGGAGAAATCGGCTGAATCAAACGACCTTTAGTTCGGTTTCGTCACGAAAAAATACGCGAAATAATTTTTTTTTTAGGTCAAACGGACGTTCGAGAGAGTTATGATCATTTAAAGTTTCACTAATTTACAACTACTTTATATGTCAATGCTTCAAATTAAAACATAAAGTCTACATCACATATATTTAAAACATGTAAAATAGTCCAACATTAAGGAATATTACAATTAAATATAATTAGGATTTGGTGAGGAGGCTGGGGGAGGGCCGAGGGGGGGCTTGCTGGGGGCTGGGGGAGAGCCGAGGGGGGCTAGCGGGTGGGTGGGGTGTTACCGGGTATTTTATTGGGTTACCGGTCCGACTCTTTATCGGTCCGGAATTTTTTTTGATATTCGTATTCGGACCGTAACTTTTCGGTCCGAATATCGGTCCGAATTTATCGGTTCGATTCTCGAATAATTACCGAGAGTATCCAGACCGTTAACAACCCTATTGGCTAGTGCGTGCTCTTCAACACTTTGAAAATCGAGCGCATGTTACTCATCGGGAGGTGAAATGCAGCGAACATTCGGATTGACAATCACGTTTACAAAATAAAATTAAATTATTACTATTATTCAGGGAGCAAATTTTTAAAGTATTAACTTCTCAAACTAAAGACATATGTCTGTGTAACAACATCATTTGTTCCGATATATTTTAATTGGTATAGCGAAATGTTATTTTAGAGAACATACAAGATAACATACCTATATAAATCATAATTGTTATAATTAAATGTTGCTATAGAGAGGTCTATCGTATTAATATCAATCTTGTATTTCGATTTTAAATTCATGTTGGTAAAGATAGCGTTTTGTTTCTGGCTTATGGGTCAAGATCGAGCGCTAATATGAGAAATTAATTGAAATTATGATTAACTCGATTTTTCGCTAAGCAGGGAGCCAATTAGAGTTCTTAAGATTTTGCACCCTTAATCTATGCAACATTATGTGATTTTCTCCCAGTTTTTTTTTTTGTATTAATTTAGTAGCAAAACCATAATAAAGATTACTTTTTTGAGAGAAAATTAGGAAAATAGTATGCCTACCCATTGAGCCTTTCAATTGCTGTTTTTCATATCCTACTGTGTTTAAAAGTCGTCAAACTCGTTACTGATAAAGTGTCACCACGATTGACTTAAAAGAACGTTCATTACATGCTGAGTTACTTATTATATATTAGTTTTCTTTTAATTTCCTTTTATCAACCAATTATTAACTGTAAATGATAGTAAAAAAATTATTCTTTTCCATCCAACAATTACTAGTATTAGGGTCTGTTTGGCCAAACTTCTGGAAAGGTGTTTCTGTTTCTCAAAAGTAGTTTTGCAGAAACTGTTTCAGGAGAATCAGTTAGGGTGTTTGACCTATCGAAGGGGTTGGTTGAAAGGTAAGGATAGCGTGATTGGCCATAAATCATGGATCAACTAAGCCCTCTCGGGGACCTTTTTCTATTAGTTCCACAGCGGATTCTGTAAAAGATAACTGAATGCAACAGTATCTTGTTTGGCCAACATTTTGAAAACACTTTTTGGCTTCTGGAAAAAGTGTTTCTACTTCTGGAAAGAGTGTTTGACCAAAGAAGTGTTCCAGAAGCTTGATCAAACACCACCTTAGACTAGTTACTTGTTGGCTGACTCTAGTAAATGTTTGTTTAACCCATGAACAAAGAAAGTGATTATGAAAGCGAAAGTTATTTTGCTTAAAGGGGTCAAATGGAATTTGGGAAAAGGGAGATTGATAAATTTTTGGCTAGATTGGTGGTATGACAATGGGCTTCTCATTGACAAAGTAAATATTGATATTGTTAAGAGTTCCACATCGGATAATGAACTTGGACAATTCTCATCTATGAGCTAGTTTTTGGGGTTGAGTTAGGCTCAAAATCCATTATTTACATGGTATCAGAGCCAGATCCATTTCAATTCTTTGTTCACCGATGTTGGGCTCCCAAATTATATTATCCACGCTCCAGTTAACAAGTGTTAAGAGTCCCACGTCGGATATGGAATGAGAACATGGACTTGAACAATCCTCAACCTACGAGCTAACTTTTTGAGTTGAGTTAAGCCCAAGATCCATTATTTATATGGTATCAGAGCCAGACTCATTTCAATTCTTTGTTCACCGATGTTGGGCTCCCAAATTATATTATTCACGCTCCAGTTAACAAGTGTTAAGAGTCCCACATCGGATATGGAATGAGAACATATACTCCTTATATGAACTTGAACAACTAATTGAATTAACACAACTATTAAAGTATTTAATGTCTTTCGTCATGGACAATGACACTTACAATCTGCAGTTTCTTACCTTGAACCCTCTGAAATCAATAATATTTTATCTTCCTTATTTTTCACAATGTTAGAATTTGTAGATACTCTCATTTGGAATTGAACATGTAATGGTAAATTTAGTACTAAATTGGCATATGAGTTGGCTTGTAATTATGCAGGTACCAAGATGATCGAAAATGAAAAAATATATGAAAATTATGTCTTCCAGAAAAACTAAAATACTTTACATAACAGATTTATGTCAAATGAGCTTAGATTTGGCTGAAAGATGATTGAATAACCAAAGTGTGATCAATGTGATAATGATGTGGATGATTGTTCACATATTATCAGGTTTTATCCAAAGCCTAAATAAATATGGCAACAGTGCTTCTCACAAAATGACCTTGATGCAATGCCTACTAAGTCAAATTATCGATAATGGCTGACATACATTGTGGCAAGTCACTTATATTTTTTATTATGTGGCATATCTGGAAAGACCATAATATAAATTTGATTGATCATAAAAGTTTACCTATTGAACTTATTTATAATCAGATAACAACTTATGCTCAAGAAATTATTAAAATATTCAATCTGTTTATAAACAAGCTAAACTAATAACTTGATCCCGCCATGTGCATGAAAGATAAGATTAAACACATAGTAGTATCAAGATACAATCTAGAGATGATGCTTTTGCAGGAATCATTAGAGATGCTCAAGCAAAAAATGAAATTATGATACTCAGGTAAAATGAAACCTACGTCAAGCCTTACTACAGAACTGTGAAGCATCAAGCAGGCTAAATGTCGCATATGAATGTATTATGAAACTGTAGAGAAAACAGATTGCTTAATGGGTGTCACACTTATCATGGAAGGGGATGTAAAACATCCACTTAGACCTATTATTAAAGATTGTAGATATTTATTTAGGCTAACGACGCCACGATTAGACATATATGGAGGGAGGCAAATAAGTGTGTCACAGTAGTCAGTTCTAGCTAAACAACCATAAGAACACATCAATTACATGTCATTTGTTGCTTACACAGGGTAACAATTTAGCTTTTCCAACCATGTGGATAATGTTAGCTGTTGAACACCCTGCTTGAGTGAAGTACTTTATGCTTTTCAAAATCCTTTGTATAATTCATGAAGCCTGCTTTGATACATCTTCCAACATGTTCCTACTCCTCCCATAGTATGAATGGATCCATCGCATAGTTTGTCCTTTTTAGTGCAAATGTTGTAAGGTAATTTACTAATTACAGTTTTGTTCCAAGTAGTAATATCCAAAATGTTCAGCCCTCCTGCTGACTTAGGATAATAGATTCTGTCCCAAGCCAGGAGTTCTTTTAGACATTTCAGTACCACCTGTTCATAAAAAAATTCTACAAGTATCTTCAATCATCTTGATAACATTTTTTGGAAGCACAAACACTTACACCCAGAATGCTTGGACAGAGGATAGAACAGACTTAATAAGTTGAGCTCTTCCAACATAGGAGAGAAATTTAGTGGACCAGGACTTGGTCCTAGTTAGGATTTTATCCAACAGGGGCTGACATTGGACAATGGATACTTTTTTGAACTGAGAGGTACACCTAGATATCTAAAAGGCAATTCCCCTTTATTGAACCCTAAAACAGTTTGGATCTTTTGTTGGACTTGGGAAGAAACACCAGCACAACATATGAAGCTTCTGATAAGTTTGTAATAAGATTAGAAGCCTTAGAGAATTCTTTAAATTTATCAAACAACAACTGAACACAGAGGACATCTCTTCTACAAAATAAGAGAAGGTCATCTGCAAATCTTAATTGGACCATGTTCAATCTACCACACTAGGGGTGAAATTTGAATTGATGCTAAGTTTTGAAACTTTGAGATATCTACTTAAGTACTCCATAATTAACACAAATAGGAAAGGGGACCACCTTGCCTAAGACCTTTTTAGCAGCAAAAGGAGCAATGGGCTGACCATTTATGACTAAAGAGTAAGAAACAATCTGGACACATAACATGATCCAATCCATAAAATCCCTAGGAAAATGCAAAGAGGTGAGGACTTGTTCAAGGAATACCCATTCAACAAAGTCATGTGTCTTTTGCATATCAATTTTCAACATACACCTAGGGGAAATATCTTTCCTACCATACCCTTTGACTAGTTCATGACTTAGAAGAATGTTATCAGTGATGATCCTACCGGATACAAAAGCAGTCTGGTCAGGATTGAATTAGACCATCCATAAGACCATAACTGACTGGAGCCTATTAGTAAGGATTGTGGAAATTAACTTGTATACAACAAGAGATAAGCTTATACCCTTTTATAGAGAAAAGAGTTTTGTACTTTAGGAATAAGTGTGACATTAGTGCATTGATTGCTTGAAACATTCTTTTATGCTGGAAAAAATCTTGCACTGCATTTGCTACTTCTGGTCCAATGTTGTCCCATGACTTTGAAAAAAAACCTGTTTGAGTTTCACCTTCAAGAGTTTTAATTTCTTCCATATTTTCTTCATTGAATACCCTGTAAGGCTGTAACTGATACTGCCCATGTCTGTCTCACCACTTCCTGAAAGTCATCAAGTTTCCAATCCATGTTAAATGCATCAGTTTCATGAAAATTAATGAGACAAACAACAATATATCAAGTGAAATCCAAGGTAGAATGTTGTTTTCGAAAAATAGCATAAAATAATTTAGGCCACTAATTAAGTATAGCAGACAAGAAAATGATTTTTTAGACCTTTCTAACAGAAACAGGAGCAAATCAGCGTTTTGAACCTAAAAAGAAACTCTTTTTCAAGGAAAGTTAACAAAATAAATTGTGTAATTCTGAGATGTACGAGGCTTAAATTTGTGAAAAACTGCGTATATAAATTAAGATATTAAAATAATGGGTGAAATAGTTCAAAGACCTCTATAAACTTATCTAAAAATAATTAACGACACCCTTCACATGTTTAGCGCGATTTTAGAGTTTATACCCAACATACTGAGTTATTTCTTCCTCTTCATGAGTGCAATAATGTATTGATTTTTTTTCTATCTGTCTAAGCAACGATTGATAAAGTTACCTATTATTTGTGCTGTAAAAAATAGATATTTAATAAATTAGTCGATATACATGCAAGTTGACTTAAACACCAATCATTTTTATTAATAGATTAGTTGATGTATGAAATAAAAAGAAACTTGCACAATGTGGTTTGTTAGTTATAATATTTTAGAGAGGTGAAACAATATATTATTTGGTCCGAGCCGACAGAGTTTTGTGGCCAAAAGGTCAATATTTCAAATCACAATGGTCAACCACCACTTCTCTGTTGATCATTTCATAGAAATGCTTTGGGAATTGGGCCATTTGTATTTTAGTAGTATTAAGACTTTAGGCCCATGTAATGGATATAAGTAGGCTGGGCCAAGTTGTGCCCAAGTTAAATTCTTAACCCAAATTTGCAAGGTTTTCACTTGTAGAGAAATTGACATAAATAGCCGCCCACCAAAATAATAACCAAAGGTATATTTTCTTGTTTATTGATGTATATTGTCTAACGAATGCATTTATCTTTGGCTGACCGGCCAATTGTGTAACTTGTCCTATCATATATGGGAGAACCAAGGTGTCTGACAGCCCAGCTGACACTCCTTCCAATTGACATAATTTATGCAACATTTTTCACGTTACAAAACAATGAATTTGACGATATGATATAATAAAATTTAAATAATAATCAAAATAAATATTGTATTTAAAGTAACATTACGTTACAAGACAATAGGTAACAGCCATCCAAACAAGCTGTCAAGTTTCTCAACATTCTTCTCTTTATTTGGATTCCACTGGCATGTCTTCAACTTTCCACCTTGTTTCCACTTCTTAAAACTGTTGAGGAAATAATGGATGTTTGATAACTTTGATGTGAGTTTTGCTTGTTTGGTTTTAGTCAAATCTTGTTCGAGACAAGATGACAAATGAATTCTCAGGCCCAATAGGGCAGGGGTTGAATGGGTCAAAGGCCCACTGATCAAAAGATATTAAGCTAAGAGAGGGACAGGAGATATTTACACAAATAAGATTATTTCATACAGCTATTTAACTTTTGTCCCCGTTTAAGTAAATTTTGTAAGAGCAAGTTGGCGGGACATGAGTTAATCAAATTTCCGGGCGCGACATAACTTGTTCAAATATATGCACTCGGTCAATAAGTTGTTCTTTTTTATAATAGATTTAGTAGAAAATACTTTTTTCATACTGACCTTAGTGCACCAGATCTTTCTCGAACTCCGCACATAGCGAAAACTTAGTGCATCAGGATGTCCTTTTATACTCTTCTGTACCGTACATATGGACACACATGCAATATAATTCGAATTCAATACAATAATTAAGTGCATCAGTCCACACTCAGTCGATATGTGTGTGAACGAACAAATTCTACCGCTTTATAGGCTATATGCCTTACTTGTCCCCCATAAGTCTTTCAGCAAAAGTTGATGTGTTCTACAAAAATCTTTTACCGACCTCTAAGGCGATCCGCTGATTATTGAAGGCGTAAACTTGCCCCAATAAAATAGTCAAAGGTCTTCCTTGTCTAGTGGGTTGCATGCAAAAATACTAAGAAAAAAAAATATTAAACTCGTAATGAAGAGCTAATCTCATTATAATATAACCTATTTAAAGATTAGAAGCATAGTACGGATCAATTTTTGTTTAGTTCCTTCTTAAATAATCAACAATTAATTAAGAAGATCATAGGTTAGGGGCTCTATGCAAATTATAAAGAATGGATCTTGGGTCTACTCAATCTAAAAGTTAGCTTGTAGGATGATAATTGTTCAAATTCATATGAGTACATGTTTCCATTCCATATCTGACGTGTGACTCTTAACACTCCTCCGCACGCATAGACTTTGTTAACTGGAGCGTAAATAATATAATTTGGGGGCCCAACATAGGTGAACAGAGAATTGGAATGAGACTGACTCTGATACCATGAAGGAATATGTTCATTGATTGTATTCATCCATAATGTACAATATATATAGTAGTACAAGAATATGTAAACTAGGTAACTAATCAACCTAATTACAATAGAAAATATAATTCTACCTAAAATAGGAGACCTACTTACAATAGGAATACAATTCTATCTAAAATAAAAGATATAAAATTAATGAAAGAATATCCGGGAAATATCCTATTACACCCCGCAGTCAAAGCGGGAGGTTCACGAACACTGACACTGGCTTGAAAATCATCAAATAGTATGTGCGGAAATTCTTTGGAGAATATGTCGGCAATCTGATATCTGGAAGGAACATGAAGGACACGAACTTGACAACGATCAACTTTTTCGCGAACGAAATGAATTTCAATGTGTTTAGTGCGCTGATGTTTGACGGGATTGTCGAAAATATATATCGCAGTAGATCGGTGTTGCCTTTTGAACCGGGCAGTGAAGCTCAAGTAGAAGGTTACGGATCCAACAAGACCCAGAGACGACGTTGGCGACACCTCTGTACTCTGCTTCCACACTGAATCGGAATAGTGTAAGTTACCTTTTGAAAGACCAAGATAATAAGTTATCTCCGAGGAAAACGCAGTAACCAAGCGTGGAGCGTCGGGTGTCAGGAAATCCACCCCAGTCAGCATCATAATAGACCAGTGTGCGAGGACCTGCATAGATGTAATTCGAAGTGAAGTATACCCTGGACGTATCGTAAATTACGTTTGAGGGCATACATGTGCGCTTTCGTCAGATTGAGCATGTGTACGCAGATTTGTTGCACGTCATAGGATATGTCAGGTCTCCTGAATGTGAGGTATTGTAGGGCCCCATCTAGGCTACGATAGTGAGTCGGATCTGAATAGGGGGCGGAATCAGCGTTGAGCTTGAAATTGGTGACTACTGACGTGTGGGATGGTTTGCAATATGTCTTTCCTGCATGGTCAAAGATCTCTTCGACGTACTTCTTCTGACATGGAAATAAGACGTCAGAATGTCGAGTGACAGAGATGCCCAAGAAATAACTCAAGGGCCCCAGATCCTTCATAACAAACTCAGAGGAAATGAGAGACATAATGGACCGGCGAAGAGCATCATATGATGTGGTGGGGATGATGTCATCAACATATAATAATAGGTAAGACATTTTGTACCCTTGTTGTAGATGAACAGAGAATGATCGGATCTGCTATGTGAAAAACTGATCGATGAGACATAATCGGTGAACCGCTGGTATTATGCTCGAGGAGCCTGTTTTAGTCTATAGAGAAATTTCCGCAACAGTTAATCCGAATAAATAGGATCTCTGAAACCCATAGGTTGATGCATATATACCGTTTCATGAAGATCCTCATGTAAGAAGGGATTCTTGACATCAAGATGATGAATGGGCCAAGACTTGGATAGAGCAATGTTGAGGACGGTCCAAATGGTTGCGGACTTTATGACCTGGCTAAACGTTTCATCACAGTCCACTCCAACATTTTGAGACATGCCATCACCTATAAGATGAGCCCTGTACCTCTCAAAAGAACCATCATATTTCTTTTTATGTCTAAAAATCCGCATAGTATGAATAATGTTAGCATCAGGTGGATGGGGTACTAGTAGTAGTCTCACGTCTTATTATCAATAAGAGCATTATATTCGTCAATCATTGCGGCTTTCCAATTCGGTCCGGACCAGACATACTTCGGATTTCGAGGGACATGGAAAGGGACAACTGAAATGGATAGGTTAAACAACCGTTTAAGTTTATGAATTCCGTCCATGGCATGGGTTTTCATGGTCCAAGAGTGTGTCTCGGGACGCGGGATGGTAGGGGTGTGTGCCGCGGGACTGCCGGGAAGAAGAGGAAGGGCAGGGGTGGCGGGACCGGCTGGACGATGCTCGATTTGCCAAGAGGTGGCTACATAATAACCCTGAGGCGGGCTGTTCTAGGTCACCGCTGGTAGAACCAGATGGGCAGTATGTTCAAGACTTTCCGAGGTTGGGGCGAGTGCGGGGGTTTGGGACCATGTAAAGAAGATGGAGATGGTAGTGCCTAACTCAATTCCAAAAATTTGTTTGTAGGGTGAGGATTGTCAAAGTTCATATAAGGAGTCTCTGTTTTCATTCCATATCCGATGTGAGAATCTTAACACAAATCAACATTCGTCCAACTAGGCACTAGGTAATTGGTTTGAATTAAATTAAGGGAAATGAGGAACATGGGACACTGAAAGCTAAATAAAATAATTTGGGAATGGGACTAAATAAATATAAATAATACTCCTTAGTTATGTGATCTTTTCAGAATCTTCATTTTGTCAGAGTAAATCTTATCTAATTATTATATGATACTGATCGTTATAGAACACAAAGTAACTTATTAAAATACGTAATCCGACGCTTATAATGTAGTACGTGTTTTAAATTCCAAATTTAAGATTTGGCAATAATATCACCCTTTACTTATAATCTACTTGTAAGGTCTCGAATGTTTTTGCTAAATATTACGTCCTTGCTCAGCTTTAAGTCGCATATAGTGGTGTTCAAAAAGTTGTTAGAGGTATAACACCTAAATCTTATGTTCGGATTGTATCGATGTTTATAAGACGGGAGAAATAGTTTGGAACAAGGTGGAAATGTTTAAGATAAGAAGATGACCATAATCGTACGTACATGTGCCTAACTTCAAACGATCATATGGGCAGAGACGGATCCAGGATTTGAAGTTTCTGGGTGTCATGTGTTATTCAATTAATTTGGGCTTCGGGTCGGATTATTCGTCTTTTCGAGCTTTGATTCGGGTTATTTATCTTTTCCGATGAAACATTTATTTATAGCAATATACAGAAGAGAAAAGCATAAAACTTTCAATAATATTACTAATATCATAAATATTAGAGATGGGTTGTGTCTTTTTTTTAATGAGAAGGAAGAGAGGAAAACTTCTATTTTTAACTTTAAGAAATAAAAAAGTCAAAGATTAATAAATTAAATTAAGTCAACAACAATGATAGAAATGAGAAAAGAGAATATAAAGTTAATGAGAAATTGGGAATTGTTTTATATCCACTGCTCAGCCCAGTCATGTTGCTACTGCTCATTGTTGTATGTTGAGACACAAGGGTTTAAAAAAAAAGAATTAAAGTGCAGCATGCAGCTGTTGGGACTCAATCCAGCGATCAAAGAGCAATAATCAAAGCTTCTGTCCACTGACACCGACTGGTTAGTTTGTAGTGGGGGTGTCACTTTAAATATTTGTACATAACTTCTGTATATATACATATATATTATATATATACACAGGGTTTCGGGTGAGGCTTGGAGGTGGCGTGACACCCCCGACCTTTAATAGATCTGCCCCTGCATATGAGATATGTATAATGTATTTAGCTATGAGCTATATGTCAAATTAAGAAATTAATATCATCTAACCCTTTAATTCTACTACCAAGGTATGATTTCTAACATAGATTCGTATTGAAATTAGGAAATTAATATCATCAAACGCTTTTTAATTTCTAAATCCAAAATTTTCACCAAGAATTCAAATAACTCTTCAAGAACCCAAAACCAAAGATTTGTGAGAATATCGTTGAAAGTAGTTTCCGTTACTTCTCATTATTAAAGTTTAGAATTTTTTACTATTATAGAATGCAAGATTGATGGTGGAAGTATTCAAATAACTCTTCAACCTGAAGGAAACTGGGAAGAACAAAAATAGTGTTGGCCAATTGCAAACATGATAAACAATTATTAATGGTACTCTGCTAGAACTAGGACACGTTGATTAGATCAATGCGTTCCATTGATTAATAAATTAAGCATAATCGTTCACAAATCGAGTTCCATGTGGGCTTTAATTATAGGTGTTTAACGGGCTGAACCGGTCCGGACCGGTAGCCCCTTACCGGGTTTAACCGGTTTCGGACCGTTCGGTCCGTTCATCGATTACCGCCAATCGTCCGTTCGTTCTGATTCGTGTTGGCCCGCGGTTCGTCGAACCAGTCCTACCGGTCCGTTTATTTTTATTTTTATTTTTATTTATTTCTAGTATTTATTTTCTATAATATAAACTAAATTCAATTTAAATATGTAATATAATAATATAATATATAATTTAGTTGTATATATTAAAATTGAAACTTTAAAGTTAACTTTTTATTTTATAGTTTATAACTTTATACTTTATATTGTAAATTTGTAATTATACTTTTATTAATTTATTAGATTAGTAGATATAACTTATAAGTTAACAAATAAGTAATAACAGATTAACAACTAAATAGATAGTAAAATTAAAATTAATGATAAGATGTAAACTTTTGAACTTTCATAACGTTAATAAGAGTACATAATGAACTAATGAAGTAATAATAATGTCTCCTTCATAACGTTAATAAGAGTACATAAGATGATAAGAGTACATATGCATATTTACATATTATGCATCCTTCTTGCAAGTTCTTCGTAATCTATAGGTTGATTGAATTGGTTATGCTCCATAGCCTCTAAATTTGGAGTATTAATTCCAGTCCCGCCTCCGCTCCCGCCTTCCAAAATATTGTCTATTTCTTCATCTTCCGGAGAATTAACGTCTCCACATCCTTGATTTCTTCTCTCTGATCTGATCCAATCCCTTAAGCAGACTAACACTTCTAATGTGCTTCCACCCAATGAGTGACGTGTGTCTCCTATTTGATCTCGTGCTTGGCTAAATGCACTTTCAGAAGCCACTGTTGAGATCGACACATTAAGAACATCCCGGGCCATCGCTGCAAGTACCAGGAATTGCCTTTTGTTATCCTGCCACCATTGTAAAGGGTCAAAATTTTTCTTCGGCTCCGCTGGTTTTTGCAAATAAAATTGCATCTCATCGCAAGATCGGCTTGTGGTTGGTTGTGTTGTAAAAGTGCTCTATATGTCTAAAGATTCTTCTTCATCGTCATCATCATTGAATCCTGCAGGTGTAGACACAGAACCAGAACTAGAAGGAATATTAGTAGCAGAGTTGGTGTTATCATGTAATGTAGCATAATATTCATATAATGTAGTTACATTAGTATCAAGTTTACTTATGCAATCAAATGAAGATGGAGTTTCTGTTTGACCTATTTCCATATAAGTATATAAACTAAATATTAAATTATGACAATCTACTTTTTTAATAGAAGGATTTAAGATCGCACTAATACAATAAACATCGTGAATAGGAAAACAATATTTTTAAACTTTTCAAACATAATCAGAATCGCATCTTTATATTTCACATTTGATTTTAAACCATAAAGTAAATATGAAATTTCAATATATGAGCTAAAGCATTACAACTGTTGGGTAATAAGATCCTGAAAATTCAACAGTTGCAGTGTAAAATTTACGTAAATTTTTTAAAAGTTCACCAATTGATTTCCAATGTTCGTCGGTTAACATATACATCACGTTCTTACAATGCGCATTTGCAACATGTGTTATGAGGTCTTTATACTTATAACATTCTTTTAAAAATAAATAAGTATAATTCCACCGTGTAATAATCTCTTCTGGCATGAATTTAGGTCTCAAATTAAATTGTTTACATTTTTCTTTAAATTCTATAATTCTATTTTTCCTACTATTACCCTGAATAACTCCAACAGCTTTTGACAAGTTTTATTTCAGGTGAAAATAAATCAATACCACTTTTAACAATTAAATTATAAATATGACAAGCACAACGAACATGAAATATATCGAAGTGGTGGTTGTATTTCCGCTTTAAAAGATCTACAAAGCAGATTATTAGATGCATTATCGAATGATACACAAAGTATTTTATTATAAAGATTATATTTTTGGGCATAAAAACAAATAGTTTCGCTTATATATTTTCCAGTATGACTTTGATCCTCGTCATACGCAAAAACAATAATACATTTTTCCATTCTAAAATTTTCATCAATCCAATGACAAGTAATTGTTAAATAATCATAACCGTTCAATGCATGTCCAATGTCTGAAGTAAAACTAACATGGCATGGAAGGTTAGCAAACAAATATTGCAAGAAAATAACATAATCATTATGAAGTCTAAAAATATCGGCTCTAGTAGTACTACGAGAAACACCTTTAAAAAAAAGATTATATACTCTTTGAATATATGTAATTAAATATGAAGAAGAAGCAAAAGAAAAAGGTAAACAACCTCCGACAATCATTTTTGCTAATTCAATGCGATCCTTTTTTGGATCGTACTTAGTCAACCCCCCAGTTAATGGATTAAGTCGTTGTTGACCGGGTTCTAAATCGAGACAAGATCCCATCAGGCCGTATGATCGTGTTTTATATGTCTACCTATAGTGCCCGCCCCCGTCACCACCCCGCCTTATGTTTATAAGTTCTCCCACAAATATTACATTTAACTCTATCAGTACCCACAACTTTATCATAAAAGAGCCACACTTTACTCCTTTTTTTTCTTGCTACTGGTCCTGGTAAATGAGGTCTACGACTACCACTAGCAGTACCAATATTGACAGAAGGAACACTAGTAGTTGTAGGAGGTTCTTGTTCTTGTTCTTCAAGTTCATCAATATCATCTAATTGAACGTTATCATATTCATTATCTTCTATTCCAAAATCTTCTTGGTGAGCATATATATATATAGACTAACGGGAAGAAAATAAAAAAATAGAAACACCAATTCATGAGATCATTAAATAGTGCAAAACAGTGTTTTAAAAGTCGTGGGTTTAAGGCGAGTCGTTTTACCTATGCTTCGGTGAGACGTAAGCCCCATGAATATTAAACTTTTAGTATTTATAAATTAATAAAATAAATATATAAATAAAAAATACATTAAAATTATTAAGAAAATAATAATAAAAAATAATAGGAAAATGTATATATCTATTATTAACATGCTAATATGTGCACGAACCATTAAAAATTCTTGAAAAAAGTGAATGATGTAAAGATACGTTACACCAAAAACATAACTATGATGAAACATAATTAAAGTCGTAAAAATGATACTCTATCCTAATAATTCAAAGATAAAAATGACAATAACATAAAGTTATTGTTTTAAAATCTAAAATTAGATAACAAATTAGTATCCATTATAATATAAATAGCCAGAATAGAGTCTTCAAAATATTATCTAAACTAGAGCGATACCAAAAGAAATCCTAAAACTAAAAATTATCTTGAAAAAGATAAATTGAATATTGCTAAAAAAAAATCTTGAACAAAGTAAAGCATAAAGAAAGAAAATGCAAGCATGGAAGTACCATGAGAATTGGAGGACAAATCTCTTTGCTTTGTAGTTTGCACTTTACATACAAAGGTCTAAAGTGTATCTGTTACCTCACTTACCCCGAAAACAACAAAGAGAAAAGATTATGAAATTAGGATAAACAATTAGATTTTTTTGACTTTTTGAGATTTTAGTTTGAAAATTTACTATGAGTTAACTTTTGGATTTGTAACCTTTTAAAAAAAGATTTATTAAGCAATTTTGACTCAAATTTAAAAGAATTCTCTGGGATTATGCCCCAAAATGTTAGGACTTATGCTTAGGCGAACACCCAGAAGGTTGGGGTTTACGCCCCACTATACTTACGCCCCGCCAATATGTTTTGGTGCGTGTAACATTTCGTAAATTCGGGTTAGGTGTGAAAGAATTAAATATGTGTTGATATGTCATTTTAGTTATGTGAATTCCTTCGGGATGAATTTGGTTGAAAGATGGTCGATTTGAAGTCAAATCAAATAAGGGAGTTCGTAAAAGTTCTTAAATTTATCTGAGGTAGTGTTCACTTATGCCATTTTGCGGATAATTACGTTGGGAATCTAGGAAAACGTATAACATAAAAGTTGTAGATCTTTTCAATACCTTTCTAACCATATATTGTGGAGCTCATTCGGATCTCTTTGTTGGGAGTTATACTCTTTTTACTGAGCATCAGAGCCCTCGTGCGTCTCATGAGCATCGCGCGGAAATGTGTTTCTGAAATCTCACTGTCAGAGGCACGTGCTATGGATGTGAGATGCACAATCATAGAAAATAGGTTCCAAATTTTATAATCTTAAAACCTCGTCATAACTTTTCCCCACTTCATTTTGGATGAACATTTGAAGGAAAATAACCCTAGAGACCTCTCTCAAATCTTAAGGTGAGTTCCTAATCCATTCATATCAATTATAAGTTGAATTCAATCTTGTTTGACACTAGTTCATCTTCTCAAACCCTAGATTCTTGAAAACTCAAGAAAGGAGAAGAAGAGGTGTGTGGGATTTCGTCTAAAAGGTAAGACCTCTAATTTTATGATATTATTAGGCTATTATATATATATATATATATATATATATATATAATATTATATTACGGGATTAGGATCCAAAAATGATTCTTATGAGGTTCAAGAACAAGTTCTAATGCTTAGAAAAAACCTTCGATTTTGAATTAGTGAGAAAACTCGTAGAATTGAATACAATTTTAATCTTTCTCATCTAAATTCATTGTAGAGTGATTGTTGAATCTTGAATATTCCGTTTGGTAGCATATTAGCGGGATTAGAGGTATGTATCTTTTTCGAACATACTTTTCAAACCTTTAAAATTGGTTTTGGGCAAGGTTTCATGTGTGTGAGGGACAAGCCCTCATTGAGCCTTTGGTGTATTATAATATATATGTATTCGTGATTTCCTATCAAAGAGTTATTTAAACTTGTGTATGAAGCTATAAATTTTGAACGTGATTTACTCCGATAAGGGACACATTGAACTTAATTTTTGGAAGCTTGGATATTTCATGTGTTTTGCTTTATGAACGTGTTAGTTGCACTTGAAAACTTATTTAATGACTTGAACTCGATTTTTAAATCCATAAATGACTTGACGTACCATAATAATAGAATTATGAATATAATTCATAATAAGTGATTCAACTTTTATGCTATAATTTTGATTCGGCTATTTTGATATTATTCTATTGTCTGTGTTTGGCCTAGCTATTCGGGAGGAAGGGTAGTCACTATGGATCCTAGTGTGGTTTGTCTAGCCATTCGGGAGGAAGAGTGGCCATCGAGGGTTCATGACCCCAATGTGATTTTGCCTAGCTATTCGGGAAGAAGGATAGTCATCGAGGGTGACAACCTCGATGTGGTGCTTCTATGCAGTTTTAGGCAACCTTAATGGTCATCCCTTCATTTCATTGACTTGACTTGTATTGGCATAATTGTGGTTGTTTGTGAGTGAGTTGATGTTGATCTTAAGTTCATAAATGAAAGACTTAATCTTGAAAAATTGCATAATGGATTGAAAGTGATTGAATTCTCTCTTAATGGTTTCTATTAATGATTTCTCTAAATTTGGTGAACTGTTTTATCTCTGATTAACTGCTTTACTTACATTATTTTACTGCTTAAAATTATATTATTCTATATTATTTATTATCAGGAGACACTCACTGAGTACCCAGTACTTAGGCATACCATTGTTGTTTTTGATGGTCTGTCAGACAATGAAGAAGAGCAGGTTCATGATACGCCTACGACTTAGGAGAACTTGCTGCTTTCGAGACTATTCAGTGAGCCCACATGATTGTTTGTTGGGCACCATTCTATCTTTATTTTTTAGTATTAGTTCTTAGGTTGCGTCTTGAAGTTAGACTATTTCCTTTTAACATCTTAGAGGCTCCATAGATAGACGTTGTTTTGTGGGTATTTGATTGAGGTCGGTATTCGACTCTCATGAGTGTTGCTACGTTTTTGACAACTTATTCATTATAGACTTCCGTTGATCTTATTTTGTAAATTATGATCATGATCTTTACTTAGTTATTTATAACTTAATTGAATTATTAATGAAAGACTAAACAGGGATTTGATAATATTAATTCATAAGGTGCTTTCGATGTTGTTCATGGCATCGGATGTCTGTTACGTCCAAGGTCAGGTTTGGGGCATGACAATGCGTTTTTAGTATGACTTGCCCAGAAAATGCCTTTTAAAGCACCGATACAAAATTTACAAATAATCATTTTTCAACCTCTATAATGGAAAAATAACTAATCACTTATGAAGCTTAAATTTTCACAAAGGAAATTCAATAACAATGCCTTAAAATTTTACTTGTGGAATTTGAAACTCCATAAGAATAACTATTTTTAAATACAGGAGTAAAAAATGATGGCAGACGTTATTTCTACCGGTAATATATGATTGAAATTTCTAGTTGGATTTGTCCAAAAAGCTTTTGGTTCCACAGTGTTTAAACTTTCTAATCAAGTTGGAATAAAGTTCAACCTAATAATTCAAATATTATACTAATTGCTTCTAAACAATTATTAAAACTTGCATTATGGAAAGGTGGAGCCAATATCAAGACAATGGTCACATGAAATATTGTTGAAAAAAGAAAGATCTTCAGTAGGGACAGTATAATATCTTCCATTAGATAGAGAAACTTATGATAGTTTGGCATATAATTCTTAGTGTACTTCTAGTTGGATATTATCCAATTGCATTTAACCTCGAGTAGGTCAAGTCTCCTAGCTAGAGAAATTTTCTTAGTTATCATACATTTGGATTTTATTGGTATAACGTAAAAGTCTACATATTTTATTTCTTTTTTAATTTTGTAACAGGCTTGTGAATAGAGGAGAGGAGAGAGGAGAGAGTGTTCGTAATATTTCATTTATTTTATTTTATATGATGATATTTAATTAGATATAATTTTTGAGATGTAGTTTTGACATATACTACATCAATGTTGGTCAGAGAGAATACAGAATAATGGTTGAAAAGTTCATTTGATAAAGAAAATCATATATCAAATTTAGTATTTGTATAGTTGTTAGACATATTTTGTATACACTTTTTGAGTCATTTTTAGTTAGTATTATACTCATTTCGTTTGTGTTTAGTATAATATTAGGTATGTTTTTCTTTCTTTTGAGTCACATTAGTCCTAAATGGAGAAATGACAAAAAAAAGATGAGAAATGAGCTTAATTGAGGTGTAATTACACAAAAAAGACCAAGAAATGAAGCCTAAGAAGTCCCGGGAAGCATATAAGAAATCTGACGAAGTCCGGACGAGAAAAAGATAAAATTTCGAAAAAACTGGCTGAAGACGTCACAGGCGCCGCGGCGCTAAAGATCCTGTGAGGGTGATTTTTGCTCAGGACTTCCGGAGCCGCGGCGCCGAGGCGGAAAAATCCAAATTCGAGGCGAAATTGGCCAGGGGCGGAAGGGTCCAAGACACACGATTTTTGCAGCATATTTAAACCATTGAGACAGATTTTATATGGGGGATCTGACATTACAACACAACTTTTGGAGGCTACAAGATTGGAGACCTAGTTCTAAGTATTTTCTTTTCGTTTCTTTATTTTCAATTCAGTTCATGTTGGATATTGAATTAGTTCTTAACATGACAATGTTTATGAGCTAATTACTTTATTTAGGGTTTTCCAATTGAATCTTCTTGAAACTCTTGCATATAGTTAATGGATTTCTTCTTCAACACATTAAGATCTATTAAATATTGCTTTGATTGCTTGATAATTAACTGACCATTAATTGTCATAACTTGTATGATTTCGAATCGAGATCCGAGAGGGGAGATTTGAATATGCTGTAGTTGTTTAGACATAGGTTATAATCGTGGATGAAAGTACCCCGATACTTGTGTAGTATTTAAGGTTATTGTTCTTAATCCTCCTGTGTGGTAAAATCTATCATAGAGATATAGAAGGTTTCTGCACAAGGTTGAGCTCTCGTATGTCCTAACCGGAATATGATGACAGATTAGTTAGCCTGCTATCTTAATAAGAAGAAGAATTATTAGAATTGCATTAACACGTAAAAGAGTGGATAGTTGAGGAGATTGGAAGCCATATTTCTTTCATAACTGTTATAAACACAAAGTATTATAATCTTTAGTTTATTCTCTGCATTTAGTCATAATTCGTAGTTATAATTCTCAAACTAAAGAACGTTAACCAAATGGAAGCCATATAATAGATAACCGGTACTTGATAACCAGTCTCTGTGGACGATATTCGGTCTTACAGACTATATTACTTGTAACGATACGTACACTTGCGTTAAGCACTTGGAAATCGGCTAACAAGTTTTTGGCGCCGTTGTCAGGGAACTGAAGTACTTTCAATATCGAACTATCTATTCTTATTTCTACTTTGATTTTTATCTTTATTTTACTTCTTTATTTTAGAACATTTTGTTGTGATCTGTTCGCTTATTTTTTATCACTTGCATGAAGGACAAGGTAATTGCTGATCCTTTGTGCAATGGGAGATCAGCGAAATAATAATTTGGTGGATGATGAGTTACCGCCTGTCTTAAGACAAGTCCCTGCAGAAAGGAGCTTGGGGGATTATGTGATGCCAACTATTACAGTGGTGTAGAATTGCATCAGGCTTCTAGCTGTTGAAGCCAATAATTTTGAAATCAAAACCAGTCATATTGCACATGGTTCAAAGCTCAGTTCAGTTTGGGGGATTACCGTCTGAAGATCCTCATTTGCCTCTAGCAAATTTCCTGGAGCTGTGTGCATCCTTTAAATACAATGGTGTTACTGATGACGCTATTCGGTTGAGACTCTTCCCATTCTCACTCAGGGATAGAGCAAAGTGTTTGCTGAACTCATTAAAAGGCGAACTTCATCACTACGTGGCAAGACTTAGCCCAAAAATTTCTTGTCAAGTTCTTTCCCCCAACTAAGGAAGCAAGGCTTAAGAGAGAATTGAACAATTTCTATCAAATGGATGGAGAGTCATTGTATGATGCTTGGGAGCGGTTTAAAGATTTGCAAAGGAAGTGTCCACATCATGGTCTTGAGCAGTGGAACTTGATGCACATTTTCTACAATGGTCTAAGTGGGACTACTAGGACAATTATTGATGCAGCTGCAGGTGACACCTTCATGAAGAGAACAACACATGAAGCCCATGACTTATTGGAAGACATGACCACGAACAATCACTTGCCATATGATAGAGGAACAGGTAGCAGAAGAGCAGTTGGGGTTCATGATGTTACACTTCGTGGTTTTAAGACGATAATTAAGAACGTCATTAAGAAATAAGATTCGAATTTTGGTATTAAAATATATTTCTACATGCTAATATGGAATAAATTTTAAATACTACACATGTGATGACGAGGATTAATACGGGTAGTGGAAATTGTTCCAATGAAGTTGCGAGTGAGTAACGAATTATATAAGATTACGAGACCTTATAAAAAAAATCGGGAATTAAAGAAAGTGGGATTTAAGCTTTAATTACTACTTGACTGACTAATTTATGAAGACAAGAAAGGGGTGGACCAAAGTGTAATATTAAGGGACCAAAGTGTCAATTACATTTTCAGATTTTGGTTAGTTTAATAAACTTATCATCTTCTTCATTCCATATGATTTTCAAGAACAAAAACCCTCTATTTTCCTCTTTTCTCTCCTACAAACCCTAGCCGAAACCCACCCCAATACATAACAAAAATTTCAGGTTTTTATCTCCTCTTCTTAGGCTACATTTTCACCCAAAAATTTGAAGCAAAGGAGTGAACAATTTCGGCCCTGCTGGCCGAATTTTAGGGCATTAAATTTCAAGTTTTTGGACTAGATTTTGGGAAGAAAAACGTGTAGGGGTGATGTGTTAACATTGTAGAACACATGCATGTCAATTTGGAGTAGAAAAAGTAAAAAATTGGGCAAGAATTAGGGGCAAAAACGTGACTGCTTGAGCAATTTCGGGTTTCATTTTTCTTTGAGGTAAAATTCTTCTTCTTATGATATGATTAGGATTGCATGTTGTTGTAATTAAAGAAATGAATGTGTGTTAAGAGAAAGTTGAAATTTGAACAATGCATATGACTATATTTGGGTATATATGCCGATTGGGGTTGTTTGGTATGAATTGAAGTTAAGTGTTGTTGTAGTTCATAGTATCACCAATTGCATGTTGAGAATTGAAGAAGAAATCTTGATGTTTAAAGTTATGGTTGTTATATGAAGTTGTTGGAAATTTAATTGGAGATTAAGAAATCATGACATTTAAGTTGTAATTAGTTATATGGAAGTATTGAAATATGGAATTGGATTCTAGGAATTAAGAAAAAGTTTTGGAATTGAAATATATTGTTGGCCGAAAGTTGATAGAAATTATTGAACATTATTGTGATGTATTAAGGGCTGATTTAGTACTTAAAATATAAGTTATAAACATGCATATGTATTGAGGTAGTTACCTATACATGTCTTGAAAGAATTAAAGTGTAGAAAAGTGTTAATTTCACATTCTTGAATTTGCGATGTTGCTAGAATATTGGATTGCTTCTATGAACTATTTAACATGACTAAAGGATTGATTAACATGAGAAATAAATGTAGTGACCATCTTGGTTATCAAAGTTGTTGAAAGTATAAATATAAAAGAGAAGGAATGTGCACTATGGCGTAAATGAAGTAATTGAGATTGTTTTGATTATATCTTGGATGGTGGCTGGTTATTGGTATTGTTGGCTTGTTGGTAAATTGTGGATATGCATATAAATAGGGGAAATGTTGCCCGAATTTTTGTAGAATAGAAAGTCGTTACTCAATATAACTTACGTTGAAAATCATAGAATTGACTAACATGTTATCATTATTATAGGTTGACGTACTAGACGAGACATATCTTAGTATTGAGTTGATTAGTTCGCCTAAGAGGTATGTGAGACTATCTTTCCTTTCCTTAGCATGATTTTGTGAAAATCCTTCTTCTTTCTTTTGGTATGATTTTAATGAAAGTACGGCGGACGTACGTGATTCCTTCAAAGGCTAGTTTTAATCAAATAATGATTCATGATATGTTAGTGCCTTGACTTTCCAAAAGATGTTTTAAAATGATATGTGATACGCTAAGCGCCTTGATTTTCTAAAAGATGATTTAAATGATATATGATATGATAATGTTTTTTTCTTATTCCATTGAGAGTCAAATGATAATTTAAGTTATATATGATTGCTCATGATATTCTGCTCATGCCAAGTGTTATTACTCATTTCATCGAGTCCATCACTACAGGGCCGAGATATGTTATACATATATGATTTCATCGAGTCCCTCACTACAGGGCCGAGACATGTTATATTGATAATCCCATCGAGTCCCTCACTACAGGGCCGAGACATGTTATATTGATAATTCCATCGAGTCCCTCACTACAGGGCCGAGACATGTTATATTGATAATTTCATCGAGTCCCTCACTAGAGGGCCGAGACATGTTATATACATACATATGGACATGATGACTCTATGGGTAAGCATTCGGGGTTACTGATATGATTCTCTGTTTTTCTTGGCACAATTATAATCTCATTTACAGTCTTTCATGTTTTACATACTCGATCATTATTCGCATCGACCCCTTTTCGGCTGCGTTAAATGCCGTAGTATGCAGTACTTAGCTAGGTGACCCTCCGGTTTAGGACATCTACTCAGCTGTTGGAGAGCTCCATTATTCCGGAGCCAGTCATTTTGGTACAACCCTTTATTATTTAGACTTATGTATATTTTGGGCTCGATGGGGTCCTGCCCCGTCTTATGTCATTATTGTACTCCTAGAGGTCTGTAGACAGTTGTGGGTTGAACGTTTGTAAATCTGTCTTAATCAGTCATGATGGTTGTATTCTGTGTTGGGGTGTTTTCGCATATATGTGATGCTATTTTGTGGAAGCCTTGTCGGTAGCCTGTTATGACATGTTGGTTAGTTGTGACTCCTCCGGAGACAAGTACACCCTTATGTAAGGCAGCCTTGTCGGCTCGTCTACTTTGAGCATATGTTATAGATGCAACGTTACGCTGTCGAAATTTTCTATTACACTTAATTGTCAGTTGATTATGGGACATGTTAGTGTAATGACGTCATTAGGGAATTTAGTCGCGGTCTGTCGGGTCGGGTCGTGACACATGAGCTAGATGACATCACTGCACTGAATGCACAAGTTGCTCTCTTGACTAAGAAGCTCCAACAGAATACCATGTTCGTAAAGACGGTCCAGATGCAAGCAGTTTGTGAGATTTATGGGGGTCCACACACCTTCGATAGATGTCCAACAACTGATCCCAACAACATCCCAATGGAGCAGGCTTAATGTCAGGCTGTGGGAAATTTTCAGAGGCCCTCTAACAATGCATTCTCCAACACATATAGGGATGTCAGTGGGGCGGGTAAATACGGGTACCGCCCCGCACCCGCTCAAGTTGGGGCGGGTATGGGGGATGGTTTGGTGGGTGGTGGGGCGGGTATGGATATCAAAAGTGCTACCCGCCATGGGTAGTGGGGCGGGGGTGGATTTCATATAAGTCCCGCCCCCGCCCCGCCCCGCTACCCGTACCGTACCCACACCGACCGTACCCGCACCTCCCATATCCGTATCGTCTATTAGTTTAATTAGGTTATTTATGAATTTATTTGGCCCTTTGATTTAAAATATGACTTGAGCCAACCCGCACCGTGTCCTGAAATCATGAAAGTACCTCTTTCCATTTTTTTTTTACATAAATAGTAGTGTACTGATCCTGAATGTACCCCGTCCCTTTGTTTATAAAATGGCTTTGTACTAATCATGAAAGTACCTCTTCCATTTACTCGCTGTTTAGTTTCCCCTTTGTCCACAACTGAGTTTCATGCTTCTAATTATGAAAATCCTGAAAATAATATTAGTAGGCTAATCTACTTTTATTGTCCATTTGCATCTCTGGTATATGAAAATAGTAAGTTTAATGGGATGCATGCTTAGGTTAGGCTTGCATGTGTGGATGAAACAGCTCTAACCTTGGAATGCCCATCATTTGTGTTTTAATGTTTGCCAACTTTTCAGCGAGCATTTATGCTAAGTTAAAACCTTGATCTTGCAGTGGAAAGATGGTTAACTGAGAGATTCAAAAGTCAACCTGGAGAGCTCTGTGTATAGTTGGATTTGTCTTTTTGACAAGGCAAATCCTGGAAACTAGTTAATCATTTTTTCGGGACCGTCAGAAAAAGAGAATGAGATTAATGGGTACCCGTCGGGTAAGTGGGTACCCGCGCGGAGTAAGTGCGGCGGGGACGGGTGGAGGAATTACTACCCGTGATGGGTGGTGGGGCGGGGGTGGGGGTGTGTTTTAGGTGGTGGAGTGCGTGCAGGTACCCTTCCCCGCCCGCCCGCCCATTGACATCCCTAAACACATATAATCAGGGGTGGAGAAATCACCCAAATTATTCATGGAAGAATGACCAAGGGCAACAACCATAGTTTCAGGCCTCATTTTCACATCAGTTCATCCCACCAGCCCCACAAGAGAAGCCAGATGACATAAAAGCATCACTGTTGACCTTAGCCAACTCTCAGACTCAATTCATGGCGGAAACCAGGTCCTCAATTTCAGCCTTGGCAAATACCGAACCAATTTATAGCGAGACCAAGCAGTTCATGACAGAAACTAGATCCTCTATTAGGAACTTGGAAACTCAGATGGGGCAGTTGGCAGGGAAGTTGAATGACAGACCTCAGGGGGCTCTCCTCAGTAATACTGTGATGAATCCAATAGAGCAATTCCAGACAATCAATTTAAGAAGTGGGAAGCAGTTAGAGCAGGTTGGATCTCCACCAGTTAGGGAAAAAGAGAATGAGGCGGAGAAGACAATCGAGGTAGAAAAGGAGGTGGTTACTGATGACCGCCCTATTTTAGAGAAGGCTCCACCGGCAGTCATGAGGGAATATGTAGACAGAATTCCTTACCCTCAAATACTGCAGAAGAAGTCCTTAGACAAGGAGTTTTCCAAGTTTTTAAAGATCTTCAAAAAGCTTCATATCAATGTCCCGTTCATTGAAACTTTGGAGCAAATGCCAACTTATGTAAAGTTCATGAAAGACATTCTGTTTAAGAAGAAGAAGCTGACAGACTATGAGACAATATCGCTGACAGAGGAGTGCAGTGCTATCTTGCAGAAGAAACTTTCCCCTAAATTGAAATATCCAGGGAGTTTCACCTTACCTTGCACCATAGGGAATGTGACATGCAAGCAAGCCCAGTGTGACTTAGGGGCAGGTGTCAACCTTATGCCCCTTTCTGTATTTAAAAAGCTTGGTTTGGGGGAAGCAAGCCCAACAATAGTCCACTTGCAGCTAGCTGATCGCTCTATTGTGCACCCTGGAAGAATAATTGAAGATGTGTTGGTAAAGGTGGACAAATTCATCTTGCCTGCTGACTTCCTCATTCTTGATATGGAGGAAGATGAGATAATACCAATGATCCTTGGGAGACCATTCCTAGCCACAGGGAGGGCATTGATTGATGTTGAAAAAGGAGAGCTAAAACTCAGATTTCAAGGTGAAGAGATGACTTTCAAAGTGTTCAAGCCACCACCTGAGCCAGAGATGACCTTCAAAGTTTTCAAGCCACACACTGAACCTCAAGTTATGGATAAATGTTATGCTATTAGGATAGTTGACAAGGTTGTGCCTGAGAAAAGTCTCATGAGTACTGATGCTCGTGGGATACCATTAAAGCAAAGTGTATAACCTGTGAGTAAGCCCAAGGAAATGGTGAAAGATGCCAAGATGGTAAATGCTTCTGAAAATAACACTGTGAAAAAGAAGAGGATGAAGATGAAGCGATTGGTGCTGAGATGGTTATGTGGAGGGGACACTCTACCCCTTAATCTAGTAAGAAAACTGCGTCCAGCTAAAAGACGTTAAAGACAACGCTACTTGGGAGGCAACCCAATGTTTTAATTATGTTATTTCAATTTTTTATTTTAGTTTGTTTTATTTTGACTTGAACAGTCTCACGATCTGGTATGTTGAGTATTTGTGGATGACAGATAAAAGCAGGGATTGAGAAAATGCAGAGCGAAACAATCGCGCAGTATGGCCGCTGAAATGTAGGGCCGCGACTCCAGAACTTCAGAGAATAATTCCCATCATTAGTGCCGCGGCGCAACAATCAGGGCCGCGGTGCCAAAAGTCCAGAGGGTCCCAAGCTGTGCAATTTCAAAAATTCTTCCCCCATACCTCCGTTGTGACCGCTGTTTTGTGTCTGTAAGTTGTCCCTTTAATTTTCAGTCTTTACACATTAGGGACAATGTGTCAATCAAGTTTGGGGGATCTTACTTTGTCTTTTGTTTTGAGTCTTTTCGTTGTCTTTTTGGTTGTTTGTTTATGTGTTTTTGAGTCGTAATTTTTTTTTATGGATCAAGCATGTTGTAGTTGCTGAAGATATCTAATGGATTAAGTGGGATAATGTAATGGAAGAGAAAACAAAAATTTGTGTGCTTAAGATAGATATGCCAAAAATTCATGACATCTAATTATTTGGGATATTTGTGCTTAGCCTATGTGTGTCAGTTATGGAAAGAAATGTTGAAAAAATGTCTAGAAATTCTATTTGCTTGTTATTTGAGGCGAAATAGTTGAGATATATATATGTTTAGGGAGATGATTCAGACGTTTCTTTGATAGCCCTTCTTACCATTCATTACCTACCCTGACATAAATTGTATCACTAGTCAGCCCCTTTGAGTCTAAAATAATATCTTTATTTGACACCCTATGATTCCCTAAGTTGTGCCATAAGTCAAAAATTAAAAATTCTTGGAATGAAAAGTGTTGAAGAAAGCAATAAAAAGAGAGTAAAAATTTGATGCACCCCAATGAAAAATATGCAAAAGCCTAAGTTTGGGGGTGCTTGTTATTTATAATGTGTCTCATTCTCTCAAAAGAAAAGAGGGGATAAATAGGTATGAGACTGAAAATAAAATCACAAGAAGAAAAAAAGGAGTTGAATGAAAAAATGCTTATGGTACATAATTTGAGCCTAAATGCCTACTTTTATCTACCCATGCCTAACCTACATTACAACCCTTGAAAGTCCTAATAATCTCTAATGTGTATGTCTATGATTAGTTGAGAATAACAAGTAAATAGATCTATAACATTTTGGAAAAGATGGAATGAAATTGACATGCATAGGTTAGGTGTTTATGTTTCCATTGATTATAATACAATTGAATTTACGAAATATCTAACTTGAAATCCTAGATTGCGAAATATTCATGCTATGTATGTTCTAACATATTATCCCAACTTTCATCCATAATTTTGAAGAAGCATTGCTATAACTACTTGATCCATTTCATAGAATCCTTGTTTTTGTTGTGTTTTTGGTTTGATCTTTACTCGAGGGCGAGTGAAGATTAAGTTTAGGAGTATTTGTTAGACATATTTTGTATACACTTTTTGAGTCATTTTTAGTTAGTATTTTACTCATTTCGTTTGTGTTTGGTATAATATTATGTCCGTTTTTCTTTCTTTTGAGTCACAGCGGTCCTAAATGGAGAAATGACAAAAAGAAGATGAAATTAGCTTAATTGAGGTGTAATTGCACAAGAAAAGACCAAGAAATGAAGCCTAAGAAGTCCCGGAAAGCATAGAAGAAATCGCGAAAGTCGGACGAAAATGACAAAATTTGGAAAAAGCGGTCAAGACGTCACAGGCGCCGCGACGCTAAAGATCCTGCGAGGGTGATTTTTGCTCAGGACTTCCGGAGCCGCGGTGCCAGCCTGCAGGGTCGCGGCGCAGAGGCGGAAAAATCCAGATCCGAGCCGAAATTGGCCAGGGGCAGAAGGGTCCAGGGCACACGATTGTTGCAGCATATTTAAACCCTTGGGACAGATTTTATATGGGGGATCTGACATTACAACACAACTTTTGGAGGATACAAGATTGGAGACCTAGTTCTAAGTATTTTCTTTTCGTTTCTTTATTTTCAATTCAGTTCATGTTGGATATTGAATTAGTTCTTGACATGACAATGTTTATGAGTTAATTACTTTATTTAGGGTTTTTCAATTAAATCTTCTTGAAACTCTTGCATATAGTTAATGCATAGTTATTGATTTCTTCTTCAGCATATTAAGATCTATTCAATATTGCTTTGATTGCTTGATAATTAACTGACCATTAATTGTCATAACTTGTATGATTTCGAATCGAGATCCGAGATGGGAGATTTGAATATGCTGTAGTTGTTTAGACATAGGTTAAAATCGTGGACGAAAGTACCCCGATACTTGTGTAGTATTTAAGGTTATTGTTCTTAATCCTCCTGTGTTGTAAAATCTATCATAGAAATATAGAAGGTTTCTGCACAAGGTTGAGCTCTCGTATGTCCTAACCGGAATTTATGATGACATATTAGTTAACCTGTTATCTTAATAAGAAAAAGAACTATTAGCATTACATTAACACGTGAAAGAGTGGATAGTTGAGAAGATTGGAAGCCCTATTTTCTTCATAACTGTTATAAACCCAAAGTATTATAATCTTTAGTTTATTCTCTGCACTTAGTCATGATTTGTAGTTATAATTCTCAAACTAAAGAACGTTAACCAAATGGAAACCATAGAATAGATAACCGGTACTTGATAACCAGTCTCTGTGGATGATATTCGATCTTACAGACTATATTACTTGTAACGATACGTACACTTGCGTTAAGCACTTAGAAATCGGCTAACAATAGTCCAATGAATAGCGGTTACAACAACTATAATGATAGCATTGGAACACTTGTATGAAAAAATAGAGGACAAAGGTGGGGAGAATTGGTTGTATAATCTCACTAAGGCGAGAGAAAGGACAACTCATAATCTAGAATAAGTGAGGTGCATTAAAGACGAGGATGACAAAGTAATGGCGGAAGAGGCACATAAAGCGAAGATGGCAAGCATACTCAATAAACTCTTAATGGTAGAGGGAGACATGAATATTGTGCAGGGTGATTTAGAACACTCCGAGAGCCATCAATATTTTGAGTATTATAGGAGTATAAACTTTGAGGAGGACAAGGGAGTAGTTCGTAAGATGAGAGGGAGAAGAGCGACCGGATCAGACGAGATGTTTGTGAATTTTTAGAAGGCACAGACAAAGTAGGTATTGAATGGATATTTTGATTGTTCAATGTCATGTTAAAGACGACTAAAATGCCCGAAGAATTGATGTGGAGTACAATGATCTAGTTATACAAGAATAAAGATGATATTTAAAATTGTGATGAGCGCATCCTCAGACGACCTATCTAAGATCGGAGGGGGATCCTTAGTAATGGTGACCCTTTCACTCTTCCACAGACTGATACATGTACCGAGTGCCTATAGGATAATAAACTATTAAGCAACACTATTGTTAGAATTTGTGAAGATTCTAGCATTTATGTATATATAGTAGATAGAATATTATGTAATTAGGATAGAATATTATGTAATCAAGAATTTATTTGTATTAATGTTTCTTCCTTTTTAGGACATGTAAACTTAGCTATTTAATTTCCAATAGCTTGAGGGAATAATCAAGCTGAGTGCTCTCTCAAACTCTTATTTATTACATGGTAGCAGACCTAGGTCCATTTTAATTCTTTGTTCACCGATCCTAGGCGCTCAAATTATATTGTTCACGCTCCAGTTAATGAGGTATGGACGTGTAGGGGAGTGCTAAGAGTTCCACATCGGATATAAAATAGGGAACATGAACTCCTTATATGAACTTGGACAATCCTCACCCTACAAGCTAGATTTTGGAGTTGAGTTGGATCCAAGATCCATTCTTTACATGGTATCAGAGCAACTACCTGATTTTGTTTCTTAGGGGGAGTCTAGTAACATGTTGTGAAGATTACGTCGAGAACTTTATATCCTGAAGCAGTCTCCTCGAGCATGGTTTAGGAAGTTTAGCATGATTATTCAGGAGTTTGGCATGGTACGAAATGAAACTGAGCATTTTGTGTTTTATCATCTGTTACAGGTTTGTGCATATATTTGATGGGGTACGTTGATGACATAGTCATCACAAGGAATAATAATGAGGGAATTATCAAATTGAAACATCATATTTTCAGTATTTTCATACTAAGGATCCTGGCCGATGTCGCGACTTTTTCGACCGCGACATTTATTTTAGCGAACCCTGCTTAAATAAAATGTTAGAAAATAAAATGAAATGTTAAAAGGGTAGAAAGTGGTAAAAGTGCTTAAAAGGGGGTACTAAAAGGATAGAATGCTAAAAGGGTTCGCGGAGTCGCCACCTAATTATTATGGGTGAATTAGGACACCTAAATGTCAACTAGGTTAAAGTTAACATTAACTCCATTTTTATGGTCTGCGAAACTTAATGTGAGATTCTGGGTAAGGGTTCTTTATTAATCTAGAGGGAAGAGATTAGACAACCTCTAAGATCCGCTAACTTGCGGTTGTCCTGCCAAACCTAGGTTGATTATTATTCTGTGAAAATGCATGCTTGAAAGATATTTAAGTGAAAGATAAAGTATTTTTGACCAACATAAAATGTGAGATTTGTTAAAATATATAAGGGTAGTAATGGTTGAAAACATGCATTCAAAAAGTAATTAGAAAGCCTATGAAATTATTCTATAAAGTATATGTATTGCTTAGTATAATATAGAAGTAATAATGTAGGACCTACTATGACCGAAATATATACTTGAACATAGGATATAAAAAAATGTACATCATGCAAAGGCCTAAAAATCCTACAATTTAAATAGGGATTTAATGAAAGGAGTTTCCTATATTAGGATTTAGTAATAAATGATGACTTGACTACTTAAATAATTATGCGAATGAAAATTACTAAATGGTTTAATGATAATTTAAGCGGGCTAAAATGATTAGCTAAAAAGGGGAAAGCAAATCTCTAATGTCAAGCTACTTTCTAATCTATTGGCTCGAGGTTTAACTATTATAAGTATTCTACTAGTAGTGTAATGTTAGACAAATAGTTACAATAAATGAATGGGAAAAGGGGATCAATAATAAAGACTCGAAGGAATGGCGAAGTCATTTCGCCTATGGCTTGGAATTTCTGATGAGGAGATAAATGCACATAGATGTGGGTCTTCGCGTTTGCCACGATGAGTCTCACCATGAGACTCTTGATTGCTCCGGTGCATTTCACGTAAAAGGAAGAAAAAGATAAGGATTAGTACACATCAAAGCTTTATCGTGCATAAAAATAAACTATACGTATGTATAAACTAACGCATATGTGCACATAAATTAAAGAGAGGTAAAAACATTATCCGTGGTTAAAACTCATAATTGAACACTAGAGAGAGGTTAAACTCCAACAAATTCAGGCAGAGAAATTACATGGAGAGGCCCATATTCGAAGAAATCAGTTGACAATAATTAAGAAGCAGTCAAGTTAATGGGCGTAGCCCACTTGCTAATAATATGCAGAAGAAAATTGTAACACATATGAGTCTAGCCCTAAACACATATCGATAGGAGCAAGAAGTGTTGATATTTTGACTGACCAAAACTAATTAGCAATTCCAGTTAATCTGCCCCCTATATATGCTTATGTTATTACCTAGCACATGATCTAAAAGGAAAACATGCCAAAGACTAAACTACAATCACATATCTAAAATCAACTACTACAGTTGTTGACACCCAATTTTGACCCTCCCGTCCAGTCATTAACTATAAAATTACACTAATTTGTAAAATAATTTTTTTAGGATTTTTATAATAAAATACAGCGAATAAAACATAAATACAGGCATAAATAAACAATTTAATAATGACATCGCATCTTACGTAGAGTTTTTAGCACTTAGAGTCCCGCGCCCGCATTAATCAATTTTAAGCTCTGTCAAACAATTCTTAATTAATAATAAATACATAAAATAAATAATTTAGCAATAACGTCGTGTCAGGTAGCATAGCCACATTTATTAATACACAAGAGAATTTCATAATCATTCGTAATTTAAAATCAATTTTAATCTAATACATGCACTTAATAGCGTCGCATTTATAAAAGCTTTAAACAATTCTTAAATATCATACTTGCATTTAGCATTTAAATAATTTAACCTAAACTCAATTCAATTTTAATTTAACTTCGCAATAACGCACAATAATAAGATTTTAAATAATAGCGCCGCATTTTAAAATATTAAGCACTAATTAAATAACACGCCCGCATTTATTATAACAATTAGATTAATGAAACACCTAAATAATTCGATCACATTTGTTAATTTAATTTATCACTAATTAATTAATAATACACTACACAAATTAATACCTAATTAAACTCCTAATTCTACCCAGCCTTCATACTACCCTCTTAGCCCAATCTACCCGCAGCCCACATACCCGGCCCACTTTATCCTTACCCACAGCCCACATACCCAGCCCTTTATTTCCTTTTATCACCAGCAGCCCACAGAAAACTTCAGCCCTTTTTCTATCCCCCTCGTCTCCCTCAAACGCTCGCCTTCACAAATACCAGCAACCCTAAGCCTAAGTTCCATCGCCGCACCTTCCTTGCCGTGATTCTCGCCTGAGAATCCGGCCAATCGAACCCAAACCTTCCTCTTTTCAGCCAACGACATCTTACCATAACCAAAACCAGATCTTCCTTCAAATCGTTACCTTATCGAACCACTTCAAATCGAACCAAATCAGCGCCTGTTTTAGTAAACAATCAGCACGAAATCAGCCTTTAATTGCTTACCATTATTAGAACTCAAAGGAGGGCTATATAAGCACATGCAAGTCAGGCACAAGGAGGGGGGGATAGCATAGAAACAGGGCGGGGAACCCAGAGCATCGATTCAGGGATCGACGGGACACCAGCAGCAGCAGTTAAGAAACACAATCAGGGGAAGCTGAGCATAGGAGAGCATATAAGAGAGAGCTCAGATTCGAAAATCAGAGGAGTCCAATAGCACAAGATAGACAAGAGGGCATCGATGCAGGCTCGATCGAGAGGGATCGAGAGCCCGAGGCAGGGGATCGGGGGCATGCAAAAACCTTTACATATTCTGAAATCTCTGCCCTCAAAAATGGCATTTTTGCAGTAAATCAGCAAGCAAAACCTTCCCTTCTATTCGCATCGCAAAACCCAAAGCCCGTCGAGTGGACCGACGACTTGATACGCTGCTCCGGGTCGCTGTCCGGAGAAGGTAAACACATTATCCTTTCGTTTTTTTTATTATTGTGTGTTTTTCCATGATTAATATTACAGTAGTTTAGCTTGTTTGTGTTGCCACATTCATTAGTATTTTAAAGGTGATGTTTCGTAAAGTCCTGCTTTCCTTGTCGATTTATATCATTAAACCTGTGCTTAGGATTGAAATAAGTACAATGGTTGAATAATGCTGTTAATTAATGTCTGTTTTAAAAGGACTGAGATGTCGATTGGATTACTTCATGATGCTTACTGTTTATTAACAGCTGAGTAACTTCACTGGACTGCTTGGTGTTTATTAATGTTGAATATGATGTGTTGGTCCTAATCATGTGCTATCCTAACATCATGGACAACCATACTATGATTGTATTCCTACGAATATGAACTCTATTAAGTGATCTTGTCCCTGTACTGGTTTGAAGTTATAGGTTGTGATGATGTGGTTTACTAAATTAGTCATAAATGAATAAAATAGGCACATGCGATTTAGGATAATCAATATCAATCCTCTTGTATTATGTGAAATACTAATATCCAGAAGCAACATATCTCTCTTGAGCTTTAAAATTGCAGTAAGGTTTATGGAATTTGTTTGCAAAAACGTCAAATTTGACTATACCGGTGTGTTGTTGTCACGACCCATTCCGGGGCCCGTGACTGGTGCCTTACCCCGGGCACCCTAGTGATACAACATCAGAGTAATCAGCGGAACATAAAGACAATACATGAAACCAATGTAATAAGACAGTGAAATAAGAAGACAAAGCAACCAAAAACTGCCACAAGATATATAAATAACAATTTGAACAAGCATCCCTTTCTACCACTCGCCCATAACAAGATTACTGCACTTAAGAATGATATGACAACAACGACGACAGGGCCGTCATACCCCGAATGTAAGCACCTACAATCAATGCGGACTATACCAAGATAAGCTCCGAGGAACGGAGCTTCCCAAACGCCGAATCATGACCCTAAGAGCGAGGATCAACGATCGTGTACCTTTACCGCGGCATGAACGCAGCCCCAAGCGAGGTCGATAACAGTACCAAGTATGTGAAATCAAAATATCAGAAATGAAATCATAATAGTCTATAAAGCGGGAGACATGTATGATAACCAAACTACGTTCCACATAAATAAGCAATATGTCTAGTCGTGACTCACGCCTCAAAGTCATCACCCAATATAACAATGGGTCTCACGCCCACAACATCAATCATGCCCGTGGAATACCTTCCTCACCGCCGATACCAATGATAGAAAAGCACCAAGAAATACACATGAACAAAGCAGTCCCACCTGTGTCCAAATAAAATAAAGATGGTAAGCACGAAGGCATAGCCGACTACTAACACCTACAAGACTAACAAGGTCATAAATCGTATCATGATATCTCGCTCTGCATCACATGATCAAAGCCGTCGCCGCTCGCAATATCAAATGTGCGCGTCAGCCTCGAACTCCCGCAGCTCGCATAGGCCAATCTCATAGGCCCGCATGAGGTATAACCCCGCATCGAGGTAGCTACTCCCGGCATCGCTCGACTCGCACCGCATGGGCCACATGCATCGCATGACCATAAAGGCCGCACACTAACTCGAACTCGTAGCTCCGCATAGGCCCCGACCGCATGAGGTATTCTCGAATCACGGTCCTGCATCACCGAAGTCTACCCCGCGTCGGAGGCGCCTTAACCCCTAAACACGCGAGTGGTATAATACCAACATAACGTTTATCGTTTAAACAACATAAGCACAATCGGAAAACCCTTTACACAAACATCACGTATCACTAACACACGTAGCATCCTAATATGATTACTTATCAAATCAACACGAAGGTATTACAAGGCTATCACAAACCAATACAATCAAGTTATTCACACATAAGGTACTTTCTACTATATGATTAACGAGATCGGGTTTTTATCCCCAAAGTACTTTATACAATAACTCTTTAAAGATATGTTACTTTCACAAAAGTCACACAATACCCGTAGTATATGAAAATAGAGTGATTATCTTTTTAAAGTAAATCAATTACTTCTCTTTGTAAAATCAAGTAGCAACATTCTTTTCCAATGTTCAAGTTTGCCTAATTTCCAATGTTCAAGTTTCTCATTTTAGAAAGGTTTCGTAGTTCATAGTCTTATTCATTTAAGAATATAATTCTCCTTTAAACAATCTGAGAAACATAAGCCTTATGTGTGAGTAGGATATTCTTGTTTATAACAATCTTATTACAAAGCCCATGATCTAGAAATATCATTTTGTCTCATCTTAGCTTCTATGCAGATGGAAGTTTCTACCGGTTTTAATAATACTTAATTATTAAAACATTTCCTTTATTAACGCCGCAGTTGGTTTGTCGATACACATTCTCGATTTCCAAAATCAAGAAACATTCTTAAGCCGCTATACCTAACTTTCCATAAAGCTAGTATAACTCTTAAGTTTTCTAAAAATCAAGTATTACCTCTTCTTTCAAAATGATTCAAAAATCTTTTGAAATACTTCAAGTTCTTTATTAACACATAACAAGCCGCTTATAGTTCAAATCGCTACCTTTTAAAACCACAAGTATTTTCTTACCAACATAAAGTCATATAACCAACTTCCCATAAAGCCGTTATAACACTTTATGTTTTAAACCAATCAAATACATTTAGCACACGTGACGCCTCACCGCACTACATAGTTCACACATATCATGCTAGAAGAGATAGGAAGAGGTTCACATACCTCGCGACGAGTATCGACTAATAGCAAAACGCCCAAGTACCTCCAACCGCGGCTACTCCTTAAGCCAAGTAGATCGCGCCATACGTAGTACTTCAACCTATAAGGCCACAAGGCGCTTATTAACATTTAGGTCTAATCGTAGAACATTCTACGTAAAATTCGGCAAGACTCTCCCCGCAACAGAATCTCCTCCTCTATCGGCCACCAAGCCAACCGTGGGGTTATACGCCTAATCCGACGTACAATTCTACCCTACGTAAAAGCTACACAAGTCTATCTGAATACACCATGTAATTACATTCAAGATTTCTTCGAAAAGGTTTCTTATTATTCAGGCTTAAGTCAAAAGACATTGCCGATAACAACGTTCAGTACTATATATAGTATACTTCAACTATATAATCTAACAACATGTAATTTCCAATTACAATAGGGGGGGCAAGATAATTACCTCGATAAGCCCATAATTATCCGAAGTTTAAATGTCGATCCCGAGCAAGGTTTAGCTCTACTCACAAGGCCCGACTCCGCTCAAACAACCCTCAGAAGTTCAAACCAACTTCTACTTATAACTTCAACTACGGGTGAAGATTTACTTAGGGTTCGGTTTTGTGACTGACGGGAAGTATAATAGTATAACTGGGATTTTTGTAAAGGTATAACCTTAGAGTACTACAAGGTATATGGCTAAGGTAATTTGGGCATTATAACAATACTTTTGAGAGTATTTCTAACAAGAGGGGTATTTATACGAAAACTACTAGGCAGGGGTACCCACGGCCAGCACCCTGGAGTGGTGTCTACCCTCGCCTACCCCACTGCGGGGACTCTCGCCAGGGGAGAGGGGCTCGGCTAAGGCCTCACACGGGGGAGAACGAGAGCGTTCAAGACTTAGGCACATTTATGGATGAAGAAGTCTTCAAAGGGAGAGGTATTTATAGGACAAGCCGAGGCCAACCAACGGCCAAGATCTTGCCAAGTGCAAGGCAAGTGTAGGGCCAAGATCTTGCCAAGTGCACACTAGCCAACTAACACAAAAATATCCTACCAACCTCGACCACAAAGGCCACACTTTCGCCACCACTATTACCGCTGGTGTTCCAATGAGAGGTGACAAGTGTCGCCTCTTGTTGGTCCAAAATGTTTCGCCTCTCGGAAAAATCCGCAAAAATAAAAAGACATAGCCGTAATTTACCCTACGAAAGTCGTGGAAACGCTTCGTCAAAACGACTCTAAACGTGTTGTGAACAAAGTTAATTCGCCAAGCCTATGTAAAAGTTCAAATTTTCTACGCACGCCCCACGCATATACTGAAATACGGTATAACATTGTAGTCCCCGCCAACATATTGGTAAAGGCGTATCAGAAATTTAGTAAAACATGATAAGAGATCGTATAGGTAAATGATAGTTCTGGATCTAATATTGAACTAAGATTAACCACCTGCTGTAGTATGTGCCTGCTTTGTCTATGAAAAATGCTCATTGATTATCAGTTTAGATCTGGGTCTCATGTCGAGTATGCATTTAAGCCCACATTTATCTTGATTTGGTTAAAGAATCTAGCAGATTGCCCATGAATATGCATGAACCTCATAAGGTCATAAGGCTGCTTGAGAACATACTGAATACTGGAATGCAAAGAATATCCCGCAGACCAGCCTGTCCAGTTCTGTCTTTGTGCCTTCGCCACCCCTTAATGATAGCCTAGTTTGAATAATCCTGCACCCTTAAAACACTTCCCTAAGTGTCACGTATTTATATTCTAGGTTCATATAGCTGATTATCTTTTTTTCTCATGTTTGTCTAAATGGCGGCAGTCAGTATGTAATTATCTCTTAAGTATATTTGATGCTCTATCCATCTATTGAATGACCTGAATGAAGTCTGTTTGGTTTAACATAGATATTGTCTGTTTGGGTATTTGAATATGTCCATTAGGCTCACTTCGGCTTGATGATTATTTGGACAGTGTTTCGGCCTTCACTGCTTTCATTCGTTATGTCTTTGATTTAATATAATGCAATTAAATCATATGCATGCTTGAATATGTGATTATTTGTCTATTTAATTGTTGACAAAGTTTGGATATATTCTAACTCCTTATCTTTCCTTATTTTTACATGAAATGCATCGGAGCAAAACGAAGAGTCTCACTGCGAGACTCATCACGAGCTACTTCAAATGGCAACCCGCGTCTATGTGCATCCGCATTCACATTCCCGCTTCAGAAATTTCCAAGACAAGATGATGTCGCTACACATCTTGAAAGCCGCGATCATATCCACCCTTTTTATCTTATTTGTTTAAAATTGTTGCCTAATTATTTAACTTTGTAATTAATAGGTGGTCTAGAACAATCAGTCCTGGAATAAATAAATTGGGTGGGTAGTGTTATAATCAGAAAGGCATTTCTAATTATTTATCCTAGGTTTATCACGCACATCTAAACTTTTGCCTAACAACTAAATTTGCACATCTAATCATGAAATTCAGACATAGATTCTTCTCAATTGTAAAATTAAGTCTTATGTTAATCAAAATTAAGATAGCAAGTAAATACGTGCACTTAGTTAACAAATCAACTTCGCATCATTTTTACAAATAATATAAGTGCATGCCTGTCGCGCCCTTTTTCGACCGCGGCTTTATTTTCTAAATAAATAGCGAGCCCTGCCTAATAAAAGGTTAGAAAATAAATAACAAAAAGCTAAAATGTTTAAAAGAATGCTAAAATTGCTAAAAGGATGCTAAAATTTAAAAGGGTGCTAAAATGCTAAAGGGTTGCTAGAATGCTAAGGGTTCGCGGAGTCACCACCTAATTAATTTGGGTGAATTAGGACACCTAAATGTTTAACTAGTTTGAAGTAAAACATTAACTCCATTTTAATGGTCTGCTAAACTTAATGAGATTCTGGGTAAGGGTTCTTTATTAATCTAGAGGGAAGGGGTTGGGCACCCTCTAAGATCCGCTAACTTGCGGTTGTCCTGCCAAACCTAGGGTAATTATTATATTTTTTAAAAAATGCAAAGTAAAAGATCTTCCTGCTAGAAAAAAATGTTAAAGTGTTTACAGGTGCTTAAGTCTAAAAGGGCAAAAGGTGCTATATGTGAAAGAATGCTAAGAGGTGCTAAAATATTAAGGGTTAAAGACGCTTAACAAAAGTGCTAGCAATTTGAAAGTGCTGAGTGTAAACAAAGTAGTGCTAGGGTGCTTAGCTATTAAAGGTGCTTAAGAGTGCTAAAAGTGCAAAAAAGGTACTAGAAATTGCTAAGGTGTTAAAAGTGCAAAAATGCTAAGAGAGGTGCTAAAAATACAACCCTGCTTGAATAAAATGGTGTTAGAGAAATAAAAGTGTTAAATGTTAAAAGAATACTAAAATTTAAAGGGTGTTTAAAATGCTAATAGGGTGTTAGGGTGCTAGTAATGCTAAGGTGCTGAAAACGCTAAAATGCTAAATGTTAAAGGGTAAAAGAATGCTAAAAGTAGTGCTAAATGGACTAATTATGTGTATTTTGATAGCTAAATTAATCTTGCCTAGCCTGCATATAATATTTATATAAGAAATGTTTTAAGATGCTATTTTGAGAGTTTAAGAGAAAATCTGTTCCTGGACTTTAACAAATTGTTGGTTTCATGATGCAAGTTAGATTACTTATTTTTGCAGATTTTAAACATGCTTAATAGTCCTAAAAGGCGGATAAAGAAGAATGCGTTTCTAAAATGTAATTACTTTCCACCTTATATGTTTGAAACTTAATGGTTCTAAATATCCTAAATATTACAGAAAATAGAGTAATTGAATTACAATAAACAAATAAACAAATGAATAGCAAGTAAAGAGAGAGGATGGGATTTAGGAATGCTCTTTACGACGGATGACGACGTCCTATTTGTTTTTCTAGGAATTCTTGAAACGGGAACGCGAATGCGGATGCACATAGACGCGGGTTGTCGTTTGAAATAGCTCGTGATGAGTCTCGCCGTGAGACTCTTTATTTTTGCTCCGATGCGTTTCATGCAAAATAAGAGAAGATAAGGATTAGTATAGGCTCCCACTTAAACATTAACGCAAGATTTAAGTACACATAGAGTCTTTCATCTCAACTGCCCAGATGGCAAACATGCTCAATGTATAAACAAACACTTAATTAACGAATTGGGCTTCCAGATTTATTGGGGAAAAGAAGACAAGAAAAGAATCCCGATTAATTAAGTTCTTCGCATAAAACAACCAAAGGAGAATTCAGGGCACTTTAGCACCCAAAACAAACATACTGGATAGTAGCAATAACATGAGAAAATCATTTATCCATATCAGGATCCATTCCAATAGTCTTGCTAAAATACGAAACCAATTAAATTGAGCTAAAATATGCCAGGATCCCGATAGGTCATGTTACTTGAGATATCTGAGATATGCAGGATATAGAAATAACGCAAAATTATGTGAAGGGATACATCTGGACTGTATGAGGTCATCTAAGTGAGAATTAACAGTGCAAAATCATATTAATATCATATTACATGGCACCATGACATTTAAGGCCAGCCGATTGAACATATGGTTATAACATAGATTTTAACTCAACAAACTGTCGTATCTCCCACATCCAGGACATGCTACACATTTGTTTGCAACAGATAGTCACCCATATTAGCCACAGTAGGATACAAGCTTCAGATTCAGATTAATATGCCCCTCAAGTATAGGAAGCGAATTAAAACAAGCAAGCCATTAAGATTAGATGAGACTGTGTGTTTGGATCATAGTAACTAATAGGCCATCCACTGGGGATTCCATTTTTTAACAAATTAGATTACACCAACACAGACAACAAATATTAGAGTATTCCCGTAGAGGCGAAGGTTCACTGAAGTTGAACTAAACCTAATGCAGACCCAACTATGTCAAACTAACTTCAAGCTAATTCTAACATACCCAGACCAATACACACATCACGTAATGTAAACGAGGGGAATCCAAAATAGAACTGATTTCCACATTCCGAGAGGCAGCATGGTAACATTAAGATCCCCTTTCTATTTTTTTTTACATATTATTTAGGCTACAGATTTAAGAGTAGATTTATCACTTATTCACAACCGAATCGACTTCATTCAACTATAAAAAATGTGCAGATAAATTGGCAAGCGATGAAACAAACATCATGTTATCCATTCAACTAATTCCAAACATTGCGTAGCATGATATGAATTAAAGGAGCTTGTTAGCACATGATAAGCATCCTGAATCCATGTTAACCTCAGACCATCCTTAAACTAGGTGTAACATTGTTCATATGCTTAGACAGGTTCAACACAAAATTTATCAGTCATTAAATCGATCCTAATATAATTCCTGACAAATAAACAGACTCTTGAGCATCCAAACAAGTTCAAACCACTCATGACGACACATAATTATTCAATACAGTCACATACCATCATCAAGGCCCTACATTAACCTAATATTAATGCGAGCAGAACTAAACTATCACAATTAACACTCACAACACACATCGGTATACAAATGGTATTAATAATGAACAACAGAACACATCATTCGAACAGGTTGCAAGGCGTAAATGAGAAATCTGAAAGAGGACGGGTTTACCTTCTCCGGACAGCGAACCGGGGCAGCGTATCAAGTCGTCGGAGTCACTCGACGGGTTATTGCGATGCGACTAAAGGGGTAAAGCTGCTTGCTGATTTTTGGCTAGAATTAAGAGAAAGATTTCAGGCTTTACTTGCGCGATGCTAATGGTCTGGTTTGTCGATTGCTGGACCTCTCTCGTATTGTGCTTCTCCCTCTTTCTGCTCTACTCTCCGTCTCAATTTCTGACCTAAACTGCTATCTCCTAACGGCTGCTAAGGGTGAACTGATTACTATCTCCTGAGCCCTTAATCGATGCCATCGCCGCCCTCTTTCACCCCCCTTTGCATGTCTAAAAATGCTCAATTTATAGCCTCCAAATGGGCTTCGATTTTGGACAACCCTTATGGTCAATCTTTGAATTGATTTTGAACTGATTCCGCTTGATTCTTACTGCCCTCTGATTTTTAGATGATTTGGAGTAAGATTCTCGGGTGTATATTTGGAAGGGTTCAGTTAATATCTCGATTTAGGTACCATTTCGGGTTATGGTGAGTTGTGGGTTGCAGGTAATGAGTTGGCCGGATTTTCCGACCGCAAAATCCGGCGAGACTTGCGGCGATCTTAGGTTTTCGTGAGGTTTTAGGTTTTTTTTTTTTCTGTGTTTTGTTCTTGTGGGTTCTTGCATTGTGGACGATGGGCAAAGTAAAGAGCGGGGGGTCTTGGGCTGGGTAGGTAGTGTGGGCCAGGTTAGTTGGGCAATGGGCTGCTTTTTAATTAGTTAGGGTATTAGTTAATTAGGGAGTTATTTTTTAATTAGGGAAGTGGGCTGCGTTTTGGATGGGCTGGGCGAGTTAAAGGCTGGGTAGTTAGTATTTAATTAGGGGTATTAGTATTAAGAGTTTTAATTAGTTTAATTAGTTTTTAGGCTAGTTAATTAATTCTAGGCAAGTGTATTAATTGATTAGTGATAACTTAAACTAACAAATGTGATTAAAAATAATTAGATGCTTTATTAGTCTAATTGTTAAAATAATAAATGCGGGCGTGTTATTCAATTAGTGCTTAATATTTAGAATGCGGCGCTATTAAAAATCTTATTATTGTGCATTATTGCGAAGTTAAATTAAAATTGAATTGAGCTTAGATTAAATTACTTAAATGTTGAATGCAAGTACGATATTTAAGAATCGTTTAAAGCTTTTATAAATGCGGTGCTATTAAATGCATGTATTAGATTAAAATTGATTTTAAATTACAAATGATTATTAATAAATGCGGCTATGCTACTCCGACACGTCGTTGCTAAATTATTTATTTTATGTATTTATTATTTATTTAAGAATTACGACAAAGTTTAAAGTTAATAAGTGCGGGAGCGGGACTCTAAACGCTTAAGACTTTACGTAAGACGCGATGCCATTATTAAATTAATTATTTATGCCAGATTTAATGTTTTATTGTTGTATTTTATTATAAAAATCCTAAAAATTATTATTACAAAATTAGTGTAATTTTATGGTTAATGGTCGGACGGGAGGGTCAAAATCGTGTCAACAATTCCCTCTTTGTATGGAGACGATGGAAGAATCTTCTGACAAAGACGCTGACTCATGCCAATTTTGTCTCGATCTTCATTGCAAAAAAATGCCGGGCAAGTGGACAAGGCCGACGCAAGAAATCAAAATCGCCCCAATGATTCGAGTTATGACGACACCGGGCTACCGTGGTCAAAACACCGCGGGCTAACGCGACTTAAAGCCGCCCCAAATGTCGAGTTATGATGACACCGGGTTATGGTGCAAAAAGTAAAGAAAATAACCGCTCAACCTCAGCGCATCGCTATGGCTTGTGGTCTGGTTCTACGGTGATGCTGAGCGAGTGGACCGACGCTGAGGCCGCTTCGCCAATCGTTGGGAAGGTTGGCCCCAGACATTGCCCGGTCAGAAGAGAAAATCCACGCCAGGCTCCTGCCGCCGCATCTACGACTTGAACAAACGGTTAGTGCATAATCATAAGGCAAAAAATGATGATGTATAATTTTAAAAGGAATGCAATCGTGAGTAAAAAAATGTTATCCTGCAAAAATACGATGCTCACGTGTTGATGCGATCTGCAAATGTTGTGATTTCGCCGCAGACGGGCGTGTTGCGATTGTGAATGCGATACGTTGTCCTTCACTGCAATCGTCCCTCGAGACTAAAGCTCAAGAAAGAGTTTAGTGCATAATCGCTAAGACAGAATAATAAATGAGAAAACGCACTTTGAGAACAGAGAAATCGTCCTGCGTAGATGTGATATCCGACTTGTCGCCGTTTTGGACTTGTCGCCGCTTTCGACTTAGCGTCGCTTTTCTGACTTGGCGTCGCTTTCGACTTGGCGCTTTTGGACTTGGCCATTTTCGACTTGGCGTCGTTTTGGACTTGGCGTCGCTGGACGTGGCGTCGCTTTCTGACGTGGCGTCGTTTTCGGACGCGAGTCGCTTCGACTCGAGTCGCTTTGGACTTAGCGTCGCTTTCGGACGTGGCGTCGTTTTGGACTTAGCGTCGTGGCGTCGCTTTCTGACTTGGCCGCTTCCGACTTGGCCGCTTGACGCCGCCGCTGACGCGGCGTCGTTGACGCGGCGTCGCTTTTGACGCTGGCGTCGTTTCGGACGCGTCGTTTTCGGACGCGCGCCGGCGTCGTTTCGGACGCGAGTCGCTTTCGGACCGAGTCGCTTTCGGACTTAGCGTCGTTTTCGGACGTGGCGTCGTTTTCGGACTTAGCGTCGTTTTCGGACGTGGCGTCGTTTTCGGACGCGGAGTCATTTTCGGACTCGACGTCGTTTTTGGACGTGGCGTCGTTTTCGGACTTGGCGTCGTTTTCGGACGCGGAGTCGTTTCGGACCGAGTCGCTGACTCGACGTCGTTCCGACGTGGCGTCGCTTTTGGACGTGGCGTCGTTTTGGACGTGTTGTTGATGCTTACGTATAATAAGCTCCCGCAAGTATAACTGGTAAAACAAAATGATAAATATATGAGGAATGCAATTATGTGAATAAGGATGTCTTCCCTGTATGATATGTGGGGTGTTGTGAATGCTGAGATGTTGTCTTTGGGCGGACATGCTAGATGCTGCCACTGACGAATTGCCATGATGCCTTTGTTGTGATGTGTTTGTGAACCATATGGATTGATATGATGTCTTTGTGGTGCGTTTGTAATCGCATGAGTTGCAATTGACTTCAGCCCGAGCCGACGCGCTTATAATTTGTCGGACTTTTGAATTCGATCGCTGATTGTCGGTGCCTCTATCTCTCGAGCGTATGGAATCATATTTGTCGGTGTCCTTTCGTGGCGAAGTCCTTAAAGATTGTCCCGATTTGGTAAACCGAAGCCTGGATATATGTCGCCGCCGTCATAATCGATAACGCCGTCGTTGCTGGGCGTGTTGCCGCTGCTCTATAGGATAGATGCTCGAGATGTCGCCCTTGCGTACGGACGTGCTAAATGTCAGAATCGATGAATTGCCATGATGCCTCTGTTGGGTGTGATGTTGGTTGCCAATTTGACTTTGTGCCGACGCGCCTTAGGTTTTGTTGCGGAACTCAACCTTGATTGCCGATTGTTGATGCTCCTTTCTGCTTCGCTGTTTTTGCCGGACTTTGGATTGTTGTCATCCTCTGCCTTTGTTGCTTTTCGCTTCGCTAATCTGAAGAAACCTTTGCCGTATTTTCTATTTCTGCTATTGTACTTTCCGCCTCGTTAATATGAAGAACTCGCGCCAAAGAAAAAATTTGTGAGTTTGAGGCGGTTGATTCGCTGACTTTGTAGTTTTGACTCTTGATATCGGACGTCTGCCTTGTTTGGGACTCATAACCCCGCCAGTTTCCTACCTTGTCCCGCTTTGAAAAGGGTGTTTGGCACAGGGGTCTCAATGGAGTCGCTTGTATGTTATGTGCATTCTTGTTATTTTAACGGCGGAAAGTTTCCTAATGGTGTGACCGGCCGATTTAGGCCGCCACGTATCCCCACGAGGAATCAGTCACGACGTAGTTCATTACAAGTGAAATTGGGTAAAATTAAAATTTCTAGATGTGGGACCGGCCGAGACGCCGCCACGTATCCACCGCGGAATCGTGTCAAACGTAGTTCCAATTATTACATATAAAGGCAAAATGCATTAAACTAATTATTTCAGGACCCGGCTGGCCGAGGCAGGGGCACGAGTCCATTTCTTCTTGCTTTGTGTCTTCAACGGCTGGGTCTTCAGCAGGATCACCTCTTGCCACACACAACTAGACGAATGACTTATTCAATGGTTAAACAATTTCCGGCAAGGAGCACCTCCTTTTCTATGGCGGTTGGTTGATGTTTCAACTTTCTTCCCTTTACGGGCTGGCGTAATAGTCCCTTCCAGACTGTCTTCTTCATTTTCAGCTATCATGCTCACATGGGCGTCTTCGTAACCCGGAAGAAAGTTATTATTTGCATTGAGAGGAGCATCTTTCAGCTGAATGACTCCTTCTTCGACACCTCTACTGTCCTCGAGTGTTTAGCAATTTTCGATGTCGTGTCCCTCTGCACCGGAGTGGTATGCCTGATGTTTAGTCTTATCGTGCCTCGGAAGTAGGCCAGGAGTATTTCGAATTGGATGGAGTATTCCTGCGGCTTTCATACACTCGAGCTATGGGCTCGCTAAAGGTGTATAGGTTTTGTTGGTTTTCTTCGCATCTACGCGGTTTGGGTCCGTTTGGAGTGCGAGTTCGTGATCAGGTGAGTATTTTGGATATCTTTGGTTGGGTATGGTAAGCGGGATACGGGTGGCGCGATCTTGATAATACGATCGTGGATTCTCGAGTGTTTTGCAAGAAGGCGGTGGGCTTTGATATACCGGATGTTGTTCGCCTATGCTCCCGAATGACCGTGATGGAGGTGACGATCTCTTCTCCTCCGAGGTACCTCCGATGGAATTTGATCGCACCGCTCGCTAATGCACGTAGGTCGCAAGTTTGTAATCCCGCCGTCTTAATGCCTTTCTTCCACGGTCGCCCATTCTACGACTTCGCAAAACTTCGCCCAATTACACCGATCATTCTTTCATAATATGTCGCGCGTCTTAACGATCGCACGAACAAGGTGGTCATTTCGCCGCCATGGAGGTTGGACCTTCGCTTCGACCGCCACCTCGCGTATTCCTGAAAGTTTCGTGGATTTCTTTTCAAGTTTCATAAGATAAAATCTGCCCAGACCGTGTCGATGTTGAACCTGAATCGCCCATGAAATCTTGTGCCATGGCATTCCAACCGCCCCATTTTCGAGGTCTTGGCATGTGTACCACCAAATACCGCCGGTTAGACTCGATGAATAGCTTCATGATGATTGCTTGATTTTTACCAACTCCAATCAATTTATCGCAATATGACCTTAGATGAGCTCGAGGATTCCCTTTCCATCGAACATGTCAAATTTGGCACCTTGTACCCTGCTGTAATTCAACGCCGAGTGCGTGCATAAGTTTTCATACTCTAAACCTTCCTCCCTTTGTTCATTTGAATGCTTTTGAATGCCTCTTTCAAGTCAGATTTCTTTGCCACATTTTCATCACTCTAGCTCGAGTTCACGCTCCATTTCTTGTATTGATCGTCTCTTGAGAGACGATGCACAATAAATGGTTGGCTTTCTCGACGTGCTAATCCTCATATTGTTTGTGTGCCATCCGCTCGTATTGGGTGGCTTGGCAATTGGGTTGAGTGGGAGATATAAGTAGGTGGAGGTTGAGATGTGTATATAGTGAATGGATCATTTGGAGGTCGGTTTGCAAATTGACCGGCGAGTGACATTTTGGTGTGAAATGGTATGTTGCGCCTCTGCGGGGAGCTTTGGAGAAGTGGAGGCTCGAGGGCTTGTGACACGATTGCATTTGTCCCTTGCTCGGGAGTGGTGCATTCAAGCTAATAGACATGTTTGTGATATCTCGAGCCTTTCTATTTCGCCGCATGATTTCCATTTCTGCAATAGTTTGGCGAGGTGTTGATCATCGTGTTTCTCCTTTCGACGCCGCATCCTCTACATGAACGGGATGAGTCCTAAGTTGTTTCGTCCCTGCTTCCGGATTAGTCATTTATCGATGATCGTGCTTCTACTAATCAACGCGAATCAACCTTTTGGGGATAAGCTAAAAATAAACCTTTAACAAACGAAGCAAACCAAGTTAGTATAATATGCAAAAGTTGCGCATAATATATACTAATAAGCAAATTGTAAATCAAGTCGTGTTCTAACATGTTTGGGACCTCTTTTAATGCCGAGTGGGCCTAAACGCCGATATGCGAGGTTATGACGATTTGTCCAAGTCGCCCAATGTAATGCTTTCGTTGGAAATGGCGACCAAACGACGGCACTTTTCCCAATTTCAGCATGACATGATTAGGTTTGGATTTGTCTATCATTGTCACGCTACACATAATATCTTTGGTTGGTCGTTGGGTTGAGAAACCCGTCGACAAGTTTGTCTTCCTAATTGTGGTGTCAATGCCGGATTGACCCACCTAAGGTAAATGCACGCATGCCCTAAAATAAAGGGTGGTATAGCTCTATCTTAAGTTTCTAAGATTTGGTTTTTCTAGACGCAGAGTTCCCGGCGGACAACTCGAGCGGAAGGCTACGCTGATCGACGAACCGATCTAACTCATGCAGCGCCAACTCTCTTAAAATTTGGATACTTTTTGAAAGAAATTTGCGGGTGCGCGGAGCACACCAGCGCGTGAGTGTGTGATTTGTGTGAATTTTCCAGAGTGGAAGAAATATGAGCGGAATGCCAGTTTAAGGAAAGCAGTAAAGCAGGTAGCAATTTAAAATAAACAAAACAAAATACAACACACAAAAATTAAATGCAAAAGTAATTGCCAAATAATTATCCTAGGTTTGCTGTGGTTAAGAACCTAAAATCCCCAGCAGATTCGCCATTTCTGCGCCTTTTTCGATCATGCTTTATTTTCTAAATAAATAGCGAGCCCTGCCTAATAAAAGGTTAGAAAATAAATAACAAAAAGCTAAAATGTTTAAAAGAATGCTAAAATTGCTAAAAGGATGCTAAAATTTAAAAGGGTGCTAAAATGCTAAAGGGTTGCTAGAATGCTAAGGGTTCGCGGAGTCGCCACCTAATTAATTTGGGTGAATTAGGACACCTAAATGTTTAACTAGTTTGAAGTAAAACATTAACTCCATTTTAATGGTCTGCTAAACTTAATGAGATTCTGGGTAAGGGTTCTTTATTAATCTAGAGGGAAGGGGTTGGGCACCCTCTAAGATCCGCTAACTTGCGGTTGTCCTGCCAAACCTAGGGTAATTATTATATTTTTTTAAAAAATGCAAAGTAAAAGATCTTCCTGCTAGAAAAAAATGTTAAAGTGTTTACAGGTGCTTAAGTCTAAAAGGGCAAAAGGTGCTATATGTGAAAGAATGCTAAGAGGTGCTAAAATATTAAGGGTTAAAGACGCTTAACAAAAGTGCTAGCAATTTGAAAGTGCTGAGTGTAAACAAAGTAGTGCTAGGGTGCTTAGCTATTAAAGGTGCTTAAGAGTGCTAAAAGTGCAAAAAAGGTACTAGAACTTGCTAAGGTGTTAAAAGTGCAAAAATGCTAAGAGAGGTGCTAAAAATACAACCCTGCTTGAATAAAAAGGTGTTAGAAAAATAAAAGTGTTAAATGTTAAAAGAATACTAAAATTTAAAGGGTGTTTAAGATGCTAATAGGGTGTTAGGGTGCTAGTAATGCTAAGGTGCTGAAAACGCTAAAATGCTAAATGTTAAAGGGTAAAAGAATGCTAAAAGTAGTGCTAAATGGACTAATTATGTGTATTTTGATAGCTAAATTAATCTTGCCTAGCCTGCATATAATATTATATAAGAAATGTTTTAAGATGCTATTCTGAGAGTTTAAGAGAAAATCTGTTCATGGACTTTAACAAATTGTTGGTTTCATGATGCAAGTTAGATTACTTATTTTTGCAGATTTTAAACATGCTTAATAGTCCTAAAAGGCGGATAAAGAAGAATGCGTTTCTAAAATGTAATTACTTTCCACCTTATATGTTTGAAACTTAATGGTTCTAAATATCCTAAATATTACAGAAAATAGAGTAATTGAATTACAATAAACAAATAAACAAATGAATAGCAAGTAAAGAGAGAGGATGGGATTTAGGAATGCTCTTTACGACGGATGACGACGTCCTATTTGTTTTTCTAGGAATTCTTGAAACGGGAACGCGAATGCGGATGCACATAGACGCGGGTTGTCGTTTGAAATAGCTCGTGATGAGTCTCGCCGTGAGACTCTTTATTTTTGCTCCGATGCGTTTCATGCAAAATAAGAGAAGATAAGGATTAGTATAGGCTCCTACAAACATTAACGCAAGATTTAAGTACACATAGAGTCTTTCATCTCAACTGCCCAGATGGCAAACATGCTCAGTGTATAAACAAACACTTAATTAACGAATTGGGCTTCCAGATTTATTGGGGAAAAGAAGACAAGAAAAGAATCCCGATTAATTAAGTTCTTCGCATAAAACAACCAAAGGAGAATTCAGGGCACTTTAGCACCCAAAACAAACATACTGGATAGTAGCAATAACATGAGAAAATCATTTATCCATATCAGGATCCATTCCAATAGTCTTGCTAAAATACGAAACCAATTAAATTGAGCTAAAATATGCCAGGATCCCGATAGGTCATGTTACTTGAGATATCTGAGATATGCAGGATATAGAAATAACGCAAAATTATGTGAAGGGATACATCTGGACTGTATGAGGTCATCTAAGTGAGAATTAACAGTGCAAAATCATATTAATATCATATTACATGGCACCATGACATTTAAGGCCAGCCGATTGAACATATGGTTATAACATAGATTTTAACTCAACAAACTGTCGTATCTCCCACATCCAGGACATGCTACACATTTGTTTGCAACAGATAGTCACCCATATTAGCCACAGTAGGATACAAGCTTCAGATTCAGATTAATATGCCCCTCAAGTATAGGAAGCGAATTAAAACAAGCAAGCCATTAAGATTAGATGAGACTGTGTGTTTGGATCATAGTAACTAATAGGCCATCCACTGGGGATTCCATTTTTTAACAAATTAGATTACACCAACACAGACAACAAATATTAGAGTATTCCCGTAGAGGCGAAGGTTCACTGAAGTTGAACTAAACCTAATGCAGACCCAACTATGTCAAACTAACTTCAAGCTAATTCTAACATACCCAGACCAATACACACATCACGTAATGTAAACGAGGGGAATCCAAAATAGAACTGATTTCCACATTCCGAGAGGCAGCATGGTAACATTAAGATCCCCTTTCTATTTTTTTTTACATATTATTTAGGCTACAGATTTAAGAGTAGATTTATCACTTATTCACAACCGAATCGACTTCATTCAACTATAAAAAATGTGCAGATAAATTGGCAAGCGATGAAACAAACATCATGTTATCCATTCAACTAATTCCAAACATTGCGTAGCATGATATGAATTAAAGGAGCTTGTTAGCACATGATAAGCATCCTGAATCCATGTTAACCTCAGACCATCCTTAAACTAGGTGTAACATTGTTCATATGCTTAGACAGGTTCAACACAAAATTTATCAGTCATTAAATCGATCCTAATATAATTCCTGACAAATAAACAGACTCTTGAGCATCCAAACAAGTTCAAACCACTCATGACGACACATAATTATTCAATACAGTCACATACCATCATTGCGTCCTACATTAACCTAATATTAATGCGAGCAGAACTAAACTATCACAATTAACACTCACAACACACATCGGTATACAAATGGTATTAATAATGAACAACAGAACACATCATTCGAACAGGTTGCAAGGCGTAAATGAGAAATCTGAAAGAGGACGGGTTTACCTTCTCCGGACAGCGAACCGGGGCAGCGTATCAAGTCGTCGGAGTCACTCGACGGGTTATTGCGATGCGACTAAAGGGGTAAAGCTGCTTGCTGATTTTTGGCTAGAATTAAGAGAAAGATTTCAGGCTTCTTACTTGCGCGATGCTAATGGTCTGGTTTGTCGATTGCTGGACCTCTCTCGTATTGTGCTTCTCCCTCTTTCTGCTCTACTCTCCGTCTCAATTTCTGACCTAAACTGCTATCTCCTAACGGCTGCTAAGGGTGAACTGGTTACTATCTCCTGAGCCCTTAATCGATGCCATCGCCGCCCTCTTTCACCCCCCTTTGCATGTCTAAAAATGCTCAATTTATAGCCTCCAAATGGGCTTCGATTTTGGACAACCCTTATGGTCAATCTTTGAATTGATTTTGAACTGATTCCGCTTGATTCTTACTGCCCTCTGATTTTTAGATGATTTGGAGTAAGATTCTCGGGTGTATATTTGGAAGGGTTCAGTTAATATCTCGATTTAGGTACCATTTCGGGTTATGGTGAGTTGTGGGTTGCAGGTAATGAGTTGGCCGGATTTTCCGACCGCAAAATCCGGCGAGACTTGCGGCGATCTTAGGTTTTCGTGAGGTTTTAGGTTTTTTTTTTTTCTGTGTTTTGTTCTTGTGGGTTCTTGCATTGTGGACGATGGGCAAAGTAAAGAGCGGGGGGTCTTGGGCTGGGTAGGTAGTGTGGGCCAGGTTAGTTGGGCTGGGCAATGGGCTGCTTTTTAATTAGTTAGGGTATTAGTTAATTAGGGAGTTATTTTTTAATTAGGGAAGTGGGCTGCGTTTTGGATGGGCTGGGCGAGTTAAAGGCTGGGTAGTTAGTATTTAATTAGGGGTATTAGTATTAAGAGTTTTAATTAGTTTAATTAGTTTTTAGGCTAGTTAATTAATTCTAGGCAAGTGTATTAATTGATTAGTGATAACTTAAACTAACAAATGTGATTAAAAATAATTAGATGCTTTATTAGTCTAATTGTTAAAATAATAAATGCGGGCGTGTTATTCAATTAGTGCTTAATATTTAGAATGCGGCGCTATTAAAAATCTTATTATTGTGCATTATTGCGAAGTTAAATTAAAATTGAATTGAGCATAGATTAAATTACTTAAATGCTGAATGCAAGTACGATATTTAAGAATCGTTTAAAGCTTTTATAAATGCGGTGCTATTAAATGCATGTATTAGATTAAAATTGATTTTAAATTACAAATGATTATTAATAAATGCGGCTATGCTACGACCTGGCGTCGTTGCTAAATTATTTATTTTATGTATTTATTATTTATTTAAGAATTACGACAAAGTTTAAAGTTAATAAGTGCGGGCGCGGGACTCTAAACGCTTAAGACTTTACGTAAGACGCGATGCCATTATTAAATTAATTATTTATGCCTGTATTTAATGTTTTATTGTTGTATTTTATTATAAAAATCCTAAAAAATTATTATTACAAAATTAGTGTAATTTTATGGTTAATGGCTGGACGGGAGGGTCAAAATTGGGTGTCAACAGCTGTCCCTCTTTGTATGGAGATGATGGAAGAATCTTCGGACAAAGACGTTGACTCATAGCCAATTTTGTCTCGATCTTCAGAATTGCAAAAAAAATGCTGGGCAAGTGGACAAGGCTGACGCAAAAAATCAAAATCTGTCCCAGTGTCGAGTTATGACGACACTGGGCTACCGTGGTCAAAACACCAAGGCGGGCTAACGCGGACTTAAAGCTGTCCCAGTGTCGAGTTATGATGACACTGGGTTATGGTGCAAAAAGTAAAAGAAAATAACTGGCTTGAACCTGGGGTGTACTGCTATGGCTTGTGGTGCTGGGTTCTACGGTGATGTGGAGCGAGTGGACCGACGCTTGAGGCCGCTACGCGATCGTTGGGAGGTTGGCCCCCAACGATTGCCGGTTAGTAAGAGAAAATCCACGTTGTGCTCGCCGCTGCGTCTACGACTTGAACAAACGGTTAGTGCATAACTGTTAAGGCAAAAAATGATGATGTATAATTTTAAAAGTAATGCAACTGTGAGTAAAAAAATGTTATCCTGCAAAAATATGATGCCTGCTGTGTTGATGCGATGCTGCAAATGTTGTGATTTCGCCCTTGCACGGACGTGTTGCGATTGTGAATGCGGATACGTTGTCCTTGCTGCAACTGTCCCTGTAGACTAAAGCTCAAGAAAGAGTTTAGTGCATAACTGCTAAGACAGAATAATAAATGAGAAAAACGCAATTTTGAGAACAGAGAAATCGTCCCTGCGTAGATGTGATATGCTGACTTGTCGTCGTTTTCGGACTTGTCGTCGTTTTCGGACTTGGCGTCGTTTTCGGACTTGGCGTCGTTTTCGGACTTGGCGTCGTTTTCGGACTTGGCGTCGTTTTCGGACTTGGCGTCGTTTTCGGACTTGGCGTCGTTTTCGGACGTGGCGTCGTTTTCGGACGTGGCGTCGTTTTCGGACGCGGAGTCGTTTTCGGACTCGGAGTCGTTTTCGGACTTAGCGTCGTTTTCGGACGTGGCGTCGTTTTCGGACTTAGCGTCGTGGCGTCGTTTTTCGGACTTGGCGTCGTTTTCGGACTTGGCGTCTTTTTCGGACGTGGCGTCGTTTTCGGACGCGTCGTTTTGACGGCGTCGTTTCTGGACGCGTTTCGGACTCCGAGTCGTTTTCGGACTTAGCGTCGTTTTCGGACGTGGCGTCGTTTTCGGACTTAGCGTCGTTTTCGGACGTGGCGTCGTTTTCGGACGCGGAGTCATTTTCGGACTCGACGTCGTTTTTGGACGTGGCGTCGTTTTCGGACTTGGCGTCGTTTTCGGACGCGGAGTCGTTTTTCGGACTCGGAGTCGTTTTCGGACTCGACGTCGTTTCCGGACGTGGCGTCGTTTTCGGACGTGGCGTCGTTTTCGGACGTGTTGTTGATGCTTCTGTATAATAAGCTCCTGCAAGTATAACTGGTAAAACAAAATGATAAATATATGAGGAATGCAATTATGTGAATAAGGATGTCTTCCCTGTATGATATGTGGGGTGTTGTGAATGCTGAGATGTTGTCTTTGGGCGGACATGCTAGATGCTGCCACTGACGAATTGCCATGATGCCTTTGTTGTGATGTGTTTGTGAACCATATGGATTGATATGATGTCTTTGTGGTGCGTTTGTGCACTGCATGAGTTGCAATTTGACTCTAGGCCCGAGCTGATGCGCTATAATTTGTTGCGGACTTTTGAATTTCGATTGATTATCGGTGCCTCTATCTCTCGGCGTATGGAATCATATTTGCTTGTCCTTTCGTGGCGAAGTCCTTAAAGATTGTCCCGATTTTGGTAAACCGAAGTCGGATATATGTCGCCGCCGTCATAACGCCGATAACGCCGCTGGGCGTGTTCTTTGTTGCTCCTATAGGATAGATGCTCGAGATGTCGCCCTTGCATGGGCGTGCTAAATCGCTGAATCGATGAATTGCCATGATGCCTGTTGGGTGTGATCGTTGGTTGCCAATTTGACTTTGCCACTAGGCGATGCGCTAGGTTTTGTTGCGAACTACGAACCTTGATTGCCGATTGTTGATGCTCCTTTCGCTGCTGCTGTTTTTTTTGCGGACTTTGGATTGTTGTCATCCTCCGCTTTGTTGCTTTTCTTTGCTCGCTATCTGAAGAAACCTTTTGCCGTATTTTCTATTTCGGCTATTGTACTTTCCGCTCCTGTTAATATGAAGAACCTGCGCTCAAAGAAAAAATTTGTGAGTTTGAGGGGGGGGCGGTTGATTCGCGTTGACTTTGTAGTTTTGACTCTTGATATCGGACGTCTGCCTTGTTTGGGACTCATAACCCCGCACAGTTTCCTACCTTGTCCCGATTTTGAAAAGGGTGTTTGGCACGAGGGTCTCGATGGAGTTGCTTGTATGTTATGTGCATTCTTGTTATTTTAACGGCGGAAAGTTTCCTAATGGTGTGACCGAAGCCGATTTAGGCCGCCTACGTATCCCCATGAGGGAATCAGGTCATGACGTAGTTCATTACAAGTGAAATTGGGTAAAATTAAAATTTCTAGATGTGGGACCGAAGCCGAGACGGCCGCCTACGTATCCACCAAGGGAATCAGGTCAAACGTAGTTCCAATTATTACATATAAAGGCAAAATGCATTAAACTAATTATTTCAGGACCCGGCTGGCCGAGGCAGGGGCACGAGTCCATTTCTTCTTGCTTTGTGTCTTCAACGGCTGGGTCTTCAGCAGGATCACCTCTTGCCACACACAACTAGACGAATGACTTATTCAATGGTTAAACAATTTCCGGCAAGGAGCACCTCCTTTTCTATGGCGGTTGGTTGATGTTTCAACTTTCTTCCCTTTACGGGCTGGCGTAATAGTCCCTTCCAGACTGTCTTCTTCATTTTCAGCTATCATGCTCACATGGGCGTCTTCGTAACCCGGAAGAAAGTTATTATTTGCATTGAGAGGAGCATCTTTCAGCTGAATGACTCCTTCTTCGATTAATTCCTCTACTCTGTCCTTGAGTGTATAGCAATTTTCGATGTCGTGTCCCTCTGCACCGGAGTGGTATGCACAATGTTTAGTCTTATCGTGCCCTCGGGAAGTAGGCCTGGGAGTATTTCTGGGAATTGGATGGAGTATTCCTGCGGCTTTCAGCTTCTCATACACTCGAGCTATGGGCTCGGCTAAAGGTGTATAGGTTTTTGTTGGTTTTCTTTCGCATCTACGCGGTTGGGTCCGTTTGGAGTGCGAGTTCGTGATTGTGGTGAGTATTTTGGATATGCTGGTTGGGTATGGTAAACAGGATATGGGGTGGCGCAGTGCTGATAATATGACTGTGGATTCTGAGTGTTTTGGTAAGAAGGCGGTGGGCTTTGATATACTGGATGTTGTTCTGGCCTATGCTCCTGAATGACCATGATGGAGGTGATCGTCTCTCCTTCCGGAGGTACCTCGATGGAATTTGACCGCATCGCTCGCTAGTTGCCTGTAGGTTGTCAAGTTTGTAATCCTGCTGTCTTAATGCCTTCCACGAAGTCGCCATTCTACGACTTCGCAAAACTTCGCCCAATTACACCGATCATTCTTTCATAATATGTCGCGTCCTTAACGATCGCACGAACAAGGTGGTCATTTCGCCGCCGTTGGAGGTTGGACCTTGCCGCTTCGACCGCCACCTCGAGCGTATTCCCGAAAGTTTCGTGGATTTCTTTTCAAGTTTCATAAGATAAAATCTGCCCAGACCGTGTCGATGTTGAACTGAATCCGCCCATGAAATCTTGTGCCATGGCATTCCAACCGCCCCATTTTCGAGGTCTTGGCATGTACCACCAGCCTCGCGGTTAGACTCGATGAATAGCTTCATGATGATTGCTTGATTTTTACCAACTCCAATCAATTTATCGCAATATGACCTTAGATGAGCTCGAGGATTCCCCTTTCCATCGAACATGTCAAATTTGGGCACCTTGTACCCTTGGGTAATTCAACGTCGGGTGCGTGCATAAGTTTTCATACTCTAAACCTTCCTCCCTTTGTTCATTTGAATGCTTTTGAATGCCTCTTTCAAGTGCGGATTTCTTTTGCCACATTTTCATCACTCTGGCTCGAGTTTGCGCTCCATTTCTTGTATTGATCTGTCTCGAGAGGATGCATGCACAATAAATGGTTGGCTTTGATCGGATGTGCTAATCCTCATATTGTTTGTGCCATCCGTCATTGGGTGGCTTGGCAATTGGGTTGAGTGGGGAGATATAAGTAGGTGGAGGTTGAGATGTGTATATAGTGAATGGATCATTTTGAGGTCGGTTTGCAAATTGGACCGGCGAGTGACATTTTGGTGTGGTGGTATGTTTGCGGCTCTGCGGGAGCTTTGGAGAAGTGGATGCTCGAGGGCTTGTGACACGATTGCATTTGTCCCTTGCTCGGAGTGGTGCATTCAAGCTAATAGGCGTGTTTGTGATATCTCTGAGCCTTTCTATTTCGGCTTGCATGATTTCCATTTCTGCAATAGTTTGGCGAGTGTTGATCATCGTGTTTCTCCTTTCGACGCCTCTGCATCCTCTACATGAGCGGGATGAGTCCTAAGTTGTTTCGTCCGGTCTTACGGATTAGTCATTTATTGGATGATCGTGCTTCTACTAATCAACGCGAATCAACCTTTTGGGGGATAAGCTAAAAATAAACCTTTAACAAATGAAGCAAACCAAGTTAGTATAATATGCAAAAAGTTGCAGACAATATATACTAATAAGCAAATTGTAAATCAAGTGCGTGTTCTAACATGTTTGGGACCTCTTTTAATGCGAGTGGGCCTAAACGCCAGATATGCGAGGTTATGACGGATTTGTCCAAGTCGCCCAACTGTAATGCTTTCGTTGGAAATGGCGACCAAATGACGGTGCACTTTTCCCAATTTCAGCATGACATGATTAGGTTTGGATTTGTCTATCATTGTCACGCTACACATAAAATTCTGGTTGGTCGTTGGGTTGAGAAACCCGTCGACAAGTTTGGTGTCTTCCTAATTGTGGTGTCAATGCCAAGGATTGACCCACCTAAGGTAAATGCATGCATGCCCTAAAATAAAGGGTGGTATAGCTCTATCTTAAGTTTCTAAGATTTGGTTTTTCTAGACGCAAGGTTCCCGAGCGGACAACTCGAGTGAGAAGGCTACGCGGCTGATCAGACGAACCGATCTAACTCCGCGCAGGCGCCAACTCTCTTAAAATTTGGATACTTTTTGAAAGAAATTTGCGGTCGCGAGCACACCAAATACAGCGTGAGTGTGATTTGTGTGAATTTTCCAGTGGAAGAAATATGAGCGGAATGCCGCTTTAAGGAAAGCGAAAGAGTAGCAATTTAAAATAAACAAAACAAAATACAGCACACAAAAATTAAATGCAAAAGTAATTGCCAAATAATTATCCTAGGTTTGCTGTGGTTAAGAACCTAAAATCCCCAGCAGATTCGCCATTTCTGTCGCGCCCTTTTTCGACCGCGGCTTTATTTTCTAAATAAATAGCGAGCCCTGCCTAATAAAAGGTTAGAAAATAAATAACAAAAAGCTAAAATGTTTAAAAGAATGCTAAAATTGCTAAAAGGATGCTAAAATTTAAAAGGGTGCTAAAATGCTAAAGGGTTGCTAGAATGCTAAGGGTTCGCGGAGTCGCCACCTAATTAATTTGGGTGAATTAGGACACCTAAATGTTTAACTAGTTTGAAGTAAAACATTAACTCCATTTTAATGGTCTGCTAAACTTAATGAGATTCTGGGTAAGGGTTCTTTATTAATCTAGAGGGAAGGGGTTGGGCACCCTCTAAGATCCGCTAACTTGCGGTTGTCCTGCCAAACCTAGGGTAATTATTATATTTTTTTAAAAAATGCAAAGTAAAAGATCTTCCTGCTAGAAAAAAAAAATGTTAAAGTGTTTACAGGTGCTTAAGTCTAAAAGGGCAAAAGGTGCTATATGTGAAAGAATGCTAAGAGGTGCTAAAATATTAAGGGTTAAAGACGCTTAACAAAAGTGCTAGCAATTTGAAAGTGCTGAGTGTAAACAAAGTAGTGCTAGGGTGCTTAGCTATTAAAGGTGCTTAAGAGTGCTAAAAGTGCAAAAAAGGTACTAGAACTTGCTAAGGTGTTAAAAGTGCAAAAATGCTAAGAGAGGTGCTAAAAATACAACCCTGCTTGAATAAAAAGGTGTTAGAAAAATAAAAGTGTTAAATGTTAAAAGAATACTAAAATTTAAAGGGTGTTTAAGATGCTAATAGGGTGTTAGGGTGCTAGTAATGCTAAGGTGCTGAAAACGCTAAAATGCTAAATGTTAAAGGGTAAAAGAATGCTAAAAGTAGTGCTAAATGGACTAATTATGTGTATTTTGATAGCTAAATTAATCTTGCCTAGCCTGCATATAATATTATATAAGAAATGTTTTAAGATGCTATTCTGAGAGTTTAAGAGAAAATCTGTTCATGGACTTTAACAAATTGTTGGTTTCATGATGCAAGTTAGATTACTTATTTTTGCAGATTTTAAACATGCTTAATAGTCCTAAAAGGCGGATAAAGAAGAATGCGTTTCTAAAATGTAATTACTTTCCACCTTATATGTTTGAAACTTAATGGTTCTAAATATCCTAAATATTACAGAAAATAGAGTAATTGAATTACAATAAACAAATAAACAAATGAATAGCAAGTAAAGAGAGAGGATGGGATTTAGGAATGCTCTTTACGACGGATGACGACGTCCTATTTGTTTTTCTAGGAATTCTTGAAACGGGAACGCGAATGCGGATGCACATAGACGCGGGTTGTCGTTTGAAATAGCTCGTGATGAGTCTCGCCGTGAGACTCTTTATTTTTGCTCCGATGCGTTTCATGCAAAATAAGAGAAGATAAGGATTAGTATAGGCTCCCACTTAAACATTAACGCAAGATTTAAGTACACATAGAGTCTTTCATCTCAACTGCCCAGATGGCAAACATGCTCAATGTATAAACAAACACTTAATTAACGAATTGGGCTTCCAGATTTATTGGGGAAAAGAAGACAAGAAAAGAATCCCGATTAATTAAGTTCTTCGCATAAAACAACCAAAGGAGAATTCAGGGCACTTTAGCACCCAAAACAAACATACTGGATAGTAGCAATAACATGAGAAAATCATTTATCCATATCAGGATCCATTCCAATAGTCTTGCTAAAATACGAAACCAATTAAATTGAGCTAAAATATGCCAGGATCCCGATAGGTCATGTTACTTGAGATATCTGAGATATGCAGGATATAGAAATAACGCAAAATTATGTGAAGGGATACATCTGGACTGTATGAGGTCATCTAAGTGAGAATTAACAGTGCAAAATCATATTAATATCATATTACATGGCACCATGACATTTAAGGCCAGCCGATTGAACATATGGTTATAACATAGATTTTAACTCAACAAACTGTCGTATCTCCCACATCCAGGACATGCTACACATTTGTTTGCAACAGATAGTCACCCATATTAGCCACAGTAGGATACAAGCTTCAGATTCAGATTAATATGCCCCTCAAGTATAGGAAGCGAATTAAAACAAGCAAGCCATTAAGATTAGATGAGACTGTGTGTTTGGATCATAGTAACTAATAGGCCATCCACTGGGGATTCCATTTTTTAACAAATTAGATTACACCAACACAGACAACAAATATTAGAGTATTCCCGTAGAGGCGAAGGTTCACTGAAGTTGAACTAAACCTAATGCAGACCCAACTATGTCAAACTAACTTCAAGCTAATTCTAACATACCCAGACCAATACACACATCACGTAATGTAAACGAGGGGAATCCAAAATAGAACTGACTTCCACATTCCGAGAGGCAGCATGGTAACATTAAGATCCCCTTTCTATTTTTTTACATATTATTTATGCTACAGATTTAAGAGTAGATTTATCACTTATTCACAACCGAATCGACTTCATTCAACTATAAAAAATGTGCAGATAAATTGGCAAGCGATGAAACAAACATCATGTTATCCATTCAACTAATTCCAAACATTGCGTAGCATGATATGAATTAAAGGAGCTTGTTAGCACATGATAAGCATCCTGAATCCATGTTAACCTCAGACCATCCTTAAACTAGGTGTAACATTGTTCATATGCTTGTATTGAGTTCAACACAAAATTTATCGATCATTAAATCGATCCTAATATAATTCGACAAATAAATGGACTCGAGCATCCAAACAAGTTCAAACCACTCATGACGACACATAATTATTCAATACAGTCACATACCATCATTGCGTCCTACATTAACCTAATATTAATGCGAGCAGAACTAAACTATCACAATTAACACTCACAACACACATCGGTATACAAATGGTATTAATAATGAACAACAGAACACATCATTCGAACAGGTTGCAAGGCGTAAATGAGAAATCTGAAAGAGACGGGTTTACCTTTCTCCGACAAATAACCGGCAGCGTATCAAGTCGTGAGTCACTCGACGTTATTGCGATGCGACTAAAGGGTAAAGTCGCTTGATTTTTGGCTAGAATTAAGAGAAAGATTTGAGCTTTACTTGCGCGATGCTAATGGTCCGTTTGTCGATTGCTGGACCTCTCTCGTATTGTGCTTCTCCCTCTTTCTGCTCTACTCTCCGTCTCAATTTCTGACCTAAACTGCTATCTCCTAACGGCTGCTAAGGGTGAACTGATTACTATCTCCTGAGCCCTTAATCGATGCCATCGCCGCCCTCTTTCACCCCCCTTTGCATGTCTAAAAATGCTCAATTTATAGCCTCCAAATGGGCTTCGATTTTGGACAACCCTTATGGTCAATCTTTGAATTGATTTTGAACTGATTCCGCTTGATTCTTACTGCCCTCTGATTTTTAGATGATTTGGAGTAAGATTCTCGGGTGTATATTTGGAAGGGTTCAGTTAATATCTCGATTTAGGTACCATTTCGGGTTATGGTGAGTTGTGGGTTGCAGGTAATGAGTTGGCCGGATTTTCCGACCGCAAAATCCGTGAGACTCAGCGATCTTAGGTTTTCGTGAGGTTTTAGGTTTTTTTTTTTTCTGTGTTTTGTTCTTGTGGGTTCTTGCATTGTGGACGATGGGCAAAGTAAAGAGCGGGGGGTCTTGGGCTGGGTAGGTAGTGTGGGCCAGGTTAGTTGGGCTGGGCAATGGGCTGCTTTTTAATTAGTTAGGGTATTAGTTAATTAGGGAGTTATTTTTTAATTAGGGAAGTGGGCTGCGTTTTGGATGGGCTGGGCGAGTTAAAGGCTGGGTAGTTAGTATTTAATTAGGGGTATTAGTATTAAGAGTTTTAATTAGTTTAATTAGTTTTTAGGCTAGTTAATTAATTCTAGGCAAGTGTATTAATTGATTAGTGATAACTTAAACTAACAAATGTGATTAAAAATAATTAGATGCTTTATTAGTCTAATTGTTAAAATAATAAATGCGGGCGTGTTATTCAATTAGTGCTTAATATTTAGAATGCGGCGCTATTAAAAATCTTATTATTGTGCATTATTGCGAAGTTAAATTAAAATTGAATTGAGCTTAGATTAAATTACTTAAATGCTGAATGCAAGTACGATATTTAAGAATCGTTTAAAGCTTTTATAAATGCGGTGCTATTAAATGCATGTATTAGATTAAAATTGATTTTAAATTACAAATGATTATTAATAAATGCGGCTATGCTACCTGACACGACGTCGTTGCTAAATTATTTATTTTATGTATTTATTATTTATTTAAGAATTACGACAAAGTTTAAAGTTAATAAGTGCGGGCGCGGGACTCTAAACGCTTAAGACTTTACGTAAGACGCGATGCCATTATTAAATTAATTATTTATGCCTGTATTTAATGTTTTATTGTTGTATTTTATTATAAAAATCCTAAAAAATTATTATTACAAAATTAGTGTAATTTTATGGTTAATGGCTGGACGGGAGGGTCAAAATTGGGTGTCAACAATGCCTTTAGAATTTACACATATTGTTATAGCATTAGTCTTATAAATATTTTATCAAAATACATTCCTTTTATAAACACTTGCATCATCTTTCTCTTCAAATATTTTTTAAAACATGCATTCTCTCTAACATAATAATTAACCCTAGGTTTGGCAGGACAACCGCAAGTTAGCGGATCTTAGAGGGTGTCTAACCCCTTCCCTCTAGATTAATAAAGAACCCTTACCCAGAATCTCATTAAAGTTTAGCAGACCATTAAAATGGAGTTAATGTTTTACTTTAAACTAGTTAAACATTTAGGTGTCCTAATTCACCCAAACTAATTAGGTGGCGACTCCGCGAACCCTTAGCATTTTTTGCAATTTTAACACTTAGCATATTAGCATTTTTAGCATCCCTAGCAACCCTTTTTTTAGACTTTAGCACTTTTAGCACTTTCAGCACCCTTTACTTAAAAATTAATCCTTTAGCACCCTTTTTAAATCTTTTAAACATCTTTAAGCCCTTTTAACATTTTTAGCATTCTTTTAAATATTTTAGCATTTATTTTATTTTCTAACCTTTGTTATTTAAGCAGGAGTTTATAAAATAAATGTCGCGGCCGGAAAAGGGCGCGACAACAGTATATGATTCTCGAAGTGAAGACAAACAATTCTACTAGTTATCTAATCTGCAACATTTATTAAAACAAGTTTATCACATAAGCCCTGCACATAGACCCAATTACATACTTAGCATACTCAAACCATCAGACCAACAAATATCATGAGGCATTTCACCTATTCACTGTCATATTCCTTTGAAATGAGTTGTTAACATCACTTTTAAGATACTGCATCAAAATAAATCTAACAAAAACTTGGTAAGCTAGGTCGCTTGGTTTAATTACAAACAGATTAACCGAACATCACATTTAGACTCTTAAGAACGCAACAACCTGAACCGCCAAACTGAATCAATAACAAAACACAAAGAACACAGCAAGTAAAACAAACTGAGAGGAATTCCAGTTTACCTTCTCCGGACAGCGAACCGAGGCAGCGTATCAAGTCGTCGATTCACTCGGAGAATGCGATTATGCGATAGAAAGGAAAAAATGAAGCTTTTGCGAAAATTGATGATTCTTAATGTCGGATTGCTTTCTCTGGATGGTAAAAGCTTTTCTACCGAAAAAATCCTTTTTCCTGATTCTTGCCAATGCCTTTGCATGTGTATGTTGCTATCTTTTTATAGTCTCCATTTTGGGTTCCCCATTAGGTGCGATTTGGACTGCCTTTCAAAGCTTTGGTAAGGACTGATTTGTGCGAGGTGTTTTTTTACCATTCATGAGTGATTCGAACCGATTTTGCTGCTTATTTTTTGGACGAATCTTGGTATCAATATCTTATATGATCTGTTAAGGCAAGTTTTGATTTTAGGTCGATTTGGTGCGATTTTAGGTTGACATTTACCAAAACGAAAAAGAGAGATTTGGAGTACTGATTTCGTGCGATTTGGGCAGGGTTATGGTAAAGAAATATTCTGGTTATGTATTCCCCAACCGGAAAATCCGACGGGGATCCTGTGAAGGGGAGGGATATAAGTCTGGGATGATGGGCTGGCGGGTTGTGGGCTTCGGTAGTGGGCTGCTGGGCTGGGCGACGTGGGTTGGGTAGAGTTTAGGTATTAGGTATTTAATTTGGGTAGTGTGTTATTAGTTTTAGGTGTATTATTTAATTAGTGGTAAATTAAAAAATTCAAATTGTGATTAAATTATTTAGGTGTTTTATTAGTCTAAGTTTGAGTTTAAATTATTATAAAAATAAAGACGGGCGTGCTATTTAATTAGTGTTTAATATTTTATAATGCGATGTCGTTAGAATCTTATTTATTATGTGTATTTTGAGATGTTAAATTAAAATTGAATGGGGTTTAGATTAAATTATTTAAATGCTAAATGCAGATATGATATTTAAGGATTGTTTAAATGCTTTTATAAATGCGACGCTATTATTTAAAAATCTTATTTATTGTGCATTATTTAAGCTAAAATTGAATTACCTTAATATGACTTTAGGCGCTACAATAATTATGAAATTGCTTTGCGTATTAATAAATACGACTATGCTATTTGACACGACGTCATTGCTAAATTATTTATTTACGTATTTATTATTATTAATTATCATTTAAGAATTGTTTGGGTTTTAATTAATGGGAAATAGGGCTTATGAATAATATTCATGAAATTGTTGTTATTAAAATGACGAATGCGGATGTGAGACTCAAGGTGTGCACGTAAAATGCGGTGCCATTATTAAATTGCTTATTTATACATGTATTAATATTTATTGTTGCATTTTATTATTATTATAAAAAATTATTTTGAAAAATTAGTGTAATTTTATAGTTAATGACTAGACGGGAGGATCAAAATTGGGTGTCAATAGCCGATCGAGGTACTTCTTGGGCATTGAGGTTGCTCAATCCAAATCATGAATTGCCATTTCACAGAGGAAGTATGGACTTGATATTCTTGAGGAGACAAGGATGACAAATTGTAGGCCTATTGATTTTCTGTTGGATCCAAATGTTAAGCTCTCACCAGGTCAGGAGAACCTCTTAGTGATCCTGAAAGATATAGAAGGCTGGTAAGGAAATTAAATTATCTCATAGTGACTCAAGCTGATGTTACCTTTTCGGTTAGTGTTGTAAGTCAATTCTTGAATACTATTTGTAACAGTCATTAGAATTAAGATATTTGCCTCCTTCAATACATAAAATATGCTCCAGGGAAATAATTACTCTATGAAGATTGAAGACATGAGAAAATTATTGGCTATTCAGATACAAATTATTGTTAGGCGTATTTTGTATACGCTTTTTGAGTCATTTTTAGTTAGTATTTTACTCATTTTGTTGATGTTTAGTATAGTATTAGGGTCGTTTTCCTTTCTTTTGTGTCACAGCGGTCAGAAATGGAGAAATGACGAAAAGGAGAGGAAATGAGCTTATTTGAGATGAAATTGCACACAAAAGGGCCAATAACTGAAGTCTCAGAAGTCCCGGGAAGTATAGAAGAGACCAGACGAAGTCCGGACGAAAAAAGGGACAAGAAACGGGAAAAAAAAATGTCACCGGCGCCGCGGCGCCGACCCCTGAAACTTCTGGAAACTTGCAGATTTTTCGGCGCCGTAGCGCCCAATCTCAGGGCCACGGCGCCGACGCGGGAATTTTGACGTTTTGAGCCGAATTTGACACGTTTTCAGAGTCCAAAAGAGATAACTTTTTCTACCTACAAAACCTATATAATCCCTAAAACCCTGTTCATTAATCTATCATCCTTCAGACCTCCTCATACCACCATTCTACACTCATCCACTTTGTAAATATTCCACAACACAACTCTTGAACGCTAGAAGGCTTGGGGATTTGTTCTTAAGTATTTTCTTTCTCTTTTGCTTTGTTTATTTCAGTTTATGTATAAAGATTGTATTAGTTCTTAGCGTGACTATGGCTAGGAGCTAATTACTTATTAGGGATTTTCTTGTGATTCGCTTGAAACTATTATTCATGAATTAATGCATTAGTTTTGGTTTCTTCTTTATATAGTTGAGATTTATTCAATAATTTCTTTGATTGCTTGGTAATTAATTGATCACTAATTATCATCACATATATGATTTCTAATCGAGATCCGAAAGGGGAGATTGTGAATATGCTATAGTTGAATAAACATAGGTTAAAATTGTGGACGAAAGTACCCCGATACTTGTGTAGTTTAATAGGTTATTGTTCTTAATCCTCATTTGTGGTAAATCCTATCATCGAAAGATAGAAGGGTTCTGCATCGGGGTTGAGTGTTTATATATCCTAACCGGAATATAAAACGGCTTAGTTAACCTGCTATCTTAACATAGAAGAAGAACTTTTATTGTTGCATTAAAGATTGAATATAGTGGATATTTGATGATCTTGGAAGCCCTAATTCTCCATCATAACTGATTTAAATCAAAGAATTTTTATAATTAGTTATTTTCTGCATTATTAGTCTAAAATTCTAAACCAATTAACGTTAACCAAATAGATACTATAGAATAGATAGCCGGTACTTGAAAACCAGTCCCTGAGGACGATATTCGGTCTTACTCAGACTATATTACTTGTCACGATACGTGCACTTGCGTTAAGCATGTGGATAAATCGCTAACAATTATATAGGGTCATCCTCTGATATACAATCCATTTTTGGATATTGTGTGTCAGTTGGGGGAAATTTAGTGTCTTAAAAAAACAACAAACATGTGGTTGCTAGGTCTAGTACAGAAGCAGAATATCGGACTATGGCAGTAGCGGCATGTGAATTCATATGGATCAAGCAACTACTGAAAAAGTTGAAATTTAGAGAGATTAAATTGCATCGAAACCAGTGTGCGATAATGAAGCTGCACTTTATATTGTATCGAATTCAGTATTTCACGAGAGAACCAAATATATAGAGATTGATTGTCTTTTTTTCATAAAGAATGTACTCCCAAGAGACATCATCACGGGGTTCATGCGATCAAATGATCATCGTGCAAATATATTCACCAAGTCCCTAGCCTGTCCCAGAACGAGTTACTTATATAACAAACTTGCTACATATAATTTGTATGCACCAGCTTGAGGGGAAGTGTTAGAATCTGTGAAGATTCTAACATTTATGTAAATATAGTAGATATAATATTATGTAATCAAGATTTGATTTGTATTGATTTTCGTTCTTTTTTAGGACATGTAAACTTAGCTATTTAAACCCCAATAGCTTTATGGAATAATCAAGCTGAGTTTTCTCTCAAACTCTTCTTTCTTACAACTATAAAAGTTGGGGAGAGGTGATAGAGATGAGAATGAGGAGGAATGTGTCTATTTTCGAGAATCAATTCAGATTTATACTAGGGCAATCAAATACTGTAGACATTCATATTCTCATGAGATTGTTGGAGCAGTGTAGAAATAAGAAAATAGACTTACATATGGTATTCATTGACTTAAAAATGACATAAGTCCATAGGGAGGTTTTATGAAGATGCTTGAAGTCTAGAGGTGTGCATGTGTCACACATTAGAACGATTAAGGACATGTATGATGGAGTTAAAATCCAAGTGAGAACAATGGGAGTAGATTCATAACACTTCCTAATTAATATGGGGTTGCATGAGGAATCAACTCTTAGCCCATTTTAATTTACTTGGTGATGGATGAATTGACATGACATATTCAAGGAGAAGTACCATAGTGTATATTATCAGCATATGACATAGTATAGATTGATGAGACATGCAGTAGAGTTAACGATAGATTGAAAGATCTCAGATACAGACCGTAGAGTCTCAAAGTTTCAGACTGAGTGAGACTAAAATAGAGTATATAGAGTGCAAGTTCAGTGACATATCACATGAGATGAATGTGGGAGTGAGGATTGATTCATGTGTCATTACCAATAGAGTAGGCTTCAAGTATCTTGGATTAATAATACAAAAAATAGGTTGATCGATGTTGATGTCACTCATGGAGCGACATGGATGAAATGAAGGCTCACATTTGGTGTCATGTGTGATAAAAATGTATTACCGAGACTTAAAGGTAAGTTATATAGAGTGGTTGTTAACAAACTATATTGTATGAGGCAAAGTGTTGTCAAATCAAGAACTCACACGATCAAAAGATGAATACAACATAGATGATAATGCTTATATGGATGAGTTGACACACTACGAGAGATAAGATTAGGAATGAAAATATACGAAAAAAAGGTGAGAGTGACCTCAGTGGTGTACAAGATGCGGAAAATGAGGTTGAGATGGTTCGAGCATGTAAAGAGGAGGAGCATAGATGCCTCAGTGAGGAGGTGCGAGAGGTTGATAATGATATGTCTAAAGATAAGTAAATGTAGACTACGTAAGAATTGATGAGAGGTGATTAAACATGACATGACACATCTTCAGATTACCGAGGACATAACCCTAAATAGAAAAGCATTGAAGTCGAGGAGTAGTTGGATAGATGGTTAGTAGGTAGTCAATTGATTTTTCTCTTTCCTGTGGGAGAGCATGATTCTAGCTTAGAGCATCTTGTATGTGCCCTCTTCTACTTATATGTATTATTATTATTATCATCGTATTCTTCAGTTGTATTACTATTGTTGTTTCTTTTACTTAAGTTATCTTTACTATTTTTTTATGTCAGTACTTTTCTTTTTTATAGTATTTTCACCATAGCTTTACTCTTGTATTTGTCAAACCTATTTTTGAAAACATTTTTTTAACTGAGGGTCTATCATAAATAATCTCTCTATCTCACACAAGGTAGGTGTAAGGTCGTAGATCACACTGAATATGTTGTTGGTGTGTATAGTCCAATGAATACAAAATGTTAAAATTTGTTAATGACACATACAAATATGGATGGTGTCAAATACTTTAGCACGTCGCAAAACTAAAAGAGTGTCAATTAAATGAAGTATTAATTGATCCAATAATATAATATTTGCTATGACAAACATTCATCACTTTTCTTCCAATGGAAATTTAAATTTTTTATTTTTATTTTTTATCCAATGTTTGATATTTGCTTTGAGGCTTCAATTAATTTGGATTCTTACGGTGTAAAGCTCATTAAAAATGTCAGCTCTTTTCATTCCCAAAACTCAAATTCGAAATATCTTATTATGAATAAAAATATACTATCCATCATACCACAATGTATGGTAGTGCAATTTAAAATTTGATAAATGGATACACCCTAAATGTTCTTAGTCATATGACATTAGGGTTGCACAAAAGGTTAAAATCGGACCGAAGAACATTTTTCAGAAAATGAGGACTGAAGACTGAATCGAATTCCAGACCAAATTTTGTGCAGCTCCTATGTGGCATGACCACTAAATTTGTTGTAGGAGAAAACGAATATCTAACCTATGGATGGATACGAGAACATTTGTTGAGTACAAATAGCGTAATTATCACGAGGAAGTGTCATGCAACTTTGTGGTGGTTTGTGGTCCATGCTGTTGTCTAATGGCATTAAATGTGGTATGTTGTCTTTGGGCTATACAAAAAAACTAATGTGCATGTCACTTCACATAGACAGCACCAAACACCCTCCTCCACTCATACTTTTAATTTTTAAATGAGGTGAAATTTAAAGTGTTTGTTTGGCAAAGTGGTGAAATTAGCCTACTTCTTTAAAAAGTGTTTTAGCTAAGTAGTAATTTGTGTTCATTAATTATTTGAAACGTACTTTTACTATTAATTTATATTTCGGTCCATTTCCTTCCCCATTCTCCCTCCCTGGTGTAACAAAAAAGAAAACACATTCAATATTTAAAATAGGGATAAGACATTATTACCCCTAAACTTTGACCAAAGTTGTTATGACACACCTTATCTTTTCAGGAGTCCTATTACGGTATTATCCCTTGAACTTTTTTAAAACGAAATAATTGCAAACCTTAGAGTTGAAGTGGCAAGAAGAATGTACTTCAATGATTCACTCTCCCAAAGAAGCATAAAATCTGACACGTGTCATTTTTTAATTGAGTACTTCACATTTAATTACACCTAATTAATTATCATTAAAGCTTAAAAAAAATTCTAAACTGATTTTTAAAATGTGGAAAACTTTTATTAAAAATTTGTATTTTCTTAAAATATAAACAACTGATTTTTAAAAAAAAATGGAAAATCCAAAATTTTAGAAAATAAATATGGAAAACTGAGTTTTCTTATTAAAAAATCTGGAAAGCTATTTTTTTAAAGAAAATGTGGAAAACTTTTTTTTTTCTATATATGAAAAAATCTAGTTTTTCAAATTTAGTTTAAAAAATGGGGTTTTCACATTTTAAAATAATAATTAGTTTTTCCAATTTTTTTTATAAAAATCCATTTTTCACATTTTGAAAAGAAAAAAAAAATACTTTTCCAGATTTTTTTTTAAAATCCAATTTTTATTTGAAAATTAAAAGTATCCTAAAAATGAAATCTAGATTTTTTAGGATATTTAAAAAAAATCCAATTTTTCATATTTTAAGAAAAATCCATTCTTCAAATCTTTTGTTATTTTTTTTTTCCAGATTTGTTTGAAAAAAATCAGATTTTGAGATTTTAAAAAAAATCCATTTTCCTTTGTTTAAATAAAATTTAGTTTTTCAATTTTTAAAAAATTTATCACATAAATATACATGCGCCAAGGAGAGTATATGTCACTCTCCCATAAGAAAGTAGATATCAAATTTCAGGGTAGTAACTATTCCGTTTGAAAAAAGTTCAAGGGGGTAATAAAACTCCTAAAAAAGTAAGGTGTATCATAGCAATTTTGATCAAAGTTCAGAGGGTAATAGTTTCTTATTCCTTTAAAATAAGTGCTTCTTTCTGAAGAAAAAAAAGGGATAATGTAGTATTACATCCCTGAACTATACCCCCTACTTTATTTTAAAGTGTAATGAATACACCCTTCGGGGCTGAGGTGGCAAATAGAGTATGATCACTCTCTTGGAGACATGTGAGATGCGAAAATTAAACTAAATTTATGATTAATATGTACATGTGTCCTTTTTTAATTGGACATTTTGCAATTAATTAGTGAACATAGTTAATTAACACTAAAATTTAAGCTGATATCTTTATAATTAATTTCCCTTCTTTATTTGTGAAATAAAGTCAAATGTTATTATTTTTTAAGTTTTTAGAAATTTTGAAACTCCATGGAAGCTTTGTTCTACTCCAAAAGCTCACTAAAATTTAATTCTCCAAGAAATCAGTCATTTTTTTTTATTGAAATGGAGCCGGTTTAATTAATTTTATTCTCCATCTTCTCGAAATTCAATAAAACATTAGTTAAATCCTCATCAATCAAGCTCAAATTTTAACTATAACTTCACAACAACATTTCACCCAAAGCAGAATGCTTGATATAAAGAAGCGATGACCGCAATGGCCACGAGTTCGATCCTCGATAAACCTTCTTGGTTGGCGCATCACACTGGGCCACTGCCTAAGTGTAGTTATCGACGGCGTGGTTTGCGGTATCATACACGTCGGCCGGTTCACAAGACTGAAAGAAAGAATAGCATGATTCCTTCAGAAAATAAAATAAAAAAAAAACATTATCACCCAACCCATGTAATCAATAACAACTAAGAATTCCACATGCACATTCTTCAAGCTTTTTAAAGGTTCAACAATGATTTTTGAATCTCACCCTCTACTGCGTTCCTAGCATTCCTGTACCGCTCATCGAATCACCCCAAAACACAACCAGACCTCCTCTAATCACCAAAACTCAGCCATTGCTCAACACCGAAAAACTCCATAGTTGTTACCCATTTCACAAAATCACCTTCATTTTTGCTACTAGACAAAAAAGAACGAAGAAGAAACGAGAAAAAATAAAATGATGCGTCAGGCGCGGGTATACACCGCATCTAATATAATTGGAATTCGGGTTGGACCAATAGCACATAAGGTGCAAAGAAATACAAAAAGAAACAAATGTTTAGACGGGTAATAGGACCTTCGTAAAAGTAAAGTGTGCTGAAATTTCGAGTATAGTTCAGAGGTAATAGTGTCTTATCACAAAAAAGAAATACTTTTAGCCTTTAAAAAGCATGCCCAAATAAGCTATTACTATATTTAAAATTGTTCTTAATATAAAAACTTTTTACTTATAATTTCTCAAAAGAATATCCTTTAGACAAACATTTTGCATCAAAAATATTTCCGTTTATACCAAACACACCCTAAAAGCCCCTGTGTTTTCTACTTATTGTCCCACTTCACTCCAATCACTTCCAAAACAGAACAGGTATGAGGAAACAAAACAAAAAATACAAGAAAACCCAAAAATATGAAAAGAAAGAAAGGACATTAATGGAGATAGGAATGGGTATGTTATGGGTTTCCATGCAAGAAAGAGAGAGAAGAAGAACAAGGACGAAAACACTTGCAGTACAACTTTATATTGAAAAAATAAAACAGAATCTTGAAAATACATTTTTAGTAGTACTTACTATTTTTTCAACTTGGTGGTATGAATGAAGAGGATCCAATTTCCTTGTCTTTGGTAGGGCTTACACACACTTATCTTCTCTTCTAATAGTAGTACTAGTTTGTTTTTGTCTCTCTTTGACACTATTTTAATGCCTTTCCTTTTTTGGTTGAATTGAACAAAGAGCCACAAAATTCTGCACTTGTGTCAATTTTTATTATTTAACTACATAGATTTATAATCATACAAATATTTTTGACTCGTTTAAAATTACGTGATTCAAAAATCTCTTTTTATTTCTTAAATTTCTAATATAATTAAACTTCTTCCTATAAATTGGGACAGAGGGATTATAATTTTAAAGTAGTGTGCTGTTGTCTGCTTTTCTTTCTGACGTATTGCACTTCTCTCTCTCCAGTGATCTTATCTCTATTTCTTTCATGTTATGTTACTTATTTTCTTCACCATTTTTAGCAAAAGCTAAGAATACCTACAAAGCTAACAGCAATTCTGTCATGTCACTTATAATTCTCTCCTGAGCCTGCTGCAACTTTCTTGAAATTATTAAAAGGGTACGCTTGTTTTCTGCACCTTTTTATCTCTGTTTGTTTCTTGATGATAATATCATGTGTTTTCCTCAAAAAAATTTGTGGGTTTTTAGTATTTTTGGTATTGTTTTTACTACTAGAATTATTGTTAGTATGAGTATGATTCTTTAATTATTGTTGTTCTCTTTGTAAATTTGGAACTTTGGGTTCTTTTCTTGATCTACTATGAGTAGCTTCAAATTTACTTTTCTGATGTAGTTCAGGTCTTAGTGGACTATGATGCTTTGCATTTTCATATCATAAGAATTTTGTGTTTATGAGTTCTGAATTTTAGAAAATGCCACCTACTAGGTTCTTGATAAGTTAATTATACATATTAAGTCTATTATTAAACAAAAATACAGGGTTTGAGCCAAAGCTGGTGAATGTTGTTAACCCGTAGACAAAGCTGTAGCTCCGCGCCTGCAGATATATGTTGTTACTTTAAGTTGCAATTGTATTCTGGACGAAATTCCAATATAGGTAAATATGAAGAAACTGGACTTTTTTTTGTGGATACTAACTTATAGCCTCGGGTTGAGTTTACTTGAGGTGTAAATATGAAGAACAATGAAAAATTTGGTTCAACTCGAGGAATTGAATCAATTTATCAAAGTTTCCATGTGAAAATTTCTGAAAGATGCTAAACTGTTCTTGAAATTTTGTAGTTCAAAGCTTTGTAGGCTTTAGTTTCTTTATTGTGTTGTTGATGAGTCCATGACTTCATGGAAAATGGTGTATTTCAGCTCAGACTCTTCAAAAATGTTGCTGCGCTGTGTCGATTCCTTCAAAAGGAACTACTTTCGGAAGATCCGACACGCACCCATCGACATTTTTGAAAAGTCAGAGCGACATAGATCAACTGATTTTGGGTGCAGTTAAGATTTATGTTAAGCATTAATGATATCTCTAGTGAAATTGTGTCCCTTTGTTTCTTTGATGTTTTCTGGTTTCTCTGAAAATGAAATGAAGTGTTGAATTATTCAAACGAAAAAACGAAAGTGGAAACTCAAATGGCATATTTTGAACTTGGGGATGCTATTCTTCTATAGAAGTTTTCTGATGTTACCTTTTGTTTTCTAGGTTCTTCCAAAAATTGAATTTTGCTAGAGTTCAAGAAGCTTTGGAGTTCTGATGATTATTTCTCAAACTGAAACTCGATAGGTATTGTATTTCTCATTTCAACCTTTAATTAATTAACCATTTTAGCACTATCTTGTTGAACTTGCTAGCTTTTTCCTACACGGTTTAGCTGACCAAGAGTCATTACGATGATAACAATCAGTCCAAGGCTTAACATAAACTGTGTTTAAGCTGTAAGCAGGTAGATCTTTTCCCATATGTGAACAAATTATGTACTTCTATTTGTGTGCGCTAGTACTGATTGAAAATGTGAAATTCTTACACCTTCCTGGTGGTGGCTCATTTTACTGATCCAGGAATTTCAAAGCTGTTTGCATAGGGGTATACTGTACTTGTTCATATAATTATCAATATGTTGATAATTGTTCACCAGAAATCATCCGTTCTCCATGTCGAAAGCTAGGAATTCTAAAGTAATTATAAATTTCACAGGTAAATGAAAACCAACTAAGAAGCTCCTCTCTGATACTTTTCATACGATGTCCCTTTGTTATGATTCCTTCCTCCGTTATGTTATAAACTAATGACTCGTACTAACTTACAGAGCAGAAAGCAACCAGAATTTCAAAAGAATACAGTTTGAAACGCTCAATGTTTTATTCTACCTCTCTAAACGGTCACTTCGAATGGGGAAGTGGGTAGGAAGGTTAATTATAAGTTTAAAATAAAGAGTTTATATTCCACCTTGTAGAAATCTAGTTTTCCTGTTTAATCATTGTAAAAGTTAGTACATTTAGGAGTCTGACAAAGTGATTGGTATGACCTTGTACGTCTGATAGCTTATGTATATGGGGAGTGACTCTGGTGCATGTTCTATGATATCTCCGCTATTCTTGAGTTAAAGCTAAAATGTCCTTGGATTACACACTAATTAAATCAAGTATATGAATTTTTACAACAATGCTACATATGTTATCCGTTTTACACCCATGGATCACTTTCATATGAAGTTACTAAGGTGAGGTGTATGAATGGTAGGCAAGTAGGCTCTCCAACTCCTGCAAATTCTTTGCCTTCTGAATTTTTTTCCTATCATAGCCATGTCTTGGAAGCTAGTGCTTGTTTGGCTTTCTGTGACCATGCAGAATCTCATGGATTGACCGCCTCACTGACTTATTTTTAATACCTAAATCAGATCTCTTTTTCTGTTAACCACGTGTTTTATTCGTTCATACTTTTAAGTGTTTTTTCCTCTTGCCGGATTGCAGTTTATAGTTAAAATCTTGAAAAGGGGCTAACCTTCTTCCATTAGATGTGTTTATCATATTTGGTTTCTGTGCCCTTAATTGATAATCTTGTCTATCTATTCACACTCGGTGTGCGACTTGATTTACAATTCAAGAGAGATGATTGATATGCATTATTGGTCAACTGATCTTGAAAGTACTGCCCCAGCATGAAAGATTATTTTTTTCTGTTCGAAAAATCACGTACTTCGTTGTACATATGCAGGTGAATAAAGGAACGACAACCATCCATCCATTGAACAAACAGTCCCTGCTGTTTACCAAAGTCTAAATCCATACCCGACTTATCTCCAAGCAACATGAAGCCTCCAAATTTCAATCTTGAATCAGAAGACGAGTCCGACGTCAGCAACTGCCAAATTGGTTCGAACAGCAATGATCTGATGCCCGTTACTCTTGACTTGACTCTTGGCTTCCACAGCAGTGACACCGGGTTGAAAGATAACAATGAGGCGAGTGATGAAGTAGTACCCCATCCGCCAACGGCAGCACTATCCCGGGTTTTCTCGTGCAATTTCTGCAGGCGCAAGTTTTACAGCTCTCAGGCATTGGGCGGACACCAGAACGCGCATAAGAGGGAGAGGACTTTGGCAAAGAGGGCAATGCGGATGGGAATGTTATCGGACAGGTACGGCAGCTTGGCATCGTTGCCCCTTCACGGGGCAGCATTTCGGTCTCTTGGAGTTGAAGCTCATGCTTCCGCACACCAACGTGTCTTGCACCAAGAAACGAATATTCATGCAATTAGAAGCGGGGCGAGATTTGAACAAGGCTATTTTGGAATGCCAGTATTCGTGGAAGATGATGAAGTTGAGATGTTTTGGCCCGGTAGCTTCAGACAAATAGAGGGAATTGGTGGCAATGTTGGGTATAATAATTCAGGGCCAAGTTCCAACATAAATTTTGTAGCTGTAGCTCCTCAAACTAGGACAGATCCAACATTGCCTGATCTTAATTTGAAACTCTGATGGTCTTTTTTGGCATTTTATTCTACTTTTTGTATCAGAATTTTCATAATTGTGGTATTACATTTTAGTGCTCTATTTGTACAGGAGCTGAATGGTTGAGATTGTCTTGAGCTTTCAATAGTACCCCCTCTGAATTTTATCTATCCCAAATTTTGTAATTTATTACAAATTTCAGATTTGGTACATTGTTGATATTGTTTGATTTATGCAAATCTCTCATCTTTACCCCATTTAACCCTGTTTATTCAGTTGAGAAATTTCAGTTGGTAATCATTGTTCATCAAATTTAGGCCAATTGGGACACATGGAATCATATCTAATTTATGTATTAAAACTTTCTAATTAAAAAGAAAAAACTAGAATCTAACTCAGAGATTACGCACGAAATAAGATTCATTCATCACTTAATGCATGTAGGAGGGCTGTAAATTTCCGTCACGATCATCGGAACCATCAATCATAAAATTAGCCAGTCAGGAAGTCTCGTAACAAACGTCAATGAAACAGTAACCAAACTCGCAATTCGTATTGATAGAAACTGATTCAATTACAATAGCTAGTAATCATACCAATACTTGAACGAGAAAATTACAATTGAAGTACCGAAAGTAAGGAATTGTAGAGAAGAAGGAGATGAGAAACTAGATTCAGAGAAAGGGGATGAGAGACGCAAACTTTGCAAATTGCAATATAATACGCATAAACCGTTCTTCTAAACCGTAGTCCTTTTAACCAGTTGTTAATTGGGCCTAGGTCCCAAATCAACCTTTGTGAAGACCTTCCAGTTCTATTGCTTCTTCTCGGCCAATAACTGGTTGTGTAATATTGGGCTGGAGCTGCTTCATAACAATACTACGGTCCTCAATAAGAACCTTGTCCTCAAGGTTCGAGTCGAGAATAATTTTAGTAGCGCGTTCCCTGCCAATTGTAGCCAAGACAAACTGTGCTATGTTTCCAAAAAATAGTATGTGCTCCAGTATACTTCTCGCAACAACCACCAACCTTGGTCTAAACAATGTGGCACATTTCTCCAGCTGCTTGTAGTAAATATAACCAGTGCTCTCATCAAATTTGTATGGCATGGTCTCCAAAAACATTGAGACACCAGAAGCCTTCTTCATGTCATCCCAATAACCATGTGAAAGAGGCCTACCCTGGGAAAGATTGAGTGCCATAATTTTCTCATGAGGTTTTAATAACAGCTGAACATTGACTCTCCATGTTGCAGGAATGAATTTTTAAAACTCTATAGCACGTGCTTGGCATAGTCTCTCTATCAAGTCAATGTACTCGTTTCCTCCATTGTATTTTGGACCGAGATGTCCTTCACTGTATGTCATGGTCAATAGTGAACTAACTACTGGCATCAGATTCACTAAAGGGATAAACTCAAGACCCTGCCATTGCCTAGCTTTCTCAAGCTTAAGAATACTAGCACAATCGGAGTTTTAGTGTCCAAGTAGTGCATTCCACTGCGTTATCCACATATGTCGCACAAGACTAAAAGGATGGAGTGCTAAGAGAACCTCCAGGGAACTACTAAAATGTTCAGGTGCATAAGTGCTTACATGTTTCAGCCCAAGGGCACACAAACTTGCTCACCCCGCCTTGCAACTACTAAAATATAAGTAGAAAGAAAACTACTATCTGTAAACATAGTCTCGTTGGCGCTATAGGGTAGAGTAATATCATATACATCAGGATCAAATGGAAGATTTAAAAAAGCGAGATAAACAAAGAAACCTGTTGAGGAACCTGTTATACCCATAAACTCAGAACGAATTTCTGAGTCCCGAAATGTATCCTTCACAAGTAAGAGTGCATATAGATGTCCCATGTTGTAATTGATCAACTTGAAGGCGTCTTCCAGGGGTTACAAATTTACAATGAACAGATTCGCACCGGGATCAAATGGGAATTGATTCAAGATATGTTGATCATTCAACGTGGAATCAATATGACAAGCTGATGTCTAAATGATCTCCTTGAAATCATCCACAACCATAAATGAATAATATCTTGCAGCGCCAAGAAATGTGATAAGCAAACTAGAACCAGAATCAAATGGAAAGTCTAATCCGAATTGATCAGGTGGGAGGCGATACGAGGATAAGGGAAGTTTAGCATGATCGATTTCACTTAAGTAAACAAATATACCTCTAGCGGGACTGCAAGTTGAAAGCATACAAGGAATTGTAAGCAATATTTCGTCGAACTTGAAAAGGTTACTGGAATCACACTTCACTATGGAAATTGTGTGAAACATTTTGTCGAACACCTGGGGTTCAGGCTTTACTAAATCATTTTTCGCTGAATCTGCCACTTCCATGTTAGTTTCCCTATCAGGCATCCCAGCGAACGCATTGCAGATGTAGATTCCTGAGACCTCCTTTAAGGTTCCATCGTTCAAATCAGCTGGGAGGGCATATAAAATAACTTGCGTATGCGTTTGGTCATCACATGCCTTTAGCGATGGTTGAACACATTCATCGATAGTGTCCAAATCAGAGACCACGAGATCCTCAAAGACATGAGCAGATTCGTCCAAAGGAAGCGCCTGAGTGACCCGATTCACATCGCTTGTAGTGTCAAACATCTCAAGATGTAAGTCGGAGTTATCGCAGTGCTTGAGTTACTATCGACAAAAGCAGAAGCAATCTCTCCGCTAACCACCGTAGTAGCATCGTTTACTGTAACCGCTGAATTTTTTTCATGCATCTTCTGTAGCAAAGCAAAAAAAAAAAAAAACCCATGCACTAAGCTCGCATTATGCGCGGAGTAGGGGAAGGACCGGACCACAAGGATCAATTGTATGCGGCCTTACCTGTTATTTCTCCGTAGCAAAGCAAGAATACGGTTAATATGAGTGTCCACCATAGGAGACTCTGCATAGGTTCGTTTTGGAAAACGCAGGGCTAACTTCTCCGTGAAATGCTTCCAATCAAAAAATTGTTTGTCGCGATACATCCAACGAAACCAATCAAGTGCCTCACCATCGAAATAGAGGGAAGGAAGAGGTAGCCAGTCCTTCTCGAGAAAGTCAAGATAGGTGAAGTATCGCTCGGCCCGAAAAATCCAATCCTCTGGGTTGCTGCCGCTGAATCGATGGAGTACGTTGTAATAATTTTCTTTAGAGATTTCTTTCATTAATCACAATACATATAGTTGTACAAATGTGATTTTTAATACAGTAATGAATCCTAAGTTATCTTAAATACATAATACTAATAAATATAATATATATTGTGAATATTTGAAGAATATTCATTACACACCCTCGGAGCGGGTGGGAGTAGTAGAATGCTCGTATGTTGGATCTGAAGTGCATGCGGTTATGCAGGTAGTCGCTGTGAAGATGTCTGCATACTGATAAGAGGAAGGTACATGTAGAATTTTGACAAGACCACGTGCCACCTTCTCACGAACAAAATGAATATCCATTCAATATGTTTGGTCCGCAGATACTGGACCGGATTATGAGACATATAAATAGCAGATATGTTATCACAATAGACTATACATGCCTTACACAATGGACAACTCAGCTCCAAGAGGAAATTCCGGATCCAACAGATCTGAGCAACTACATTAGCAACACCTCTATACTCTGCTTCGGCACTGGATCGGGATAACGTGGCTTGTCGCCGCGGACGAGATCGATTATCCCACAGAACACAATAACATGAAGTAGATTGTCTCGTGTCTGGGCACCCTGCCCAATCAACATCTGTGTAGGAAAGTAACATGTTCGGAACGGAGGGGTAGAGATGTAACCCATAGTCAGAAGTGCCCTTAATGTATCTGATGCATGAACAGACACACCTGCTGGACGACATATGCAATGTCGGGCCTGGTGAAAGTGAGGTACTGAAGAGCACCTGCAAGACTTCGATAGAGAGTAGGATCAGACACTGGAGACTTCGATAGCCCTCAGAAGCACTGAGCTTGGATTTCGATTCAATAGGAGTAGGCATAGCCTTGCAATTCGACATCTTAGCTCTGAACACAATTTCTTCTGCATACTTACGCTGACTCATGAACATAGCATGTGCAGATCTAGTGACTGATATACCCAAGAAGTAACTAAGCTTGCCCAAATCAGTCATAGCAAATTCAGTTTTGAGAAGAGCAATAATGTCATTTTTTAACTTATCAGATGAGGCAGTGAGAACAATGTCATCAACATATAATAACAAGTAAGCGATGTCACTACCATGATGAAAAATGAACAGAGATGTGTCACACCTGCTGCAAATAAACCAAATCTGCATAATATACCTGACAAACCGGTCATACCAAGCACGGGTGCTGCTTTGAACCATGAGTGACTTCGCGAGGCAGCGAACGTAATGAGAACACCGGATGAACAAAATCGGTGGGCGATCGTGTATCTGATTTCTTTCAAATCACCATGAAGAATTGCATTCTTGACATCCAGCTGATGAATCAGTCACTTCTTACCCATAACAATGCTAAGAACAGTACGAATCGTAGTCGGTTTAACAACCGGGCTAAAGGTATCACCACAGTCAATGCCCTCCTGCTGATTAGTGCCATTTGCCACAAATCTAGCCTTGTTGCGTTCCAAAACACCACTATCTCTGAATTTGTGACGAAAAAGCCACAAGCGTCTGGTCACATTCACCCCCTCTGGTCTAGGGACAAGATCCCAAGTATGCTGCTATGTTAAAATATTATATTCCTCAGACATGGTTGCATTCCAATTAGGGTCAAGTTTGGCCAATTTGGGGTTCTTTGGGAGTGGAGAAATGGTTTGGACAAACAGGTTAAACTAGACTTTAGATTTGAAAATCCCGTGTTTGGCACGAGTTTCCATTTGGTGACTGGGAACATTGGGTGGTGGCATTGTTGAAGTGACAGGTTCAGAGGTTAGTTCACCGGAAGGGTGGGACCGCGGTGCTAAAAGTTCTGCAGGAAGAGGGGGCTCACTGGAAGGATGGCACCGCGATGCATCCACTGTGGACCGCGGTTCTGAAGTCGAAATTTGGGTAAGCTGACTTAGAATGGTTGGGGATATGACTGGTTTATCAAGAAATAAGTAGTCTGGTTTCTGGTATTTCTGAGGGTTTGAAAACGGAAATATCGTCTCATTAAACGGGACGTGACGAAAGATGTGAATATTACGAGTGGACAAGTCATAGCACAGATAACCCCTATGGTTGGGTGGGAAATCGAGGAATACACAGGGTGTAGTTCGAGGAGCCAACTTATGAGGGGTGATGGAGGTAAGATTGGATAGCACATACAGCCGAAGATCCGTAGGTGTTCATAAGAAAGAGTTCTACGATATAGAATGTCTGTGGGGGTCTTGTTTTGTAATGTGCTAGTAGGTAAAATATTTAGAAGGTATTCTACCATTTTGACAGCATAAACCCAGAAAGATGATGGCAGACAGACATGAAATAGGAGGGTACGGACCATGTTATTAATAGTACGAATAATTCGTTCAGCTTTACCATTTTTAGGTGAGGTGTGAGGACAAGAGAAGCGGAACACCATGCCTTGTTGGGAGAAAATATTATGTAAAGCCGAATTATTAAATTCACGTTCGTTATCACATTGAAATGATTTGATGGATTTTTCAAACTGAATTTTAATAAATCTGTGAAACTCAAAAAAATTAGCAAAAACTTCAGATTTGAATTTTAGAGGATAAATCCATACAAAATATGAGAAATCATCCAATAGCACAAGATAGAATTTATGACCTAGAGAGCTAACAACAGGAGAGGTCCACAAGTCAGCATGAACAATGTCAAATGGTGAAACTGTAATATTCATTGAAGACATGAAAGAAAGACGAGTATGCTTGCCAAGTGGGCAAGAAAAACAATGTTGGGCAAGTTTCCCATTATTACATTTAATACGCTGATTGTTTCTAAGAAAAGAAAAAACATGATCTCCTGGATGCTCAAGCCTATTGTGCCAGGTGGATGGAGATAATGCAGCAAGGGAGACTGGTTGTTGAGTTCTGACAGCGGAAGAGTTTGTGAAGGGATAGAGGTCTCCCACACTATTGCATCGAGTAAGAATTCTCCCCGTATTGAGATCCTTCACAGAGAAACCAAAAGGGTCAAAATCTACCTACACCCAATTATTACGAGTGAATTTCCTAACAGATATCAACTTTTTAATAATTTGATGGGCGTAGAGGACATGGTTAAGTGAGAAGGGTGGATGGAGATTTTTGATTTATGTATTGCCATAACCTGTAATTGGAATGCGGTGACCATTGCCAATAGTAATGTATTGAGGATACTTTAACTAAAACAGTTGGGAGAAATTACATGAAGAGTTGGTCAGGTGTGATGTTGCTCCGGAGTCCATATATCAATTATTGTCAGGCGGTTGTAGAGTGAATGTGTTGAAAGCTTGGCCCAAATCAGTGGGTTGCATCTGCTGGGCTAAGGAAACTGTTGGGCTGACATCAGATGGGCCTGTTGAGGAGATGGGCTTGTTGGTCTTTGGGCCAGGATCTTGGGCATCATTCTTTGGCCAGGCCCGATTTCTTTGGATTGAGCCACCATCTGCCTTGGACATTCGACCATTCTTTGTTGGGTATTCGCCATCTTGGCGATGGCGTGAAGCCGAGGCGATGGCGTGAAGCTATTTGGTTCTGTGTTTTTCCTTTGCCTCGACCCTTTCCCTTGTTTCCTTGTCAGCGACCTCTGTTGCCTCTGCCTCCATCGCGGTTCTGCTGCTGCTGATGGTCCAGCGGTGGTGGAGCAGTGGTCGGCGACTACAAGTTTTCATCCGCTAATGCTTTTTGATTGTGCTCATCCTGTTTAGCACGCCGTGTTTCTTCCAACAACAATTGAGAACGTGCCTTGTTGAAAGATGAAAGTGGATCAGCCTGTTGGATTATTGCTGCAAGAGTATCATATTCCCCCTTCGGTAATCCTGCAACAAGTTGTAGTAACATTTTAGTCTCAGAAACAGATGTCCCAACATGAGAGAGTTGGTCAACAATAAGTTTCAGTTGCTTGCAGTATTAGGTCATGTTGTTAAAATTCTCAAGGCGGGTGTTGTTGATCGCTCATAAATACACATACAGTATTTTTGTTATCCTGAAAAATTTCCTTCAAGCGTACCCAAAGTTCGCGTGCCGAAGCACCTGTTTTCAGGATAGTGCACAGCAAGTCCTTAGAGATGGTACCATAGATACATTGTTTGACGATAACGTCAAGACGGCGCCATGTTGAATCATCAATGTCAGTGGGGCGAGGGATTGACTCATCAATATTCTATGTGGGTGAAACTGCTCGACCATATTGATGCGTCAATCCCTCGCCCACTGACATTGATGGTTCAACATGGCGTCGTCTTGACGTTATCGTCAAACAATGGATCTATGGTAGGGACAAAATTCTTGATGTTTGTGACAACAAAAGCCGGATGAAAAGATGACTTTGTGGATGGACGTGGGGTGTCATCTATGACAGAGGTAGAACCATTAGATTTAGGAGAAGTGAGAGGAGACATGATAGCCACAGGTTAGAAATTCCGAAAGAGAAGGCACCGCGGTGGGGGGATTGGCGGCGGCCGAGAGGGGTGGGGAGGGGAATTTCTAGGATTTTTGGGATGTTAGGCTATTGATACCATGTAAGATGTTGAAATAATTTCCATTAGGTATTTCTTTCATTAATCACAATATATATATATATATATATATATATATAGTTGTACAAAGGTGATTCTTAATACAGTAAGAATCCTAAGTTATACTAATAAATACAATATATACTGTGAATATTTGAAGAATATTCGCTAACAGTACCAATACTGCCATTGGAGTCCGAATGATGACAGCACCAATGTAACAAACGTCAATGAAACAGTAACCAAACTCGCAATTCATATTGATAGAAACTGATTCAATTACAATAGCTAGTAATCATACTAATACTTGAACGAGAAAATTACAATTGAAGTACTGAAAGTAAGGGATACTAGAGAAGAAGGGGATGAGAAACTATATTCAGACAAACTTTGCAAACTGCAACATAATAGGCATAACCTGTTCGTCTAAACCGTAGTCCTTTTAAACATGCTTCATAACACCTTTCTTCCAAAACCATAGTACAAGGACATTTCTAACATATGAAAATAGCACTTTTGCAAAGGCTCACAAATAACATGTCTTTCAACAATACCTTGGTACCAAAGCTTAAGCAAAGAAAACACATTATTACTGCAAGTGAAGCAATACAACCACAACAAAACTTGAAAGTTGGAACAGTTTACAAGAAAGAAAACACCACACATTAATTTAAAATCTCCAGAACACATGGGAATACTTTTAGCTTCGCAATGCTTGAATAAACAAAAGACAAACAAGTTTCTTCATGGGAACCAGTAATAAGATGAACTGACTGCGAATGCGTCATGGCTTGATACTCTCCTGCGAGGAGGAGGAGAATAAGTAAGAGAAAATAAGAGAAGAATGCGACGAACAAGAAAAGAAGTGAATATGATCTATTTGATATAAAAACACTTAAATTCTCTATTAGTGTATCAGAGTAATGTTGCCCAATTTAATGTTTCAGCGAAGTGCGCAATCCACAATGTAAGGGGAAAATATAACTACTAGGTCTGTGTATAGACTATAGAGATAGATGCAATCTTATTGAGAATTTTCTATGGATAATGATACAAGATGGACATAAATTCGACTAACCTTATTGCAACATCACTTAGAATCAGCTTCAGTAGGGAATAGTGAGCTTGAACTTCACGCTTTCTGGAGTTGCTTCTCTTTTCTCTTGCGTTCTATTTCTTTTGCAGATTCGCTTGCTTTGCTTGTGTTGTCCAGCGTCATCTCTTGAAGGTGATCTAAATCGGCCAGCTCAAGTGGCACAGCCTCAAGATTAAGACAGGAGACAAGAACAAGGTTCCTAAGTCTTGGGAAGGGACAGTCTGATGCCTCCCATGATTCGAAGTCTGCCCTTCAATCCACAAGACTTGGAGTTTCCTAAAACCTTCTTTCTCCATCTTCCAGGACTTTCCCATGAATGCACTTTCTTTCAACTTTAGGACCTCAAGGCATTCCAGCTGCCCCAATCTATTTGCCTCATTCCATTCAAACATTGTTTTCGATAGAGTTAACTTCTTTAGTTTTGGTAGATACACGAACAATGCTGCAGGAAGGTGAAGAGCTTTACTCATGTCATCATTCAACAGTGTCAAATTTTCGAGGTGCCTTAATGTTAAAATTCTGAATGAAGTGTAGATTTGAATATTGCAGAGGAGAAAACAGAGAAAGAAAATGAAGAGGAAAACGTGAGAGAGAGGATGATATTGGGGAGCAAATGTGCTCTTCTGTAAATTCTTATTTTCTCTCTTAAAAACTAATATTACAACTACTACTCTCTATTTATAATAACTAAGTTGCAAATATAACCATTTCAGAAATAACCACTAACTATAACCACTAACTAACATTGTATATGTTGTATACTAATAGTATATCTATGTATATCTCAACACGCCCCCTCAAGCTAGGCACTGAAAACATCGGTTTCAGTCCTAGCTTGGAGATTATGTCCAAAACAGAACACTTTATCGATTCTGTTGTATAGCAATAGGTGCAGCAACTGCAACAACATCAGCAGAGACCACAGCCCCTTCTTTTTTTTTTTTTTTTTTTTCAGCAGCAACCAGCTCGAGGCGTGGGAAGGGAATTAAATTCACAGCCAACTTTCTCAGGTCTGAGTTCAGCTGACCAGGGAATCTCAAACAGCAAGTAATACCACTCATGGTTGCAATGGTTCAGGTCACCAAAACTTGGAGTAGTGAGCTTCAAAGTCCTGAAGCAAATATCATATAAAGCTTCATTGTCAAGGACCATACATTCATCAGCATTCTCCACCAATCCTGTCTGGATACTCCTCCCTAATCTTGGAAATCAAGAGTGTTCCCATGCCAGATCCAGTCCCTCCAGCAGCAGAGCAGCAACTTGGCTCCATGAATCTTCGTTTACTTTGAAATTCCCACAAATGGTCTGTGGATACCGCCACTAGCAATTAATTTCAACATCTTATAGTTGATAAAAAAAACCCAGAAGTTCTTCAAAGGTCAAGCTTATACGTTTTAACTGTTCCACTGATCAATAGATTTTCTTAATAGTTGGGTCCACAACAGATGGCTTAGCAACTCCAAGATATACCAGACATTACATCCTCAGCTGCAAACACAACAGCAGTAACATCAAAACCAGCTGCAGCATCACGTGCATTCTCAGCAGACACAACACCCACACAATTCTCCAGAGGTAAGCATTGCAAATACTTCTTCTTGCTTCCTTAAACAGCAGCATTTCCAGCAACTGCAACACAATTCCAGCAACTAAAACAGACAACAAAATAACCAGCAACCATCATACACTGCAGCATCAACAGCACTGCAGCAACAACTGCCTCGACATCATGAGCTGCAATAGCAGCCAACAAACCAGCAGCGACACAAAAAAAACAGTCAGAACCTCTGAACCACTGAACCACTTGGATAAATTCCAGCAGCAGTAGCTTCAGTAAATTGAATAGGAGCAACACTTTGTGCCCTCTCGATAACCACTCCAATTCCAAATAACCAGCAGCTGAAACAGTCAGCGACAAGCCAACAAATTCAGCAACTACAGGCTTTTATATACGGAATCTCTCAGTTTCTATTCTTAATTTGACAGAAACCACTGGATTCATCTTGACGGAGAACCCCTCGTTCTCTAGTCTCTCTCGGACTAGAGAATCTCTCGATTCTTTCTATGAATATGTTCTGAACTAGTACCAGCAGACCCCAATCTTGACTCTGAACCAGCACCAGCAGAATTTGATAAGCGGCAAGAACCTCTTCGTTCTCTAGTCATTCGGACTAGAGAATCTCTTGATTCTCATCACGCCAGCTATTCTTTGAACTGAGCTTCAACTCAATCCATATTATCGTCGACGAAGTATCCCTCGGTCTTAGTCTGTTTGTCGCTAAGAACTCTTCGATCCTTCAATCGATCTATTGAATATGCAACAGAACTACAGTTTCTTTGAACTGAAATTCCATTGATCCAACAACAATATATTTTCTCTCATTTTCAGAACTTCATATTAGTTCCTGCAGCAGCTACACCAGCAATCAAGCAGCAAGCACTAACACTAGTTATGTAACCAACAGTAAAAAAAAACCAGTAAGCCAACACATAACCAAAACGACTAACAGTTTTCCTCCAATTCGTCGATTCACTAACACAAACTAAATGAAGTTGAGTTTTCAGAAACTCGACTATCCTCGGCGATCTGCGACGTCGCAATGATAGCCACAGGCGGAGTGTATCCGCAGAAAATGATAATATCTCCATTCGACTAAATCGACAAATGCGATAGTCGAAAAATAAGTAAAATAGCATGAATCGACTTTGACTCTCTGTCGATTCTGTTGTCACTCGCAACAAAAATCGATCGATATACTATAGAGATTACCTCAATTTTCGATTCTCAGGTTTTCGGAAGGAAGCGATTTCGTTCTTCAATTTTGAGTTTCTGCTATTTCTCTGTTCTCCTGATTTTCAGAAGAAATTGCTTATCGATTTCTGATCGATGCAATTGTAATTAGCGATCGATTCTAATTTTCAGAAGAGAATCGCGATTTCGGCGATTCTGATTTTCTCGACTGATTTTGACTTTATCTTTTCAGTTTCTTCAAACTCATCTCTCGGATCTATCCGGACAGCTCAGAAGTTCGAATCCAAAATTTCGATCTTCAATTCTGTTTTTTTTCAGTCGAAAATCCTGATTTCGTCACATCGCGATTTCAATTTTCTTCAGTTCCTTTGCTTCTATATTTTCAGCTTCTTCGATTCTCTTCTCCTAGATAATCAGTTCCACAGCGATTTTGATTTCTATCGAGAATAATTTCAGTTGTGATTTTTCTGCATTTTCTTTTCAATGTCAAAATTTATATATGATAATCACCAGATCTAATAGGATCTAGGCTTTGATACCATGTTAAAATTCTGAATGAAGTGTAGATTTGAATATTGCAGAGGAGAAAACAGAGAAAGAAAATGAAGAGGAAAACGTGAGAGAGAGGATGATATTGGGGAGCAAATGTGCTCTTCTGTAAATTCTTATTTTCTCTCTTAAAAACTAATATTACAACTACTACTCTCTATTTATAATAACTAAGTTGCAAATATAACCATTTCAGAAATAACCACTAACTATAACCACTAACTAACATTGTATATGTTGTATACTAATAGTATATCTATGTATATCTCAACACTTAACACTAGAAAATTGCTGAATTCACCCAAAGCCGTCATTTTCCCTTTAATACTCAACTTTTTAAGATTACCTGCCTTTGCAAGCACATCTTCTTTGCAGCTTTCTGGTGCAACTAGAGAAAGAGTTTGGAGACAA